>RAOV01000004.1:483767-1083767 GCA_009806015.1 Neurospora sp. CHS-2018b
CCCCCTCCACACCCCCCCCCCCCCCCCCCAACCAGCCCGACAGAATCTCCCGCAAAATCCCCGGCAACGGTCCCGTCGAAGACCTAACTTCCCTCGCAATCCAATGCAACGCCGACTCGGCCCCCGCCAAACTGCACGCCCCCGCCGCCGCCGGCTCGGCCGTCACCTTGCGCTGGACTCTCTGGCCCGATTCGCACATGGGGCCCGTTATCACGTACATGGCCCGCTGCCCGGATAGTGGGTGCCAGAATTGGACGCCTAGTGCCAGCGATAAGGTCTGGTTCAAGATCAAGGAGGGCGGGAGGACGGGGACTAGTAATGTTTGGGCTGATGTACGTGTTTCTTTTTCCCTTTTCTCCTCCTTTTCCGCGAGGGGATTTTTTTTCTTTTTCTTCTTTTTTTCTTTTTCCTTTTCCTTTTTTTCTTCTCATTTTTTGTCCTCGCTGCGATCGATTTTTTCTTCGTTCATAGTATGAGTAGCTGACAAAAACAAGACCGCCCTCATGACCGCCCCCGCCAACTACCAGTACACCATCCCGTCCTGCCTCAAACCCGGCTACTATCTTGTTAGGCACGAGATCATTGCGCTGCACGCCGCTTATACGTACCCCGGAGCTCAGTTTTATCCGGGATGCCATCAGTTGCAGGTTACGGGTTCGGGAACCAAGACGCCTAGCTCGGGACTGGTCAGTTTTCCGGGGGCGTATAAGAGTACTGATCCGGGGATTACTTATGATGCTTATAAAGGTGAGTTCTTTCTATCCTGACAAGGCGAGGGAAGGGAATGAGAGGAGAGTGTCCGACTAACGAAAATACTGTGCAGCTACGACTTATACTATTCCTGGTCCTGCTGTGTTTACTTGCTAAGCAGCCCGCCTCAGGGGCCAACCACCTGGCGTCTCGCTCAAATCGCTTTGAGTTCGGGTAAAAGGCCTACTTGCCTCTTTCTAGCTCTCGTAGGCTGTGTTTCTGCCTTGCTGAACTGGACAGGCGACATCTTCAAGTATATATCTACAATATTCTGCATCACGCAAAACGAACAACAGACTGGGTCACTGCTTGTACATAGGATTATGAAATGAGACTGTTTAGCAGTATCTGAACCTTTTTGATACGCGAATTGCTTATTTCCGGCTTGCTGGTTTTGTCCGACTGGAGGTACTCCAACTATTTGGCAATTTGTATACCTTTCCACTCTTTTCTTCTCCTAGAAGCTAGAACCGTATTAAGGGTGAGTGATAAGGCGGTAATCTAGGTTTGGGTATCAAATTCGCTTGGCGACGCTGGTGCTGGTGCTGGCGCTGGTGATGGTGGTGGTGCTAGAGGCTGTGTGGTGTTCTCCATTCCGGTATTACCAAATGTTTGACGATCGATGATACTGGACGGACATGTCGACGGTCAGAAAGCATCATTGATTAACTGATAGAGAAAGGAGAACAGAATAGAGGTAGATATGCAATTGCGGTCTACTAGATGTAATCATAGGAAGACAGGGATACTTACCTTTGGAGTTGAAGGATTTTGAAACTCTGGATGAGGGAGATGTGGGAATCGATCTCGGAGAGGATGTCCGAAACTGTGAAGCATAAATGTTAGACTTGTGAGAACAAGCACCTGTCTTTCATGTTGTGTACTGCATGGAACATTCAAGGCTCGAACGTTAAGTCGATAGGGGCAATGTGGATGTAGTGGTACTGCCAGGGCCATGACAACTCACCTTCCTGATATTGGTCGGAAAGCTTGCTCTTTCCCAATGGCGATGACCACCAAGCATCGATGAGCCAAACCTTGAATCCCTTACTAATATCCCGTATTGCATCCAACGGTGTCTTATTACCTCTCAGCACCTCCCGTATCAGCCGATAAAGGCGCACAATAAAGAGGTTGGAAAATCGGAAATAGTTGGTAGTGACAGGGAATCCGCCGCCAAAGGTGGTGGGAATGAAAATTTCAATTGGATTTTCCTCAATCCACATCCAAAACGCCAGTGAGCTCCATTGTTGTCTCATCGTGTCGACGAGCGACAATGCCGTATTAATGCGCTCACGAACGCGAGGGAGCAAATAGGCGACTTCAGCTTCTGGAAGCATTTCGCCCCCACCATCGGATGCCCGCGGTTCCGATAGACTGATGTAGCGCTCTCGTCTCTCCAAGTCGAGTTTGAATTGGTCCCACTTTCTCGCCTTCAGATTTGCCGCGAATTTAGAATCTCTACGAGTCGATAGGTACCACAAGTTAAGGGCAGAGAAGGCAAAAGTGAGTAGGCCGATGATGTTTGCTGTTGTGGACAGTATGCTGTCTTGCGAGTCGCCGGGCATTTTGGAGGTGTGCGCGTGGAGTGAGCGAGGTCGAGAGGACGTAGATCTGAGTTTGACGAAGCTCAAGAGACGATAAAAGACGCATAGAAGTATTAATTGCACGATAGTCGTCCTCCATGGGCCATATGTCTGCTTCGTTTGCCCACACCCACGCTACCCAACACAGCCCCTACTTCTCATTGTCAATTGGTCCACGTCGGGTCTTAGCCTGATGATGCATGAGGCTTAGATGCCACGATAACAAGCTCCCGCTCCACAGAGAGCGAAAACCCCCCAGCCCCCGATTTATCCCCTCAGTTCAACTTCTTCTGCGCCTCCTCCTGCGCCAACACCCTCTCCAACACATTCATCTTAAACATGCGATACATGACCAAATCCAACAACCAATCGCCAAAGAACGTGCCCGTCCAGACGAGCCTCGACCACCCTCCCGCCCAGAAGTAATCCGCCCTGCCAAACCAGCTCCTCAACCCCAAAGGCATCTCCCTCTTCAACGCATTAGCCACCAACTTCCTCGCATAATCCTCCGTCTTAACCGTCGCATTATTCTGCGAAAACGTCAACCTCCTCTCAAAGAACTCCTTAACGCGCATGTAGATGCTGTTCTCGGGCAAGGTGCGGTGCGTCTTGGAGGCGATTTGGGACTGGACGGTTCCCGTCATGGTGGTCATGACGCGCACGCCAAAGGGCTTGAGTTCCAGCCGGAGAGTGCGGGAGTAGGAGACCACGGCGCCCTTGCTGGCGCAGTAGACGGACCCAAAGACGTAGGGGGTGATGGCGGCGAGCGAGGCGATGTTGATGATCAGGCCCTTGGCGGCGATGAGCTGGTCGGCGAAGGCTTGGGACATGGCCATTACGCCGAAGACGTTGGTCTCGAAGGTCTCGCGGACGTCGTCAAGGTCGATGTCGGTGGCGGGGTGGGTGTGGGTGCGGCCGCTGTGGATGGGGTTGGGAGTCAGTGGGCGTGGATGGATGGGGCTGGATGAGCCAAGAAAAAAGGGGGAAAGTAAACAAATGGGATCCTGGCAGTATGGGACGGGACGTACGCGTTGTTGACGAGAATGTCAAGCTTGCCGCCGGTGATCTGGGCAACTTCCTCGTGGCAGGTCTTGATGCTCTCGGTGTTGGTGACGTCGAGGGCGAGGGTGCTCATGCCCATGTCGGCCATTTCGGCCAAGACGGCCGGGTTACGGGCCGTGGCGATGACATGGACGCCTTCATGATGGGATTGTTAGTGTTTTGTTTGATGAGAAATGTTTGGCATTGGGCTGGGTGTATCGTAACTCAGGCAACGGGAAGTTGGTGGTACATACCTTGCTTGTGAAACTCGAGGCAGAGAGCATGACCAATGCCGCCTGGCGTGCAGCTATAACGGGAATGATATGGTCAGCGATTGCTCTTCATAAATCCACGGGATGGATGGGTGGAACGCCTAGGTGGCATATCGTGGACACTCCTGTAAAGCGAATGAACAGCGCGATAAACTCACCCAGTGATCAAAACAGTCTTCTGTCCAGGTAGAGGGCCAGTCATTTTCGCGCTTGATTGAAGAAGACGATGATGTTGAATGGTGGTAAATTCCGAGTTTGATGAACCCCGATTAGAGGTACGCATTCAGAATGAACTTTCACTTTTGATGAATAGCCCCGCTAACAAAGCTGGAGACATGCCGAGGCTTGTGAAACCGATTGATTTCAAGGGTTAGGGTTGTATTGTGTCGGTCCCTTCTTTCTTTTCACCTACCCCATCAAATACCCGGCTCTCGTTAAGATATGGCGTTGAAAACATGTTGAACTAATGGTAGGTAGGCTATAGCAGGATACAATGCCTAAAGCCACCTAATATCAGGAAATCGTAAGAGGGGAACAGCCATTGGCATATTTGGGATAAAGTGCTCCCCGCAAGAATTCATCAATGCCCTCCATTTATCCACGGCAAACGTGCTCATGAATCGGGGTGGAGGATCAACGATCGGCAGAAGCTATCGGCTCCTGAAAGGGAGTACTTAAGCGCTGAACCCGGGCATTACGAATCAAAACTGCCCGTACCAGAAGCAGCTACTCTATCACGGCCAGCCACCTACCTTCACATCACGATGCTGTCCAAATCCATCAAACACACGGTCTGGTTGACCGTCGTCTGCTTCCTCGTATCCGCCACTTCCGTGCTCGCTGAGTGTACCCGGGAGGGTTTACTAGCAGCAGCCAACAGCTACGTCGCCGCTTTCTCCGCCGGCAAACTCGACGGTCTCAAACTCGTCTCGAGCAACTTCACCTACCAGGAGAATAACAAGGCAGCCGACATCAAGCGCGGTGTCCTCAGCCAGTCGCACAACATCAGCCTCAACCGATCAACCGCCGACACCGTTGCCTGTGCCAGCTACACCATGATCATCTCGTTGGCGAGTGGCTCCAACTCCAAGCCCTACGTCACGGCAACGCAAATCCGTCATCAAGCCGACGGCGACACTTCAATCATCTCTTCCATCGACACCATCGCTGCCACTACAGGCTCCCTCTTCTTCAACGCCCAGAAGACACTCGGGTACATCCAGAAGGAGAACTGGGGCGTCATCGAGACGGCGGCGAATCGGCCAAGTCGGGAGTTGCTGAGAAAGGTCGGCGATGCTTATCTCGACATGTGGACGGATGCGAAGGCGGCTGATAGTATCCAATGGGGTACCGACTGTGAGCGTGTTGAAGGGTCGCAGTATACCAGACCGTGTGGTGGTCAGTTACCGAAAGGAGGCAGTTCGAAGCGCAACGGGAATCGGCGATATGTCATTGATGAAGTGATGGGGTCGGTTGATGTGCTGTGCTCGTTTGATGCGCTGGGGAATATGCCGGATAGTCATGAGATTCGGGTTGAGGGTGGTAAGGTGAAATATGTCCATACGATTACGGTAACTTGAGGGCGTCGTGTAATGAGACGAACAACTGTAGCTCCATGTTGAAAGAATGAATGTTTGAAGCGATGAAGTTGGAAAAGTGTTCTTGTCAAACTTACAGGGCTGCAAGTGATGTTGAAATCCCCACATTGGCGTTTGTCAAGGCCCTGGGCACGGACCCGCAGTCCACACCGGCCGCTGGCCCCGGTCGATCCACAGTTCCTTCTGAGCCAATGCGCCGCCAGGAACCGTCTGAAAGTGGGCTGGCCATGGTGGGGTGCTGCAGTGTGCGTCTGGATTGCCGGCCGGGAAAAATTCCTCGTCCTTCAGTCTCCCAGGAACACGGAAAAATTTCAATTGTCTGCGCCGACGAACGACGATTGTCAACATCTCACTCCGAATCCGACGGTCCTACAGTTCACTGACGCGCGAGGAGACGCAAGACGCACCCTTGCCGTATTTCCATTTCAACAAACAACCCAACCCAACCAACAAATCATGTCTTTCAGAGGTCGTGGAGGTGGTGGTGACCGCGGTGGCCGTGGCGGCTTCAGAGGTACGCCTTATTATTCTATTATCTGCCTGTTATCTTGCACCTTGATGTCGTCGCCTTGGTCGCACTTTGCCGTCAACCATTGGCGCAACTCAAGGCGACTTACCTTATCACACATGCTTCCACAATGGACAATGATAACTAACATATCCTCTCCTACAACAGGCGGCCGTGGTGGTTTCGGTCAGCGCGACGATGGTCCCCCCGCCCAGGTTCTCGAGCTCGGCACCTTCGAGCACTCCGTCGAGGGCGAGATGTTCTACAAGTCCACCAACCCCAAGATCCCCCATTTCAACGCTCAGGTCTTCCTCGAGAACAAGACCCCCATCGGCAAGATCGATGAGGTCCTCGGTCCTCTCAACCAGGTGCGCACTTCCCTCCGAAACGTCGAATGTCTCGAACCATAGCACATCAAGCTAACACTCCTCCTTCTTTCAGGTCTACTTCACCGTTAAGCCCCAAACTGGCATCGTCGCTACCTCCTTCAAGCCCGGCGACAAGGTCTTCGTCGGCTCCGAGAAGCTCCTCCCTCTCGAGCGTTTCCTCCCCAAGCCCAAGGTTCTCGGCGCCCCCAAGGTGAAGAAGGCTGGCCGTGGTGGTGCTGGTGGTGGCCGTGGTGGTCCCAGAGGCGGTGCCCGCGGTGGTGGCCGTGGCGGCTTCTCCTCTCGCGGCGGCGGTGGTGGCTTCTCGCGCGGTGGTGGTGGTGGCTTCTCCCGCGGCGGCGGCGGTGGTTTCAGCAGAGGCGGCGGTCGCGGTGGCAGCGGCGGCTTCTCGAGGGGTGGTGGTGGCGGTGGCTTCTCCCGCGGTGGTGGCGGCGGCGGTTTCTCCCGTGGTGGAGGCCGCGGCCGTGGTGGCTATTAAGCGGTTGCGACGGTTGACGACGACAACGACGAAGGCGCATGCCAGTGCTGCTGCTGCTGGCGCTGCTTGGAAAGGAAAGGGAGTGGAAGAAAGACTTGTTGCTTTACCAGGGTCTTGGGTTTTGTTAAACATGGTCCTCAAAATGGCTATGGCTTGTGGCGTTTATGGAAGGGACAAATTCTTTCTGCCGCATCAGGAGAGTTCGGCAAGTTGTGTTTTTATCTCTGTAGGCATCTCTGGGTTTTCTCTGTCTGCTAATTTCGGTTTCTTTGGATTACAACACATCAAACTGAGCGCATCTGGATCTGGCATTGCAAGCCTTTACGTTGACGGTGGATGAAATTGGGGGATCAAAATGTCCTTGGCATGGGCATCGAGTCATGTTCGGACAGACAGCTATGTGTCCGGTCGCTTGTGTACGATCACGGGCAGTACCCAGTTGTGGACGTCACCATCGACGTCGAATGCGATCCTCAAAGATACCCGACATCCTCTTGGACCTCAGGTTGGACTGGATTCCGGCAGCCTAGCTGGGAGAAACAGAGGCACCAGTTCAATATCATCGGCCATGCAGCAACCAAACATCAACCGCATCTCGAGCGCCAACCGGCCAGATATATAGCACCAACTGAACCCCCAGCACCAACGGCCCGCAACTTACCCCTTCGAACGAAAGGCCTCCCGCAACCCGAAATCTGTTCTCCGTCTTCACCCACTCTGTCCGGGGCAGACCTACCCATCACTCTTCCAACACCACAACTTCCACAACACCCCTCCCGAGAAGAACCGAAAAACTGTCGAGCCTATTCGTGCCTATTTCCGCCGACTATACGCACACCAGGTCACAATCCGTTGCCAATGTATTCAGAATCCAGACAGCGGCGTATGGTCGTCCGCCTTTCCATCTTTCCGGCGTTTTGCCATTGGCTTGAGAGCTGATTAGTGTCATTGTGACTTGTGGCTCTAAAGGGCCCGTGCAGGCTGCGCTCCGTGTGGGCGGATGTTGACCCGTGCTGGACTGTTCTGGTGCATGTCCTTGTTCAGCGATAGCGTATATAGATCAAAAGCAACTCAACCTTCCTGTCCGCGACCCTTCACTAATTCGTTCCTCCATATCATGACATCATTTTCATGCATAAGTACCATCTCTCCAGGATCGCAAGATGGCTAACGACTCTCAGCCTCAGGACAGCAAACTCTCCACAGCCGCAAACATCATCGGCCTCCTCACTTTCACTCTCGCGGCGCTCAATCTTGTAATAGTCCGAGTTCTTCAAAACGAAAGAAGCATATTCAACCAACTCCGGAAAAAGGGGTGGAAGAATTCCGTCAACGCCTTGGAACAGAAAATACGTTACATTCGGCTCTTTAATCCGACTTTCGCGGGCTTTGGAAGGGATAACATCCATCCCGACCACGCTTCCAGAATCCCTCGGGTACCAGATGTCGGAGCACCCGGAGAAAAGTCAGACCTGGAAGGGAACCAGCCAAAAGAACGGTTAACCGGGATTCTAAAAGATGTTCAGAGATGTTACGACCAGGGAAAGGTCACCATCGACGAAACAGAAGCCATTCAGCACCTTCTTGCCGAACAGATTAGCCTTGCTGGCTACGCAAAAGCTACGAGACGATTGCTATTGCGATGGGATGTGGAGGGCTTTTGCGAGGCATCAGTGTCGGCCTGGAGACAACTCTCCAATTGGAGAGAATCGCGTGAGAGCATGGGTAAACTTGAGGACAACTACCAGGAGTGTAAGTACATACCAGTCGACCATTTTCTTTTCACATTTCGAAAAAGGAAAAAAAGAAGAAGAAAAGAAGGAAACCATTTGAGGTGCATGACTGACAGGATGATGATCGATCTCAACACATCAGTGGCTTCCATTGTAGCGGAGGTGAACTCTCTAATTTTGGTTATGCAAGGGATTCAGATAATGCAGCTTCAAAGGTGATCTCTACCCCATCACCTCCCAAACCTGACCTATCTGGATCGTTTGCAATGAGCTATCTCTGTTGTGGAGGAGTTCTAACATTGGATTTGCAGCACCATCGACCGTCAAGAAAAAACTGTCAAGGAACTGGAGAACATCAAGACTCTCGTAACACCTCCTAAGCCAGATGGATCATCATCATCATCCTAGCTCGGCCAATACGCATCCAGTCCCTCTCGAAATATGTCTACCTAACAGACACACGGTCACCTAACGATTATTTTCGCCATCGATATTTTTCTTCGATATTTTCTGAACAGTTACCTACCTACCTATGCCGGCGCGGCCGCCCACTGACCCGGAGTCAAAACCCTCCTCATCGCCTCAAGAAACTTTCGCCATCTGCTTCTCCTCCCATGTGCATTTACCGGCCCAGCCCGGTGCAGAACCATTATATGCATCTCACCCGGCCCTCGTTCATCCCTTTTCTCCTTCCTCCTTTCCATTCTCTTCCGTTTCTCCTTCCCGGGCCCACGAGGTTGACTCCTCGCCTCACCCAAAAGCTCCGCAAACTGATTCCTTTCTTCTGGGGATACACCGTCATCGTCCTCCTCCTCCTCTTCACCCGTATCGCTCGCCCTCCCCATGGCCACACCCGAGTCCATATCCGAGTCCAGATCCACGTCCCTGCCACCGCCCCCGTCCCCGTCCGCTTCAATCTCCTCCGGACTCCTAATATCCCCCCTAATCTCCTTCACATCCTCAACCACCGCCGCTCGGCGTCCGAAAAACTTCCGTGCAGGGTTCGCCACCTCTTTCCAGTTCCCACCCGGGTTGCCTAGCGGGAGCCCGGTTACCTTCCGAAAATGCTTGGGCTTTTTGGGGTCGAGGATTTTGAACTTGAGGGTTATGGTGTCATCGGTCCAGTCTTCTGGGTGCTTATCTTGCGCGATTACTTGGTGGATGAGACCACCTGTTCCTATGACCATTTCGTGTGGTGATGATTGGGAGCTGTTGGTGTTGATGCTACTACCGTCTGGGCGGCGATTGGAACTGGGGCTGGATGCGAAGGGAACAAACTGCTGCGGATCTGATGGTTCATTGGACGAGCCAGCTAGTGTTGAGCACTCCGAAGTTGTATCCGTCTCATGGGGAGGCGCTGGACGTCGTGAAGTGATTTGGATTTCGACTTCTTTAACAAGATTGTTCTTGTTGAGCTGATATGGAAGGGAGAGCCTGTGAACACTCAGATATTAGAAGACGACTCGGATGTTGTATACCTCTAGGTAAGCACAGTTGTTATGATGCAGTGCGCAGAGGTCACCTCCATGCTAAGAGACAGACAACAGACTCATAGGAACAGGCGATGACACATACCTCTCTCTACGACGACCAAACACACGGAACTGGCGTGCCGTATCCTTGCCGACTTGCGTCCCCCATATCCACTCCTGCTCAGAGACGACGAAGTAGTCTTGTGGTTGTGGTGTTTCCTTTCCGCCCGCGGTGTGCTGGTGCTGGATGATATTCACCCCGCCCACACTCACTTTCACCTTGAAGGCCGACTCCGAAGAGGTACCCGACATCCGGATTGCAAAGGCTTTGTCATCTGTTGGCACACCAGTTCGTTAGTTGTCTGGCTCTTTGGAAACACCCCATCGATAGTGGACTGGAGTGAAAGTGAAAAGGGGTTACCTTTAATGGCAAGCGCGCGGCTATCCTTCAATACCGGCGAGCTATAGATCGCGAAAGGAAAGACTGGCTGTAGAGAGCAGCCTTCTTTGCCCCCATATGGGTCGTGGACTCGTTGATAACTACGCTCTGCGTTGTCTTGCGCTCTAGGAACTTCGCAGAAGGTAATGCTGAAACTGTTGCTGCCAGCAGAGATTTTGACTGACGTGTCGTCTTGACCTTGCTTTAGTTCGATCATCGTGTCGATCGTGTCGAGGTAGAGGTAGTCTTGGGGTGAGATATGATTTGAGATGCAGATATAAGATCGGTGCTATTGATCAACTTTCGTTCCACACAATCTGGGTCGTATCATGGGGATCATCAGCTTGTACAAATAGCCGTCCCTATGAGAGGGGGCCGCCCGCTTCTCGGGGTATCACCGCGGAAATAGGACTTGCATGAGGAGGCTGAACCACCCAATTGCCGATCATTGAGGCTGATATGCATAAAATCAATGTCGTACAGACAACCATTTGACGATCATTCGACCGGTGTATGTGGGAAGCAGCCTCCAATTAGGAGATGGCTGGATGCAGTAATATTGTGGCTTTTGGCCGGTCGACGGGATTCGTCTGGCGGAGGAGGACTCCGCGGGGAGACTACTTGGTATTGGTGCATCGGCCAACCCGAGCGAGAAGCCATCGAGAGCCTGTTTTTCAGAAGATTGTAGACCCTTTGCGATCTGAGCCTTTCTTGGCCCGCAAGCAATTGGCACACCAAACCCATCATCTCCGCGGCTATCTCGCGAATGTTGCGGCTCCCGACACAAGCCTACCTCTACATAGAGCAGGCTATGTCATGAACTTTCATCTCCTCGGTGCTGCCCACAATGACATCAACCTCCTCGAAGTACCAACGGAAATTACCAATGTCAAGTGCCTGCCATCCAACTCCAGTGATATTTTCTCCGCAGTCAGCCACTAACTTCGTGACTTACCTTCACGAATAGTGTCATCCATCATCTCCGACGTCATTTTCCGAATCCATCATATTCAGGGTAGAGGTATTAAATCCATGCATCTTCAAGAGTCAGTCACCACAGTTTGACTTTCTCTTCTTCGAGAACGTTGCTAACAACAAATTGTAGTGCCATCGAAGAGTATAGAGGTAGTAATAGCCACTCTTCTGTTTACCCTTTCAAGCTCTCAGCACTTGGGGTTGAAGATCAGCCAGCTTCCATGTCATGATGTCAGGAATATAGGGACATACATGTCTTTATTTGTGATAGTGTATGTACGAGAAACGACAGACTTTATTGTCCGATGCAAGATGTTGAACGAACTTGCCGGTACCAGTAGTTTGCTTCAGCTAGGCTCCAGTCTCAAAGTGCCGGCCATCCATATTTTTCTGCCCAGTTCTTCTCAGTGATCACGGAAGGCAACAAAGACCTACCGACCCAAAGTCAAAACCCGCGTCATCGCATCGATAAACGTCCGCCATCTCGAATTCCTCTCACTTTCCAGCTCCTCCTGCTTCGCAGCCATTGCCCCTATTACACCTCGCTTACGCTGTTCACGCCTCTTTTTCTTCATACGTATGTTATTTATAAACCCCCGTGGCTGATTCTCGGCCTCTTTCTTAAGCCTTTGAAAATCTCTCACATTTTCCTCGTCTCTCCTTTCCTCCCCCCCATTCACCGCCTCTCCCACCATCCCAACCCCTGAATCCACCAGCAACTCCGGTGGCGACTCCCTATCCCTACTCGCACTCACCTCCATCTCCATCTCCATCTCCATCTCCATCTCCATCTCCATCTCCATCTCCATCTCCATCTCCATAGGCGACCTAATATCCCGCCTCAATTCGTCTGGGTCCATCACAACCGGCGCGTGGCCCCGAAAGGTCCCGTCAGGCGGGTTGGGCACGTCTCGGTAGTTTCCACCGGGGATTCCCAATGTTTTCACGCCAGCTTCCTTTTCCAGGTATTCAGGATCGACGATCTTGAACTTGAGTGTCACGGTGCAGTCGTCGGTCCAGTCAGGGTGTTTATCTTGCGCGATGACTTGGCGGATCAGACCGCCAGTTCCGACGACCATTTCGTTCGGGAGCATGTCCTCTTCGGGGTCGGAGTGGATGCTTTCTTGGTCGCTGGGCGGTTTTGGTGGTGCTAGTTCTGCTGGTGGTGATAGTGATGGTAGTGAGCTGAGTGAACTGGGCACAGGCTCCGGGGGGGTAGGGTAAGATGCCCGGGGCGGCCTGGGTCGGTATATGAACTCGGGTGGTAGCGGCGGTGTTGATGCCTCATAGTCGTAGGATATGGTGGTGATTAAATCCGCGTCAGCCAAAGAAGGTGCTTGACTGATTTGTTCAGGGTTCATAACAAAACAAAATAAATAAAACAAAAGATAAAACAAAACAAAACCATAAAACAAAAGGGGTGTGACCATAGCTAAAACGGGTAGGGTGGTTTTTGCAAAAACTACAAAATATCGGTCCAATGTTCTGACCACTACCAGTAGGGGTCGATTTTGGCTGTTGAAGCCGGTCTTTTCCACGTCAGTGTCCTCGACAGTGTCCTCAACAGTGTCCTTAACAGTGTCCTCGACAGTGTCCTTAACAGTGTCCTCGACAGTGTCCTCGACAGTGACCTCGGCTTGTATCTTATCAACAAACGCAGAGTGGAAAGTCTGCTGTGCGGGCTGTGGCATGATATCGGAATATGAGGCGGACGGTTCCGGACCGTCCAAAGTCATGCGAGGCGGCGGCCAATAACTCCACGGCTCGGTCGGCCGAGCTAGACGCCGGGAAGTGATTTCAATCTCGACTTCTTTTTTGATGTTGTTCTTCTTAAGCTGGTACCGGAGAGACAGTCTGTACACAATCAGAACAGAAGTCAGATGAGAATTCGGCTTCGAAGGGTGACGGGCAATGGTTGAGGTACATACCTCTCTCTTCCACGACGGAAAACACGGAACTGACGGGCAGTATTGTTGCCGACTTGCTTTCCCCATACCCATTTCTGCTCGGAAACGACAAAGTAGTCCTGGCTCTTCTTTCCTTGCGTGGTGTGCTGGAGAACATTCACACCACCCACCCAGACCTTCACCTTGAAAGCAGACTCTTTGCACTCTCCGACCATGTGAATTGCGAAAGCCTTGTCATCTGTAAGATAAGGTTTCTTTAGAATATTGCCTACCTAAGGATTCATCCTTGACAAAGTTAATCGAGTAAGATGACGTACCTTTGATGGCAAGGAAGTGGCTTCCACTTCCTTTCTTCTTCCCATATTTGGCACTACCCTCTGTTGGGGAACCGTAGATTGTAAAGGGAAGGGGCCTGTACATATAGGGCCCTGGAGAGTCTTCTTTGGTTTCGTTGATGTCCGCGAGCGGCTTTCTAACGCGTTGAATGCGACGTTCTGCATTGTCGCTCACTCTGGGGACTTCGCAGAAGGCGATTGTGAAAGTGTCGGTTCCCGAAGAGACAGTGATCGACTGGTCATCACTTCGAGTTAGTTTGATCGTCTTTTCAACAGACATCTTGGGCTTTTAGGAGGTGTGATGGACATGAGGACGGGAGTTTGTTCGTTACCAAGCAATAATGAATCAGCTGAGGAGTGCTCTGGGACATTCGAGTCCATATAGGGGCCGCTCAGATACCCGCTGCCGATAGCTGAGCCTCGTTGGTGGTCACGCTGCGGAAATGACTGTTGAGCATTATGCCTGCCTTAATCACCCAATGGCGTAGTATTGAGGCTGATATACGTGGCACTCGAGTGGTCCACACTTCTTGAAAAGAAGAGGCGAAGCATTGGGAAGATTGCCCTAATTGGATACTTGTCAGGAAGAACAATGCGGGAGAGGGAGATCTCCCCGCTGAATACAGGACTTTATTGGTGGTGGGGGACGACTGCCACATATCCATTACACAGCCATTCGACGCTACTACTAAGTACGCCGTGATATTGTGGCTTGAAATACTCTACTGGATGCCTCCAGCTGAGGAGGTGTCCGAGGAGAGTGTCCATGCACATGTCTACCGAGTTTGGGCGTTGACACCCTACTTTGGCGTTTTTCATGATCTTCGGTCTGAGCATTCCGTGATACGCACACAACCTGGAATACTAGACCTCTCATTCCTGTCGCACTTCCGCGGCTCTTGGGGTCTTTGAAACTTCCCACAAAGCTAAGCGATAGAATGCTTATCTTCTCGGCCCTGCCGAATCCTCCGAAACCCCAAGCAAGGCAAGGCCATCTTTACCAGAAAGCAGCAGGATGTCCGATGACAAAGGCGACAGCCCTTTGTCTACTCTCAGCAATGTCGTTGGCCTGTTGACATTTACTCTTGGACTTCTCACACTCGTTGTTACCTTCCTCTCCATCACACACAGCGCGGAAAGGGAGATCGAAGACATACGAGAGAAATTGGAGGCAAGAAAAAGCCACATTCGTGAGATAGAATACCACTTCAAGAAACTCGACAAAGAGGCGCACTCGGACTGGGAAGGCAGTCAGAGTAAGACCGACTTTTTGATGACCCTTAGAAAAATTAAGGACCATCATCAAAAAGCAACAGCTGCGCTTGACATAAACAGCAAAAAACACCACTGGTGGTGGTATAATCGACCTGACGGTAACATAACCTACCTACCTTCCTCTCCCCACTGGACGGACTGCTAATTGAAGCTTGCAGTAATGGGTGCCGTGGCCGCGATCGAGACACAGTTCCAACATCTGAACACTATCCAGTTGACATTCCTCCTCATGTAATCCCCCTTCCTCATCTACCGATTATATCAGACAGGGCCCTCTGTTAACGCTGACCCTCCACACCAGTACCACGAGAAGCCAACAAGACCATATTGATGAACTCGAAGCGTCCTTGGGCGAAGTGAAACGGGAACTAAGGTCACACAACCTCTCCGATCTTTTCCGAGGTCCCAAGCTGACAGTTCCGCGACCCAGAAACCTCTCAGACTCTTAGTACGCTAAAGAAAGCACGTCCCGTCCCAATCATTCCAACAGGAAGCCCCTTTCATCACGCCTTCCCAACATAGTCGACCAAACTCAAACCCTCCTCCCCTCACAAACCAAAAAAGGAAACTCCACCACCGGCCCCCTCTCCATATCCCCCTTCCCCGGTTCACTCTCCACCCTCTTGCTTAGTACAAACGCCCTCTCAACTTTAACCTCCTCAAACCCCGCGCCCCTTAGCACCCCCTCCATTTCCTCCTTGGTAATCCCATGCCTCTCCACGCCCTCCATCTTAGCCTCCGGATGGAACCTCCTCGCTTCTGGTCCGAAGTTCTCAAAGTCTGTCGTCACCACCCTGCCAGAGCCAGGTCTTAGGGTGCCGTAAATGGTCTTGAAGAGAAAAGGGAGGTCGGCGACGTGGTGTAGCACCAGATGAGAAATAACCAGATCAAACTTCCCGTCCCCTTCGGCCCAGGGCATGCCAGTCACCGGATCAACTTTGATGATAGGATCCTCCGGGTGCTCAAGCAGTGCAGCAACAGGCCTAACATTGTCCACATTCTCATAAGCCCCGCCAGGCGATAACTTGTGGGTGAGGACGTCGATCATACCCTCCGCGGCGTCGACGGCCGTGAGTGAGCGGACGTGCGGGGCGAGAAGGAGGGAGAGCAAGCCGGTCCCGCAGCCGATTTCGAGGACGTCGAAGGACGAGAGCTCGGAGGGGGGAGGGAGGCGGGAGAGGTAGGATTCGAAGGCTAGGGAGGTGGCGAGTTGGATGGAGGGGTTGGAGTCCCAGTTGGCGGCGTCGGTATTGAAGCGGGCGTTGCCGGTGCCGGTGCCGGGGGCGGGGGTGGGGTCTGTAGTTGGGGATGCCATGGTGGGCGGGTGAGTGCTTGTGGTTTGGGTTTGAGGAGGGAGTTGAGTTCAAGGCTGCGGTTGAGGTTGAGTAGAGGTATGAATGTATGAGATTGTTGTTGATGAGTCGTCAAGACAGATGAAAGGAGGGGAAGTTAGAAGTTGGAGACCGAGGATATTACTAAGCAACCATTGGGTAGCATGTAACTAGCGCGTTAAGCCCCCTCTCTTGCCTCCATTGATGACAGTTTCCTAGAAGAAGCGTTGGGGGCAGGTGTTTTTTTTTTTTTTTTCTTTTTGCCTCTCCTGGATTTGAGGATGCTGAAAGTAGTTTGAAGCACAGGCACTAAATAGGTGATGCCATGATCTATGAGATGGCGTGACCCGCGATTCTCTGTACGGTATGGTTGACCGGTAGCAGTCCACAGGAGGCAGCTGTAAGGCAAACACTATCATTATCATCGTGAAAGAAACGCCCTAAACACAGGGTCCTATACGAGCGAGCGGTTGTACACCTTACTGCCTCAAAGTAACACGATAGAGGTAGACACATCAGCTTTTCAAGGACCCAACTCCACCAGCGTCCACGCATCACCATTACTTCCTTCGACCGTGTTCCCTACTTCCCTCATCTTTCCTGGCTCTCCCACGCTAATCATATCAGCAATGAGCGCCTCCGGAAACGCCAGGGGCTCATCCTTATCATCCAATTCCCTCCTCTCCTCGCCACCCACATACCCCTCAACACGAGCCTCCAGCCTCCACCTCGTCTGTTTATCCTCACCACCGGTCACCCACTTCCACCGCTCACACAACAGCTCATTACCTCTTCTCAAGATCCCCTGCGTCCACCTTCCCACTCTCACCACCCTCCCCTTCTTATTCTCTGTCTTATCATCCAGCTCCCAAACGACACATTTCACATACGGCCCCTCTGCCACTCCAGCCCCCTCCTCATAGTCATCCGATCCCCAAACCTCTTCATACTCCTCCTCACTCCCCGTCTCAGGATTAACCATCCTCCCCTTTTCAAGCGTCAATCTCTCATCCCCCGGAATCCGGTACATATCCCCCTCATCAGCAGCCGCTTCATCGGGACTCAACCCATCCTTCTTGTCCCCCGGCCCCCCCTCCCCGGTATACACAACCCTAGAATCAACCCAATGCGTCCACCTCCCCCTCAAATACGGGTGCTTCCCACTCTTCAAATCCGTGGTCGTCCCATTAACCGTGCGTCCATCCGGCAAAATCAGTTTCTGCCCGTAGTACCCAATGGTAGGGCGGGTGGAGGTGTGCGTGGAGGTGCCGGCTATGGCCCAGTCCAGGCGGGAGAGGGGGAGGGTGAGCCTTTTGGCTTCTTCGGCTTCGGTTTCGGATGCGGATTGAGGGTTGGGGTTAATGAAAAGGGAGGTGTGGTCGGTGGAAGAGGGGTCTTCTTTGAGGATGCGCAGGTCGACGAAGCGGCCTCCGGGAGAGGTGAGGACGATTGTTGAGGTTGGCTCCGAAGGTGGGGGAGTGTCGCTGCTGGAGGAGGAGGAGCTGGAGAGCCAGCGGATGGAGTGGCGGATTGAGACGTCGGCTTCACGTTCGGGGGCCATGGTTGTGGTCTTTATTTTCTGTGATGAACGTTTGAGGTTCAGGCTCCCGATTGAGAGCGTTTGTAGAGTGGAAGATACGTTGTGGTGAGATGTTTGGTGTAAGTTGATGACATGGGGTGAGATGCGTGAGGGGTTGCGAGTTGATCCCTCCGATATGCGGCGCTAACCGGCCTTCGCTATCGCACCGTCATTTACCCTAACCCTCGTGATTTATTGTTTATCCAGCCCCTGAATACTTCAAGAGTTTGTAAGCTTTGTGTTACAAGACAATCCTTCTGGGAAGAAATAGGACGAGTGTCAAATATAACAAAGATCACTACTGCTCAGGCATGTTCTGAATGACCAATATCATGTTTGGATCGATGCAAATGCAAGAGTGACTGCAGGGGAGAAAGAAGGATATATTTTCAAGACAACGACAGGTTATGTACTTAACTCTCAAACAACGACATCACACATTAATAAGCCACACTCTCATACAATCCATCAACATCTAGCGCATTACATCTCTATCATTATCAAACGCTCATGCAAGACAAGGAGAAGGGCAGTGACTTTCGATCAAAGAGAACAGCCCTCCTCCATTCATCACCTTCCGCCCACTGCCCCAGATCCCGGTCGGTTGGGATCTATCGGTGACGCGGAGACCTCAAACGGATCGACTGGTGACCAAGGGGCGTCATTGACTGAGTGATGAATGGGCCCCTTTGGCACAGTCCCGCCAATTTCATACACCGAGCGCTCAGTAGGCAGCTCGGGTATTGTACGGGCACCAGGGACGTGAACCTCGTGTACCTCGCTGTGTTCAGGCAGCTCAGGGATTGTGTTGGCACCTGGTGCGTGAACTTCATGGATCTCGTGAGTAATGGGCATCTCAGACATGACCTTGTTGTCGTCAAGTTGGGAGACGGAGTATATGCCAGCCGCATAAGGCTTATAACCCCCTGGAGCTTCATGCATTGGGTAATCTGCGTAGACTGGCTGAGGTGTTTCAGTGGCTGAGGAACCAGGGGCTCTGGAAGCTGCCGCCGTTCCCACAAGCGACCTCGTGGGGTCAGCAGCTGAATCGCTGTCATCGCCGCCCTCAGCGGAAGCTTCGGCGGAAGCTTTCTTTTGGCGATTCCTCCGGAATAGCCACCCTATCGGGAAGAAAAGCACGAAGACCATCACACCAACCACGGTGCCAGCAACTGCTCCTTTGCCCATTGCTGGCTTGTCCGCGTCCTCTTGTTTTTCTCCTGAGCTGCTCAAAGTCTCAGTGGTGAGCGATCCGGAAACCGTCCTCGTAACTGTGACCAGGTCGGGGTTGCTGCGGCTGGCCGAAGCGGAACCGGATGTAGAGTCGGAGTTGGAAGCGGTTGCCAAAGGCTTGGCCGAGGTGGTGGTGGAAGTGGCAGACTCGTCGCGGTCTGAGGCCTTCCAGTTGATCTGGATCATGCCTGCAAACAGGTTCGGCTGCTGACCAGGGAATGTCATGGTGCCAAAGTCCGTCAATTGCCCGTTCTTGCACTTTGCGGTAGGCTGTTCCATGGACAAGGTGCCCCATCTGAGAACACACGTTTGGCCCTGGGTTCCGAGGTCACCGCACCGGAACCCAGTCGGGCAGCACCCGACAGCGGTTTCGCCATCTTGAAGCGGATATTGCGCCTTCCACCCGGTCGAAGTGACGCCATCCACAACGCTCGCCGTGCAGGCTGATGTGTATCCTTCTGGGCAGAACAAACCCGGGGAATGGAAACCTCCTTTTGTTCCCGGCCAACAGTCTTGGTTGTCCGTTATCGATTTCCCATCATCCACGCACAACTGATCCCTCCATCCGAGCTTATTGTCTTGGAAGATGGCGGTGGAGCATGCTGCAGGCGCTGTGAAAACCGTGGTGAGAGGCCCCAGATTGACTCTATCCGCCAAGGCCATAGTGCCGTATTGGTTGATTCTGAAAGCTTCGGTGTGTGTATTGAACGGCCGTTGTCTCTTCGTCTTGGTGTCTTGGCTTTCCGACCTGGCGTAGAAGTTGCCCAACTGATACACCGCGCTGATCACCAAGGCAGTGTTGTCCTCCTGGATTCGGATGGTACTCCAAGCTGTTCGGTGAGGTCCGGTAACGGGGATGATCAGGTGACACAACCCTTCCAACGTGATTTTTGATATCCTAGAAAGAGGAAGGTATGATAAAAGAAGCGCGGAACCCACCAGAAGATCGTAGGGCGGCAGACCGTGACCTTATCTTTTCTTTCCTAGCGGTGCGCCAAGGAGACAGAGCGTCTCGCTTCATCTCAAAATATTCAGGGGTGTTGTCAGCCCTAGCAAACTTACCCCGGCCGGGTCGTCTAAGGCCCCCAATCAGCGACGCCAGCTTGGGGAGGAAGAAGCGCGCCATGCTACACTAAAGGAGGAGATGGTGTCAACCATAGCGGGACTGAGCGTGCTTGGCAAATGCGGTGGCTGGCCCTGCAAACAGGGCTGGGGACGGGATTTCGGGGATTGCTCCAGACCTTCACACACAATCCCGACCCAGGCGCACATGTCCCTTTTCATAGGTCGCCGTACGCTGTCCAAGGTCTCCATCCCACCATGATATTCTCGCTTCGCGGTGCCATGGCATTGATTCCTATCTCGGCGGCGGTGGGCTCGTTCATGTCTCCGGAAGCGGCTTCAGATCTCAACGTCGATGTCGCGGAGGCTGAGTTGGATGTAGGAGATCAACGGGTGGCTTCCAGTGGATCGGTGAACTGCAATCGAGTCAGAACTTAAAAAGGATGGAGTTGGGTTCTGTGCGGTTAAATAAAGCTTGACGGGAGGGAGATTTACCTGGATATGCAGGCGACCGGGAGTGTTATTTTGCTGGTCGTTGATATCTGGCGCCTTGCTTCGTTTCTGCCGTGACCAAAACTTTCGAGGAAGAAAGCTCACGGTAGCGCTTCCCACCGGCGAGGACTTGCCCGTGTTCCGAGTGGGAGTTGTGGCTTCCGCTCCGTGACTCCGGCTTGGAGGCACCTGCCGTCTACAACCAGTCTTCCCGGTGAACCTTCCCTTCCTTTGAAGTAACAGTCGAACTCGGGCCCGACAGACAAGAGAGCACAAACATGGAGAAGGCACGAAGGACAGCTGTTGCCTCAAGCCGCACCGCCATGCCCATCGCACTTCTCCCATGGACTTTGCTCGTCCAACTCCAAGTCGAGGTGCTGGATCTGGACAAACTCCTCTTCTACACCTCCATCCATCATCTGTGCATCTCTCCTCTTGTCTTTGACACGATTATTGTCCCCAAACTTCCTATAAAAGCCGCCACCTTGCCTGATCATCAATAAGTCGACCATTTATATGCTCCAATATTCCTTTCAGTACCCCTGATCTTTCTTCCTAGGCCCATTTCTGTATGTCCCAGAGCCAAGAACCCTCTCATGGCCCTTGTCACTAACCTCCGAGTCCAGCTATTTGCCATCTAACCGATCATGACCCAGTCCGCTCGCATCTTGCAAAGAGAAACCGAAGAGCTTACCCCCATCGAAGAAGAACAACTTCGCAAGCGCCTCATGTTCCTTCGCTCCCAATCTCGCACTCCTCGTCGCTCTCCTCCTCTACAGAGACGGCCCTCAGACACCGAGCCTCTCGTCATCGCCTCTGGCTCCGGCACCCAGAACCACACGGGTACCACCAGCGCTGCTCGCACCAGCCTCATGAAGAACCTCAACCTCAACAACGACTCCTGCCACTACTCTGACGACGACGGCGACTACGACCAGCAGCAATCCTCCTCTTCCTGTCCAAATAACATGGACAACAAACACCATCACAACCTATTGAACAGCAACAGCAACAAACTCTCACACAAACACTCAACAACCTCCACATTCGATACCTACTCCACGGCCCCCACGGCTCCCATCGCCTCCAGCAGCGGAGTAAACATCACCAACCCCTTCGAAGACCCTGCCCACATCGAGCCGTCCGGCTCCGGTTCCTCCACCCCTTCCACCATCCCCTCCGATTCATCTACTCCCCAGCCCCACCCTCTTTACCGAACCACCAACGCCCCTTCCGCATCTCACCCTCACCCCCTCTCCGCTAGTGGTAGCCACGGCCTAGACGGCACGGTCTCCGCCAACAGCGGCTTCACCGCTGGTATTACTCACACCGTCCTCCCGGCACTTACTCAGGCCGTCCTCCCGGTTCCGGGAGTAGCCAACGTCGTCCCGGAACTTGCTGACAGCGTCCTCCCGACTCCGGGAGTAACCAACAAGCGGGTCCACACCTCGACGACTATTTCGTCGAGAAGGTCGACTTCTTCCAAACTTTCGAGGAGGGTGAAGAAGTTACCACGGGCGGCGAGGAGGGCGGTTAAGATGTTTCTGAGACGGGTTACGGGGAGGAGTCGGAAGAAGGAGAAGATGAAGGTTACTTGGACTGCGCCGCAGGTTTGAACTGATGGGAGGTCAAGTAGGAATGAGAGGGTAAGGGAAGAGGTGTGCGTTGTCGGTAGGGGGGTGTTATTGTTGCTGGTGAGGCAATGTTGGTCGGTTGGAAATGGGGAGAGTGAAGGTGTGACCGCGTAAAAACAGCAAGGACATGATATTACTAGTGGTTCTGTGTTGGGGTATATGCGGGAAGGATTGCGGTGTTAACTGTTGTCGTTCTAGAGGAACTTGATGTGATCGAGGAGGGTTGTCCTAGATGGCGTGTCTGTAGACGGGATGTATCAGCCTGTAAGTGGTTAGTCTTGATCGGGATGGTAAAGAAGAAAGAATAACGAATAACCAACACTTGAAAGTATAGAGAAAGAACAATGATACCCCTAAAGCCCCATTGGAAACAAGTCAGCAGAAAGGCATCATGTCGAGAATGAACCGTGAACGAGAAACGAGTTGGTGATCGACATCGAGAACTTGGAGCGGCCAGTCCGTTGTTGGTGATCCCACTCAGGCATACAACTCAAGTCATTCGACCAAGCAAGAGTGACACTCCGTCCCTCAGATACGCTTGTACTTTATGAATGCCACTCATTGCTGAATTATCCATCAGCTGCTCGTGGGATAGTCGTTTGGAAGGGGTCTGCCGTAGGATGGCTTCAGACAGAAACAGGGTTAGGGTTTAAGCAGGTGACCTGCTACAAGCACATGTCCGCCGCCAACCATCTGCTTTGCTGCTTGCTGTTGCTGTTGCTGTGCGTGTTGGACCTGCTGAACGCAAGAAGCATGTGCATAATGCCCCTTTTGTGGACGAACATCATAGCGAGATGCGATAGAAACTTGATGAAGCAGCCGGTTGAACGATGAGAATGCGCATCGTAAGCGAATGTGAGAGATGACAGCCAAGATGGCATGGAAGATCGGCACAATCTGACCGAACTGCCACTGCCCGCGGGCACATGAATGTAAGCAACGCGGCTGGTGACTGAAACGGATGAAATCAAAGGGACGGGAAGGGCAACCTAAAGTGTCAACTCTGTTGGACCCTGGATGTTCAGTGTTTTCTCACCTCAACATCTTCCTCTTCGTCAATCTGTTTCCATCGACTTGCGCGACAACAATCGCCATCACGACGCAACCTGTGGAACGCGCTGTGGCATCTCCAAAGCGAAAAGAAATTGCGAAGTTCAGTGGCGCGCGACCCCTCTTCGTCATCTTTCTCCTAGGCAACGGGGTATCGCGATAACCTCAGCGGCAATCGATTGGGTCGTCAACACTGCGATCGGGATCCGCCTTGTCCGCTAGCTGCTTATCGCTGGGCGCTACGATAAGGGACTAGTGGCCGACGTCATCGACCCTCTTCCCAAACTCGCATCGACAACTCTTGGTCGACCATCAGTTTCTTGGTTTCCAGTCCAACAGAACCACACGGCAACACGGGTCGTGTTGTTGTTTGTCTAGGCTGTCGTACTTGACAACCGAACCGACACTGAAACCCGTGTCATTGCAGACTACTGATTGACTGCAAACCTTGATTCAGATCCTTTCTCTACTTGGACCCTGAAACTGTCACTCATCTGGCTGTCATCCTTTCCCGTTGCCACCTAGTGCGCGCCTCCTACTCCTCCCTCCTCTTGACTACTTGATCTTCATCATGTCCTGGGACCTCACCCGTCGTCGATGGATGCGAACATTGAACAGCAAATATATCTTTGACCGCTTTGTAGGTGATGCTTTCTGTTTTGGCTTCATCCCATCCCTTCCTTTTTTCAAGTTCTGGAAGATTCGCATGCCCACACCTCTTTCAACCGACACACAACGCCGAACATCCATATTCCACCTCGATTTTCACTTGACAAAAAGACATTCACCAACTGCATACTTTCGAACCGCAGTTGATCTGATCTTTTCTGTTTCCTTTCTGCCGTGTTGCGCTTATCCTTTTGTTTCCCGTACACAGAATTGAACAAGAGAATCACTACCTACAAAATCGACCCAAGTACAAAAACCGAATGCTGACTGAACAATGACCTGAATTGCCTGCTCTAGCCCTTATTGCATGCCATCATCTTCATAATCGAAATGTCCATCCTCGCTCGGCTCACGAGCCGGTTCAATCGGTTCTACGATGAACGACCTGGTGCGTTTTTCTCAAGTCCCATTCTCCTCACGCAACGATTATCCTAACAAAAGCGCCATGGCAGTGCTCACGATGATGGTGACCAATGCGGTCCTGGGTGGAGTCGCCGACACAGTAGCCCAGTCCATCACGGCGGTCCGGGAGCGTGCCGTCCGCAAGTACCCACCCGGCCGGGGCCCGAACGCGCGCGACGACCCGGTCGCCTACGAGATCCACGAGCTCGACCGGAAGAACCCCCTCAACGAACAAGACTTGATCCCCGACTCGCGGGACCTGCCGCCCCCATTCGACTTTGAGCGGCTGACCCGCTTCATGGCGTACGGCTTCTGCATGGCGCCCTTGCAGTTCAAGTGGTTCGGCTTCCTCGAGAGATGCTTCCCCATCACCAAGACGAGCGCCTACCTGCCGGCTTTGAAGAGGGTGGCTTTCGACCAGCTCATCTTTGCGCCCTTTGGTCTGGTATGCTTCTTCACTGCCATGACGCTGGCCGAGGGCGGTGGAAAGAGGGGCGTGTATGACAAGATGAGGGACATGTATGTGCCGACGCTCAAGGCCAACTACATTCTTTGGCCGGCGGTCCAGGTTATCAACTTTCGGTTGATGCCCGTGTCGCTCCAGCTGGTGAGTTTCTCCGTTCTGATTATGCGGAAAGAAGATGTTGCTAACAAAGTCATGATCACATAGCCATTCGTTTCCACTGTTGGTATTGCCTGGACGGCCTACCTTTCACTCACCAATGCCGCCGAGGATGTGCAACTGACAACCGCTCATCCGGCACCTGGCTCTCCCGACATTCGTCTGTCCTAAATGGTTGCGACGTTAACCATCAAGGTTCTTTCTCCTCATGCATTCGATGATCCCTAGTCGCCAACCGGCGCAACACCTTACCTAAACGAATATCTGCACCGCGACATGGAGGAACAGTACATCTGCCGGGTTGCCTTTGTCCCTGTGTTTTTGGAGGGAATTGTAAAAGAGTTCACGAGGGAAGGGGGTTCGGAGGATACTATACCACGGCTTTTCTTTCATACAGTCGACCGACCTAAAGGCGTCTTGGAGTTTTGACCAAGGGTAATATCGCCCATTTCCTTTCGTTGTATTTAACTAGACCCGGTCTCAATTGAAACATGAAACGTCTGATGTTAGTTGGTCTTCAACACCGCTCGTGGTGTACCTGGCGCGATACTCAAAAGCGTAACGTGTGAACGGTAATAAGCGGTCGGGAGATCTACACATGAAAGTCTTCCGAACATGAGATCGTGGGTTGTTTGGTGGTTATATACTCTCCCTAAAAAGCGATCACGTTGTCCTCATTCCTATCCCCGGTAAGCCGAAATCCGGGTTCATGGAAATGATGGTACGACTTGGACCCGGGTCGACCGTCGCAAGAAGCCGACATATTCTCGACTTGTCGATCCGGTTCCGAGGTTATTGCCAAGTCATGTTCCCGAATAGGTACAAGTCGTGTGGAATGGGAAGGAATGCTTGACCGCCATGTGAAGCCTGTTGGTCGGTGCCTGTCAAAGTTGTCAATGTCGCGATGGGAGTTCCTGCAGTTTTGGTTACTTGCTCTCGTCTGAAGACATATCTGAGAAATTCTAAATAAGGGCGTGTTCGGTGACCAGTAAATACCAAAGCGGCAGATTATAGGGGGGAACAAGACTTGTGGGCCAGTAAGGCTTTGGAGGTTTGAAACGCTTAGTGCCTGTGCAAGTTTTATTGGATTTATAAGTCTTATTGAATGTAATTGGGTGGGGGGTTAGGGTTGGATATAGCCAGGGTTCCGGTTAGGGTTCTAGTTAGGGTTCTGGTTAGGGTTCGCGTACGTACGGACCAGTACTGGTATCGGATCTAATTTTTATAATAGGGTTTATTTCAGGTTTAATATCTAGTATTTTATACGTACCCCTATTCCGGCCGCCTACCCGCCGCCTACCTGCCGCCTACCCGCTTACCCTACCCCGCCGCCTACCCTACCCCGTTCTACCCCAACTTTAGTTCTATCTATATTCGGGCTACCCGCTTCCTATCCTTATACCCTATACCCTATACCCCCTTTTCTACGCTCGGACTACTAATATACGTACTTTCAATTTACCCCTTAACTATTCGCGTACTTATAATACGTATTAAGCGACTAAATTTAAAAATAATTAAATTTTATTATATATTACTATTTCCTTTTCCTCTTCTAATTAATCGATCGATAATATTTATATATATTTTAAAATATTGCTCGCCGTATATATTTATTATAAATAATAAAATATTAATTGTAATCTTTATATATATATATAAGTATTAAAGATACGAGAGGGATTTACGTATATATAGGAGGTTCATTCTAATATAATTATACGAGCGATTTTGGTAAATATTATTAGGAAGTAGTTTATATTAGTAAAATTCTTTAATAATAATAAAAATATATATATAAATAAATTTATTAATTCTTTAAATATTATACGTATTATTATTATTAATTTAAATAAAATATTAACGAATATTTTCGAAAATGGATAAAGTACTATATAATTTACTAATAATTTATATAGAATATATATATATATATACGTAGCGGTATAAAGACTTCCGGATTCTTAAGGGGTAGTTGCGTATATATTAGTATCTTTTATAAAATAAATAAGGAATAGGACTTATATTAATTTTATGGGAGGGTACCGGCTAGTTCTAATTATTATACTTTATTAGCTCTAAAGTATTATATAGCCGTTAAATCCACTTACCTATCCTAATATTTAATATTTCTTATTTAGAGGAAATAGATATCCTAATCTATTTATATAACGTTAATATTTTTAATGGGGACTATATATAGATATATAGGAATAATAATTATAATATTTATAATAACCGGTTCCGTCTCTTATAATTATAGTACTTCAAAATTAAATAAATAGTATTAGGAATAAATACGTAGAAGAAGGGTAATTATTATAAAAATATACTTATTAATATAATTTTCAAATACAAAAATGTAATTAATCCGGCCGAAATATATACCTTTTTGTTTATATTATACGAAATCGCTATAATTAAATATAAAACGTATATTAATATCCCTATTAACGGTATTTCGAATTAATATTTTAATATTATATAGATTTGCCGGAGAAAAAGAAAAGTTTAATACTATATAGTAATAAGTAATTGAAATATTAGTATAAATAAATTACTAATAGTATATTTAATAATATAAAGATATTAAATTATTAATCTAATAAAATTAGGAAATAATCCTATAATACTTTCAAAGTACTTTTATATTTTATATAATTGGCGGCGTAAAATATTAGGATTGGAACGGTAATACCGCCTTTATACGCTATCAAAATATACGCCGTCGAACGAAAATATTTAACTTTAATATATTTTTAGTATATAGTTAATATCTCCTTTTTAATATAATATTACTCAACGGCGTATAAATACGTATATTTTTAATTAATTTTCATTTGTATAGAATCGATTATCGAAGATAAGCGAGAAAATTTATAATACTTTTTATTAATTTAGTATTACTATTAATACTAAAAGGCGGGAAAGGTATCTTTTACTACTAATTATCCTAGAATATTATTAAATACTTTACACCTTTATACTTAAATATTATTACTAAGACCAAAATACTATATAAAAAGATATACGGGGTAGGTACTTACTGGTTATTAAACTTAAATTTCTTAAATTAAAGAATTAATTTATTTTCGAAGGCGTTCGGATATTCGTATTCTTTACTATAATCGTTATAATATACTACGTATATAAACCTTCGAAATATTAATATAATTTAAATATTATATATAGGAAATTTATAACTTTTATTAACTAAGTAATAATAAGGACCGATCTCTTTAGTAAGGATCTTATTAATAGTAGACGGCTATATATAAATTTCGTTAATAGATTAGTTATAATCGGTTTCGTAATTTAAATCCGCTTCTAATATTCCGTTGAAGTTATTCTAATCCGCTCTTAATAGTACCCTACCAAATAGGGTAGGATAGTCCTTATAAAATCCG
The DNA here is from genome assembly GCA_009806015.1 of Neurospora sp. CHS-2018b. Classification (NCBI taxonomy): domain Eukaryota; kingdom Fungi; phylum Ascomycota; class Sordariomycetes; order Sordariales; family Sordariaceae; genus Neurospora; species Neurospora sp. CHS-2018b. The sequence continues at coordinate 512,004 of RAOV01000004.1, forward strand.
AATATTTCGTTTATAAATTTAGAGTTAATCGTTTTAAATACGCTTTAAAGGATAAATTATATTATTTTTTAGAAATTGAACTTTATAAGTAAAACCTTTTTAACGTTCGAATAATTCGTTTTATAAATTTTAGTCTTAAAATATTTAGTTAATATATTGCGTTAGAACTTAGCGTCGTTAATATAAATTATATAAAATTATAATTTAAATTATATAAATACGATGTAAAGAATAGGGATAGAATTTTTCATATATTCTTATACGGGCGTAAGCGAGGCGGGCTAATGAAAAGTATATATAGTAAATTATAAGTTACCTTATATACAATTTTTAGTACTATTAAATATCGGGATTTTTAAATTTAGGGATTTTAAACTTACCGGTATATATTTTCACCTATTAATGTATTAATATTAACAAGTAGCCTATATTTATAAATAAAGATAGGATAATATATATCTATATAAATATTCGGTCGCAAAATATTATTAAAATATTATAGCGACTTTCTTTTTATAATAAGAGTCTCTGCCTTATTATTATTATTATTCTCTTCTTTACTAATAACCAATCTAGCCCTCGACCCGTTAATAGAGCCTACGATTAATCCTAATAATATTATCGAAATAAAAAGATATAACTAATTAAAATAAGTGTAGGCATTTATAATAATTTTAATTATATTTTAGCGGTCTTCGTAATTAATATTACGGCCTATTAATATTATAATACTTTTAGTAATCGCTACTATAATCTTAATAATTAGTACGATTAAGTCCTCTCCCGTCTTAGATTTAGCCTTCAAATACTAATTCTTATTAATATATTCTTTCTTCAACTAATTTAAAATAAAAATTAGCGCGATTAAAGCTTATAAGCTATAATTCGATATTTTATAACTCTATAAATAGTATTAAAGGGATTAAAGCCTCCTTAATCCTAAGGGAAAAGGCTATACTCTAATTTCGATTAAATATTCGGCCCGAACGGCTTTAATTAAAATTCTATCGTAGAATAAATTATATATTAAATTCGCAAGGCCATTATATTCGGAATAAATTAGGTCGGACGGTCGTATTAGGATAAAATTTAGGGTAGGGCTTATAAACGCTAAAGCGGGTAAACCGGATTTAACTATTCCCTATTTTATATAATAAACCTTCCTAACGGTCTCTATCTTTAAAATCGTTAATTTACAATATATCTCGGCTATTTAAAAATAATATCGGCTATACGTAATAATATTACCTTTAAAATTCATATTAACCGTAATTATACCCCTTTTCCTTTTAAGACAATACGTATAGTAGTATTAATAAAACTTTAACGTACGTAGGCCTTTAAGACCCGAATTTTCGGCCTATTATAATATATCGCCGATATAGTATATAGGATATATATATAATCGAACCTTATAATTATCGTTTAAATCTACTACTATATTACTATTGAAATATACTATAGTCCGAAGAGCTTTAATTATATCGTCGAAGTTAGAAATATATAATTTTAAAACGATTGGGAAAATATTATTAGGACGGGTTCGTTCTTATTCCGTAAGGCTAGCGGGTGTAAAATAAAACCCTATTAAATTACGATAAGAATTTTAGAAAATACTAAATCTATTAATAAAATCCAAATAGGGTAGGGAGATAATTGGTAATACGTTAAGTCTTAAATTACTATTCTATTCGTTCTTATAAATAGACCGGCCGAACGTCGTTAATTCGAATTCGTTACGTATAGGATATATATAATAAAGAAGAACGATTTCGATATTAGGGCCTTTATAATTAAAGATAACGACTATCCTGCGGTATATATACCACTCGTCCCGCCGCTTCTTAAATACGACCGGCTCGTCGTACTTAGGAAATGGTTGAACGACTTTTACTCTAGGTCGTTATATAGTAAATTTCGAACCGGAGTCTTCGTATATTTTACCGAAATAATAATTAATATATACCTTATAATTTATATAGGAATATACGTTATTTTCTAAAATATATATAAAATTAAAGGTAAATACTAATTTATCTTCGGTATAAAGTAGATTTAGGTCCGTAATATTAAATATCGTTACGCCGTATCGAAAAGCTTCTTAGAATTATAATACCAACTTTTCCTTATTATTAATACAAAAGGTTTATCTATAATTAAAATTAACGCTATATACCCTCCCAATATAAATATTAATAATATCGGGACTACCGTCGATAATATTATAATATTTAATAGGATAAGTATAATAATTTATATACCGGTAATAAACCTAATCGGACGGGAAAATATACTTCTCCTTTTGGCCGTTAATAATAATATAAGTATAATACCTAAATATACTACGAATAGAAGAAAATTAAGTATACGAATAGTATAATTCGCGGGGCTTATCGATAAATATACCGGGCTTAAAATAAAATCGCCGGCCAATATTGTGAAAGCGTGATTCTATAAGAGATACGACTGCAAGACTAGAAGCCACAAATCAAAGTAATATTAAGTGTAAAGAAGAAAGGGAAGCTGTCAAACGAGGGTATCGCGGGTCTAGATATATAAGTTAGATCCTGCCACTTGTCGCCGCCTTCCCGATCTGTAAGTCTTATCGATAAGAACATGAGCCTTATTCCATCCGATATGCTATAGTACCCTATACCCGGCACCCCCTTGCCCAGTGGCTAGTGCTCTAGGCCCTCATCTAGCTATACTATAACATTACCCCCCCCTCGGAAAGAAGGCTCAGCCCCAGAGCCGAAAGAAAAGAAAAGATAAATTGTAAGATGAAAGATAATTATTATTTATGTGAAAATATGTGAACCTATTATAACGGTTGGTCCAATCTATTATATTGCGATAAAATTCCTTAAAAGCCAAAAGAACTCTATGCTAAGCTTCGTAACTATATCTTCAATCTGGTTATCGCGGCACTTAAAGGTACAAAAAGTATAAAAAAAAATTCCCCCTAATCGGTTTCGAACGGGTACGTCTTAGGCAGAGGATAAATACTTCAAGCTAGCGCGACGAATATTATAGGCTGTCACTCTACGCTATTACACTATATATTGTTCTACACCCGTTATTTAACCTTCCCTCTACTTGGTTTATAATACCCAGTATATTCGCTACGGTCGTTATCTACGATTATGTACTAAAACTGCGCGCGTATATCCCATTCTATCGCCCTACTTCTTCCTCGCTCGCCGCACCCTAGCTTAAGCTAACGTCTCTATAGGTAGGTTGTCGTCCTTATACTTTTTAGCGATAGTATTATTTTGTATTGTATACTTCTATTATACTAATCGTCTCGGGGGTCCTAGCGACTTGGGGTTTTTATTATGGAATTCTTACAGCTTTTCTGTAGCGTTCTTAAAGTTCTCCGCCAACTACTATTTAGGGTCCGGGTCCTATCCTTTCTATTATATTTAATATAATAACCTGCCGTTTATTATTTTAAATACCAGGATTTCCTTTACTTCCTACTCTTCGAACTCCTCTCTTCCTTCATCCTTATCTCCTTTGAGTATTATCCTTCTGGGGTTTTTTTTAACCTACCCTAGAAGCGGGTTCCCTATATCCTTTTTCAACCTATTAGTATAATATACCCTACTTCCTTTCTAACTATTAGGCAAGTCTAATTCGTAAGATACGCCTTTTATTCCTAAAATCTTATAAAGAATCTTTATTAAAGGGTAGTCTAATTTATCGCTTGGCCTAGTAGTCGCCCAGCCTTTTTTAATAATGAAAACCCGATTTCCTATTACGAAGTCCGGTTTACAGCGATGCCGGTTAATTTATTTGGCTTATTATTCTTATACTTTATTAATTACTAGCCGCGCCCATTCATAGTATTTATATAACGTCTTTATTAACGCTTATGCCTCTCTGCGTAGTAGTTTATCTTTAATAGGGGTTGTCCTTCTATTTTAATAAAAGGGGAAGTTAATAGGGAATTTAAAAGAGACTTTATATAGCGATAAGCCTCCTAGGCTATTATAAAGTAATAATACTTGAATTGTATCGAGGGTTAGGATAGCTTCTACCCAATTATCTTAGTTATAATTTATATACGGCTTCAATCTTTAATCTATATATTAATTTATGATTTCCACTTACCCTGCTATTTATGAGTACCCAATTGAATTAAGCTTTTATTAGATACTTAGGATATTCGCTATTTCTTATATAAATTCGGCGATAAATTGTAGCCCCCTATTACTCGTTATATCTTTTAATAGGCCGTATACCCTATAGGGTCCTTTATAATATAGTTACACTACTTGCTTTATAATTACTATTATATAGTATAGGTTATACTACGAGGCCTTTGATAAGCGGTCAATTATTACTATTAGGTTATCGAAACTATTTTTCCCTTTTAATATTAATTTGAAATCGATTACTAGGGATTACCAAACTCTCATTTTTAATACTACCGGTTGAGGGTATAATAGGCCGGGAGTTTTGTCCTTAGGGACTTTGGATGATTTGCAGGTCTAATAATTATTTACGTATCGATCGACGTCTAACGGTATATTTACTTATTAATATTATTTGCCGACGAGCTTCCTAGTTTTATTCTTACCTAGGTGAGCGGTAAGTAGTGTCTTATAGTATTGCTTAATGGCTTTTGTGCGTAGTATACCTTTATCGGGCACTACCAATCGGTTATTGTAAAATAATAGCCCGTTAACTATTATTAAGTAGTTGTTTTTTACTTCTGCTTTCGCCCTGTAAATTCCCAGTGACTCTTCCTTATAGTTTATTGCTAGGAGTCGGTCGGCTAGTAGGGCTGTCGCTTCCTTAGGTTGTTTAGCTTATTCCTCCGGGGCTTAGGCCGGTGCCTCCAGTATTTAGACTGGTAGTTCCGTTTCTTAGGCCGGGGGCTCCGGATCCTCGCTCGGGCTTCCTAAGCCGAATATCGTATTTAATTCGGCCTAAGGCGTTTCCTCCTTATTACTTATATAGATAAAGTACCCGTCTTTAAGTTTTAATAATTTTAACGTTCTTTAATTGTCCCGTTTTTGAAGGATAGTCTTTAAATCCTCTAATTTCCTGGATAGGGCATTTACGGCGATATTATTTTTCCCTAGTCGGTAGGTCATCTTGAAGTCGAACTTTAATAAGAGCTTAGACTATACGGCTTATTTACTATTAAGTAGCTTTTTTATATTGAAATATTCTAAGGCCTAATGGTCTATTATCGCTATGAAAGTAACGCCCTTCAATTTTAGCCGCTAGGTTTTAACTATTTTGATTACGGTAAGCAATTCCTTATTGTATATCGGGTAGTTTAACTCTGCCGGCTATATAGTTTCCGAGTAAAATACAATTGGGTACTATTCCCCCTCTTCGTTCTTTTAGGATAGGATTCTAGCGTATATTCCGTCCGAGGCGTCCGTTTCCAGCTTTGTTTCTTTTTTGTATACGAAGTGCGTTAATACCGGAGTTCGTATTAATAAGTCCTTTAATTTATTGAAGGCTTTCTAATACTTATCGCTCTATTCGAATACTTTATTTTTCTTAATTAAAGCTATAAATAAATGTACTATCCGGCTAAAATTACGTACGAATTTCTAATAGAAGTTATAGAAGCCTAAGAAGGCTTAAACGCCTTTAAAGTTCTTTAATCTATCCTAATCTTTTACCGTAGTTATTTTATTAGGGTCGATTAATATTCCGTTTATTCCGATAATAAACCTAAAGAATTTTGTCCTTATTACGTAGAATTTGTACTTTTTAATATCGGCTTGTAGTCTAGCTTCCTTCAACCTTTTTAATACCTTTTTAATATAGATTTTATATTCTATAAGAATTTTAGAAAAAATAAGAATATTATCGATATAGGTATTATAGAAGTCTTAGTATCCTATTAACTCGTTATTAATAAACTATTAGAAAGAAGAAGGCCCGCCATAGAGTCTAAACGGTAGTATTTTATACTAATAAGCGCTAAAATTCGTCCGGAAGGTTATAAGATCCTCTTGCCCCGCCGCTATTCTAATACGGTAAAAAGCTTGGCGAATATCGATCTTCGTAAAGATTTTAGCCTAGTTAATACGCGCTAGCGTTTCTTCGATTAGGGGTAAGGGGTATCGATTTTTCTATAAGATAATATTTAATTTGCAGTAGTTTATATAGAACCTTAGTCCGCCTCCTCCTATTTTAGGAACGAAGAAGATTAATACTACTTATAAGGCGGAGCTCGCTTCAATAAATCCCTTTTATAAGTTATCTATAATATATCGGCGGTACTCTTCCAACTCTTCTAGAATTATTCGATATAATAGGTTGATTTTTAACTCTTCTAATCGGTATCCTTCTAATAATTTTATTTCGTAATTTACCCCTTCTTAGAAGTCTGGTAGTATATTTAATTGTACTTTACTAAATACTTCCAATTCTTCGGGGTTATAATAGTTTGAGGGTACCTTTTCTAGAACTAATTATTATAGGTCTTCTTCGTTATCTTCTAGGGCGGACTTCTTCGCCTCGATTAGGCCCTCAATCTTATATAGATTAGTTAATTCGGGTTTGACCTTTTTCTTTAGGTAGAAGTTAAATACGTTGGCGTCGATTATAGTTAGATTAATAGGCTTGGATTTTACTTATCCCTATTCCTTTTTCATTTGGTAAGGACCTTTTTCGTTTTTGAGAGGATAGAATTATTCCCGGGAAGACCTACCCTTCTTTTCCTCCTTTAGAAGTACTATTAATTTATCTTCTCCCGATTTGTATAGGGCGCATTCTATACGAATTAGTTCCTTTACCCAGGGATCCGATAAAAGAGAGCGATATAGTACTATTTAATAGAATTCAATCGGTCGCTAATCCTCTATATTCTCTTCTTCCAACGGTTCCTCTTTCGGGAGTGCTTTAGCTTATTATTTAATATAAAGTTCTACTTCCTATAATCGTGCGAGAATTCGTTAATATTATATCCGTTGTTCTGCCCGACGCTCCGCCTTTCTTCGTATATCCTTTTAACATATGAACTCTTCTCTCCTTTCTACTTCCTCTTAAAAGGAGGAGTTTAAGATTATAGGTCCTACTTTACTAATATTTATATCCTTAATACCCAGTATAAATACTACGTTTAAACTAAATACTAATATATCCCGCTTACAGTCGGGTAGAATATTGTATTTAATTAGCTATATTTTCCTAATAATTATATCTTTCGATAATTAAAATAGTACTAGTAACTATTAATTATTAAATATAACTCTATCAATCCGGATATATCCTTTTAAAGTACGAGTTATTTAGTTTAATTATAATTTTTTATATAGTATAACGAGGCCTAATTTAAAATCCGAATATTCTTCGAATTTTAATCGTTTCTTCAACTTATTTACAAAGCTTTAGTTTATTAATAGCGAAGCTCCTACTCCTATGTCCATTAGTGTACGTTGTATAGTAATAAATAATCTATTATTTATTATAGTATAATTAATTAAAAATCATTTTCCTCCGCCTAGATAATCCTTAAGGTTGAAATCCGGGTGAGTTTTACTGTATAGTAGGCTATTTATAATAATATAGTTAATATAGGCGGACATTTCCCCTAGGGTGGAGACTTTTCTTAGAGTATTTAATTTTCCGACTCTTTGTCCGACTCCGAATTCTTATTACTATTATCCGGTCTTAAGCCCGGAGTTTCCGGAGTTTCGTTCGGATTACCCGCAGTCTAAGGACCTTAAATTTCGTCTACAATAGCATTAAATTCGGCTTCTAAAACTAAGACCTTGGCCTTTTCTAGGCAAGTAGGCGATTAATATCCTATTTATCTATAATAGAAGTAGCGGTTTTTAGTATTCAATTTCCTTATTTCCTCTAAAGTAGGCCGTTGGTATTTAGGCGTAGTAGGGGGTTATAAGGGAATTTTAGAACTAAATTTAAGGTAAATCTTCTATTTATCCTTAGGCTTCTATTCCTTTTTTTTAATAGTAGGGTTTAGAGATTGGAGGAGGAGGTAATAGTTTTCGAAGGTTTTATAATCCTTTAGATAGGTAATTTTAGTAAGTATTACTAATTTACGTAAAACCTTCCTCTTTATATCCCGTTTCTATAGGCTTTTAGGTATTATATACTAGCCTGCCAGCTTTATAAAGGTGGTTTTAAAGTCTTGGAATCTTTTATTTAACTTTATTTTCAACTTTTCGAAATTTAATACCACTTTTTCCTTTACTATATAATTATAATAATTATTCTATAGGTATTCTAATAATCCATTAATTATTTAGATCGCTTCTAGGTAATTGCTATTGCGGTACGGTAGAATGCCTTCTACTACGGACCCGCCTAATTTAAATATTACTTCTCCGATATAAGCCTCTTCGTCGGTAAAGTAATCCGCGTTAACCCGGAGTTTGTATTTTATTTATATTAATTATACGTCGAATGAAACCTTATCAGTATAATTGTTGCTAAAAGTATATAGGTCCGCTACTTTAAACGAACGTTTGGTATGTAGTACTACTAATAGTAGTCCAATTAGGGTATATCCTACTCCCGTTATAAGTAAAAGCGGTAGTATTAGTCCGGTTGGCGGACGCGCCGGCGGTCTATTGCCGTTATTATTATCCGACGGGTCGTCGTTTAAAGAGTTATTATCGGGCGGGTTGCCGCTATCGCCTACGCGTATCTGAGGGGTATTAGCAGCGTACTCCCGTTTCTTAATCGCGTCCCATTTAATCGCGTTTTCAAAAGTAACCTTTCGTTTAACTATATTCTCCGAAGCCGGCTAGCCGCTATTTTCGGTTATCGGCTATTGCTTTTTTACCTCCTATACTTCAACGATATATAGTAGTAGTAATAAGGCGTACGATACGATCGTTTGAATTAATAGACGGTTCTAAGTCTCGAACTTATAATATTACCATTCGAAGTCCGGGGGTATTCCTTTCTAGCGTTCGAGGTTCTCCTTGGCCTAGGTATTCAATTGTAGACGAATATTAAGTTTCAGAATCTCGTTTACTAATTTATTATTATTTTAAAATAATTAATAAATTTAATTAGCGAAATAGAATACTTATAAATTGAAATGTACTACATTTTAATTAGCCCGGTCGAGAATAATAGGGAAGTCGCGAATAATATTGTTAGCAGCCTCTTCTATAATTATTCTCTAACGGAATTTATACTATATTACGGTAAAATCTTCCTAATATACTTAGTAAAATATCGCCTCGTCTATAAATTTGTCGATAATATTGAGATTGCCGAGTCGCTTATTAGATTCCGCTATTTCCAACGCTAATTTAAATAGTATAATTTCGCTATAATTATCGATCTAAAATTCATAGATGGCGTTACTCTATAGTTATACCTCTTTAGATAAATTATTTAGGGTAAGGTTCTATTGTAGGAATTTCGCGTATAGGTATAGTCGATAGAGGTATTGGCTTTTGAAATCCGATACGTTTATAAGGGCTTCCTACCCTATTTAATCGGCCTCGTCTACTATAATTGTTTTTGCCTCTACCTTCGTCGGTACGTTATCCTACTAGGTTATCTTCCGAAGCTTATTAGTTGTAAGTACCTAATAAGAACGGTCCGGATCTATTTTGGTAAGGTAGTGACCTTAGTTTGCCGCCGTTTTATTTCTCTATAGGGAGGATTTCTACTTCTAATCTAGGATCTTCGGTAGGGATTTCCTAAGGGTAGAGGAACCCGAGGGTCCTGGTTACCTCGATGGTAAGGTCCTTATAAAGGTAGTAGGGCTAGGTATAGTTTTGCTTTTTCCTTTAAATTGTTTTCTAGCATTCTGTAAGATTGCTTAAGGGTCTGTCGGTTCCGCCTTGGAGGTAGGCTGGGTTTTCTTCGCGCTTTTAACGAAGGGGAAAGAATCGTCCGCGTCTTCTACCTTAGGTAGCTTATATTTCGTAGGGGTAGTTGGTCCTATTCCCTATAAGTTATGATTAATATCGCCGGGCGTAGAAGCCGTATCCGGTTATAATAGATCTATAATTAAGTCGGCCGGGTTTAAATCCTTAGAACGACCTCTTAATTAAATTAAAGGGTTATATATATTGACGATTGGATTGAAGCCGCTGTTGTTGTCCGTTTAATCGAATAAACGTACTTTTTCTTCGGGATTAGGGTTCGAGACGAAACTATTAGAATTCGAATTAGAATCGCTGGTCCCGTAGTAGTATATTTTATTAGAATTATTATTGTTATCTCCGGCGTCGGACATCGTATAATTAACTCAATCCGAAAGGCGGGAGAGAAAGGGGGGGGGGGGGGTTATTGGGGTACTCACTCCGTTAGTACCGTAGTATATTGACGCTTTGAATAAGGTTTGGTGATCCTTCTTCGTAAGTGATCACGACGACCGTAGTCGATACGAATGACTGTAGTTAATACGAATGACCGTAGTTAATACGAATGATTGTAGTTAAACGAAAAGGCAATTATATAACTACCGACAAGATGGGATATTATAATGCCGTCCCCGGTTAAAAGAATGATACTTAATATTATGTGAAAGCGTGATTCTATAAGAGATACGACTGCAAGACTAGAAGCTACAAATCAAAGTAATATTAAGTGTAAAGAAGAAAGGGAAGCTGTTAAACGAGGGCATCGCGGGTCTAGACATATAAGTTAGATCCTGCTACTCGTCGCCGCCTTCCCGATCTGTAAGTCTTATCGATAAGAACATGAGCCTCATTCCATCCGATGTGCCATAGTGCCCTGTGCCCGGCACCCCCTTGCCCAGTGGCCAGTGCTCTGGGCCCTCATCCAGCCATGCCATGACAAATATCTGAAGAAGCGATATTTTTAAATATTATAATAGGGTCGAAGAAAATTAAATTTATAGTAGCGACCGGGAGGTTTTTAATAGCGGTAAATTTGGCTTTCAAATTCTATATATATTATTTAGCCTTACTTATTTCTTTAATATACTCGATCGAATCCGGATACTTTTTTCCTTTTTCTTTTACGGTTTTAATCGATAATTTTAATACTTCTAAACTAATTTTCTTAGCCGTATTAAATTTATCGACAATAGCCTTAGCTTCTTTAAAATAATGCCTTTCTTCTAATTTAAATTTAAGGGGTAATATTAATATTTTAATAATATTTAGGGGAATATTTACCTTACATATATCTATTATAAATATTCTCCTATACAAACGGTCTTTTAATATCGAAATTTACTATAATAATTTTATTATTATATTAAAAATTTCTCCGTTATTACCGCGGACCAATTATAAAATTTCCTTTAATATAGTCCAACTTTCGCGGTTTATACTAATTAGTTCGGCGAATATTGTAAGAGCCTTTTTAAATACGTTAATTAATTCTTCCTTATTTTAGCGGGTTAAAATTAGGATAAATATATTAAAAGGGTCTTCCTTTAACTTCGGTTAGGCTTAAATTTCGAATTTTAAAATAATCGGCTTATTAGGGTTAATATCGTTAAATACTAAGGATTCGGGTATAAATTTAGTAAAAGCCGCATTTTTATACGTATTAGTACCGAATATATTATTAAGGCCTATAGCGGAACGAAAGGTACTAATCGCTATATCCTCTATATTACTATTATAAAGATTATTAAAATCTATAATTCTTATAATAGTCAATTAAACGTAAAAGAATTAAAGACAATTTAAACTAACCTTTATCTTTAATCTTAGTTTCAAAATTATCCTCCATTAGAATCTTATTCTCAAGCGGCAAAGTATTATCGTCGTCGTAACTAGTAAAAAAATCGAATATCTACGAATCGGACTCGTTACTAATTACATTTTCTATAATTATAAATATTTTATTAATCGGTTGGGTCGTATTAAGTACCTCCGTAATAGCCTAAATAGCTATAGTAGTACGGCGAGATTTACGATTGGAAAGTTTCGCTTTTTTCTTCGGTAATTAATAAATATAATTGTTACGGGGCTGGTTAGCCATCTTAATATAAATATATTTAATAAATAGGAATTAGAGAGTAAATAAAAAATTATTAAAAAGAATAAGTCTCTTACGAATATAATATATTAATAAATTATTATTAATAAATTATTATTATTTAGGGATAAATTTATAAAAAGGGGTAGGTAGGAAATATTCGAAATTTTCGAAATTTTCGAAATCGTACCTTTCTAACCGGGCAACCGCCTATATATATCAACGCAATACCAAACAATTAGGCCAACAACGTTATTCAAATACCTTCTAATTTAGAATTATCTAAATAATATTTTAATTTAAATTTAAATAAATAAATATAGGGGTTGTAAAGTTATTACCTAGCCGTTAAAGTAGCCGTTTTAAAATTTATAATTTTTCCCCCCCCTTTTCTCTTTTCTTCTTCTTTCTTTTCTCCTTTAATTACCGTATTATAATTATCGTCGCCGGCCCCCGTTATTGTCGTTGGATTTTATTTTACCTCCTCCTTTCCTTCTTATTTTATAAGAATAATAATAATAATAATAATAATATTATTATATTTCGTCGGCCCCCTCCTTTTAACCGTTATACGTTTAATAATATTAATTAAACCCTTCGAGGCGGTATCTAAATAAAATTTAAATATCTTTTACTTCTCTATTTAACGGATTAATAATAATAATAATAATCCCTTCTACCCCTTTTACCCTAGCCCGTTATAGTAATACCTAATATTAAGATTATCGATCTTTATTTTTTATTATTTAATTAAAACCTTTATACCCCTAATTAGCCTATTAATATAAATTATAATAATTTAACGACCCGTAGTTCTATTTAAATTAAGGGTAAGATATTCCGGGAGCGGTACCTATTATTTTTTTACCTTTTATACCAGGCTAATTTTAAAGAGATTAAACCGTTAAACCCCCGTATTAATTACTACTTCTTTAACGACTTTAACCCTCCTAGCGAATAGGAAGCGGGGCGGATAAAGAATATAGTAAGTAAATTCGTTTCCGAATATCTTTTTATTTATTTTTTAAATAAATTATTACCGGGCGAAATTTATAGGCGCTTCCTATATATCGATATTAATTACAATATATTTAAAATATTATATAATACTAGTAATAATATATATAATAACTTTAAGCGTAAGGTTTTTAGCGAAGCATTCTATATAAGTCTTTTTTTTTTTAAGTTTTTTTTCCTTCCTTTTTTTCAAGTTTTTTTTTCCTTCCTTTTTTTTTTTATTCTCCTAATATATTATATAGAATCAAGCGCTCAATTAGCTTACCAACTACGGCCGGACTAATTTCTAAGTCGATATTATAATATAGGAATATAATAAGGAAAATAATAATTATATTAATATATAAATTTACGACCGTATTAATATAATTCTCTACAATTATTATTATAAAATTATTATTAAATTCGTACGATAAAAAAATAATTTTATTAATAAAACGGGAAAGGCTTAATTTTTCTTACGTATTAACTTTATAATTCTTATAATCGCTATCGGTAAAATTATTACTAATAAAAAAAGGCTTAACTCCGGTATACAATAGTATCCCTATACTAATAAAGAATAGAAAAAGGATGCGGTAGGTCGCTTGAATTTTTTTAATACTTTCAATAGTCTTTCTATCTATTAAAATTTCTAAACGATTGAATTTTATTATTTTATTTTCAACCCAAAATTAACACCACCCCCTATCGTCAACGCTATCTTCGAAGAAGCAACCGCTACAATTTTAACAGCTAATATTATTAGTAATTCTCCTCCTTTTAAAAACGACGAAGATAAAGATAATAATAATAATAATAATAATAATAATAATAATAATAATAATAATACTAGTAATAATAATACTTCCGCTATTATTACTTCCGCTATTCTAATTCGTACTCCTATTACTATTACTACTATATCTACTACTATTATTACTATTCCCTACCCCTCCTCTTCTCCTATTTTTCCTACTCCTAACCCTCTTCGCTATAATACTTCGGCCGGTATTAATAATTAGCCCCTTAATATTAATTTCCTTCGCGTTCTTTCCCGTACGCCTTCTACTAGGCCGTTAAACTCTTCCCCCCTCCGCCTACATTTAAATTATAGTCCTACCCCCAACGGTACTATATAGTCCCCTCGGCTTTATTATAATTTTAGCCGTACTTTAAACAATATTCCTAAGAATTATTTATCCGCACTACGCCCGTCGTTTCGTTATAAGGTATTTAGCCCGCTATCTATATACGTAGTAGAAGAATAGTAATAGGCTAAAAAGAAGGAGGAGAGGGTACGATAAATAACTTAATAAGAAGAAAATTAGCGCTATACTTTAGCGGATACTTTCTATAAGTAATAATAATAATAAAAGGAGAAGTAAAGGCGCGATAATAAAGAGTCCGCTATATTCTAAGAAAATATTCGTAAAGAATAATATTAACGAAAAGAAATTATTCGCAAATAGTAAGAATAAGAAAAGTAAAAGGAGATTAAAAAATAATAGTTTTTAGAATAAGCTAAAAGAATAAACGACGAAGCTCGTAAAAAATAGTAATAGTAATAATAATAATAATAATAATAATTTACCCCCTTTCCCGCTATCGCTATTATTCTTACTACTATTATTCCCGCTACTATTCTTATTTCTAACCCTACTTTTAACCTTATTTCTAACCCTACTTTTAGCCCGGCTTTTTTTAACTTAACTTCTACTAGTCCGGCTATTAATCCTATTATTCTAATTACTCCTACTAAATAAATTCCCGTCCCTATCTCCGGCTATACGAGAATTAGTACTACTCTCCCCTATATTACCGCTTCTACTACCGCCTTTACTTTAGCCTCTATTACCGCCTCCCCTACTCCTACTACTAGTCGGCCAGTTAAGGGTCTTAGTAATTGGAGAAGGAAGGTTCTTACTATTCGAAAGGGTATAGGTAGGAAGGGTAGAAAGGGTAGTACTTTTAGTAATAATAGTAATAGTATTAATAGTAATTAAATAGATAGCTTATATAATAAAAATAATAATCTAACTAGCGCAATTAAAAATATTACTTCTATTACTAATAGCGGTAGTATTACCCCTCTAATATATTGGAAGGATTATATAGCTTTCTATCGCCGTAATCGTTATTAAATTTTTTTCTTTCTTTTTTTTACTCCTTTTTTCTTTATATTAATCGAATCTTTAATATTGGGTATTAGGTCTAGCGTTTTCCCCCTAATATAAGGTAATATGGTCCGTACGCATAGTATTTGGCTATATTTCGTAACGATAGATATAGAAAGTAGCCTATGCGGCCGGTACGTACCTCTAGAATTGTCTATACACTCGGGCTATATAGACTATAAAGAATTGAATTCGCTAAATTCTAGCGATATATACCCTATCTTTATCTTTCTTATAGTGGCTGTGATTGACCTATATTTACCTGCTATATTATATACTAATCTATAGGGACCTGCCCGCCTATAGTCAATAAGGCTTATGATAGGGTAGCCTGGGTGCTTCCAGATACCACGATGCAATGTGTGTGCAATACGTAGTATTAGAAGTAAAAGAAGAAGATGTTAGAGGGAGAAAGGGCGAGCCGAAGGCTGCCCTGCGAAGGAATCCCTTTATGGGAATTCCTTATCTTATCGCATGGCCCACTTTATGTGGAGCCCGTGCGACCTGACAGGCGCGCGCGAGGCACGTGCCTGCTAGAGCCTCTGATAGGGGTGGGTATGGCTAGTACTATACCCAATCTAATCTAATCGATTGAACTAATTATATATATAATATATGGGATGTAATAGTCCCGCATTAAGTCCCGGCGCTACAAAAAGAATACTATTATCCTCAATAGGAATAGCCTCACTTCCGTCTCGGCGATCTCCTTCGAGGGCCTAAATCCTTACGATCCTTCTCGTCTATAAAGTATACTTTACGCTGGCTATTAATATGTGAATGAGGGGCGCTATCCTTACGTTTATTGGAACGATACTTCTAGTAATCCTCCACTAAATCCTTTGTATCCTTCAAATCCTCCGTATCCTTCTATTCATTCTTATAATATCTATATCCCTTCTATTTAATATAGTACAAAAGGTTGCCATTAACCTATTTGTAAGTAGCGATCTTCTCCAATTCGTACTAAAGGCTAGCCTTAACGTTAAAGTCGGAATTGTTCTATAAGTCTTCGATTAGATTAAGCGGGGGGGTTAATCGGCCGAATAGGTCGTTGTCGTTAAGAGTAGGTTTGAAGTAAGTAATTAAAATAATCGGGTAAATCTTTATACTGGAGGGTAAGTCTAATTTGTACGCTAAACGGCTAATCTTTTAAGTAATTTTAAAAGGGCTAGAGCGTTACTAGGAAATCTTTTGTAAAGGCCGGCCAAATAGGTAATACCTATAGTTAAACTTCAGGAATATTTTATTTCCTACTTTAAAATCCACTTACTAGTAGCTAGTATTATAGCGAAGCTTAGCGTTAACGATAGTAAAGTCTATAGCCAGCTAGGCCTTTTAACGGATATAATCCTTAACCGTGGGGTTATCTTTAAGATCGTACGATAGGTCGGTAGTGCCGGTAGTAATGTCCAAAGGTCCCAGCAGCTTGTAATTAAATAGATATTTATATAACGAAGTCTTAATATTCTTAATAAAAGCGCTATTAAAGTTCTATTATAAAGACGGAATAATTAGAAGCTAATTATAACCGAGCTCGTAATAAAAGGCGTAGAATCGAATAGCGATCTCGACGGTTTAGTTCTTATGTTCAGCTACGCTATTGCCCAGGGGGTAGTAGGTAATAGTTATTAGGAGCTTAGAGCCTATTATGGTTTATATTCCTTTCTAATATACCGACGTAAATTTACGGTCACAGTCAGAAATAATTTTAATAAAGAAACCCCAATCGTATAAGAGGAATATCCGGATTATAATAATACCTTATTCGATAGTAATATACTTCTCGTATTTAAGGATTAATAAGGATCTCTTAAACGTTTTATCGGTAACGGGCATTAGAGTATTGAAAGTATTATAGCTAAATATTTGCCATAGGGTATCTATTAAAGAGATTTCCGGAAGCCTAATAATAAAATCGATAAAAATAATGCGCATTAGCAGCGTTTCTTCTAATTTAATCGGTTAATAATCCCCGATAGGCGGACTACGGTCGGTCTAATTAAATTAGTAAATTAGGTAATATTTTAAGTATTGTTTTACTAGTCGGGCTTTATTAAGGAAGGATAATCCTTATAAATCGTATATTATTCGATTGCGGCCGAAGTAGTATTTATCGTCGTAAACGGCTTCTAGTATATCTTTTACAAACTTATAAGGGATATAAAGATTCTTAGTACCGTTAGTTTACTAATTATAAATAAGGCTATTGTGTATAAAGAAAGGATAGCCGGGCTTAAAAAACACAATATCGCCGTCCTCGGAGACGCTCTTACACTACTTTAAATATTCTATAATCTTTATAAACTTCTTATCCGACGTATACGCGGCCGTATAGGCTTTATAGAACTTAGGGTCTATTTATATTTCTAAGAAGGCGTACTAGACGTTATCCAAATAATAGGTTAAATTATAGTCGGCTAAATCTTCCTAAACGTTATCTAAGACCGGCACGCCGTCCGGATTACTTACTTTGTCTCTTACTACTTTTAGGCGATTCAAAGTATTAAGTACGAAGTTGAGTTTACCGGGGATGTAAAAGACTTTGAACTTATAGCTAGAAAGGTAAATAAACGCATTAATAAGCCTATAATTAGCGCGATTAATAGAAATTGTACGTAGAGAGGTTTATTTAATAATACCTTTAATAGTAGAGTAGTCGGTAAGGATAATAATTAGTAAGTTGTAAGAGTATAATTAAGTGTAAAACTTCTTTACGGCCCAAACGAAGTAAGCTACTTCTAGTTCAGAAAGTCCGTACTGTATTTCGGCTTTAGTAAGGACCTTACTTAGAAATATAATGGGGAGGACCTATAATAAAAGAATTAGGGAGCCTTCTATCTATACGTAACCGGTTTTAAAATAGAATATTATAACGTTAAAACTGCGTTCGAGGGAGCCGTCGATCTACAAAAATACTAAGCGGTCCGGGTCTAAATAATATAGAATAGTAGCGTCGTTGCAAATTGCGCGTTATAATACTTTAAAAGTTACCTTCTCGGCGGGGGTAAGGGTATAATAAGTTCTTACGTAATATATAGCGCGCTTAATTAGCTTTCCTATCTCAATTTTATTTAGTTTACGTCCTTTAACTAATAAGGTAACTTTATAGTTCTAAAGCGGGTCGATGAACTATATATAATAGGCGATTAAATAACGAAGGAAGCTGGTGCTACCGATATACTATTTAAGGGCCTTCAAATTATTAGGGAAGACTAAGTTCTTAAATACTTCGATACGCTCTTTAATAGTTAAAAGCCCGAAGCCGTTAATGTAGAAGCTGAGAAGTTCGACGCTAAGGTAACCGAGGTAGGACTTTTTAAGGGATAGAATAATATTCTTCGATACGAATAGGGCGAAAATAGTATCTAAATACTTAAAATAGTCGTTAATAGAGTCCGAGGTAATAACGATATCGTCGATATATACCTTATAATAGGATTTATATTTACGGAGTAATATATCTATAAAGCGCTATACGTATACGGGGGTATTTTTAAATCCCATTTGAGTTACGGTAGGTTATTCGAGTTTATAATAAATTATTAAAGTAAAACGGTCTCGATACCGAAGCTATACCCTGAATTAGTAAAAGAAAGATACAATGTCGATAATCGTAATAATTACCTTTCCTCGTATAAAAACGATAATCTCGCCCTATAGTGGTAAGGGGTAATTATTTAGTATAATTAAACTATTGAGAATCTGTAGATCGATAATTAGTTTACCTTTAGGACTATATTTAGTTTCCCGCTAAATAATAAAGACGGGGTAAGTAAAAGGCGTGGCGTACTTTACCCAATTTATTTTACTTTATTTATAAAGAGTATTAAAGACTTTGTCGATAACCGCCTAATCCTTCTTATTTACGGGGTATATACGGGCTACGACCTTATAATTTTACTAGCCTTCGACTAAGGGGATTTTTATTATTTCGTCCTCGGGTATATCTATTAGGCCTCCTTCCTTCTAAAGTTTAAGAAATTTCTTGACTAATTTAGCCAACGCTTTAAATACTCGTTTACTCCTAGCGAATATATGTACGCCCTCTTTAGTAGTTAGTTCTAGTACCTTCTTATCTATACGAATGCCGAGGGTAGAGTACTTTTTAAGGAGGTTAATTGTAGGTTAATTGTTTAAAGCGGGGTCGAAAAGTATAGCGGGTTCGGACGTAGGGGTATCGGTCGCGTTGGGCTCGGTTATTGCGTTAGTAATATAGGGGACGACGGTTTCTAAATTAATATTGAGGTTAATGTTAGTTAGGATTGAGTAAGCTTAATAAATAGTTTCGGTCGCTTACTCGATTGTAAGAGAGGGGTTAGAATCTATTATATTGAGGATTTAGGAAGCTATAGCGGTCTTGTAAATACCTACCTATAAAGCGGAAAAGTAGCCGTCTGTACTATATTTAATAATTATATTAATCTTCTATTTACGGGGGATAGTCAAGACCTTTTCGGTAGTATTTTTTATTAACGCGATTCTTAGGGAGCGCGTATTAACGACCGCGCTAACGACGGCGGAGTAAGAGGAGTCGAATATAAACGGTCTATCTTTAGGCAATGAAATATAATAAATTAGTACTATACGTTCCTCTCCGGGTTGTAAGGTAACCTTTTTTTAAGTAACGACCTTCCTTATATAATAGTTAGGGGGTTTAAATACTTCGAACGAAGTATTAAAATTATTTTATAAAAGACGGACTTCTATTATTCGGTAGTCGATATACGCCTATTGGGGGTAGAGGAAAGAATTCGCCAATAAGAAGTTAGGCTTGAATTCTTTAATAACCTATCTAGCCGCCGTAGTTTTTAATAAAGTAGGGTTACCTTTAAAATCTTTGCTAAGGAGGTAGAAGGTAAAGGTCGCCTATTCGGTAAATTTAGTTAATTTGCTACCGACGCCTTTAACTTTGGTCGCGTAATTAATAAAAATAGTATATTCGAGAGTTTTAAAAAAAGTACGGCCGATAATGGTTTTCCCTATTCCTAAGTCTATATAAACCTCAACTAATTTTAAATTTAGGGTGGTTATAACTATTATTCGGAGGTGGGTAAAACTAGAAAAGGGACCCTTCTTCGATAGTTCGTCGGTTTGTAATATAGCTTCTTGGACGGGGAGGTCGTCAATTACTGTAATATGAAAGACTAGCTCTGGTTTTGGCCGAATGTTTAGGGCGGCCTTCCTCTTCTCGTAGAAGTTGAAATAGATAAACATCTAATTATACGATAAAAAGACCTCCTTATAATAGTCGTATTTTCGAAAGTTAGCGTCGAAGGAGGAGACTATAAGAATAGCGTCTCGAACGTACTTAAATTTTAAATTATAACCTTTTATATAGCGTTGTTTTATTATTACCGAATTGAACTCTTTTAAGCACTTAGAATAGGTCAATTCGCTATTATATATATAATAAATTGAATTATCCGAACCAAAATTGTAAATATTTAAATCGCCAGCAAAGTTAATAAAATTCGAATTGATAGTAGCGTCCTCCTTAATATAATAGGTATAGTCTTTACTCTTATTTCTATTATTATAGTCGTAATTACAATTATAATCGCGGTTACGATTACGGTCGATATTGCGGTTATAATTATTATTATAGTTATAATCGTTATTATAATTATAATTACCGTCGCGGCTACAATTATAATCGCGGCTATAATTGCGATTACGGCTAGAACTTCGACTAGCTATATAATCGGTATCCCGGTTGTTGTAGCTACGATAACCCTAGCCTTGGTAGCTACGGTTATAGATTTAACTACGCCTACGCGAAGTATTAGAATTCGAATTCTTATTAGAAGCGTATTTACTTCTAGTTAGGGCGATTAAGACGGCTTTAATCTTCTCAATTTCCTTAAAGTAATCCTTAATCTTGCCGAAAGAAGGGGGGGCGCGAAGTATAATCTTAATATTAAAATTCATATTATCCCAAATTTGTATTATAACGTTATATTAATTATTACGACGCTTAAATATAATGCCTATAGCGCGAACGTAACGGAGCTACTTAAAAATATAGAGGGTGAGAGTATTAGGATCCTTAAAGATATAATAAAGACGTAATTTGCCCTCGTTAAATTTGCGGGTAGTAATAGCGGAGTCGGGGGTAAACCTCTTAATTAGAACGCGAGTAAGGGCCTTAATAGAGGTACGAAATTAACGACGCCTTTTAGGGGTAAATTAATTGTATTACTATATAAGGGCGGCGCCTTATAAGAGGGATGGCTATAAACGGACCAATTGCCTATATACGATTAAGAAAGTACTTTCGTCTTCGAGGATAGCGTTAAAACGATTAATAAATATAGTAGTATCCGTATAGACGACGGAGGTGCTATTTTTAATTATACTTATATCGTCGGGGTTGTTGGTAAAAGGGTTGAAAACGCTAATATTATCTTTCTTAATCTTATAATCTTCGTTAAATTTTTTAATTCTTAAATCGGCTCCGGTATAGGGGTAGCGATAACGGGAAGGGGGGGCCGGAGGGGTAGGGTCGTAGCGCGAACGAAAACGATGCGGGTTGTAAGCTTTGAAATAGTTATAGTTAAAGCTAAAGTTATCGCCGAAATCGTTATTATCGTCCTCGTTGTTATTATCTTTATTATCGTCGTCGTTATTAGGATTATTGGGATTAATACGAATAAAGCGAACGGGGGGTTTAGGGGGGCTACCGCCGCTAGCCTTATTAATAATGGAGTAGGCGGGGCTTATAGCCTTATTAATAAACTTGCTAGGAATAGGGTTAATAACGCTTCTAGCCTTATTAATGGTTTTAATGGTTTTATTGGCGGTAACCTTATTGGTATCCTTATATAAGAGATTAAAATATGCGGTAGAGTATACGCGTTTAGTGTATAGCTGCTTAATTTCCTCTAAGTGCTTGGTATGTATATTAATTTACTTCTTCAATAGACTACGAAGGCTAGCGTCCCGGTCTTTAATACCGTTGATAAAATCTATAAAATTCTTCTTGTTAATCTCCTCGTCGTTAATAACCTTAGTAAGACGAGGGTCGACGTCGTAGGTACGAATACGAGTACGGGCGAGAGGATTACCGTCGTAGGTAATTAGGTTACGCGAAGTAGGTTTAACGGGGGGGATAGGGTTGTAAACCGTAAGGACGAAGGTATATAATCCGAGAGTAGGGTAAACGTATCCCGGAATTTCCGTATAATAGAGGCTATCATCGTCGTTAGATTCGATAAAGTTGTCGACCGACGGCTTGCGGTAAATTATATATTTAGAAGGTCCTATAACGATATTGGTTAGGTTAGACTAAGACTAAGCGTTATTAGTACTGTAATAGATGGTAATAATATTGGACTTGTCCGATAAGGTATCCGGGAAACGGCCGGGTATCTTAATAGTTTTTTCCTTACCCTTAGAGGAAGGTTTGTTGACGAATTAGAGTTTATTAATGGTAGCTAATACCTTATTGTAGTTAGACTTTATATTAATCTCTAAATTATTGACTTTGGTCGTAAGGTCGTCGATTCTCTTTTCTCTAGCGAGGGCGTTATTGTAATTCTTCTTAAATTACTTGTCTATTTAGTCCTTAAACTACCGTATATTAGAATTAACGTCCTTAGTAAAAGTATCTATATTATTGAAATACTTCCAAATTTTCTTATTCGAAATATATTTAGGGCCTTCGTTTGAACTATATTCGTTTAATTCATCATTGCGGCCGAGGGTAGCTGTATCGCGGTTATTGCGGGTAGAAATGCGCTTTTGAGGGGAAGTTTAGGGAGCGAACGTTTCGGGCGGGTTAGTGATCGAAGGTTAGCGCGATTTAAAGGGAGAGAAAATATTAGTTATCGAGGAAATAATATTATTTATAATACTAGGTTTAGCTTAACTAATAGTGCGCTATTAAATCGAATGGACTTAGGTAATATTATAAATTTGAGGGGCGTTGCAATCTTGGGGGGGCAAGATAGATTAATTACTTAAACGGTCGACGTTATAAATATTAGGGATTGAGGGCTTACGCGGAGAGCGGCGAGCCGTCTAGTCCGAAGGGGGGTCTTCTCCGGCTATAATAATTAATTGAATAATAGTCGAAAAAGAGTATTAATGTAAATTCATTTATCCGCAATCATAATATAGAAGGTAATAAGATTAGGGTAATAATAGAAAGGATAAACAAATAATTATATCTATTAGTACTATCTTTATAACGAGCGATTGACGAATCTAATAGGGAGGAGAGGTCGCGAAAACTATTTTACGATAAGCTAAATCGCGGGGGCTACCCTTCGCGTTGAGGATTAGAAATACTCGGATTAGGGTAGTACAAATATTTATACTCGTTCGATACGAACCGATGCGAACGTACTAGTATAAAGTAAAGAAGCGCGTAAAGGGGATAAGCCTTAATACTATCTTACGACGAGTAATCGTAGGCTTATTTATTAGAAGTAAGGGTAATCGTAGGGTCGATATCGTTGCGATATAGGATTTTGCGATTAAAGGGCAAGTTCGCGATGAATCGACGAATTTACTAAATCAATTAACGATTCCTAACTATAAAGCCGGGGCGCGATCAAAGAAATAGTCTAATTACTACTCGTATAGTTGCAACTACTACTTAATAGGGTAGCCTGGGTGCTTCTAAATACCACGATGTAATGTGTATATAATACGTAGTATTAGAAGTAAAAGAAGAAAATGTCAGAAGGAGAAAGGGCGAACCGAAGGCTACCCTACGAAGGAATCCCTTTATAGGAATTCCTTATCTTATCGCATGGCCCACTTTATGTGGAGCCCGTGCGACCTGACAGGCGCGCGCGAGGCACGTGCCTGCCAGAGCCTCTGACAGGGGTGGGCATGGCCAGTGCCATGCCCAGTCTAATCTAATCGATTGAGCTAATCATACATGTGATGCATGGGATGCAACAGTCCCGCATCAGCTTATATATTCAACAAAACTTATAACCCATATATCTCTTCGAACACTTAACAAGCCCTACAAGACTTATCCTATCCAGCATTTTCCCACTACGGTAGCTTCAGTAAATATTACTGGCCGTATTTACTGAGTCTTGTTCGAAGCGATTAGTAAATGTCGTGTCCGTAAATTCGCCCAAAAACCAGTCCAGTAAATGTGTGGACCCCCAACTCTTTTTTCACCAATCAATCAACACCATTCTCCCAGATTTACTGAGAAACACTTCCGGACCTCTGACCCTCTGGAAATGCCATCCAGTATCTCGAATTTACGAGACCATTTACGCTTGGCCCGTGCCCCCGTACGTAAATATCATTTACTGAAACCATTTACTGACGCCTTTTACCGGTCACCGAACACGCCCTAATCGAATTTTTCACCCGTATAAGTGACAAGTCTAAGATCGTCTAATTCTAGACTTTGGCTCTAGGCATATCGGACCGATTTAACAACATGTTCAATTGCGACAATCGGAGCCCTTTGGCACTAATCTTGCATATACTGCCCGCCGGGCTGTCGTTGCCGTCGCCTGTTGTTGAAGGATCCCAGAGGCCCAGAGGGTCTTCAGTGGAAGGATCACCCCATCCGCAACAGCAGACCCCCAACGCCTCGACGTCACTGGCCCCCTCTTTGCGAATTGGCCCCACAGGAGCTCGGTGTTACCCCTCCATTATCGATTCGCTTACCCCCTTCTGCCCCTCCATCATAGCCACCTCTCTCCCCCCGGGGCCATTGCGACCGCTCTTCGGGGGAACCGCCCGGCGTTGACAGAGAAGTTTCCGTCTTGTTGAGCTTTGAAAGAGATTGGCCAAGCAACGGGATTGAAACAAGAACAAGCTGACCTATCATCATTGCGTCTTTGGGCATATCCACCTGATTCTCCCCTTCGCTTCCATTCTGTTGATAAGACAGGCTAGTTTTCTCTCTCCTCCTTCAGTCATCCTCTCGTAGTCTGTGTTTGTCCTTCTTCTCTCTTGATCTTCCCATCGTCTCTCCAAGTTGTAATACCTAGTCACATCCATATAAACCGCCATCATGTCTCTCTCCAACAAGCTCTCCATCCAGGACGTCGACCTCAAGGGCAAGCGCGTCCTCATCCGTGTAAGCTTCATCAGCTCTACTTAGCTCTTGTGTTGCTGTGTGATTCATACGAATGATGACCAGACAAAGTTCTAACATGCCATCACACTCTCCAGGTCGACTTCAACGTCCCCCTTGACGCCAACCAGAAGGTCACCAACCCCCAGCGCATCGTCGGTGCCATCCCCACCATCAAGTATGCCATCGACAATGGCGCCAAGGCCGTTGTCCTCATGTCCCACCTTGGCCGTCCCGACGGCAAGGTCAACCCCAAGTACTCTCTGAAGCCCGTTGTCCCTGAGCTCGAGAAGCTCCTCGGCAAGAAGGTCACCTTCGCCCCCGACTGCGTTGGCCCCGAGGTTGAGGAGATCGTCAACAAGGCCGACAACGGCGAGGTTATTCTCCTTGAGAACCTCCGCTTCCACATTGAGGAGGAGGGCAAGGGCACCGATGCCGAGGGCAAGAAGATCAAGGCCGACCCGGCCAAGGTTGAGGAGTTCCGCAAGGGCCTCACCAAGCTCGGTGATGTCTACATCAGTGAGTTTCCCAGGTTACTCGAATTCCGAAACAGTGACAGCAGCTAACACCAGATTCCACAGACGATGCTTTCGGCACTGCCCACCGTGCCCACTCCTCCATGGTCGGCATCGACCTCCCCCAGAAGGCCGCCGGTTTCCTCATGAAGAAGGAGCTCGAGTACTTCGCCAAGGTTCTCGAGTCTCCCCAGCGTCCCTTCCTCGCCATCCTCGGCGGCGCCAAGATCTCGGACAAGATCCAGCTGATCGACAACCTGCTCGACAAGGTCAACACGCTCATCATCTGCGGCGGCATGGCCTTCACCTTCAAGAAGACTTTGTACAACATCCCCATCGGCAACTCGCTCTTCGACGAGGCCGGCTCCAAGACTGTCCCGGACCTTGTCAAGAAGGCCGAGAAGAACAACGTCAAGATCGTCCTCCCCGTCGACTACATCACGGCCGACAAGTTCGACAAGGACGCTAACACGGGCTACGCCACGGACAAGGACGGCATTCCCGACGGCTGGATGGGCCTCGACTGCGGCAAGGAGTCGATCAAGCTCTACACTGAGGCCATCAACGAGGCCCAGACCATCCTCTGGAACGGCCCCGCTGGTGTCTTCGAGTTCGACAAGTTCGCCAACGGCACCAAGGCCACCCTCGACGCCTGCGTCAAGGCTGCCGAGGAAGGCCGCACCGTCATCATTGGCGGTGGCGATACCGCTACCGTCGCTGCCAAGTACGGCGTTGAGGACAAGCTCAGCCACGTCTCCACTGGCGGTGGTGCTTCCCTTGAGCTCCTTGAGGGCAAGGCTCTCCCTGGTGTTGTTGCTCTTAGCGAGCGTCAGTAAGTTCGTCCTTTAGCTTTTGGAGTTGGGAGGAGACACTGGAATAATGATGTTATGATACCTCTCTGATATCGAATGGGAGATCATGACTGATGGATGATCGAAAATGATGAAAGGGTCCTTGGACGGGTTATCAGGGCTAGTCTCTAGACTTAGGTACTTTGGTCTCGATAAATAGAACAAAACAGTTAAAGTCCGTTTGATGGTCCAAGGTGTTAATTGAGAATGAACTTGATGAATCAGGTTCATCGAAAAATTGTTCAAGTTGATGCACTGAGTTTCGAGACGAAGTCTATTCTGACGCCCGTCTCGACCTTGTGTTGATACCCGACAACCATCTCAGTCTGCACGTCTCTGGGCCATTATAGCTTCGTGAGTCGGGGGGTCTCCTTTGCCCATCACTCTCGTACGTGAAATCTTCATTGCCCAGCCTTAAGCCGCGAGTCACCGAACACCGCAAGTACCGATACCGAAACTTGGTAAATATTGTATTGATGCGCCTTTCTCCCCTTCTCCCCTCATATCATGTTCTGTACAAGCTTTAAGCCCTCTGATTACCGCTTCTTGGCAGCCTCGACCTTCTTCAGCTCCTCCCTATGGTTGAAAAGACATGTCAGCAACTGATTTGCATATTCGGCTTTGCTTTTAGATTCCAGAATGGTAGTGATTCATTTCACGCCTGGTTGACTGGCCGAGCGCAAAACCAGACCAGAGCCCGGTACAGCACGGCGCATAGGTTGTTGAAGTGAAACTCAGGGAGAGGGGAGAAGCGATGGAGATGGGAGAATGGAGGGGGAAAGGGGGCCGGAGAGAAACGTACTTTAGCTGCGAAGAAAAGTCGTCGCTCGTGTCATCGTCGTCCCAGGACTCCTCCCATAGGTGCTTGGCCTCGTTGTTGCCCTTGGCGGCTTCTGTGTCTTCGGCTTCCCAGTCTGTTTTTTGTTTGTCATGATTTGTTAGTTCTTGCTTGGTTCTCTACTGAGCTTGGTAAATGATGATTTGCAATCAGAGTGTTAGGCAGAAGGTAGGAGGTAGTAGTGTAGTGTAAGTGGTGGAAGCGAGGGTATAGGTGGAGGGGAGCTGTGGGGGTGCCCTGTGAGGCCGGGCCGCGATAGCAGTGAGAGAAACACAAGAGATGTTGTTTCTCTTCCCATGTGCATCGCGTAGTCCTTTAAAGGCTGGACGTGATAGTAGGTAGGCTGGGGATAACATTGAGGTCTGGTGATGGAAATGGTGTAGTAGTTGAGCATGGCGTGTGCGGAGGGAGCAAGGCGTGATGGGTTGGGGGTCGTGAAGCTCCAGGAACCTTGGACCATGTTTGCCCCTCTCCATATACAATGCCTAGGGAAAGCTTTCGCGTTCTTGGTTGAATCAAGGGTGGTGTACTATCGGGAAGGTTTTGGTGATGCGGTGGTGTTCGGGATGCGATGCGCATCGCAAAAGGTGCTTCTGGCCACGGCAAGCAGACTAACCATCAACGGGGAAGTCCTCAAACTCGTCGTCCTCCTCCAACGCGACCGTCTTCTTCTCGGTAACGGGCTGCTCGGGATTGGGCTCGGTCGACTTGACGTCGTTCTTGGGTTGTGTTGAGGCCATTGTGAATGTTGTGTTTGTGTTGTATTTGTAAAGAGTTGGGTGGGATGGACCAGCTGGACTGAAGCTGATGACGCTAGATGGATGGATTATCGACGGGTCGTTCGAAAGGCGGGAAACTCGTCGGTTGTGCTTTGGTCGCGTCGCGGTGATGATGCGCTTTGTTGTCTGGTATTATGCGCGCGGAGGAAGAAATCGAAATCGTCGGTTTGGCGGAAAGATGTTGGGTGGTGGTTGATAGCTTTGGTCTGTCGTGACAGCTTGAGATCTTGTCGTTCGTTCCGTCCAGTGACGGGATGGGAAGCAATCAAGTGCCTGCCCCCCAAGGCGGCAGCGGGACGACGTGCTGCTGGCGTCTGGCAGGGCGGCAAGAGCACGGGCCATGTCTTGCAGGTCTTGGCGGAAAGCTTACAAGCACTTTGGTACCCCGCCGAGCTGTGATGTGCTTTTGGTATGTCTTTTGGCATCGTCATGTCTTCTTGTCTGCATCCTTCAAACTCGGGAAAGCTGCGATTCGAACCTCGCATTCGGTCCGAACCATCACAGACAATTGCAGATGGCTTCTCATTCTTGCATTTTATGCCTGCAGTTAACATCTCCAGGTCAATACGCAGGGCGCGAGTCAGCCCACCAGGGCCTTCTCATAAGACAACCAACAAGAGGGACTCCCTGCTGGTTGCAAACAGCTGTTTTGGTATGGTGCGGCATCAAACCAATCTTCTGAAACCTTTGTTCTTTTCACAACATTCTCTCTCTTTCCTCTTTTCCCCTCTTGCTGCAAATACCTATCAGCCCAATTGAGCAATTGCGGTAACCAGTTCGAGACTGCAATGTTAGCAAGTGGTAACACGGCATGAGATGCCGATATCCGCTTACATCGGATCTAACTTTGAAGTCCCATCGAGACACGATTGGCTTTTCCTCTGGCCAGTCGTCATGTTGGACACTTGAATTGAGGGAAGTGGATGATACCCCGGAGGCTATATGGACACTCGATGGAAATAGACCATTCCGTCATGGCTGGAAACTGCCTCCCAGAGCTTGATCATATGCTCGGATAATGAGAGTCGTGATACGAGATGTGGTTGCTTTGCTCACCTCGTTCCGCGCTGCTAGTGCCAACCAACATAAAGCTTGATTACCTTTGGGCGTGCATTGTACCGTAAGGTGTGCAGAAGCGCGCGGCGTAGACGTGCCGGCTTCGTTGGCTGAGGTTGGATAATATCTCCAGTATTAACAACACAGTATCAAGAAAGATTCCAAGCAATCGGACCTATGACAGTTTATGACACCGTTTGTCCCAAGTTCCAGGGGAGCAACCTTGGAATGGAACAAGGGGTAAAAACCGGGGACGGCATCGGGGAACTTTCGATTGTCTTTAACAGCACCGTCTTGGACGCCTCGTCGCCTCTTTCCCCTCGTTTTTTTGCTGGGGCAATGCTAGTTCTTCACGTACTTGGGCGAATCTCAAAAGACTGACTACGACGCACTTACAGGAACAAGCCGCCAAGAACGAGAACCTGACAACAAACCTACCTCTACATACGAACCTAATCCGATCTCACTGGCATTTCTCCTCCTTCTCCTCAACAGTTCCTACATAACCGTTCATGCCAGGTCGCCCAATTGATACCCCAAACCATCCCCTCACCCGTTTGTCGAGCCAGAGAACCAACGACAGGACTTGATATCGACACTCGTATACATATCGCCGGGCAGGCATACCGTATCTCTCGACACATCGACGACCTCCCATTGGCATTCACCCCGGTGATCAACTGAAACCCCACCTTCCGACCTGGTTCTCTCGCGTCTGCACGCTCACAGTACGCTCGCTGCGCTGAACGACCAATTGCTACGACACCATACCTCACTGGAGCAGACGTTGGAGAACGACTCCAGTCCCGGCCGGCGCTGAATGCCTGGACGAGCTGGACCGCGCTGAAAGGATCTCCACCACGACCGTCCGGGCACCAGTACGCCCACTCGGCTTGGGCCGCAGCGCCGCTCCCAGTCAGCGCCCCCGGTGCCAGTCCCAAACAAGCGTAACGCCCAGAACCCCAGGTTTCCTTGTTGGCAGTTTTTGCACTGGTCTGCAGCATTGTCTTAGATCCGGTTTCACCGGGCTTACCGGCACCCCTGTATATATCGAGTCTTGCCTCCGGTCACTTTTTTTTCTTTTCGAATTCTGTCAGAGCGGGGTCTGGATTTCGCTGTTTTTACCTTTTCCCTCGGCCTGTGAAAAGCAGGTTTTCTTGTCGCTATTTTCAACACCAAAAGAGTCGTGACGCCGGCGGCACCATATAAGTGATTTCGGACCTCCGGTTTTTGCTTGGCGACCCGGGCATCCGGTGCCCATCCCCCGCGCCAACCCGCTTCCCGTCCTCGGCGACGTGCAACACCAATTTCAACGGCTACCGTTACAGTATACGACCCGATCGCACACACCACACAAAACTCGGGGTCACACACCCACCCGAAACTTGCCAAAATGTCTGCGTTGCGCTCTTGGTTTCGCGGATCGTCCGCACCCTCAAAACAATCGTCCAAGGTGCCAAGTGCTGCGCCGAGCCCGGCCGCCAGTTCTACTTCCTTGCGCGACCACTTACACATCCATGGACGCCCCAGAACCGCCTCAGTTAGCGCTGCCCAGCAGGAGGCGAACAACATTGAAGATGCCATGGCAGCAGTAGCATTGATTATGAACGACGATATCGATGGAGCAGAAGCAATGCTGCGTTTGCGCGAAGATGCCTCGACATTCCACCAGCTCGGCCTGGGCGTGTCGACATTCTTGAGGAGTATCTTGGGTTTCGAAAAGGAGATCATGAACGAGACAACAACCAGATTGGGGGAGACGGAAACACGGGCATGGAACGATATGAAGAAGGCCCAGAAAGAGGCGGAGAAGCATGGGGTGTACGCTGGTTCGGTATACCCCCAGGGACACGCATCAGGAGGAAGCCACATCTACCCTCCGGGTTCTGAGTTTGCGCTCGTGAACGCAGAGGCGCAACTCATGGGCGCCGTGGTGGCTGTGATGCACGAAAGTCTGACGGAAGCAATCAAGGGATTTTACAAGCTGAGAAAGGCGTACGCGACCTTGGACGGTATCATGACCTCTGAGTTGCTATATCTGCAAACATTGGAGAAGAAGAGTATCACTACGAGCGCAAGGTCAACAAAGACGAGTCTTGACAGGATGCCTGGTGGATTCAGCGACTCGGAATTTGCTAGCCTTGAAAACTCGAAGGGCGCAAACACGCCCTCGCAAGACGGTGCCGCCACAGACTCTGCCAGTGTCGCCAAAGAGCCCTCCGGCCCTCAGACACCAGCGTCCGCATCGGCTTCTAACGTAGCTAAGACAGCCTCAGATGCGGAGATACTCGACGAGAAATTGGGTCATCTCCAACTCGACACAGATGCGGCGAGTGTGCAGAGCGTGCCTCAGAATGCTTCCCCAGAAGTATCGACACCATCAACACCCCAGTTCTCTCACCTGGACCAACTGAACAAGTTCGGCGCCGATAGGTCACTTTTTAAGTCACCCGTTGACATCTTCGTGCACAGCGGCGCAAGCATGTGCTTCGGCATTCTCCTCCTCATCATCTCCATGGTTCCCCCGGCATTCTCCCGTCTTCTCTCCGTCATCGGCTTCAAGGGCGATCGCGACAGGGGAGTCCAAATGCTCTGGCAGTCAACCAAGTACAACAACATCAACGGCGCCATGGCCGGTCTCGTCCTCCTGCAGTACTACAACCTCTTCCTCGGATTCGCCGACATCCTCCCCAGCGAGCTCGACATCCAGCAACACTCCAAATCCGCCACCGGCGGCAACGAGATCGAAGCCGTCGGCTACCCGCGCGAGGAGTGCACCGCCCTGCTCGCCGAGATGCGCCAGCGCTACCCGGACTCGCGCCTCTGGCGGCTAGAGGAAGCCCGCGTCATGGCCAACACCCGCCGCATCGAGGAGGCCCTGGCCATGCTGGCCGCCAACAGCGACAGCAAGATGCGCCAGATCGCGGCGCTTAACAACTTCGAGCTGAGCATGAACTCCATCTACGCTTTGGAATTCCAGTCCGCGCCCGCCCACTTTTTGCGGTGTGTCGAGCTCAACAGCTGGAGCCACGCGCTGTACTACTACCTCGCCGGCTGCGCCGAGCTGGAGCAGTACCGCGATCTGTTCCACAACGGCGAAGCTACCAGCTCTGCGGCGCTCAAGCACAAGAAGCTCGCCGAGGAGTACCTCCGCAAAGCCCCCACCGTCGCCGGCAAGAAGCGGTTCATGGCCAAGCAGATGCCCTTCGAGGTGTTTGTGCTGCGCAAGCTGCAGAAGTGGGAGGAGCGCGTCAAGGCGTACGGGCTGGATCTCGCGGACGTGATCTGCGTCAGTCCCGCCATGGAGATGATTTACTTGTGGAACGGCAGCAAGCGGATGCCGCCTCACTTGCTGGAGAAGGCGAGGACGTACCTGGCTTGGGAGCGGTGCACGGCGCCGGCGGACAAGGGGCTCGTCGCGAAGGTCAAGGCGGTGGAGCAGGATGAGGTGGCTATTGGACTGCTGGCCGAGTCGGCGCTGTTGAGACAGCTGGGTAAGGGCGTGGAGGCGAGGGAGTTGGTGGAGGGTCTGTTGGGTGTTGATAGGTATGTTTTCTTTTCCATTCACCTCTTATGTTGGGATTGTGCTAACAGATATCTTCAGAAATGTCTTCAAGGGCCCTACAAGAGATGATTACTGCGGCGCCGCAGCCCATTACGAAGTCGCGGCCGTGGCCTGGATGGAAGTCTGCAACCCCGAAGCCTGGCCATCATCAGTCCCTGAAGAGGTCGAAGCGTTCCGCAAGCAAAAGACGGACGAGTGCCAGCTGTATCTGGACAAGGTGTCCAAGTGGGATGGCTTCGTTCTGGATGCCCGGTTTGGCATGAGAGTCCAGGCGGGTATCGATAGCGTGAGGTGGCTGAAGGGCAAGAAGGGATGGATGTGATGACTCCCGTCTCTCTCGGCTCATGATAAACCTGGGGTGGTGTACGATCTTATCTTGTCATGATAAGTGTTGCGAGTGGTTTTTTAACTTCGCATACAAGGGCGTGAAGGGCGTGAAAGGGCGTGAAAGGGTCAAGCGGGCGGCTATTGTGTTTTCTCTATCAGTTTTACGGGGCAACGAGACTTGGATGCTAGACCGCGATGTGCATTGCACCGCGAGTTTCGGTGTTTTGTGTGTGTGCACATATCTTTATTGGTTCATGTCTTTTTGGTCACCGGTGTTTTTGGGTACGGTATGGTTTATACATATATTATATGCATATAAGGAAACAACATATGGAGGAGAGGGCCAATAGAGCTCTATGATCTACGGCGTTATGATGACCTTGAAGGACCTCTAGGACCTCATCTCCTCTGGGACTTCGAGACACTTCGCACCAGGCGAAATGGCATCACCGGCAGGCAAGTGATTCTGCCAATATTGACCGCTGTCTTGGCCCAATTAATAGTTGCCGGCCGGCAGCGGGACGGCGGCTAGGACGGCAACAACCCCGGCTCGACGTCATAGGCTGCGATAATTCAGCGATGGAATGAGAGCTGTCAAGGTTTGTTCACTTGTGTAACACGGGCAACCAACTAACAAAGCCAGCGTATACAGAGATCTCGTTCTGAAGAAGGCTTCATGTTCACAGAGAGCGAATCCCTTCATATGTTCAGCTAACAATATCTTCATAACAGTGAGCTTAAATCTGACTTGTAACATGCCCGGCTCCAGTCTCCACGCGACACGTTGAATGGTCAGTTACAGTACAGCGCATACTCACATTTTGACCCAAAGCTGTCTTTTCAACCCCTCTTTATCAGCCCACATTTTGGACCCCACGATTCGAATTAAGAAAAAAGGTAGACGCCTTTCTCTGTTGGGGATTTAAAACCAAAACACCACCGGATGTAAACAAACTTCTTCTGGTATCACAAGCTCCAGGCCCTGGACACCATTGTCAATATGGCCTCCCTTCTAAACCTCCCCTTCGTCTCCTACTTCCTCCCGTCCTCCATGACGGCCTGGTCCACCTCGCTCAACCTCCTCTTCTTCTACATGACCTGGACCACCCTCGTCCTCAGCCAATCGCCCTTCAAGCTCGAGATCCTCGGCACGCTCGCCATCCGCCTCGTCTTCTGGCTCTTGCCTTCTCTGGTGTTTCTCCTCTTCGGCACGCTCTGCCCCGGGGTATCCGTCTCGCTCAAGTACAAGGGCGCCGTCGATTTGCAAGATCGCGATGTCCGCACCCATGCCCGCCTTTTAGGTCTGGGGCTGTTCAACCTCTTGACCTCCACCGCCGTCCAGGGAATTATTTCTCTGGGCGTCGGCACCATTTTTGGGGTGCCGGTTTTTCGGACAACGACAACACTGCCGTTGCCGTGGCAGATGGCGAAGCATATCGCCATTTTGTTCCTTCTTCGTGAGGTCCTAACTTACTACATCCACCGCTTCGTCTTGCACGCCCACAACGACTCAAAGCGCAACTCCCTCGCCAACCGCCTCACAACCTTGCACATCCGCTACGCCCACGCTAACAACCCGCCTTCCACCACCACCACCACCACCACCTCTTCCTGGCGTAAACCCTCCTCCTCCGCCTCCTCCCTTCAACCAACCCAACCAACCCCCCTAACCCTCTTCGCCGACCATCCCATCCCCTCCCTCCTCCACCGTTTCCTCCCTCTCTACCTCCCTCCCCTTTTGTTGTCTCTCTCCTATTCCCGCTTCCTCCCTCTCCACCTCCCTCCCCGTTTGATACCATACATCCCCATCTCAGCGATCCCCAGCTCCAACCACCACTTACATCTGTTAACAATGCATTTGTTTACTGCTTTGGTTACCTTGGAAGAGACGCTGAGCTTGGCGGGGTACACGACGCTTTTGACTCTGGTGCCGATTCCGGGGGTGCTGGTGGGTGGGATAGCGAAGAGGCAGGGGAGGCATTTTGGGACGGTGGAAGGGATGAAGGGGAGGAGTGGGAATTTTGGGGCTTGGGGGGTGGTGG
This sequence comes from Neurospora sp. CHS-2018b, assembly GCA_009806015.1. Lineage (NCBI taxonomy): Eukaryota > Fungi > Ascomycota > Sordariomycetes > Sordariales > Sordariaceae > Neurospora > Neurospora sp. CHS-2018b. Next base: position 547,129 of record RAOV01000004.1, read on the forward strand.
ATTGGGTTTTGGGGACGAGACTGCTGAAGGATGAGAGTGTGGAGGGAGGGGTTGTTGTTGAGGGTGAGAAGGGAAGCAGTGGTGGTGCTAGGAAGGGCAGAAGTACCAAGGCTGGTGATGCTGCTGCTGCTGCTCCTCCTGCAAGGAAGACCAGGACGAGCTCGCGGAGAACAACAAAGAGGGAGGATATCAGCAAGTCGTTGGAGGAGGAGATTAAGCAGGTTGCTGAAGGATTGAGGGACGTTGGAGAGGGGATTGTGGATGGGATTAAGGAGTTTGGGGAGGGGATGGGGGTGAGGAGGAGTGGAAGGATTAGGGAGAGGAGTAGTAGGGCTGGGTCGGTGATGAGGTGAAGTTGATGGGTTGATGATGTAAGGATGGACGATGGATATGGTATGATTTTGTATGATGATGGATGATGGATGATTTTTATGACTGGGAGGTATGTTCTTGGAAAAGTTGGTATTTTTTATTGCTTGTTTGGATATCCGGTGGTCGACATATGTTTTCTTGGGCTTTCATTCTTTCTTTGCACTCTTCCCCAAAAGTTCAGCTAGATAGATAGACGGTTCTTAGGTAGATATCGCGATAATATCAGCGATATCCAAGAACCTCGACAGACGCTGGACGTCATAACCCCCTCTCATGCCAAGTTCGACCAAGGTGGCCCAAGCAGTCATGACAGTCAAAAGCACATCACAATAGCTTCCCATGCTCGTGCCATGGCCCATGCCCCTCACAACCCAATCCTAAAAACCCCCCCACCAACCGAAACGATTACAAGAGCTCAATCTCGGGTAGCCTTCCCGACCCATTATTCGTTTCGTCTTGTCTCGTTCCTGGTTCCCTGTCCCGCGGCCGTTGGAGCACGGTTTGGGCACAGGCCGGTGATAATGGACGGAAGCGGGAATGATCTGGGTTGATCTAAGGGTGGTGAGCAAGGGGTTTCCTGGTTGGGCCCATGTGGTTCGGTTCCGTTTCGAGTTGTTGCTTTTTGGGTGTTGTTTCTTTTTACCGTTCGAGGTGGGTGAGCGGGTAGACTGGCCTTTGCGTCTGTGAAGTTGTCTGTCTGTCAAGAGCTTCGTTGCCTCCCTCGAAAAAAAAGGCAATAATATCATCAATCACTTAAGGAGAATTAGACTTGATGAACACTCTCTTTATGTACTTCACTCAACTTCAACAAGCCTTCTCATTATCGCGAATCATCACCCCCTCGGATAGTCGGGATGCAACATCAAGGAACGAACGGTACGAGGTGTAAGGCGAACAAAATGAGGTGCAACCTCTTTTCTTACTCCTCTCTCTCGGTACTGTGCTTTTGGCGTGGCCCTGGATGACCAGGACCCTGGAACAATGTGGCTTGAGCTTCAACCCACCGGACCCGAACCCGTTCATCCCAAGGAAACGAAACGAGCGAGAGAGAAGGCTTCTAGAAGACCGGGTGGAACAAATTTCCCGCTTCTCTCTTCCTTGTTCAATATGACGGATGGTATCTGTGTTATAAGGAGAAGATCAGGTACGTTGTCATGATGCAGTGCGATGGTGGTTGCAATCGTCTTATATAGGTAGCTGTTGCTATCCAAATCTGGAAGTGCCACATCTCCCTCAATCCCTCCCAATGTCTCGGAACACTTCGACGCAGTTGGTAGCAGGTCCAAGATCGCGGAGAAAACCAGCCCGTCAGCCCGGCGCATCTCAAAGCCTAAAGTCTAGGGCCCAAGGTGTTGGGAAAGTGGATTTGGTATAAAAAAGGGATGAATGATTGGGTCAAAGTTGACAAAAAGGGAATATTCAGGGGCAGCACGAGGTTCAGTGGAGGGATCAGTTAGGGCAGGGAAAAAGACAGGGAAAGGACTGAAAAAGATTGAGATGATGAGGGGTCGGTGCGCTAAGATAACGCAAGACGACAGTCCCTGCGTTTTCTTTCCCAGACGGGAATCTTCCCCGGTGGTGATACCAGATCCAATTTCCATGGTGGTTATTAGGGAATTGGGTGGTGTAAAGAGGGGAACGCTAACAGGGTGACAACGGGGGCAGGAGATCGGAGCTTTGGCCTCTTGTTCTTTGCTTTTGGGACTTTGGGACTTCATTGGGAGTGGGAGCTCTTGCTACACCAACCGAACTTCATGTGAAGAGCTCTGTGCGCACCGTTTCCAAGTCTCTTTCCATCACTCCCGTCTATCTACCTGCCAATCATTCCAGTTTCCAAGCATCGTTCCCTTGAAGGTCACAGATCCTCATCTGGCCTTTTTCTCCCCAAAATCCCTCCATCCAGCTCATCCTGCTGGGTGGATGACTGATGTCCTTGTTCCCGAGTTGAGTTGAGCAAAGTCTTCAACAACCTAACCACAAGCACAAGCTTTTTCCCCACCATCACCGGCGCTATTAGCGGTACCTGCAGGAGCATTGCAGCAACTGACTGCAGCAATTGGCAACTGGAGCAACCTTGGAAATCTTGGAACCGAAGCATTCAAAATCATTGGAGCGCATTGGAGGGTTTGGAGGGTCACAGCACTGCAACAGGGACGTCACAGGCACCAATCCCACCTTGGAGTGAACAGAGGTCATGATCCCAGGTTTCGCGAATTGCGTCCAATACCATTTCTCTTTTCGCTCTTTTTCCCCCTTGTGTGAAAAGAAGCGACCAGTCCAGGATTAGGGTTCATAGATTTCTACATGTGTCCGGGGTGGTTGCTCAGATTCGGCGAGACTCGAACTCTCTCTTTTGGGACTTGTTGGAGACTTGGAGTCCGGCACTTTTTTTCTCATCTTGCCGTGTCTAATCTCAATTCTTTTCCCACTCAACTCTTTTTTCCTTCCATCGTCGTCTGTCGATATCGAATATGGTCTGAGGAGGAAAAAGATTTTGCGTCTACCAACCTACTACCTTTCCCTCTCTCCCACTCTGCCACCTAGTTGGACAACCCATATTGACGCAACTACCACAACCTAATATCATATACCTCGCTACGATACTCGGTGCTTCGAATTGGCTTTACGAGAAGCAGATCGCACTCTAATCCCTCCAATGCAGCAACACTTTTTCTAACTCTTAATACTTATTTACCTAATACCCCCACGGCGACAGCATCAACACATCGACTTGTGACTCTTGCGACGACTCGATCTCGATTGGTTTATCACACAAAGTTTGCCATTCCATCCCACCTCATCGGTTCAGCCCCAATCGCTTGGACGTACCTGCATTGCTTGCTTATGCAGCCCAGCTACCTGCAGCGGGATAAGGTCATGGTCCAGAAAGCCGGGAGTCCAAGCAAGACTACGAGAAGCAGCTGTTACCAAGATCGACAAACCATACAGCGACTCTGAGACAATCCAATATACGCACGACTCGTTACACTGCCGCTTCCCAGCTAGGAGAAGTTAGAGGCTCGACGTCCCCAGCCGCCCGCCATAAGCAAACTCTGGAACCGCCATCCTCGTCGTCGTCGACCATAGACAAATATGGAGCAGCATTTGTCCGAGTCGGCTGCCTACTTGGCAGAAGCACCCCCTATCCCCCGTCGATCCCGCGAACGAGACCGCATTCGAAACCTCATTGACCAACAAGACGAAACCAAAAAGGTCGAAACAGAAAAGACAAGAAGTGGACAAACTTGGAGGCAAACATTGGAAGACCACCGGAGAGATCCCAACCGAACCCCCGAACGAAAAGACAAAGACCGACGCACCGACCACGCGTCCGCCGCCAGCTTTAAGTTAGCAGCCAGCGCCAACAACGCCAACCCCAACCCCAACCGAGACAGGGATCCCGACCGGCCAATCCAACCCGCCTCTCCTGAGGTCATCTCGTCCCTCATCACATCCCTCTCCACCATATCGCGCCCGCTGAGCACCCATTTCGAGTCGCCCTTCTATCTCGAACCCATAGGCCTCAACAGCCCCATCGGCCTGTCCTTCAACACCTCCCCAACCCAAAAATCCGGTTCGTTCGGTGTCGACTACGGCGCATACTCCAAGCCCTCCGACAGTCAGTGGCAGCACGAACATGTCCCCGTAGACCAGGCCACTGCAAGCCCTCCCGTTGTCCGGACTGGCAGATCTCGTCCTACATCCAAGATATCCGTGTCCTCCAAGGGTGCAAAATCACCAAAGAGCCCGGCACACACTCGCGAGCCCTCCGGTTTCAGGAGCTTGCTCTCGCGCGGTAGCAGCAGCGCCCTGTCGCGATCGTCGAGCAAGGCATCCCTTGCATCCGGAGTCGAAAGCATTGGCAAGCTGAGCATCGAACGAGGAAGCGAACCGGTTTCTCCCGTTGGAACCGACCCAAAACCATTGCGCCGACAGAAATCCGCCGATAGCTGGAATTGGAGGACAGCAGGGCGCAGTCAGCGCGGGTTGATGTATACGAGCAGCAAGGAGAGATTGCGCGAACAAGAAGTTGAGAAGAACAAGAGGGCGAGCGTTATTGGTATCTCGGCACTAGCTGGCGGTTCAACAACAGGCCTGGTGGGAACGGGCACAACAAGCGGCAGCTCAACACCCCGTCTTGATCCGTTTTCGGTAGAGAGCATCATCAGCGAGGAACCAGGCAGCGATTTCCCTTCTACGCCCAAGTTGTCGACGGACTGGGAACCTCCAAGCGGCTTTGGGAGCTCTCCGCCAGGTATCCCGACCAGGGAGTCATCGTTAAGGAGGCCACAGAACCCCAAGCGGTCGTCTACCAGGGCGTCGCGCATGTCGAGACGGGATAGCGACGCAAACGACACCATTCACGAACTCGAAGAATACCCCAGCGAACCCCCCGAGTCACGCACCGAGAAACCGAAACGACGCGAAAGAAAAATGTTGGACCCCTTACGCCTCTCTGCAGACTTACATGTGAAACCAGCATTATCCACACCTACCATCAACATGTTCCCAGAATCCGAAACCGACGATGTTGCGCCCTCTCCCGCTATCGCCCAGTCACGCCCCCAGGATCGCGATGCGGACCCAAAATCGAAACGAAGATCAGCCTTTCTGAACCCAGACTCTTTGGCCGGTAACGGTGATAGTAACGGGAATCTGGATGGGAAAAACAAGCGAGCTAGCAGTAAGCTAAAACGACTCTCCGGCGCTATCATACCTGGAAGTTCTGACAAATCTTCTTCGACAGAGGGAATCGGACCGCATGTTACATACGAAAGGCCAAGGAGCGCAGACAGCATCGACGACGCGGTCGAGGCTTACCTATGTAGTCCCCGACTGAGCCAGAAGATCCGACATCCGCAGACAGGTCGCGTAATCAGCTTCAGCGAAGTGGGCGATCCTAACGGGAGTGCCGTCTTTTGCTGTGTTGGCATGGGTCTGACGAGGTACATTACGGCGTTTTACGACGAGCTGGCTTTGACGTTGAAGCTCCGGATGATTACCCCTGATAGACCCGGAGTGGGCGATAGTGAGCCGTATAGCGATGGCAACACTACGCCCCTGAGCTGGCCTGGTATGTTTCTCTCTTATGGTATTCGGGTGTCAAATGCTAATTCTCAACAGACGACGTCTATGCGATATGTCAAGCTCTCAAAATCACCAAATTCTCCATCCTCGCCCACTCCGCTGGCGCCATCTACGCCTTAGCTACCGCGCTACGCATGCCTCAACACATCCGAGGAAAGATCCATCTACTCGCGCCTTGGATTCCCCCATCCCAAATAAACGTCATCGGAGGTGGTTCTCAGAACCCTCTACCACCCACCAACGCCATCCCCACCAGTCAGAAAATCCTCAGAGCACTACCAACACCCTTCCTCAAAGTCGCGAACAGCAACTTCATGACAACCACCAGCTCAAGCATCACCTCTTCACTACCTAAACAAAAACGCGCCAAGCGCGACAAGAAAAAGGAAAAATCTTCCTCGTTAGGCGTAATCGAAAACAAAGACTCCGACCGCCCCGCCACCTCCTCCGGCATTATCAGTACTGAACCCACCGGCGCAGACGAAGACATGGACCGCATCCGTCCCACCATTACCAACAGCAACAAGGGCATCGGGGGCGGCAGCGCCAGCGGCCATCGCCACACCCGCTCCAAATCCACCAACCTAGCCGGCATCGACGAAGGAACCCCCAACCGCCACTCCACCCTCTCCGACTCCGACATCGCAGCCGCCCTCGCCCTTGCCGAGCGCGAACGCCAACAACAATACGACCACCGTCTCACACACTCCATCTGGCAACTCGCCACCACAGGCGCCAACCCGGCCGTTGACTTGCTCGTTTGTCTCGAGAGGCGACACACCATTGGGTTTCGCTACGTGGACATCACCCGGCCCGTAGTAATCCACCATGGTTCGCGGGACACGCGCGTACCCGTGGAGAACGTGAAATGGCTAGGGAAAATGATGAGGAGGTGTGAAGTCAGGATTCTAGAGGGGGAAGGGCATGGATTGATGGCCAGTGCACAGGTTATGGGAGGGGTGTTGATGGAGGTTAGTAGGGAGTGGGAGGAGTGGGGGCGGGTGACGGGGCAGAACCCGGGGGTGCTGAGTGAGCGGGGAGGAGCGACGGGGACAGGGAAAGGGGATGGGAATGGGAATGGGGGGAAGCAGGGGCATAGGAGGGGAACGATGGATCGGTTGGGGATGAGTATGGGGATGAGTTTTGGGCTGGGGGGCGGGAGCGGGAGGGACTAAGGGCGGGCGGAGTCTGGATGCTCAGGGCCAGGATTTCTCTTTTTTCGTTACTTGATGGCTGGCATGGTTGGGGGAGATTTTTGCATTAACGGCTCTTCATCATCATCATTTTTCCTTCTCATCTAGGTTCCTTTTTCATCTTTTTCATATCTTGTTTACAACTGCTTTACTAACCTCTATGGATGACCTCACGCAATGTCAGCACTCTCTATATCACATCATGCCTCTTTCTATTTCTTCTTCTACTACTTGTTTTGATATCCCCCTTTTCTTCTGGTATACTTGGTTGGTTCTTAGAGGTTGGAGGATGGGAGAAAGGTTCCTCTAAAAGAATTTCGTGTACTATACTAGTAGTAATGTCCAATCTGGTAATGCGAGCGAGCGCGTCGACGGAAGTTGGGATAGCATATTGGAAGGTGGTGGGACGGGGTGGAGGAAAAGGGAATACCAAAAGGCATCGTGATGATGTCTTGATCATCAAACCATTTCACGTTTTTCTGTTATTTTATCGTCGTGATGCCTTTCTGCTGGTTTCATGCCTTTATGTTTGCTTTCGCCAAAGTGGTTTTAAGGGTATCGTTCTATTTCTAAGCTGCACAAAGTGGGTGATCCGTCTCCTTTCTCCCTTCTTTACCATTTCGATTTAGAGACTGACTGACTGACCACTTACAGATTGGCACGTCTCGCCTTACAAACACGCCATCATCTAGGATACTACCGGTCCTGCAGCAGACGGACACTTTCCAGCCGACTGTCCCATGAACTGATGAAGAGTCAGCAGGGAGTGAGTGGAATTAAGACCTTTGCAGTACAAGGCGGTGATGTCCTTGAAAAACTATTAGGTCAGGCAGGTATTATCATAAACCTAAAAGAATATCCAAGTGTATGCCGTTGTCAAATGCCTCGAGTTAGCTGTGCCCGAGTGAGATCACTAACATCATTCAACAGACTACCTAGCAATATCTCCATTAAGTCGACAGCATCCCCAACCCCTTAAAGTACCCTCCCAACCCTTCAAAATCATCAACATCAAGCACCGCACCAATATACCCATCCGGCCTCACCACCAACGTCCTACCCTTCTCCGGATCGATTTCCAGCCGCTCATACACCCTCCCATGTCCCTCGTGCACACTCTCAGCATCAGCCAACACCCGCCAGTAATCATACCCTTCACTATCGCTCCACGGCCTAAAGACTTCCGGCAAGCTGAGTAATTCAACCTTCTCACGATCAGCACTATGCACCATGAGCACCTCCACCGGCGCTGCCTCTCCTCCAGCTGTCAAATGTCCTAGTCCAGTCTCTGGGTCTGCGAGGTACTCCCCCATCTTCTGCACATTCGTCGACAAGTGTCGATGGGTAGCGATATCACCAGCAAAAACAATCACCCGAAAGCAACCCGTGGCCTGTAGTCGTCTATGAATCCAAGTCGTGATCCCATCCGCTTGGTAAGCCGCCTGAAAATCCGGTAAACGTTTGCCGGGGACCAAATCGGCTTTGAGAAGACTTGGACCTAGCTGTTCAGCTGTTTGCACGCCCTTTGGAAGCTGCACCGCGCATGAGGGTGGGTAGCGGATCGATAGTCCCGTAGTGAACTTCATGGCGCGCAAAAACTCGGTGTCGAATTGGGATGAGGGAGCGGCGAAGAGCTTGAGGTAGCCTCTGTCGAAGGAGATTAGGTCTTGGGCTACGGGGCGCCGTTCGGATTCGTACGTCGCCAATAACTTCCTGGCTGCCTTTGGGTCCAGCCTCTGAGGGTGATCCCTAGAGGTATGCTGCAGAACCAACCTCAGCTTCCAACCAAGGTTATACGCATCCTGAATAGACGTATTCATCCCCTGCCCGGCCTTAGGCGAGTGCGTATGCACCGCGTCTCCCACCAGGAACGCCCTTTCGTTGTGTCTTGAGAAATGACTGCCTACGCGTTGGCCGACACGGTAGGCGGACCACCACGAGACCGAGCCCACATCCAAAGTGTAAGGGGACATGATCTTGCGCGCGGCGTCGATGATGCGGTCGAAAGTGAGGTCTTTGGGGTCTGAGAGAGAACTGCCGCTCTCGACGGGGATGTACAGCCGGACTTCTTTGTTGCTGCGCGGGACGAGGAGGATGGTTCCCGTAGAGGCGCGGAGGTAGCAGACGCGGCGGAGGTCGGGGAAGTTGGATTTGGGGATTAGGTCGACGACGCCTTTTGGGGGACATAGGGGTTGGTGTCAGTAACTAGGTAAGTTGAGGGTTTACGGACAGGTTTGAAAGATAGGTCAGGTAAGGAACTCGCTTACCGAAAACAGAGTCGGTTAGGTCGCCTTCAAGTTGGACTTGGAGTTGCTTTCGGAGCCAACTGTGAGCTCCGTCACAGCCTACGATGTACTTGGCTCGGATTCGTTCTTCAACCTCTTCGGCATCCCCGTTCGTGGTCTGCTAAGGCCTGTTAGCAATATGTGGCTCACTGAGCCGGTGACATTGGATGCTCTCACATGTGGTGTTGAATTCTCCAAGATGTTCGAGGTGCCTTCGGACTGAAACTGCGTCTTGACCAAGCGCACTTCAACGGGATAAACTTCATCCTCATGCAGCGGGGACTCGTCGATCTTGACCTCTACAGGCCGAGTATTGTACTGGATCGTGATGTTCTTGTGACTTAGGAGGTTTTGCTGCATGTGGTATTCAACTCTTGCTGTACGGTTCGACAATCAGCAGCTGAACAAGACACTCGAGAAGAAAACATGAAGTACCTACATTGTTGTAACATCGTCTCCCGCACCTTGCCCAATTCTTCCACCTTATCCTGTATCAGCTGCTCCCTCTCGATCCCGCTCTCGCCGTTTTTCTTTTGGCCCCAGATGGCAATTTCTTCTAGTCTCCATGACTCTGCTGTGATCTGAGGTCCAATACCGTACGAGTCAAAGATCTCGTTTGTTGTCGACTTCAGCCCTTCGGCTTTCCCTCGCCGTGTGGGCATGGGTTTCTTGTCAACGAGGAGGACGTTGATGTTGGAGTTTCGGAACCAATTGGCCAAAGCCAGACCTGTTGGGGGACAAGTCAGTTCATGTTTTTTGTGTCTCTGGGAATGCTGACGCCTTCTTACCTGCTGGTCCAGCGCCAATGATGAGTACATCGACAGTTTTCACTTCACTCATCTCGAACAACCTTTGGTGGTTTACTTCGCGGGGCGGTATGAGAAGCCCAGGCGGAATACAAGTCATAAGCTAGTCAATACCCGTGTAAAGACGAGCAGTTCCATTCATGCCCTTCAGCCCCGATACATTTGTTTACTCCGAGCGTCTGCAGGGACCACGACATAAACGCGGTGTACAATCCCGGCTCAGTCAATGGTTCGGCTGGAACCTTGATGGCTGGTCAAGCCTGGAGCACATCATGTCCCGGATTGAATTCCCAAAATCTATCTCCATACGGTTAATCAATGCGGAAGCATCCATCACAGCCATGAGATGTTTGTTTTGATCCAGTGCCTGGCGCTTGTGGGGGATCGTCATCGTCATCGATTTTCTGGGCGTGTTTACACTGCCAGGTGCTCCTTTGAGACATGTCCGGAAATAAGAAATGAACACACGGTCCTTTGATGTTAGTAAATACCTCACTGTCTAACCCTGGGCCTTTCTTGCGAAAGAGCAGTCGGGAAAGGTTGCTGGAGAGGCAAAGGAATGTTGATGGTTGATGTTGTGACGGGCAAGGTGCATCGGTTTACAGGGCACAGCAGAAGCTAGCGTACCTCTGTTAGGTGCCCAATGTTGTACAAGAAAGGGTCGCTCAGCCACACCGTCGAGGTGCATGTTGCCCCTCATTTTTGTAGTCACACACAAAGACCCTGTCCATACCAACTTCCCCCATTGAGCCAATCCAACCTCCATCATCATGTCTCACTTCTCACTGCATTCCATCTCTTCTCTTGCTTCAACTCACCAGCGCAACCCCCAATCTGTAACCAGACGGACATATCCCACACTTGGAAATCTAGTACTCACATCACGGTGGCTTTTGCTCTCCAAGCTGAAGATTGCCATACTCGCCGAGCAGCGGCATATCGAACGCTCTGGTTCCGATTTGCTGCCTCGGACTCCCTGAATTCCTTCATCCCCAATGAGTTTGTCGTCATTGTTGAATCTGCTGATCCGGATGCGTTTCGAGAGAACAGTCTGCGGAACTACCTCGAGACTGCCTAACTCTCCTGATCAACCCCTGCTCACAAAAGCTTTCTTCTAACACCATATCTCCCGTCGGTACAGTGTACTGTGTACCTACACTCAACCATCACCATCACCAGAAGTTTGACTATCAGACCAACTGCCTTCGATCATAGACATCACAGGCATGGGGGTCAACATCACATCCGCGATCTCTGTCCGGCTTACCCCTGGGCCAGGAACCAAACAATCGGTACAGGATGTCGATTACATCACTACATGAGAGAGTTCTTTGTCCTGGTCAGAAGTCTTTGCGGCAAGCACATCATCATCTTCCACACAATGTGCAACCATAGGCAGTGTCCTGAAAGTAACACATTGCACACGAAATCGGGAGGTCTATTGGGGGAAAACTCCCTCAGTATGGCCACAGGAGAGCACAGCAGGGCTGAGGCTGATTGGACCTTGTGTCTTCTGTTGCCTAGGAAGTACGATCTCCATGACGCCTTTCACTCGCCGACGTCCTGGTAGGTAGTGACAATGCAACAGCATTCTGCCGTGGACGGATAGACAGCCGGGAATTGCCATTCATCAATAATGACAAAATGGAGTCCAGCTACCTCAAAAGTCCATGGTGTCCAACACATGAATGTCATGGTTGGCAATTCTTCCCGTGTTGACGGTACCTGGTAGTAGTTATAACACACATCTCCTCCACCAAAGACACATCACCACCAAACTTCAGGATAAGTCAACTTCAACACGACAACCTGAGCACTACTCGTTGCACCTTCTCACCTTCAACAACTCAAAACCGCCACTTCACACCCGTTGTCTTACCGTCTCAGCCCAAGTATCACCCACCATGGCTCAAGTCCTACCCTCTCCCGGCGTTGAATCACACCCCTTCCATCAAAACACCAAAGACAGAGATGTCTCCTCCTTCAGCGCAGAGTCATCCACCATCCCCCGGGTCCTTCAAGTTCCATCCCTGCTCTACCACCACCACCACCACCACCTTCCCACCCCCTCCTCCAACACCTCCGACACCGAAGCCATGATCGACATCCGCTCCTCAGAAACCTCCCTCCTCGACACCCTCGACACCCAAACCCTGTCCTCCCTCCTCCAGCCTCCCGGCAAGAAATCCCTCCCCTCCCTCCTCCTCTGGGACGAAAAGGGCCAATCCCTCTACGACTCCATCCTCGCCACGCCTTATTACTATCCCTACCGTGTCGAGAACGCCTTGCTGCAGAAACAAATCAGCCACATCGCTTCCACCATCGCTTCTTCGACAACTGACATCCTCGTCGAGTTGGGGGCGGGAAATCTCTCCAAGACTGCTCTGCTTTTGACTGCGCTTGATAGGTGTCTGGACTCTTCTAGAGCGGCGGGAAAGATAGTCTACTACGCCCTAGACGTCGACCATTCGCTTCTCGACTCATCACTCAACCAACTCCGGAAACGTACAGCCCTAAAACACATTGAACTTCGCGCTTTGTTGGGTACCTACGAGGATGGTGCCCGTTGGCTAAGTCAACCCGACCTGGCGCCGTACAGGAAGACGATGGTTTGGTTGGGAAATAGCATCGCCAACTTGGAGGAGGAGGAAGCTTCTGCTCTCCTTACCAAGTTCACTTCCAGTCATGGGATGCAAAACCTAGCTGGCTTCCTGTTGGGAGTAGATGGCTGTCTAGACCAAGATAAAGTGGAGAAAGCGTATAATGCGCCCGGGGGAGAGAATAAGCGGTGGGTGTTACATGCTTTGGAAGCTGCTGGGGAGCAGCTACAGTTACAGCCCAGTGAGTCCGATATGTTTGACGAAAAGAATTGGAGGTTTGAAGGGAGGTGGGATGGGGAGAGGCAGCGGTATGAGAATTATTTGGTTCCGGTGAGAAAAATGGAGGCGGTGGTAAAGAAGGAGGGGAAGAAAGTGGTGCTGGAGGAAGGGGAGAAGGTGTTTGTGTTGGGGAGCGGGAAGTGGACGGCGAGTGATGTGCAGGAAATTTGTGAGGGGCCGGGACTGAGGTTGAGGAGGAGTTGGCATTCTGAGGGGGATGATTATGGTGAGTTTCCGTTCACTGTGAATTCCATGTTTGTTGACTGATGTTGATTGCTAATGATGGTGGTTATAGGTGTCTACTGGTTGCAGCCGGGGAAGAAGAGGCTTGATAGTGGGATTGATATGGAGGATGATGAAGAGTGATAGACAAGGTCTAGATGTCGGGCGTCTCGGATTTCAGGATTGGAATGAGCGTTAGATAATATGCTAGATGGATTCATTGCATCGAAATGAGGGTATATTTCCTAGTTACAAGGGTTTGGCGATATAATGGAGTTACGGAGTAGGGGTCATCAACTTGGTCGATATTCCGTTTAATCGTAGAACCACATCATTCAAACCGACGCAACCTGTGCAATTACTTGCCTGCCAGGCCCTGGACCTTCCACTTGGGCCTTATAAGGTCCCGCTTCAGCACCCATCAGTAACTCCATGATCCCTCGCTCACCCTCGTGGTCGAGCGGTATGTGGCGGGGCCAGATAAACATTGCTCGTTGCGTGGTAACGGTGGTACAGTTTTCGTAAGCGTGTCTAGAGTGGACGGGTTCGACCCTGCTCGAGGCCGCTGAGCTTTTTGTTTTTTTGGTCTTCTTTTTGGGTCGCGCATTGCTTCGTGTCAATCAGAATTCGAAATGGGGTTTTTTTTTTTTGGCACGGGTTGCTTCTGATAATAAACTGTGGCCCCTTTAGTACTCTAGTGACCACAAGTGTTTGACGACAAGCGAAGATCAAACTACCTCTAGGTTTGCCGAGACACTATCGTCCATGCTCTATCAAGTTCTTTATTTGTACATAGTCTAACAACTATTATTTCCTATATCGATCTGCTATTTGATATTACATGAAACCAAAATTACATCTTTTTTGTTTCCCTCCCTTTTTTTATCTTACAAGCCCAACTCTAGATCTCCGTCCACCTACCTCTACACACTTTCATCCCGAGTAAGCAACAGGTGCGTCCTCTTCGCTGTCCCTGTGCGCTCCGCTCCCAAAAGTGCCGTATCCAATCCTCTGTTCCTGTCCCTCCTGCCTCCCCGTACCAGGACGACTGCCTCGCTTCTTCTTGACAGGTGGATGGCTCAACTGACTATCCTTCAACTGGCCCTCCTTCATGATAAAGCTAGCCCCAAGAGCCAAACACCCAGCAACTAGCGCATACAACCACACATACACAAAGCTCCTCGTATACGCCCTTTTCACCACCTCCCTCAACCAATCCGGCAACTCCCCAATCTTGTCAATATTCGACATCACCTCCTTGATGATGTCCCTCCCACCCGGCACCCCATCCAGCTCTTTTCTCAGTGTCTTTTCAACCACCGAACTGATGATCAGGCTAGCACCACTGACTCCGAACAGACTTCCCAGATTCAGACTCAAGTAGAAGCCCGACGTGGCAACCGCCACCTGACTGCCCCCCTCACCGGGCTTCTTACCCTTCTCCAAAGCAGCAGTCAAACCAATAAATGCCGCCGACAGCGACACTCCAAAGCCAACACCAACCGGAAACCCGTACCCCGTTTCCCACCAGTTTGTGCCCCCTTCCCCTCCTCTCCACCTCAGCCAGATGGCAGTAAAACTCGCATTCGACAGCACAACAGCCACCACAATAACCAACTTATACAACCCCGTCCGCTTAATCACCACCCCACTCACCAGCCCACCCAACACCGTGCCCACGGTGATAAACAGCAGTCGCATCGCGACTTTAACAGAGGAGTCCCCGTTTACCAGCCTGAAATACAGCGGAAGGGAAGTGAAAAGCGCCATCTGCGCCACTGTTTGCAAAAATTGGATGGCGTAGGACGATAGCACGTTGCGGGTGAGGAATAAAAGCCGCAAAGGGAGGATGGGTTCGCGCGCCCAGAGGGATTCTACCAACAAAAAGGCGGTGAGGGATAAGAGCCAGATGGAGAGGGCGGTTATTGTGTAGGGGTCTTGGAGGAAGGTTGTTAGAGAGAGATTTTCTTGGGAAGGCGGGTGTTGGATTCGGTCTAGAAGGAGGAGCAAGGAGACGTTGGAGAGACCGAGGGTGAGGGAGCCGGGGAAGTCGATTCTTTTGAGTTTGGATTTTGCGTTGGCCGAAGGGGGCAAGGGGGAAGAGGGGGGTGATGGCGGGGAGGGAAAGGACATCTTCCACCAGATGAACAAGAGGCCGAATGTGTTCAGGGGCACTTGGTAAAGGAGAGACCAGCGCCAGTTGAAAGTGTCGGAGATGATCCCGCCGAGGGAGGGACCGATGGCGCGGCCGACTTGGTTGATCGCGTAGACGTAGCCGCGCCAGACGGCGACTTCGCGGATTGGGACGAGGTCTGTTTCATGTTTGCTATTAGCTATGGACTCCAGTTCAGAGTTGAGTAACAGGGAGTGAACGTACCAACAATCAACGTAGAAATCAACACCGTAATCCCAGCGTTGCCCACACCACATAGTCCTCTCCCCAGCAAAACACCCCAAAACGCAAACCCAGCACCGGCCAAGACACCACCGAGGATGTAAAAGACATAAGCGATGATGAGCATCGGCTTCCTCCCGTAAATGTCGCTCAGCTTCCCAAACAACGGTTGAGTGACGATGACGCCGATGATGTACGAGGTGATAATCCAGCTCGCTGAGCTTAGCTTGTCGAAGTCGCTGGCGATCTGGCGGAACATGGCCAGGAGGATGGCGCTGTCTGAGTTGACGAGGAAGACGGCCAGGAGGAGGACCAGGTTCTTTCGCCATTGTCCGCCTGAGAGGTGGTGAGGATGGTGGTCATGGTGGTTTCTGTCGGGATGGCTGAGTGTTGAGTCGGAAGATGGGGACAAGTCGCGATGGTAGAGGGAGTCGTCTCCGGCGAGGGAGGTGGCCGGGCTTTCTTCGTCTTGACGGGGGTGGAAATTGTTTTGGGGTTTGACGATGCGGGAGATGGCCTCGGCTGTGGTGATTGATAATGATGATGAGGAGGAGGATGAGGAGGAAGAAGACGCTGATCCCAACGGTGGTGTTGGCGGTGGGTGGAGGAGGGAAGTATGCTCGTCGATGGCCTCTAACGCGTCGAGCGCGTCGACTTCAGGTCGCTGTTCAATCATTCTAGATTTGGTTGACCCTTTCCTCTGGTTTCCTTCTGTTCTTCAACGGATGAAGACGGAATGGATGGGCCCTATGTGCAGTGACGTGACTTTTACTCAGTTCTGGCGTCAACAGATAAATCTGATGGTTTATCATGTTATTTGTCTCTTCCATAGGTATCTTCCTAGATGAGACCAGACAAGGTCTCAGATCGATCGAAGCGAGAAGCC
Organism: Neurospora sp. CHS-2018b; assembly: GCA_009806015.1. Lineage (NCBI taxonomy): Eukaryota > Fungi > Ascomycota > Sordariomycetes > Sordariales > Sordariaceae > Neurospora > Neurospora sp. CHS-2018b. The sequence goes on from RAOV01000004.1 coordinate 563,255, forward strand.
CTGGCTGGCATTGTCTCCTTCCCTCCAGTTCTTCAGTGGGGAGCAGCTCATCGAACGGTCGATCCTGCCCCATCATCTCCCATAGAGGCAGGCAAACATGGCCGCGGAAGCTTCCTTTCTTCCCACCGGTTCAGCTACCCAACCGTCAGCTCTGGTAAACTTCTCTTTTTCATCGATCCTGTTTCGTTTGGTAGCCTTTGTTCTCTGATAGGGACTCTGTTTGCCATTTTTACCCCTTTCGCCAGCCAGCCAACCAGCCAGCCAATACAATAAGGCATGTCTCATATCTCAGTAGAGCTGGCTGTGGTAGAGTTGAAAGGCCTGGGTCATTGGACAGAGCTGTTGGAGGAAGTGATGATTTCATAGATGTCAGAATCCCAGTCGTTGCCGTCGATGGAAGAGCAAGGGGGCCATCGTCGGCGCCTTTACTCAACACCGTGTCCGGCCTTTGACCCGCCAGGTATACAGTCTCAGCCCTCCATCTTCACACTCATGGCCGAATTTGAAAACAGCTTGAAGAAGCAACCCTTCAGGACTGGGAATATCCATTCAACAGAAGCAAATGGAGTGGGGGTCTGAAACCCACGCGAGAACGAGTGAATCAACATGTCTGCAGTCATCACCGCAATGGCTTGGAATCGCCCCAGACATAACCGTGGTGTACCGTAGCTTGATACCAATAGTCTGGATGGTATGGGCAAAGAGTCTCGGGAGGATAACCAGATTCCGGAAGCGAAGTGTTTCGGGCTGAAAACAATCAGAGAAAGTGGTGACGCTGCCAAGCAAATGCAATCGAGACACCCACTTTGTCTGTTCAGCCCCTAACCCTGCTGTCGATCACAGCCTGTAAGTGGGAGATTGACCAATGGGATTGGACAAAAGGAAAAGGGGTGGAGCTCATGTCGGTACGTACCTTTTCCGTCCCCGCTTTCCATTCTCGTCCTGAACTTCCAACCATCTTCCTTCCAACCACCCAACATGCCAGATGCCAGTGAGCATCCAAATATTTCGTATCATCATCGGTTCTCATCACCCACACGTCCATCCATCTAGATTCCACTCTCCCCTCTCTCTACTTCCGATCTATTGTCCATCCATGTTCCCCTTGCTGTCCTGTCAAGTGCGTGCTACAGCAGTCACAATCAATGACCATGGAGAATTCGACATCTGCCCCCGTGCCATGGAAGATAGCGAAAGGCCGTACCTTGATGCCAGACATTCGGGCTCAACCTCAGGAAGATGGCGGTCAAGATGTTCAGCAGGAACACTGCCCGCCCCGCTCCGTATCCAGGGGCGACATCTCGGGGCTGGACGGAGAGCTGCCGAGTTGGCAACTTCATCCAGTCAATTGCTTCCTTCAGAGCTGCGGCTGCACTCCCCCGCGCTGACCATCACATGGAGAGCTCCGTGCTGCGTACAACTCCTCATTGCTGCTTCCAGGATCGTACAAGTGTACCGCAGAACCCGCGAGACGAGATTGGTAAAAGTCCGCGTTCCGTGTCATGCACCTCTTCGGATTATCGGACATCCCTAGAGGTACAAATCCGCCTCTACTCCTCATTCCAGTGTCAAGACACTTCCACCTACCCAAGTGCGGAACGAGAGTGAAAACTTCAAGGGTTACACACAACACAAAGGGAAAGTCTACGCACACCAACACAGATCTACATCATGGAGATCTCGGATTTCGACCGCTCCAGGATCTACCTGAGCTGGGAGGTGGACGGTAAATTCGTCAGTAGCCATGTCTCTTCCCAATACTCCCCTGTCACTAACATAGGCATTACAGCATAGTGATGGCCGCGAAGTTGCCCTTCTCGAGTACATCTACAACCGTCCTGACATCGACCAGCTGCGTGGGAACCCACAAAAGGTCCTGGAGGCCATCGACGAGTTTGCCCGCTCTATCACCGGCCTGATCAACATTGGCGAGATGAAGGGCGCCCTTGTCACAAAACTCATTGCTGAGCATAAGCCCGACACCATGCTTGAGCTGGGCGGGTACATCGGCTACTCCGCCATCATGTTTGGCGACGCCCTGAGAAAGGCTGGCGGAAAGCAATACCATAGCGTCGAGAAAAGCCCCCTCTTTGCCGCTGTTGCCGCAAGCCTCGTCGACTTGGCTGGCCTCAGGGATGTCGTCAGGATCACTGTCGGCACCGGCGCCGAGGGTATCCAACGCCTCTACGACTCAGGCGTGCTCAAGTCCCAGCTTGCCATGGCCTTCTTTGACCATCACAAGCCAAGCTATACCAGTGATCTCAAGCGGTGCGAGAGACTTGGTCTTGTCGGTCCAGGCACCGTCTTGGTCGCCGACAATATGATCTTACCGGGAAACCCACCATATGCTGAGTGGGTCAGAGCCAGTGTTGCCGAGAAGCGAGGGCTTGACAGGTATTCCGAAGAGAAGGGAAACCCGAATCTGCAATATAAAAGCAGATCTATCAAGAGCTGGGAGCCGAGTGGCCATGAAGATGCTCTGGAGATTACTGAATGCGTGGGCGTTGAAGCTTGAATCAAGTCACCTTATACATCAATCTGAAGTTGACACCGATGGTCTCGGGAAAATACTTCACATCGTCAATGGAGAAACCTGTGTATGTGGAGACAAACTTGCCAGCCAGCCACATCCCCCAGATTCATACACAATGGGGTACTACACCTCAGACATGCGTTTTGGAGGCGTTGAGACGTGGCTTTTTCATGGAACATTGCGGTTCAGTCCACTTCCTCATCGGACTATTGCTCAACACGGATCGGGTCGGTTCCAGTATGAGCCGCAGCCCGCAAGACAATCTGGCACAAGGGTCCAAGACACACGATAATTCATTGTCAGAGTATCCGAAAACTTTTGTCATTTTTTCATGCTTGATTGGTCCAGATATAAAACCGCGAGGATCATGGCTTGTGGTGAGAGTTGATCGCACCTTCAGGACCACAACCCCTCAAAATGGCCCTTCACTTCTGGAACAGACCGACGGTTAGATACAGACAGCGGGGAAGCTGAACAAGTAACTTAGTTTACCGCATATTGCAGATTTTATTTTGACTCTGCTATGACACTAGTCTCTAAGCACTATGCTAACGGTTTGAGCCTATGCAGCTCGCTGATGAGACCGCCATGGTTATGAACGAGACACCTGCTTCGAAGGACTGAAAGCTTATAAAGAGCATCAAAGCTGAGCTGTTTGGTTCGAAGAACATGCCTAACTTTGTTCACTTCGTATGCCCCTTTTCTCTTCCCAGGCCAGATCAAACACCTTCTTCACGAATCGTCTAGTTCCTTAACTGAAACATCTCTAAACCTCACCGACGCCCACCATGAGGCTCACCTCAGTGTGGACCAGCGTCGTGCAGGTCTTCAGTTTCCTCACCTTCTCTTCCCCAGAGGACGGCAGTGATCTCTCATCACAGCGTCCCCAAGTCCCCATCGCACTGGAAGATGTCCATCGTCACCTGCCCTCCTCCCACCCTATCCCCTCCTTCAGCTCCAACAATGTCAACGACGATGTAGTCCCCCTCTACACCGGCGGCAAGGAACGTTCCTACATGGTGAACGACCACCCCGTCGTCGGAACACCCAAAAGTCCCCAGGAAGGAGGCCCCGGCGGAGGGCTTAACTGCCATTACCCCGATATGCAAGATTGGGAGCCCTGCTATGGTCCGGAGAATAGGACGTGCTGGTTGAAGCATAAGTATGATGATAAGAGGATTGATATTATGACGGATTATGAGAATGAGTGGGAGATTCCGAAGGGGAAGGTCAGAAAGGTTGGTGGACCATTGCTCAAACTTGTGTCTTGAGGTATCGTGGCTGACATCGGATTTGCAAAAGTTCTACTTGGAAGTCTCGGAGCAACCTATTTCCCCGGATGGTGCCACGATGGAACATGGCAAGGTGTTTAATAGGACATATCCAGGGCCTTGGCTTGGTGAGTAGCACCCCTCCGAGGAGTCTTCTGAGAATATCTACATGCTCATATTGACGGTACCAAAACAGAGGCATGCTGGGGCGACTGGCTTGGTACGTACATTTACATTCCCACCCATCACGAAGGTTGTTGTCACTGACAGAACCACAGAGGTAACCGTAAAGAACAACCTCCGCTGGAACGGCACATCCGTAAGTTTCTCAACCCACCTCGAAAGCCCCCGAAGCCGAAACCCCCTATACCCTCCACACTAACAAATCCCATCAGGTCCACTGGCACGGCTTCCGCCAATTCGAATCCTTCCACATGGACGGCGTCAACGGGATAACCGAATGCCCCATCGCCCCCGGCGACACCTTCACCTACCGGTTCCGCGCCATGCAATACGGCTCAGCCTGGTACCACAGCCACTACTCCCTACAATACGGTGACGGGCTTCTGGGTCCCATCACCATCTACGGCCCCTCTACAGCCAACTTTGAGGAGAACGAGGCGTTCAAGCCTTTGTTATTAACGGACTGGAACCATCGCAGCGTGTTCGAGGACTGGCCGCTTATGCTTGAATCGGGCGTGGCGCCGTCGATGACGAATATACTGATTAATGGGGTCGGACAGTTTGGTGGTCACACACCGGATAAGTATACGTTGTTTTTGGATGAGGGCAAGAAGCATTTGTTGATTTTGATCAACACGGCGGTTGACACGACTTTCGTGTTTTCGATCGATAATCATACGATGGAGGTGATTGAGATGGATTTCGTGCCGATTGTGCCTTATAATACTACTAATCTTAAGATTGGCATTGGTGAGTCTTTCTTCTCCCCCTCCTCCCTTTCTTGTCCCTGCTCGATCACCAAGTCTCGTCACTGACTTGAAGCAACCTCAAAACACAGGCCAAAGATACCACGTCCTCGTTCACGGCCTACAAAACCCGTACGAAGCCGAGAGATACGGCAACTACTGGATGCGAGTCAACCCGGCAAGAAAATGCAGCAAGTTCCCCTACGGTCCCGATGAGCAGATGGGTATCATCAGGTATAACACGACTTACCAGACCATGGAGTCGGCGCCTGATCCCATGTCGGAACCGCCTTTGTATGAGACTACCTGCGCGGATGAGCCTCTGGAGAAGTTGGTGCCGAAGATACCGTGGACTGTTGGGAATCCGGTGAATATTGGTGAGCCCAAGGTGCCATCAGGATCCATGATAGTGAAAAGAAAGCTGACTGAAGGCGCAAGACCCCAATGTCGACCCAACAACACTCCCACCCAACAAGCGCTACATCTTTAACGTCGGCCTGACCATGTCCGGCGGTCCAAATACTAGTACACCTTATATCCCCGATGACCAAGCTTACGTACGTACCTTACTTTTCCCCTCCAGCCTTCTCCCCTTCCCTCCCCTTCTCCTCACTAATACTAATCCCACCGACAGGCCCGCTGGGACATGCACATCGCCCCCTTCCGCATCAACTTCTCCGACCCCACGCTCCTCTCCCTCTCCACGCTCCCCTCGCTGATCACCCAACCACACCTGGACATCGTCACCCTCCCCTCCACCGATCCCAACGACGACAAATGGATCTGGATGGTGATCACCGCTCCCGACAAAGTGCCCACCGAGGGAGCAAGAATCTTCTTCCCCGCTGCCCACCCGATTCACTTACATGGACACGACTTTGCGGTGTTGAGACAGAGTAGCAAGAACTGGTATGATGATCCGGAGATTGGTCATGTTGGGGAAGGAAGGAGGTGGTTTACCCCCGACAAGCTGAATTGTGAGAATGAATTGTTGGATTGTGAGAATCCTACTAGGAGGGATGTGGTGCTGTTGCCGGCTAGTGGGTATGTTGTGATAGCGTTTAAGGCGGACAACCCTGGGTAAGTTCATGATTTCAACCTGCCCTCTTCCACAGCATCACCGACTGACTTCCAACAGAGCCTGGATCATCCACTGCCACATCGCCTTCCACGCCTCGTCTGGCCTGGCTATGCAAATCATTGAGAACAAGGACTTGATTCCGGCTATTATGGAGAAGGACAAGCCGGTTATTGAGGAGAAGTGTAGGAAGTGGCGGGAGTGGCATGGGGAGCCGAGGAATCTGTGGGATTGGCAGGAGCCGAAGCACTTCCAGGATGATTCGGGTGTGTAGGTAGGGAAGGAGTGGTGAGATTGCTTCTGAGCTGTGATCGTTAGGTATTTGTCTACCTATCCTCGAGAACTCCGAGTGGTGGGAGAGTGAGAGGCCAGGGCTCAGGAGAGCGAAGGACTCTGGAGTCTGGATAGTGACACTTTCTGGATGAAGTCGTCATTTCCCATCTTGATTTGCTGCAAACCTAACCCATGCTTCAAACATCCAAACACAACCACAATGATCTCAAATCGATCTAGACCAATTCCTCGATTTGAAATACCGAAAATCTCAATGTCACTCTTCAAAGAAGCGGAATGGTGCCGTTGATGTCGGAGAGCCTCAGGGGTGCAGATGCCGATGCCGTAGAGGTACCCATGACGTCAGTGGATCGACGTCATCATTAGACCCCTTTCCGCCGTGATGGTTCGCATCGCAATCGCAAACTACAAAAACACTCATCTTCCCAATTCGCAATCTTCTTGTTCCAAATCCGTCAAAGTATATCAAATACTACCAAAACGATACTCCAAATACACTCAGTTAACAACAAAAGCCAAAACCACCACCAAGATGTCTTCCTCCAACCAGAATACCAACCCTTCTTCTTCCAACACCAACCAGCCCCAGTCCCAGCCCGGCATGATCGCCGGACATGCTGAATACATTAAGGGCGCCGCTGAGGTATGTGTTTTCTTCCTCTGCCCTGTCCTTTAAATCACCTAGCTCTTTGGGATACTGACAATGCTTCCCGCGACAGGCCGCAATCGGCAACATCACCGGCTCCCACGCCTGGACCACCTCAGGCGAGCAAGACAAGGCGCACGCCAAGGCGTCTCTACAAGCGGCGTCCGAGGGCCGCGACCCGGCAGCGTCGGGGTACGGATCGGTCGAGGAGACGGCGGGCAAGCTGACGGGCTGCGAGTGGATGAAGAAGGAGGGGGCGGCTAGTAAGAGCCATCATGAGTAAACTGGAGTCTGAAAGGACGGATGTTCTTTGATGATGCGGATACGGGGAGGAGTTGAGCAGGGCGGGAACGAAGTTGAATGATTTTACGACATAAGGATACACCAGGACTGTATAATTGGGTGGATGGGGTGTATGATAAGGGTGTTTTGAAGAACGATACCTACCTGCCCTTTTTGAGAGGGTTGAATAATTGACAGCATGCGATTTACAGTCATGGGGCGAATTGCACATACATGTGTTTTTGTGGTTATTCAAATGTTCCCGGGTTGGAATACATCAAACTTTGAACTCCGGCAGGCAGGCGTTCGTCAGGATACCTCGGGCTCTTCTTGGTAACCGAAGCCAAAAACTGATTCTTCGGACTTTTTTCACAAATTCTTGAAGAAGATACTACGCACCAGAGAGCTGAAGAGGAGACTATCCGTCTGGCTGGTGTTCATGGCAACTCGTGGATAATCGCAAGTGTCTAGTCTAAGAACTACGTCCATGACGATTGCTGCAGTAGATTATCCAATCCTCTTTTGAAGAGGTCAGAGGCATTGCCTCCCTCCTATGACAGCAAGGAATGGGAAGTATCGTCAGAAATACCCCGTAGGTCGCGACACTATGGGGTCTATGTAAGACGATGGACAGACGCGCCAGCATCGTGGCGTACTAAGCAGTTTCCGGATTGTGGAATGAAACGAGCATACAAACCCAGGTGCATGAGATTGGAGGGCAAATGAGGAGAACTGAGCTGGTATGGGCAAAGAGGTGTAGAAGAGGTAAGCAACTGTAAACACAGAAGAGATGAACAAAGTGAGGGTGGGCCTGGTAACGGCAAATCAAGATTAACTCTCCAGACACTCCTAGGTAGGCACTTTGCTGTTGCTGTCGTTTGAGGACCTTGATGGCTGATTACGTATGAGTTACCAGCTTTGATAACCTTCATATTTGCTGTCCAGACCCGGGTAGTATAGACTCTGAGAGAGACACCTCGGTCGAAACCCATATTAAGGCGACACAAAGAGGAAGAGGCGAACAGAGAACTTATGCCATCGCTCTTCGGATGAGAAGTCTTCGTGATGATTCACAGGCCCAGAAACTTGCGGGGACGGCACAACGCCCGTCATGGCCGGCCAATCCGGGTATGTACCGGGGCAAACGCTCCTGATTTTGGCTGGTAAAAGCCGGATAGCGTTGGTGTCGGCCGGAGCGGTAATGGTACCCGTTCCCGCGCGCGGCCGGCGTGGTGGCGAATCTTCAGGGTCCGGGCCCAAGGATATCGCAGGAAGACTGGAAGAGGAAGTTCCGGAACATGGGAGATTTCGAAAGAACATCGACTTTGCCTGTCTGTCAGTTTGTCTTGGGGGGGTCGAGACAAAAGCCTCTTGGCCTAAAGTTTCAACAAGGCTTTGCCAAGACATTCTCGAAGACCCATCTCGTCCAGGGCTCCAGGCCATGTTTTCAATGTTTTGGCATCTGGACCGCACGTGCACACACGCATGCACACAGACACACAAAGGCACAAGCCGCCCGAGACGCAACTTGCCTGCCGCTGCGGCCCTGCCAGCCTGCCAGGGACAAAATGTGCAAAGGGACCCTCGGGACCGTACCGTAGGGCAACGAGGACCGCTGCACTGCTGCAGTGAGCGAACCAGGGCTTGTCTGAGGTCAGCATGCAAAGATGCAAGCACGCAGGAGCAAAGGAACCTGAATCTTCCGACCCCCCTTCCCTCTTCCCCACAGCTGCCGCAGTGCCTTAACAGGGACCCATAGAAAAGTTGACACTGCATTGTTTATCGTGAGCTAGCAGGCATGCTTTGGCGTGGCGGGGATCCCGATATGCCCCGGATTTTGGCAGACGGGAACGGAGGGGCCAGACCCGACTTGGGTGTAAGGTAAGAGAGAGGGGAGGGGTACCGTATACGTGTTCACGATGACCATCATCGATCGATATTCGCGATAGTAAGAAAGAGAAGGGAAGGAAGAAGCAAAGGGAGACAACGACGAAAAGATGCGGTGAGAGACGTGGCTGCACAGCCGGAGTCCAGCAAAGAGACGGGAAGCAGGGCCAAAATGTGCTGTAATGGGAAATTGAGGTTGGAGGACGAATGGATTTCAGGTCGGTAGAAGTGAGGTGTCGCAGCTGCCCGCTGGATGGCAGACGGCATGAAGCGGGTTCCTTACGCACATGTGGGATGCGAGCTGAGCTTTGATAGGCAGGAGGTACCAGGAAGTACATGACAAACGGACGAGGCCCTTCCCTACTTAACAACTCGAACAGTGTCGAGAGTGTTCTCGAAGTTTTCCCCTTTGACTTTTCTTTGTCAGAATCCCAAAGACATCAGAGACTGACCTCGGTGGCAACGTTTGTTAGTGCCCATACGGCACGAGCCATATGTGATAGCTAGGAGGAAGGCGAAGATATCTCTACTAAGATGGCTCGAGTGGAGCAAATCTCAACAGGTAGCCATAAGCTGGATCATTGTCGTCGACAAGACAACGAATGAACGAGGAAACGTACTCTGGGTGGCAAAGAGAGAATAAAGAGAAGGACTGGAGACATGGTAAATGGTTAACTGATAGGTCCTTGCCCAACTCCCATCATGATCTGAATCTCTTCGGCGTGCAACCATATCTGAGGCTGTAAAGGGTACCAACTTGTACACTCTCTGGGCAGAATACGGATCAAAGGTGATGAGTGTGGAAAGGGACACGGCAGAGAGCAGCATGTGTCGCATCCGGATCTGGTTTTTGTTGCTGATGTCTCCTATCGAAATCGTCCATCTTACCCACCATCCCACGCCGACTGCTTCATGCTTGATTGATGTGTTGCTTGTGATTCCCCAACCTCTATGAGGCTTATCCCCGAGATTGCATTGTACAGTCAGCCACGCCTCAACTGTCCTGGTACGATATACACCGACATAAAAACACCACACATTCATGAGGGATAGAGGGGGGTTTGTAAGAAGACTTGATGAACTCGGTGGTATGGATCGTAGTAAGAAGCAGGGAGGCACTTGTCATTGCTTGTTTTTCCATCCTGACGCTCAAACCGCTGCCCCACCATAGGCGGCCATGGCGATGGAGTGTGCCACTCGAACAAACCCATCAACTTGCCACACAAGATTTGATGGTGGGAGTCTGGGACTCGGAGTGCGAGGACCTTGCAGTTTCAAAATCTTGGCCTTTTTTGCCGAGGAAGGGTCTCGAATAACGGACAGAAATGAACGATGATGATGATGGAAGTGAAGACGCTGTTCAATGCAGAGAGGCGACGGCGAGTGTGAATTTCTGGCCAGCACTCCAACTTTTGCATAACGCTCCGGCTCACCGCCCTCCTCGACGGCCAAATGAGGAATGGTGGGGGCGTCTGATAAAGAGATAAGCAGGGATCGTCAAGGATAAGCAGGGATGTCTGCTAGCGTGTTTGGGCCAGAAGCCAATCAATGGAGGGGCAAAGAGAGGGAGTCGTTGAATTCTTGTCAACCACCGACGCTTCTGATCATTTTGCTTCAGTTGGAACGAAGAGGAGCGCCTGAGTTCAGACCAAAGAACGGGGATTGCCCCGGAGGACAAGAACCAGCAGAAAAGCAACGAGGGGTGGAAGGTTCGAGTAAATCTCAAGAACGGCCACAACTGTAGAGGCAAAAATCCCAAATTTGGTGATGCCAATCCGTGAAGACGCTCGTGAATTGGACCCGGTTGCGTGGGCTGGGGGATTTGTAAACCCTGGCCACGTTGCTAGGTTCCCGTTCTTGCCTGGCCGGCGAACAAAAAAAGGCTGCAGCAAAACCTGGCCCAGTGAATGGGCGGACGGGAAGGAGTGAAAGGGAAAGAGAAAAAAACTTTTTCGGCCACGACGCCCTCCAATCGCCCCGCCTCCTAGACTCAGACCCCCCCTCTTAGCTCCTCTACCCCCCTCCACCAGCGCCATCCAAGTGGATCCCTCAACCACTTCACCACACCCAAGCTTTTTTTGCTGCTGCAAAAAGGCTGCGACGACCGAAAAAAGCCTGTGCGCACATCCGTCGCCGCCTGCAGCAAAATCCGCCGCCCAGCAAAAACCACTCCACAGGGACCTGGTTAAATATTTTGCTCCGTCCCCCGGCCCCATCCAACTGCCCTCCTCCCTCTTCCTTTTTCTTCAGGTTTGACCTCCATTCTTTTCTATCCGACTGTTTCGTTCTCCGCGAACGCCCTCCACTCAGTCTTTTATTTTCGCGCGACTTCTTCAGAAGAGCCGATCTCGAGTCAGGAATCCTTTTCGACCCTCCATCGAAAACCTCCGACTCTTCCATTCAAGTCGCTTGCTTCGATCAGACCGACGGCACTTGTTCTTTTTTGATCTCCGATCTAGACAACAACTCTTTCAGTCGACTCCACGACCAAATCAGTCATCATGTCCGCCAAGGAGAACGCCCAGAGCCTGAAGGTTCTTGATGAGCTCATGCAGAAGCTCACCATCGCCAACGAGGCCGATGCCGTCAAGCAGGCTTCCATCGATGTTGCCTCTTTCATCAACGGTCGCAGCCAGGACCTTGATACCCCCGTCAAGTAAGACTCCCTTAGACTCGCAATTTTTTTTTGTTGGGTCGCATCAGCCCCTCGATTGCCCTCCCATGGCGTCTGCCTTGGCACTGGGAAAAATTTCAGCATCGCATTTAGCGCTCGAAGCCGTGCCCGCCCCGCCAAAAGTGGAGTGGGGGCCTCGCTTTGTGTGTGGTGCTGAAAGACATGGACCACAAATGCCTCTCCGAAGAATCGGTCACCAGTGTGGTGGCCTCCCAGCACGACGGTGCCAAATTGGAGGAACCGACTCTTTGTTGGGTCATGTTCGTCGAATGAGCTTTGTGCATTCGCTGCAGGCACCGGTGTCCCAGTCGGGCAATCCCCTCAACGCACAAACACAGACACCAAAAATTTGGAGAATCCTGTGCTAACATGTGAATCACCAATAGGACTGTCGAGGCGCTCAAGAAGCAGCTCGCCAACAAGAAGGATGCCACCGCTCGCGAGAAGGCTCTTTCTGCCATCCAGGCTATCGCTCAGCACAGCGAGATTTCCGCCCATGTTGAGCCCTACCTGATCTCCCTCCTCCCCAGCGTCTTCGGTGCCGCTGGTGACAAGATCACCGCTGTCAAGAACGCCGCCATTGCTGCCGCTCTTGCCATCGCCGAGGCCATCAACCCCAATGCTGTCAAGGCCACCCTCAGCCCCCTCATCGACACCATCCGCAACGCCCAGAAGTGGCCCGAGAAGATGACCGCCCTTGACTTCATCGATACCCTCATCCGCACCGCCCCCGTCCAGCTCGGTCTCCGTGTCCCCGAGCTCATCCCCGTCGTCTCTGAGGCCATGTGGGATACCAAGAAGGAGGTCAAGGACCGCGCCTACCAGACCATGGAGAAGCTCTGCCAGCTTATCGTCAACCGCGATATCGAGCGTTTCATTCCCGAGCTCATCAAGTGTATCGCCAAGCCCGAGAACGTCCCCGAGACCGTTCACTTGCTCGGTGCCACCACTTTCGTCACTGAGGTCACGGAGCCCACTCTTGCCCTCATGGTTCCTCTCCTTGATCGTGGTCTCGGTGAGCGCGACACCGCCATCAAGCGTAAGGCCGCTGTCATTGTCGACAACATGTGCAAGCTCGTCGACGACCCCAACATCGTTGCTCCTTTCTTGCCCAAGATGATGCCCGGTCTCCAGAAGAACTACGACAACCTCGCTGATCCCGAGGCCCGTGAGAAGACCAAGCAGGCTCTCGACACCCTCACCCGTGTCGGTAACGTTGTTGACGGCAAGATCCCCGAGGCTCAGAACCCCGGTGATGTCAACATCGTCCTCGCCCACCTTAAGGAGATCCTCGGCAGCAAGTACGCCTCTGCTTTCGAGAAGTTCACCCCCGTTGTCGAGTACGTTGCCGCCGTTGCCGGTCAGCTCGTCGACGAGAAGGCCACCGAGTCTTCCATCTGGGCTGAGGCCGTCAAGCCCTACCTCACTGTCATCGTTGGTGACGCTGAGTCCGAGGCTCTCACCGATGCCCTCCGCAAGAAGGCTACCCCCGGTGCCGCTGAGGCCGATGAGGCTGAGGCTGACGACGAGGAGGGTGAGGATCTCTGCAACTGCACCTTCTCCCTTGCCTACGGTGCCAAGATTCTTCTCAACCAGACCCACCTTCGTCTCAAGCGTGGCCAGCGCTACGGTCTTTGCGGTCCCAACGGTTCCGGCAAGTCCACCCTCATGCGCGCCATCAACAACGAGCAGGTCGAGGGTTTCCCCAAGCAGTCTGAGGTCAAGACCGTCTTCGTTGAGCACGACCTTGACTCCGAGGATACTGAGATGACCACCATTGACTGGACCATGAAGAAGCTCAAGGAGGCTGGTGTCGACACCTCCCGCGAGGATGTCGAGGCCAAGCTCGCTGAGTTCGGCTTCAGCACCGACATGATCAAGAACGACATCTCTGCTCTTTCCGGTGGTTGGAAGATGAAGCTCGCCTTGTGCCGTGCCGTCTTCGAGGCTCCCGATATTCTTCTCCTCGACGAGCCTACTAACCATTTGGATGTCAAGAACGTTAAGTGGCTCGAGGATTACCTCAAGAGCTCCCCTTGCACTTCCATCATCGTTTCTCACGACTCTGGCTTCCTCGACAACGTCTGCCAGCACATTGTCCACTACGAGCGCTTCAAGCTTAAGCGTTACCGTGGTAACCTCAAGGACTTCGTCTCTCGTGTCCCCTCTGCCAAGTCCTACTACGAGCTCGGTGCCTCCGAGATGGAGTTCTCCTTCCCCGAGCCCGGTTTCCTTGAGGGTGTCAAGACCAAGGCCAAGGCCATTCTCCGTGCCACTAAGATGTCCTTCCAGTACCCCGGTACTGCCAAGCCCCAGATCTCCGACATCTCCTTCCAGTGCTCGCTCGGCTCCCGTATTGCCGTCATTGGCCCCAACGGTGCCGGCAAGTCCACCCTCATCAACGTCCTCACTGGTGAGCTCATCCCCACCCAGGGTGAGATCTACCAGCACGAGAACATCCGTATCGCCTACATCAAGCAGCACGCTTTCGCCCATATCGATAACCATCTCGACAAGACTCCCTCCGAGTACATCCAGTGGCGTTTCCAGACTGGTGAGGATCGTGAGACCATGGATCGTGCCAACAAGATCATCACCGAGGCCGATGAGGAGGCCATGAACAAGGTCTTCAAGGTCGAGGGTACTGCCCGTCGTGTCATTGGCATTCACAGCCGTAGAAAGTTCAAGAACTCCTACGAGTACGAGTGCTCTTTCGCCCTCGGCGAGAACATTGGCATGAAGAACGAGCGCTGGGTCCCCATGATGACCGCTGACAACGCTTGGTTGCCCCGTAACGAGCTTCTCGCTTCTCATCAGAAGATGGTTGCCGATGTCGATATGAAGGAGGCCCTTGCCTCCGGTCAGTTCCGTCCCCTTGTCCGCAAGGAGATCGAAACTCACTGCGCCAACTTCGGTCTCGATGCCGAGCTTGTTTCTCACTCCCGCATGCGCGGTCTCTCCGGTGGTCAGCGTGTCAAGGTCGTCCTTGCCGCCTGCTCGTGGCAGCGTCCTCACTTGATCGTCCTTGACGAGCCTACCAACTATCTCGATCGTGACTCTCTTGGTGCCCTTTCCAAGGCCCTCAAGAAGTTCGAGGGTGGTGTCATCATCATTACTCACTCTGCCGAGTTCACCAAGGACTTGACTGAGGAAGTCTGGGCTGTCATGGACGGCAAGATGACTCCTTCCGGCCACAACTGGGTCCAGGGCCAGGGCTCTGGTCCCCGCCTCAAGGAGGATGATGGTGAGGAGGAGGATAAGTTCGATGCCATGGGCAACAAGATTGTCTCCACCAAGAAGAAGGCCAAGCTCTCTTCTGCCGAGCTCCGCAAGAAGAAGAAGGAGCGTATGGCTCGCCGCAAGCGTGGTGAGGAGGTCTTCTCTGACGAGGACGACTTCTAAATCACTCGTTGCTGATGGGTGGTACAAGACTGATTTCACTTTGTCAACGGAGATCAAAAGTTGCTTTTTCTGGGTCCGGTTTGCATGGTCAGGCATCGTGGGTTTTGCGTCTACTTTGGTGTTATGAGCTTTTAGATCATAATTTCTCTTGCGCGACTACCGTTGCAGCGTATCGTTCTACTGGGTGACCGGGAGGCAAGGATTGGGAACGCTTGGGGACTGGAGACCCCCGAGATAGTCCTGTCCATTCTGATGTCTTTATGGTGTGCCCGTATGGAGGAAAAAAAGGAGGGATACCCAACGTGGATATTACGAAAGAGATGCATGATGTTCTAGATGATAGACGACTTAAAAGTCACACTTGATTACAACAACACATGTCTATTTGTGCAATGTGCTTTCTTGTGCTTCTCGAAATTGAACTTGTGTGTGATTCTTGGGAGCATTTTTCTGGTGTTTTAGAGCCGGCCTTAACACGTCACGTGACTAACACATCCAGACAAGTCTGGGCAAATCTTTGGCGACACGACACTTGTAACATCACATCTACATTGACGATCACATACGTTCGTCCCCTCATGAACAATGTGCGGCAGCGCAGGGTGCTACATCGTGAAGAACCATTCTCCTTCCTCGGTATCCAGTGATACATCGAGTCACCTCACTTTTTGTTTACACTTTACAACACCGGGCAAGCTTGCATCATGCTCTTCATTATCTTTGGGTATCACTATGTACGCAGTTCGCTTATACAAACAAGTACTCCCCCTCCCATCACTCCCTCTACCTTCTATCCAACATCTCATATCCAAAACATCTTACCCCGTTCAAGGAATAACCTCCAACCGATAAACAGCCTCCCAATCCTCAATCTGCTGCTGCGTCTTACCAACCTTAGACTCCTCCTCCCTCACAATCTCCGACAATCTCTTCCCGTCCTTCTCATTCCCCTTACCCGCACCGGGTCTACCACCACCAGCATTACCATGACCCGGGTTCGTAGGCTTAGGTCCCTTACCCTTACCAGGCTTAATCCCACCAACATTACACTTCCCCTTGTTAAACGCCACATCCGCCGCCCGCTTCCACACAGCGCTCACATCCTTGACCATATCCAGCGTCCAAAACAAGCGACACTCGCTCTCCTCAACCACGAATTGGGCCGGGGTGCCGTCGTTGACGTTATCCCGCAGGATCTGGTCGCGGACGTTGACGGCCGCTGAGCTGGACCGGTTGACCGGCAAGAGCGAAAACTTGGACAAAGCTTTCTTTTGGGACTCGGTCTTGGCGAAGGGGAGGTACTTCTTGGCGTACGAGTAAATGTTGCTGTACTGCAGGACTTGAGCGCCCTTGACGCCGCCGACGCCTTGGATCAAGTTGTGGTTGGGACGGCCCCCCATGGCGATCGATTGGATCCCCGCTTGTACCCTCAAAAATTCGGAGGCCAAAGTGCAGGTGGAGGCGCACACGCCGTCGTAGAGGATGACGATGTTATCTGCGTCGAAGGGCTGTTTGACGACGGAGGGGTTAAGCGAGCCGTAACCCGTGATCTCGATGCCCATCCCGTAAGTCTCGTTGGTGGTGGTCAAGTTATCGTTGAGGTTCCAGCGCATCAGGTTGGTGTATTTGGTATTCTGGTAGACGTGGGGAGCGAACTTGGCGTCGAAAGAGCGGAAGGGTTGGTTGGTTAAGTTCAAGTCGTAGCGGTAGTTGAACCAGGACTCGTAGTCTTCTACGAGATCGCCGTCGGGGTTGGTGTAAGGGTTGATACCCGCAACGCGGTCGCTGACGATCTGGGCCATGGCGTTGTAGGAATCGGTTTCCTTCCAGCGGGAGTAGCCGTCTTGGACGATAGAGGGGAACAACTGGCGGAAGAAGTCGTATCCTTGGAGGATGTAGCCGCCGCCGTTGTTCTGGAAGTCGACGATCAGTTTTGTTTTGCCGGCTGCGACGGCTTCGGCGATGAAATCCTGCACGACGGCTTGGAACTCGGCGATGGAGTCGGAGGAGAAGGCGAGAAGGGCGATGACGGCTACGTCTTCGTAGCCGGCGCCTTCGAGGAAGTAGCCCGATACGACGGCGTCAGAGGTGATGATTACTGGCTTGGGGTAGCCGGGGACGTTCGCGGCGGGAGCGGCTTCGACGGACTCCGTGCTTGCGACGGTGGAGACGCCGTTGGGGTTGCAGAACTTGGCGTAGTAGGCCGCGCCCGAGGTGACGCCCGTCATGTCGGCCTTGACGGCCGCCTGGTTCTCGAGAGTCAAGCTGGTGCCGTTGGCGAAGGTCAGCGTGGTGTTGGCGCCCTGGTAGATGTACCGGATGCGACCACCGTTGGCGAAGTAGCCGGTAGAACCGCTGTTGGCGAAGGTGGCCTTCTGGTAGAACATGGAGTTGTAGTTGGCATCGGGGTCCTGGCTGAAGCCGGCGGCGTCGATGGTCTTGGCCAGGTAGGTGGCGGCGTCGATGCCGTTGATCAGCTTGACGACAGAGGCGGTCTTGGGGTTGGCGAGGACGTCCTCGTAGACCTTGATGACGGGCAGGGACTTGCCATCCTCGCTGATGGAGACCAGGGAGCGCTGGCGGCGCCACTCGAACACGCGGGTCAGGGCGTCCGGGTAGAAGACGAAGTGGCCGTCGTGGCCGGGGCCGAAGACGGTGGTGTACAGCTCCTGCTGGAACTGGTACTCGTTGGCGTACTTGTCCGCCTGCAGCTTGGCCTTGACGTTGTCAAGAGCGCCAAAGAGGTCGTAACCCGGGTAAGGGTACTCCCTGGGCGGCTTGGCCTTGTAGGCCGAGTCACTCTGCCAGTCGAGGTAGGGCCTGAGCGAATCCACGAGCTCGATGGCGGCGGCCTTTCCGAGAGGGATCGAGTTCAGACACTCGTAAGCAAGAGCTGCTGCCACAGTCGGGGTGGCTTTGAGTCTCTCTGTTAGAATACACTCTTCAGTGTCGTCTACCGATAGTCCAACTCACCTGCCGGGTTGGCAGCCTTCTGGGTAGCCCATGAGCTGCTCACAATGGCACAAGGCTCACTGGTAGGGATAGTTGGGCTGGCCGTTGTGGTGGTGACTGGCTTGGAAGCGGCCGAGTCAATGACGGCGGCCAGTACGGCCGGGACGGCCCAGAAGTGTCCACGCATCTTGATACTTGGGAAAGGCTTGACGGCGCGTAAACAAGAGGCCCAAGAGCCAAACCTCCAGCTCTGGAGGCATCATGACTCTTTTATACATTGCGATCTAGCGGTGCAAACACCTCTTCTGACTTGTCAGTTGTCATATCACGCAATAAGTCCCCGGCTCGAGCCCGGCCAGCCAGGATAGAATCCGGCAACTACCTAGGAACCATTTCGAGGACTTGTGCCTGGCGGTCCCGGCCATGATGCATAAACCCCTGGAAGTTGAAGAGGAACCGGAACTCGGACGGAGAGAAAAAGGCGTGAAGACAGGGGACAACAGAGTCACCTTCTCATTGTGGAAGGTGAAATTGCATCTGTTAGCGAGAAAACTCGGAGAAACAAAAGGGGGGTAAACATGGGGTACCATGGTCCGTCGATGCAGAGAACGGATGCCGACTCTGGGAACATTGGAAAAGGCAAATACGAGAGCAAGTAATCCGGAAGGTCGCAGAGACGATGTTGGATCATGAATCTTAATCTACATCCCGTTCGTGCATTACTCATTGCACAGACGGCAGGGCATGTCATGTTGATGCGCGGTTCTCGAGCGTTGCCATGTTGATTGTTAGGAGATCGAGGAGGTGAACACTAACAGCTTCACTAACAACTGCACTAACACTAACAGTAGCACTAGAGGTACGCTAGCAGCTGCACTAACAATTAGAGAACCCGTTGTGCAGTGGAGAGCCGCGGCATCCCGTCTGGAGTTGCGGTGCCGATACAGTGCGTGCATGAACCACGACGGTACCTGACAGCTGACAGCTGGACAAGCAAGCTTGGCATTTGTCAGTTGCTTGGGCGGACTCCACCTTCAACGACAACACAGGAGGTACGTACCTCTCTCTTCCCTTTTCTTCTCCTTCACAACTTCATGCCCAGAACTCCAGATCATGAATCCAAAGATTATCGGCACAGGAATACCTTATGAATCCAGATGCGTTGAGCCTCTCTCACCATTGTCTTCATTCATGGCTGGTCAAAGGGTTCCGGAAGCGGAATCGAACAAGGGCAAAAACGGCCAGCTTCACGACGCGAGGAACAACCTCTTTGTGTCAAAAGTCACCTTGTTATGTACATGATATACTCAATATACGCCTTTCGTTTGCTCAACATCATGTTCTTTCCTCTTCTTGTAATTGCTACCACCATAAATCGCAAAAATGAACGCCGACGAGTCCGACGACGACATAAGGGATTGGAAGTGGGAACCGTTCTCCTCAGCTATCAACACCATCAAGGAGAACACCTATGACACAGTCCTTGAGGCAACGGAGGATCCGAACGCTCCCTATCTTGTTCCAAGATGGACCCGTCCCAACTGGCCACACGAGGGCATCACACTTCCCTCAGAAAAAATAGTCCCGCAGGACGGTTCAACGGCCGTCATCAAGGGTGATGCGACGTCTCGGCTGCGGCCAGCTCTCCTGCCCGGTGACAGGGCGCACAATCCTACCAGATATGCCCTGCGATATGGCATTTTCCCTGATGATGACTTCCGTGGTCCTCGACATGGCCGATCACGCATGTCCCCCATAACGGAGGCCTTCGAGCACGAATTCCAGAATTTGGATCAGGGTCCGGCATCGTACTCGCATACGAACATTGCTCATTTCAAGAAAAGATTTGTGGAGGAAGAGGTCTATGCAGATGACGAGGACTATCAAAGGGCCTTGTTCTATGGATTCACTACCAAAGAGGTATTTTTAACCAGATTTGTTTATCGTTATCGATATTATGATCAAGAGATTAGAATGGCTGACGTCCACTGGTTTAGAGAATCGATTGGAAAGCCGAGCCTTTACATCCGGACTTTGAGCCTCAAGAGAGCAACCTCACTGGGAAACTTCACGAGTACGCATTACCCCCTAACTTCCGGTTGGCACTAGCAGCAGAGTTGACTTGCCTATAGTTTGCTCGCAAGAGACGAAAAATGGCTTAATCTGGACGAGGGCGGTCGGCCGAGATACAATATTTGCGGCAAAACAGGTGAATATTCAGTGGTACGTTAGTAGCACATGGGCGTTATTCCCATCCTCCACCTCCATTCTCATCGGTGAGGAATCATGAATGATTGACATCTTTTACAGAACGACGAGGAACTCTGGACAGCCCTCCAGCCAGCTCTCCAGCTCGTCACCCGGGTTTTGCAGATGGACCATCCCTTCTGGCGAGCATGTCTGGATTCTCTCTGCGGGATCGAAGTCCCCCCTCATCGCAAGAGCAAGAAGCACAAAGACAAAAAACTCATCTACATCGACCCCAACGAGCCCAAGGACTGGTTCGCAAAGCAGGGCGCTCACATGAGAGCAAGCCTCGCCCTCAGCTATATCCAGGAAAGAATAAGCTTCAGCATCAAGTCGAACCGTCAATGTATGACTGCACGTGCAAGGGGAGAGAACCTAGACGACGTCACCGGTGAGACGCAGCCGTACCATCGAAACGACGCTGTCAATTTTCGTCTGGAAGTCGCGATTGCAGCCGAGATCATGTGGCCTCTGCTTGTCCCGGAGTACACAATTATCGAAAAACAGAACTGTTCACTCGTGATTGCGACTGTCATTCTTCACGAACTAGCTGTATGTCTTTTATCCCGTATCCCTTTTAATGTCTTGCCGCATTGTTGCTGACTCAAGAACCGTCGTCTGTTGATAGCATGCCGCCCATTTCGCCATGTATGGCCAAATCACAGACACTCTAAACCCAGAAGTTCGTCGAGCCTGGGACGATCCCTTCTGGGCCAATGAGGGGAAAGCTGAGATCGGGTTTGCGTTTGAGAACCAGGTAAGCAAGCACTATCAACCCGTCGTGGCCATTACCAGTCACTTAATTATTTAAATGAGATCGCCGGGATTACAAATGCTGACAAGATATCACCACAGTTATGGGGCGGCACCCTCAAACCGCCTCACAAAACCGGCATCGCCAGATTCTATCCATACCGAACCTGGCCCATCGACATCTGCCTATGGCAATGGCCCGACCCACCCGACCACAAGGACTACGCGAACAGCGCAAACTACCTCCGCGACGCCGTCTTGCCCACATCCCGAGTCGGGACACTTATCCAGCTCAAGGACGTCCACCGACTTTTCCAGCAGAGCTTCTGGGACACCAACGTTCCGATCTACGGCCACAGGGCCCTAAGGTTCACCACCGAACACAGGACCGTAAGGTTCACCACCGCCAGAAGCCCTTCCTTTACTGTACCGCACGATGCGGAACAGAGGAAACAGGACTGGTACGAAACGTTCGGCCAATCCAAGGGTAAATGGCTCAATTTGGCAGTGAGAGCGTTCAGGGCCGCTGGATACGGGATGGTGTCTGAGTACCTGAGCCATCTCGTCGACGAGGAACTAGTGGGCGTGCGAACCAAGAGCCGCTGGGACGAAGAGAAAAAGCGGTGGTCTGGCCGTGACGCAGAGGTGAAGGAACAGATGGAAAGAATCAGAGATAACCCGTTGTCCAGCATGCCTGGAGATGCCGCAGTCAGCGTTACTCAGCTCAACGCACGCTCTACCACCCAGGAGTTGCTCTCCGCCTTGCAAGACTTCCGCAGCTCCGTGTTGGCCGAACTCCAGCACTCCCAGCGTATGGCAGTCGAATATCTGCAGCTATCTGACCTAGACAAGAGTTGGCTCCAAGTACAGCTCTGGAAGCTTCAGCAGAGGATCGACTCCTACGGGCGCAAGGTGCACAGAATCATGAACCTGTCTCTCCCAGCCAAGATCACCCGGTGGACGCAAATCGTGTTTCTTGATAACCAGCTCATGTCATCCATCAACGAGAGTATCACATCCATTACCTTACTCTTCCACTCTCTGAAGCGGACGAGAGACTACCTGGACAAGAACACCATCTCGCAGCGCGAATTCGACGAGATAGCAAAGACCATGCCCTCCATCGGTGATACCGTCTTCCGTACCCGTTCTCAGCGGCTTCAGAAGATTGCGCAGCGAGAGGTGTTTAACATGCCGCTCATGTTTCGTCAGCTGTGGGATAAGTTCCATGTGATCTTTGGAAGAATCTCGATGAAACTTCGTACGGGGACGTTGAGGGTGAAACCATACATCAGGAAGAAGAAGAAGAAGAATGCACAGAGACAATCAAGCCCTGGCACCGACTATGACTCTGAGCTGTCACTATCACGACTTAACCTCAGGAGCCCGTCCCAACCAAGGTCTCCAAGAACAGCTTTTCCACAGGCACCGGCACCGGCACCGGCACCAAGGCCAACGACAAGAGTCATGTCCGCTAACAACCCAGAGCAAGAAGCAATTTTGTCAGGCCACGCATTTGCAGGTCTGCAGATCAGACCACGGGCAGGAGGACAACCACCACCACGGGCTAACAACAACCTACCAGGGCAAGGAATAACCTTCTCAGGCCACAACTTTGGGAACCTAGAAATCAGATCACGTCCATTACCATCAGCGGCAGGCGCTAAGCGCGGACGGGATGATGACGATGATGACGATGAACCCCAACTACCGGCTACTAAGCGACAACTGCGCCCGAGTCAGGTGCTCCCGCCACAGAGATTCGCTCGTGCTCCTGGAGCAGCTGGTGGTGCTCCGTCTTCGTCCCCGGCGGCTGGTGCTTCCCGTGGTGCTTCCGCTTCTGCTTGGACTTCTTCTTCTAGTTCTGGGTCTGATGATGGTGTCGGTGATAGTTCTAGTGATGACTCCGGTGATGGTTCTGGTGGTAGCTCTGGTGGTTCAACAGGTGCCGGTGCCGGTACTGGTGCCGGGGCGGAGCATGCTTCCGAAGACGAAGACTTGATACCCGAAGGGAGCTATAGCGGAGGCAGCAGCCCCAGGAGCCCCGAGGGCCCCGAGCCTGGCTACAGCCCCGGAGATCCCATGGAGATCAGCGACAGCGACAACGGACGCAGCAGAGGAAGGAGACAAACAGCGCCTTCTTCCTCTACCCACCACCGCCACCATAATCACCACCATCACAGTGATTCTGACTCCTCCTCTTCTTCATACTGCTCAACCTGCTCCTCCTCTTCCGAATCCGAAACTGGTATCGTAGCCAACGATCCCAACCTCGCTGACCCCTTCATGGACGCCCCCCCTCAACCTAACACCACTAACACCACTACCACTCCCCGCCGCGATCCCCCTGCTCGCACCACCCCCCTCCGCACCCCCCACATGCGCGCCCCCTCCCAATCCCCCTACCGCACCCCTCCCCCCCCTTACCAAAAGACTCCCCCCGTGCACTCCCAAACCCCTCGTCACCAACTCGAAGGCCCTCGCCCCCCTCGCCGGTCCCCCGGTCACACCCCTCTTGGAAGCCCCCACGGCGGCGGCCGATCCCGCCGTCAAGCCCAACCCAACGAAACACCTCCCCCCTCTTTCCTCAATGCAGTCGGTAGCATCCTCGGCCTCAGCCTCGGCGGCGATGGCGGTGACGGGCGCGCTGCCACTGACGGTGACATTCGCAATGCTCGCACGCCTTCTTCGCCTGAGATTCGCGCGCCGAGGGGCAGAGATTCGCCTACGCAAGTGAGGACTCCGACGTCTGCTATGCAACGCCTTCTCGCTCCGCTAGGTCGGCTGAACTTTTTTGGTGGTGATGGTGGTGGTTCTCCGACTGCTCCACCTGCGGCACCTAGGCGGAATGTCAACGCGGGAGCAGCGCCAGCAGCGCCCGGGCGAAGGGGCATGGGGATCTATGAACGTCGTAGAGCTCCTTTCGCTGAGATGAGTGTTCCGAATGTTCCGCGTGGTCCAGCTACAAGGGGTGCTCCGAGGGGTGCTCCGAGGGGTGGTAGGGATGTTCGAGGTGCTCAGGGTGCTCGCGGTGCTGGTGCTGGTGCGAATGCTGGAGGGCCAAGTGCCGGGTGGGCTGGTCTGGGAGATGTTTTTGGTGATGAGGGGAGTCAAACAGCAGGGCAGAGGGAGGATCCGGATGATGATGTGGATATGGATGATGGGATAGAGTAGGTTGCGGTTGAAATGAGGATGGGAAGGAGACATGGCTGGTTGTTGAGAAGGTACGAAGCGGGTGGAAGGGGATAGAGGATGGAGGATGGAGAATGGAGGATGGGGTGTGAAATCAAGTTGTATTATGAAAGTCGGGAGGGCCGACTACCTGGGATGGCGCAACATGATCGGGTCAGTGATTTAGTTTGGATTTGTGGTATGCCCTGCGTTTTATGCTTGGTTAGGTAGTTAGATACATTGACCTTTTTTCTTTTTTTTGTTGGAATCGACTTCTGTTTGTAATTGTTAGCTATTGTATGACTGTCATACAAAGAGCCATTCGCTAGCAAACCAAACCATCCGCTTATCGAACCAACCAAGACCGCGCTGAGTGCTAAACAAAGCCGAGCAGGGAGAACTATAGTCTTCCACTGGTGTTCCTGGTTCACTCGGACGTGAATGTCTGCTAATACAAAGACGCAAACATCTTGACAGATTTTACAATCTCCTCTTCGATTGCAGCTATTTCTGAGGCCTGTCGTCGATTTTCTACTCCTGAGCCAACTCGCCGCCTTTGCAGAGCCGCCTGGGCCTCCATCCGCGTCCAGATGATTTTCTGTTTAATTACTTTCCGGAATTGTTCTGGTACTGCCTCCAACCCTTCGTTCGCTTTTCTGAGGCCATCCCTTATGTGTGCCTCGATTATTCCGTCGAGAAAAGGGGTATAGTCCTCCAACATCCAAGGAAAGGGTTGTTGAGGGTGCCAGCTAGGCAAACTAGGGACAACGCACCTCGTGGCCATCAGAGCTGGAAGTTCATTTAGTCTCTGCCACCTTCACCTTTTGCTTTCGGTGAGCTGGTAGGTTCGTCACCCCTGAGATGTACGGGAAGAATTTCTCTTACCTTCCGAAACTGAGGGAGGGAAGTAGGTCCTGGAGGTGATTTGTTAGCCCACTCATGTCTCTGGCACTGAACTTGCTGGTTCTACACTAGGACTGCTGATAATGAGTGGGGGATGGGCAACTCACGGTAGCCATTCGTGGTAGGCACGCGTATCCTGGTCGACGAAGGTGATAATGATGACCTTTTTGATTGTGGGCGGTGTTTTGGGATCTAGCAGGAAATGACGAATGGCACCAAGGGCTGCTTGAGCTGCCTTTCCGCTCGGGTAACCGTAGACGCCGGTGCTGATGGCGGGAAAAGCGATGGTGGTGAGTCCAGCCTCTGCTGCTATCTGCAGAGAGCGCAGGTAACAGGAGATCAGGAGTTTCTCACTCTCCTGGTGGTTAGCCGACGAATAGATGGGGCCGACCGTGTGGATGACCTTCATGCAGGGCAAGTTGTAGGCTTCAGTCATGACGGCGTCACCGGTGTCACATCCACGCTTGGTGCGGCACTCGCGAAGCAGCTGGGGGCCGGCGGCACGATGGATGGCGCCATCTACGCCTCCGCCACCAAGGAGGGAGTTGTTTGCGGCGTTGACAATGGCATCAACCTGGAGCTTGGTGATGTCTCCGGTGTGGATGGCAAGGCGCTTGTTGAGCTCAGGCGACGGGATGGGGAAGGCATTAGGGTCGCCGTTGACGACAACGGGGAGCGTTTGCTTGGACTCTACCGCGTAGAAAGCCTCCTTGGGGAGTGCGCCCTTGTTGTAGAGGTCATGTATGCTGGGGATCTCATGGGCCGCTACACGGGCTGAGGACGCCATATTTCTTGTTGCTTGCGAGGCAGCTGTAGTTGTAATGGCTGGAATGGTTCGAGCTGTGAGAGGACGTCGACTCTGATTGCGTAGAGACACTTGGAAGACCCGGGATAAAAGTCGAGCTGAGGACATGAATGGTAAACGAATGGTCTATGGCTGTGCAGAAAATAGTGAAGTTGTGGGTAAGTGAGGATGGAGAAGAGTTGAGAACAGACAGTCCTTATAAGTGCTTGTATGAGTAGAACTAGACAGGTAAAGAAAGGCAGGACCGATGACGTTAAACACCTTCCATGACCACGCAGGCCTGTTGAGGGAAACCAACGCCGGTGTCATTACCATAGCTTTGCAAACCCAAGAAATGCCGCCGTTGAGTCAATCACTTGCTTGCCATTTCTGTGAATATCCCATCATGGAAACCAACACTTGGTTTTTTTGGTGTAGGAACAAGAACTGGTCAGTCATTCCACTTGTTAGTTGGTCATCCATATTCCCCGATGATGGACGGGATGACGAAAGGTCAACGGGAAGGAATGAAAGGGAAGATAAGAGAGGTACCTGTCCTTATCTTATCTCGTGTCACCGCCCCTAGCAGAGGCGGGTAGTGGCGGGCTGTGGCGGGGTACAGCGCTAGGGATGCCCTCATGCCCCTGTAGGTACCTGGACATTCTGGCCCGTACCCCTCCCTCACTGGCGCCCGTCCTGTCTGCCCGCCTCAGACAATTTTGCCAGACAGCCGCCCAACTTTATCGTGGTTCCAACTTGTCGCCGTCTGATTCGAGTGTTGCCGTCGTCCTTTGACTCACTCCCGTCACTACACATCACCGTCCACCCAGCCATCCTCTGTCCGACTGACAACCACTCCGGCTGACTCTATCCCGTCGCGATAGCAGGTCCTGTCGCCCTCCTCCATATACCCTCCAGAGAGCTCGCCCGTCTTTCTGCGCAACGCAATCGCATATCTCGACATTTGAGAGACTTTGCGACAGAGCACCACCACCACCACCACACACACCACCCAGTCGCAAACCGCACATCACACACAAACACATCATGACCGACGCCGTAGTAGATGCCGCTGCCAAGATGCAGCTGGCCGACGCCCCCGTCGACCCCAACGCCCCCAAGCTCGTTCTCGACGAGGAGACCGGCGAGATGGTCTCCAAGGGAGAGCTCAAGAAGCGTCTGGCCAAGCGCGCAAAGAAGGCCATCAAGGAGAAGAGCAAGGACGACAAGAAGAACGTCGCGGCTGCTACCGCCGCTGCCCAGGACGGTGCCACCCCCAGGAAGCAGACCCCCAAGCCCGAAGAGGCCCCCATCGACACCCAGGCCATGTTCAAGCAGGGCTTCCTCAACGACGTCTACAACGAGCGCCCCGTCAAGCCCGTCTTCACCCGTTTCCCTCCCGAGCCCAACGGCTTCCTCCATATCGGCCACGCCAAGGCCATCGCCATCAACTTTGGCTTTGCCAAATACCACGGCGGCAACTGCTACCTCCGATTCGACGACACCAACCCCGAGGCCGAGGAGGAAATCTACTTCACCGCCATCGAGGACACCGTCAGTTGGCTCGGCTTCACCCCCTACAAGGTCACCTACTCGTCCGACAACTTCCAGAAGCTGTACGACCTCGCCGAAAAGTTGATTGGCCTCGACAAGGCCTACGTCTGCCACTGCAACGATGACGAGATCAAGCTCCAGCGCGGTGGTGAGAAGGGCGCCAGCCCCCGTTTCCGCTGCAAGCACGCCGAGCAGTCCGTCGAGGAGAACCTCCAGAAGTTCCGCGACATGCGCGACGGGAAATACAAGCCTAGGGAGGCTTTCCTCCGCATGAAGCAGGATATCACCGACGGCAACCCCCAGATGTGGGATCTTGCCGCTTACAGAGTCCTCGACAAGCCTCACCACAGGACTGGAGACCAGTGGAAGATCTACCCTACCTACGACTTCACCCACTGTCTTTGCGATAGCTTCGAGGGCATCACCCACTCCCTCTGCACCACCGAGTTCGTTCTCAGCCGTGTCTCGTACGAGTGGCTCAACAAGTCCCTCGGCGTCTACGAGCCCATGCAGCGTGAGTACGGCCGTCTCAGCTTGTCTGGCACCGTACTCTCCAAGCGCAAGCTCAAGGAGCTGGTCGACCGCAAGATCGTCCGTGGCTGGGACGACCCCCGCCTCTACACCCTGATCGCCGTCCGCCGCAGAGGTGTTCCTCCCGGAGCCATCCTCGAGTTCGTCAACGAGCTCGGCGTCACCACCTCCAACAGCATCATCCAGATCGTCCGCTTCGAGCAGACCATCCGCCGCTACCTCGAGCGCACCGTGCCCCGCCTGATGCTCGTTCTTGACCCTGTCCCCGTCGTGATTGAGGACGCGGACGAGTTCGACGGTTCCGAGCTCACCGTGCCCTTCTCGTCCAAGAACGCCGCCATGGGCGACCACAAGATCAAGTTCACCAAGACGGTCTACATCGACCGCTCCGACTTCCGCGAGGTCGACAGCAAGGACTACTTCCGTCTCGCCCCCGGCAAGACCGTCGGTCTTCTCCAGGCCCCCTTCCCCATCAAGGCCACCAGCTTCACCAAGGACGAGGCCACCGGCAAGGTCACCGAGATCCGCGCCGTCTTCGACCGCGAGACCAAGAAGCCCAAGACCTTCATCCAGTGGGTCGGCACCGACGGCTCTCACAAGTGCGAGGTCCGCGTTTACAACCCCTTGTTCAAGTCCGAGAACCCCGCTGCTGCTGAGGGCGGCTGGTTGAGCGACATCAACCCCGAGAGCGAGGTCGTCTACCCTGATGCCCTTATCGAGTCTGGCTTTGATGAGGTCAAGCGCCGTGCTCCTTGGCCTGAGGCGGCTGGTGAGAGCGAGCTTGGCAAGCACGGTCCCGAGAGTGTCCGCTTCCAGGCTATGCGCGTTGCCTACTTTGTAAGTTCTCCCTTCCTCGACACACATGTCAGGATCATGGCTAACACACTGTCTTGCAGGCTCTTGACAAGGAAAGCACCGATGACAAGATCATCCTCAACCGTATTGTCTCGCTCAAGGAGGATAAGGAGAAGAACTAGACGTTTGTTCAAAAGCAAAAAAAAAGTGTCAAAAATATAGAATAGAATGATGATGAGTGTATGAGCAGATTTCGGTCCCCAAGATATCACTTAGTTTTGGTTTACGGTGTCCAGATGGAGTAGAGGAGTTATGGAAATGATATCACCAATGTTTACTCTCATTTGATCATTTTTGGACCTTCCTTTTACCACGTTCCTTTTTTCTTTTTTTCTCGCCTCTTAGCGAGTTTTGCCGAAATCTTTCTGGAGATCTCTGCCATCCGGAACCATCACCATCATGCCCAACAACTGCAGAATTCTCAAAAAACACAACCTTGGAGGTTGGGTAAAAGGCGCATGTCCTTGAAGTATGCCACATAGGTATAGATGTACCACCAGGCCCGACATTCTCAAGACCTTCATGTATTTCTGCATGGGACTCTTGGAGCGTATTTGCCTCCACGGGTCGATGCGTTAGTTATTGCGACAATGCCTTTGATGAGGCTGGGGACTTTGGTGTTCTGATTGCTATCTGCTCGTGATGTGTGCTCTCTGACCTCTCTCAGGGGAGGCTAAGCCTGAATATGGTTGCGCTGTTAGTGTTCCCTTTCGTGTATGAGCGTCGTGACCACGTGTAACGCAAAACAATGGGTCGTATATCTGTCTGCCTCTAGCTATTCAGGCTCGAGAGTGTATTAAGCTGTTTCATTCGAAGTTCTTTTCATATGTTGAAATATCAACACTGGTTTTTTGTCATGTTGCTTCTAACACTTACACGAAACAGCCCTTTCCTTTTCGGCTGACTCAGCAGTCTCGACTCAAGGCATATGATGTCATCGAACCGATTGACGATCGCCCATCCCATGTGGATGGTCCCTTTTTGCATATGGAAGATTTGATCCCATCTGTGCCTGTGTCACGCATCTTTAAGGTTCGGATAGAATTCTAGATTCATGCTTCTTTTCCATCTCATCTCAAATTCGCACGTGTGTCTGCATTATGTTGTACAGACCCGCAGCCGCGTTCATACCATCTGAATAGACTTCTGCGGTTCTCTTCAAACTGAATTGCTTGCTTCTTCAACCTCACCTCACCTCATATTTTTCTTAAGAGGGCTGATTTGTTAGGCAAAGATGGGCGACAGTGCCGCGCACCAGGTGTTAATCGTAGGTTCTCTTCACCATCTCTTCACCATCTCTTCACAACCTTTTAAACCGACTGGCAGTCTCGCGCGCTACTCGTACTTACTTAATGTATTGATATAACCAGGCCGGCTCAATAGCAGCCTTCACCGTCGACCTCTTAGTCTACCCCCTCGACACGATCAAGACGCGCATCCAAAGCCGAGATTACCAAGAAATCTACGCTTCTCATAAACAGAACTCTGCCATAAAGGGGACACTGGGCGTCCAACCTCCCAAACGAGCGCTGTTTAGAGGGTTATACCAGGGGATAGGCAGTGTGATTTTTGCTACTTTGCCTGCTGGTGAGTTTCCCTTACCTTTCTTTCATGCACTTCCTCATCATGACCTACCTCACATGAACGCACTTCTAATCATCACTCACTCACTTACCACCCCTCTAAACAGCCGGCGTCTTCTTCTACACCTACGAATCCTCCAAATCCTTTCTCTCCACCACCCTCCCCACATCCATCCCAATACCCTTCACCCACTCCCTCGCCTCGGCCGGAGCCGAGCTAGCCTCCTGCCTCGTCCTCACGCCCGCAGAGGTGATCAAGCAAAACGCGCAAATGCTTCGACGGTCCTCCAATGGCCCCGGTACCTCTCACAGCAAGTCAACATCCCTCGAAGCCCTCAACATGCTCCGCCACACCTCAGGCGGCGTATGGAGGCGACTGTTTTCGGGGTACACAGCGCTGGCGGCGAGGAATCTGCCGTTTACGGCATTGCAGTTTCCGTTGTTTGAGGGGGTTCGAACGAGGATTTGGGAGGTGAGGGATCGGGATCGGAAGAAGAAGGGCAGGATAGAGAGCGACAATCGGTCCGAACGAAGTCTGGTCGAGACGGGATTAGTCACCGGATTTTCCGCCGCCGTCTCGGCGTCCCTGGCAGCGTTTGTGACGACGCCTACGGATGTGGTCAAGACAAGAATGATGCTTGTGGCTGACGGGGAGAAGCAGAAGCAGCCAAAGTTCTCTTCCTCTGATGAGAAGGTGCTCGAGAAAGGTCGACAACCCAAAAGTAGAAGCGCAAGCGGATTCCAGGTCGCAAAGGAGATTTTTCGGGAGCGAGGGATCCGAGGACTGTTTCGGGGCGGCGCGTTGCGCACGACGTGGGCGGCGTTCGGCAGTGGTCTCTATCTCGGGTCGTATGAGGTGGCCAAGGTGTGGTTGAAAAAGGAATGAAGAAGCTCCGGATGGCAGGCTGGTATCTTGGTATCTATATTATCGCAGGAGATCCCATGTCAGTCGCGTCCACCGAAAAGATGTGCAAGGAAAACGAGTGTTTTTGAGAACGTTATCCACGTGGGATTGCGCCTTCCATGGTTCCGGATACCATGAGCAAGGGGGGGTTAACGCTGGAAATTCTGCCCGACAAGGCTCGACAATCTCCATTATCCCGGCTCAATTACGTCTCATCTGATGTCCGTAGCCGGTCCGAATTCCGAAATCGCCGTTAGCCGCGCAGCGCAGCGCTGCAGAGACGACCAAGGCTTCGTTTGTATCTGATGGTCAGAATTGATGTATCACGCCGCTGTCGGAGGTTTCATGACTCGAAAATCGCCCTTATCGACTGAGGTTTCGGATATTGTGGACCAATTGCGCGTTGCGATTCCGTCGCTGAAGTGACCTGGTTGAGTCTTGTTACATGGACTGGCCGCCCGGCTAAAGTTTGGCTTGGGTTTGAACTCGAGTCGGCACCACAAAGGCTTTTTTCAGTGAAAGTCAAGATAAAGAACAAGCCAAAATCGCAGGGGGACTGCCACGTTCTTGGTTTTGTGTACCTGACCATTGTTGACGAATGCGCTGCTGTCAGATTCGCAACTGCAATCCCATCATCGCGGGAACCGGCCACCCCGGACTAAGTCAGCGGTGAAGCGCCAAACTGAATGGAAAAGGCACCCAACGTTCCCGCACAATCCCATCGTCCCTTCCAGACCTTCAAACAGGAGACCCCCGAAAGTGATGTGCAATTTGTTTCACTCAGAGTTTTCTTGGTTTTGATGACCAAGGATCCGCCCGAGTCGGCTTGGGGTCTTTGATATGGCACCACCCTTGTGACCGATTGCGCGATCAGCAATTGTGCATGCGCATTGTCGCAATAACTGGCGGGCGCGGTCGGCCGCATCCCTCGAGTATGTCATCCATATGAACTCGCGATTTGAGAGTGGTATGTCACCAGAGTTCGTACCCGTTCGTCCCTGTTCACCCCTATTAGTCCATTCTTTTGCAATCGCAGAAACCACTTCACCCTGAGCGCCCATCCTTCCAAGACCTCAGCCGGCATACCTCATCTCCTCGGAGTCATTGCGCACCTTAGCCGAGACGGGCCATCAAGAAGTATATAGATCGCGTTGAGTCCGACTTGGTTGAACTCCACTCAACTCTTCTTCTTCGCAACCCAAAGTCCTTGTCCTCGCGCAAACGCTGTCGCATTACCTCGTTCCCCTTCTGCTGCCTCAGCCTAGCAACCCCTTTTTCTCGACAACATGGCCATATCCCAAGGTCCCGTCAGCGTAGCTGTGGCCGATCATGTGGTGGCCCATACTGAGAAGACTTCCAGCATCATCTCTGAGATTGAGATTCAAACCACACCCGAGGAGCTACCGGACAAGGAGCGATACATCGTGGTATCACCGTACACCGAGCAGCAACACCTCCTCGACCTCACAACCGTGGACCCCGAGAACCAGATTTTAGCACTTGCCCTGACTCAGTTGACGTGCCTTCGCGAGGACTACGCAACTGCGCCATACCGCGACACCTTCAACTGGGACCAGATCATCGAACACGTTCGCGCACTCGCACGAAAACGTAACCACACATGGAAAGAAACTTCCTTCTTTGTCGTCGCTTTCCGGTCGCAAGTGTTCGAATCGACAGTCGAGAACTATGCGGACCTGGGTGAGCTGGACAAGGCCGCCCATGCTGAAGCCACCGCCAGTGGAGGGTTCTTGAAGTGAGTGACAGCCATATTCCTCCGTAGCGAGCAACATGCTGACATTGATGGTTCAGATACTGGTTCGGTTCCCCAAATGAGGAGCGTCGCAACCTTGCGACTTGCATCTGGAGATCCCCAGAAGATGCAAAGAAGGGGGGCACTGGCTCTGCGCATCGAAAAGCGGCCGCAGCAACCAGGTCGCTGTATTCCTTCTGGCAGATTGACCGCCATCGGTTGACCATCCGAGACAATGTTGAGAGCTGGGATCTCACCGAGTGGAAGTGAGGTATAGAAGGTCCTTGTCTCCGGTGCTGGACGCTGGGCATAACGGTTGGGACTTGGGAACGGGTTGGGCGTCGAGGTTGGCATTTGGGTAGGAAATTGACGGTAACAAGGCGATGTGGTAACCATGCATCGAAGGGAATTATGACGATTGTTAATGACAATAGAGGCATCCTTAGAGGCATCGATACCTAGTAGAATAGACTCTTGCTTTGTCTTTCACGTTGAGAGCTGAAGTGAACTTTGAGTCGTGATGAGAATATTCACAAGGTGTGAAAGTTGAGAGAAAAGAGGGGTCTGACGAGGAGTTCAGTGAAGACGTCGGTGTCGTATATTTAAAGATGGCGTGAACTTGAAGGCGAGGAGCGAAACTAGGTTCGGCGTGGGGGAAGCGTGGGATGTTGCTTGCTCGATGTCGAATCACGGATCACCACCATGGCGAGTTGTCCCGTTGTGGAAGTGGTGACCTCGCGCGGGGTCATGAAAGAGGGGTTCTGAATGAAGCTTGAGTGCTGTTATGATGCTGGTCCTCGTGAATCACAAAACAGCGCACTCTCAAGAGTTGATCTGCTGCCGTTCAACATTCTCCGCATCGTGAGGAAATTCGTCAAGAGTGGATGCTCTCCCCAGACTCCATCGTTGCAGAAGTCGACGAGATGTCCAAGTGGGACCAAACTTGGTCAGTGGGGTTGAGCTGTGAGACCACACAGTCGGCAGTGCGACAGTTCCCGAGAGAGCACTGTTCCTCGCAGCTGAAAAGTGAGAGGTACTTCCGCGGTACGTCCCTTTCCTAAAACCAAAGTCACAGCCAAACAATCGTAAAGCACAGGCCACCGCCTGTTTTCTTTGAGTCTCGCCCGCCCGCCACCTGCCAGCCGCCGGCAACAATCTTTGCTGGCAGTCTGTTTCCGGCAGGACACCCCAGTGCAGCCGGTTGGTGGCCAGCGGTGCCCACAAACGAAGCGAGAGAATTCAGTTGCGAAAAGTTGAAGTCCTCCACGACTGACGAACTCGACTCCCCCAGCAGCAGCCTTACCACCGCAACGGCATACCCAACCACACCGTCGCGTCTTCACGTGAGAATCGAGTCCCGTCAATCCGCAATCATGGCCGAAGTTCAGAAGGATGCGCCGATCAAGTCGGTCCAGGTCGAGGCCCTTGTAAGTTGGAGATAGCTCTCTTCTACGTCGTCGTCTTCTCCTGTCGCCGGAGCCCCGCCATGCCTGCCCGGCCCCAAGCCGCCCGCCATAAGGCCCCCTTTGTTAACCAGCGTCGGCACCATAGGTGGTCATGAAGATCGTGAAGCACTGCTCGACCAGCTTCCCTACCGTCGCCACCGGCTCCATCGTTGGCATGGACAACAACGGTGTCATCGAGGTCACCAACACCTTCCAGTTCCCCTCCGTCGACGTCTCCAGCAGCGACAGCCACAGCGATGCCTCGTCCCTCGCCGCCGCCGCTCCCCGCGCCAAGGCCAACATCGTCTACCAGAACGAGATGATCAGGCACCTCAAGGAGGTCAACGTCGACGCTAACAACGTCGGCTGGTACACCAGCGCCACCATGGGCAACTTCATCAACATGAGCTTCATCGAGAACCAGTACCACTACCAGAAGGAGAACGAGAAGACCGTCGCCCTCGTCCACGATGTCAGCAGGAGCTCCCAGGGCGCCCTCAGCCTTCGCGCCTTCAAGCTCTCCCCCGAGTTCATGACTGCCTACAAGGAGGCCAAGTTCACCACCGAGAGGTCAGCACACCGCCGAGGTCCTGCCGTCGCCAATATTTTGGGGCGCAGGTCGCATATCGCATGTCACATAGCACACATCACTGACCTCACATGATACAGCCTTCGGAACTCCAAGCTCACCTACAAGGACATCTTCGTCGAGCTCCCCGTCAACGTCCACAACTCTCACCTCCTTACTTCCTTCCTCCATCAAATACCCGCTCCCCCCAAGAGCGCCGAGATCCCCATGCCCGCCTCTCTCGACGACATCCGCCGCGATCCCGTCCAGATCCCCGCCCACCCTGGCTTCGAGTCTCTCGACCTCTCCATCGACCCCTTCCTCGAGAAGACCTGCGACCTGCTCCTCGAGAGCATCGAGTCGCACTACACCGACCTCAACAACCACCAGTACTACCAGAGACAGCTCACCCGTGAGCAGTTCAAGATCACCCAGTGGCAGGCCAAGCGCAAGGCTGAGAACGCGGCGCGGTTGGCGGCTAAGCAGCAGCCCCTTCCCGAGGACGAGTGGCAGAGGCTGTTCAAGCTTCCCCAGGAGCCCAGCAGACTCGAGGGCATGCTCAACGCTCGCCAGGTCGACCAGTACGCCAGGCAAGTGGATGCCTTCACGGCCAACATCACGGCCAAGATGTTCGCCGTCCGGGGCAACCTTCTCCCCGAGTAAATGGGGAACCAGGGGTTGTGGTGGTGTTTTTTGATGGGACGATAGAGGACGGTGGCCACGATATCTCAGCCGCATTTGGTTTTGGCGTTCCGGGTTGTCGGCGTGTTATTTACCTTGCAAGGTCTAGGGCAAGGTCGGCCATGCAGCCTACGTAAAGCGGGACGGGAGGGAGAGCTGCAATCACATCCAGTATCTTGTGGTGGCCTTGCTGATCTGACGTGGGGGGAGGCATTGAGGCACTAGAGAAAACAAAAAGGGATGCGTCCAAAAAGGCGAGGAGGGACGCGTCGGATGAATTATCAGACATGAGATTCCCGTCAATCAAGCGATAAGCCGTTATCTTCTACTATGTTAAAGGGGCCAGCCTTTTTTCAGCTTTCCGTATATGTAATGAATTGCCTATAATCGTTGAAAAAGGATGCCACGGCCGGGATGGGAAGGGTTTGAAAAGAAGGCTGACCCAGTTTACTTCTCCGAGAAAGAAAGTCCGAAACTGAATTGTTATGAAATGGTTGTCTCATCGGTTCGGGGATGGCTTTGGTTGGACATATGGACGCCATGTCCGCGCTTTGCTGCAGCAGACCCCGTTCGACCAGGCGCTTCGCTTCCGTTGGCTCTGGGCACCGCATTCGGGTCCGGATACGATGATAACCGATAACAATTGTTGAACTCGACCTCGAACTCACCCGATGTCTTCGCAACGTGTCGGCCGAAACAAAAAGTGAATGAATGTCCTTCATGTTGCCCATCCGCCCGCAAAACCCCACTGTTTAGGCCGGGCGGCATCAGCGCTAGCAAGCCATAAAGCTGAAAGAGAACAACGTGGTGTCGAATTGGTGGCAGAAGCACATTGCCGCGTCGACGGGAACGGCTGGCAGGCAAAGGAGGGGCAAGCACTCGCATTGTGGTGGAGAAACAAGCTCAATTGGGCCTTAGCTCCTTGTCTGATGCACACCGACAGAGCTGCTGGTTCGACGGATTGCCCGCGGGGTTCTCATTTTTTTTCTGAACCCCGTCGACCCCTCTCCACTTTCTGCACAGTCTGCACAGGCAGTTTTGGCTTTTGCTTGCGTCTGCTGTTCCTCCCCGCCGGCTGTCACTGTCAGGCTCTGCACATTTTGCTTGTGAGCTGTGCCATTGGACTTTCCCCTTTCCCTTGCTCCCCCGTGTCCTCTTTTCTGCCTGTGCCATCCGATATCCACTTTTCACCCCCCCTCCCCTTCCTTTAAATAAATCCATTGCTCTCCCCTTGCCAGGAAGAGCATTCTCACTTTTTGTCCATCCATCCCCCTCATCGTGAGTGCTCCTGCCCCCCCATCTGTCTGTCCTTCCTTCAAAACATCACCAATTCTAACCTCTACCCTCCTCAACAGATACCCCCATATCCACCCAACATGTCTGCTCCCGCCCACAAGTTCAAGGTCGCCGACCTTTCCCTCGCCGCCTTCGGCCGCAAGGAGATCGAGCTCGCTGAGAACGAGATGCCCGGTCTCATGGCTACTCGCGTGAAGTATGCCGCTGACCAGCCCCTCAAGGGCGCCCGCATTGCTGGCTGCCTTCACATGACCATCCAGACCGCCGTCCTCATCGAGACCCTCACTGCTCTCGGTGCTGAGGTCACCTGGTCTTCTTGCAACATCTTCTCCACCCAGGACCACGCCGCCGCTGCCATCGCCGCTGCCGGTGTCCCCGTCTTCGCCTGGAAGGGTGAGACCGAGGAGGAGTACCAGTGGTGCTTGGAGCAGCAGCTCGTTGCCTTCAAGGACAACAAGAAGCTCAACCTCATCCTCGACGACGGTGGTGACCTTACCCACCTCGTCCACACCAAGTACCCCGAGATGCTCGAGGACTGCTTCGGTGTCTCTGAGGAGACCACCACCGGTGTCCACCACCTTTACCGCATGCTCAAGGAGGGCAAGCTCCTTGTCCCCGCCATCAACGTCAACGACTCCGTCACCAAGTCCAAGTTCGACAACCTCTACGGCTGCCGTGAGTCCCTCGTCGACGGTATCAAGCGCGCCACCGATGTCATGATTGCTGGCAAGATCGCTGTCGTCGCTGGTTTCGGTGATGTCGGCAAGGGCTGCGCTATGGCCCTTGGTGGCATGGGTGCCCGCGTCATCATCACTGAGGTCGACCCCATCAACGCCCTCCAGGCTGCCATGGCCGGCTACCAGGTCACCACCATGGAGAAGGCTGCTGCCCTTGGTCAGATCTTCGTCACCACCACCGGCTGCCGTGACATTCTCGTCGGCAAGCACTTCGAGGCCATGCCCAACGATGCCATTGTCTGCAACATTGGTCACTTCGATGTCGAGATCGACGTCGCTTGGCTCAAGGCCAACGCTGCTTCCGTCCAGAACATCAAGCCCCAGGTTGACCGCTTCCTCATGAAGAACGGCCGTCACATCATCCTCCTTGCTGAGGGTCGTCTTGTCAACCTTGGCTGCGCCACTGGCCACTCTTCTTTCGTCATGTCCTGCTCTTTCACCAACCAGGTCCTCGCCCAGATCATGCTGTTCAAGGCCAACGATGAGGAGTTCTCCAACAAGTACGTCGAGTTCGGCAAGACCGGCAAGCTCGAGAAGAAGGTCTACGTCCTTCCCAAGATCCTCGACGAGGAGGTCGCCCGTCTCCATCTCGACCACTGCAACGTCGAGCTTACCCAGCTCACTGACGTCCAGGCTGAGTACCTCGGCCTCGCCTCTGAGGGTCCCTACAAGAGCGACCAGTATGTTACTCCCTGTCCTTTCTGGTGTCTGATGAACAGCATACTAACACAAGTTACAGCTACCGCTACTAATTTCCTTTTCAATACCATATATCCACCCTCTCCCGCCGTATTTGGCTAGGAAGAGGGAGGTAATTTACTGAGGATCTCCTTCAACACTTTGGGTTATGGACAAAACATTCTCAGCGGCATGTTTGGGATTTCCACAAAGCATCGTTTTCAACAGGCATGATTTGCATGACAAAACCGGGTTCAATATGGGGGTCTTTCGCTAGGGTTTTTCAAAAAAAGGTATATTAGGGTGGTTCTGGTACAAATTTTCAACAAAAGTACGGCGTTGGCTTTGGCACATGATATCCCACAACACACCCTCAAGGCATTGAGACGGGTGTGTTTTCGAAACGTTGGTAGCTGGTGCTGCACCTGACGAAGTGCAAGGAGACGATAAAGATGAAGAAGGCTATACCGAAGGCCCGTCAACCGAGGCCTGGGAACAATTAGAATACGGGATAGAAAGACCATGTTTTTTTGGGCATGTCTTTTGTGGTACCAAAGAAGCCACCGAAGTTAATAATATTGTGGTTATGGCTCACACACTTCCATTTCTGTTACGCAACTTGTGTTTGATTTTCTGCATTTCTTATGTTCCTATTGCTACACTGTTTCCTCTCGGGGAAGCAAGGGGTTCCGTTGCGTGTTACGACGACGGCCGCAAAAGCCACGCGAGTAAGTCTGGCTCTCCAATCATCCGAGTAGCCTCACGTTTCGTCTTTCTTTTTCCCGCCCGCGAACGGACGCTTTAACTCGAACAAATCGTGATCTACATGTTGTGGTTTTATTCAACCATTCGGCGTCCGTTCCGTTCCATTGCACGATAACTGCATCACCCGCTGCCTTTTACATACAGTACTACTACCTGCCTGACCTGCAACGGGACCTGGCAGCGTGCCTTCCTACCAAAAAAGTGTTCTGCATTGAGGTAACTTCTTTTCACTTGTCTAACGGAACTCGTTATTACCCCAGCCATTGGATTTCGATGTCGCCTGCGACCCCACTATTGGCTCTCTTGGTAGCAGTCACGTAGTTTACGACTTTCACCGGTCGAAGATCACCCCGCGATCATCGTTGCTTCTTTTTGTTGACTTGATTTGGTAAGCTGGTCCGGGTTGAGATTGTCAATCGTTATATAAAGTGAGTGTTTGGGTGTATGGATTCCATTAACTTTAAAAGACGTTTTGTTCCTCTCAGATTGAAACGGCTAACGAACGAACTTCAAGACTCTGGCTGAGTCTCCACGAGTGACACCCACACTCCCACACTCGGAAGCTTTCTTTTCGTCTTCCGTGACACCAACCTCGAACGGAACGTCACAACGGTATATACGTCACCGGCTTTGGTCCTACACACCCTGACACCCTCATACGCCTCCGGTTTCGGGTTTTTGAACGACGACGAACGGTTCTCAGACTTGTTCTTGGCCAGGTTCGTCGGGTTACGACATAGCTGGCGAGAGACCATATTTCCGGATAACGAACTCCGTGGACACTCGATCGGTTGGGGATCTTACTTGAGACGACAACTTGACGGATAGTTTATTTTCGACGACTGAACAAAGCAACACAAGACAAGACACAACTTGACCAATAATCAAGAGACTTGTAAAGAGACCTTCAAGATGAGTTCCGAAGAGCGTCAAAAGCCCAAGATCTTGTTGCTGGGCACTATTGAGCAGTGAGTTAACTCTTCTCACTTTATACACTATGAGCCTCACTTCACCTCATCATTCACCCATCATCACCCATATCTTCACCGCTTGCCTTCCCTCCTTCCCTCACCCCTATCCTCCTACTCATCACAGCCAGGCTAACAAATACCCAGCGCTCATGATGCGTGGAAGGAAATCACCCGCATCGCAGATGTCGTCCAACCAACCTCCACCAACCGCTCAGATTTCATCAACGAGTGCACCTCCGGCCCCATCGCCCAGGTCTCCCCCCTCCTAGCCTACAGAACCTTCGACTCCACCACCCTCACCGGCCCTTTAAACCAAGAACTAATCTCCGCCCTCCCGCCCTCTATTAAGTATATCATCCACGTCGGCGCCGGCTACGACGCCATTTCCATCCCCGCTTGCACCGCGCGCGGTATTCGCGTCTCAAACACCCCGAGCGCGGTGGACGAGGCCACGGCCGATTGTGCTTTGTTTTTGTTGTTGGGGGCTATGAGGAATTTCAATGCTGGGATGACGGCGTTGCGACTTGGTGAATGGCGGGGTGGGTCAGAGGAGGAGGTGGCCAAGGGGGAGAAGGAGATAAAAATGCCGGCGTTGGGAAGGGATCCTAGGGGGAAGGTACTTGGGATTTTGGGCATGGGAGGGATTGGGAAGACATTGGCGAGGAAGGTGGGCGGGCCGGCGGGGGGCGCGTTTGGGATGAAAGTCAAGTATTTGAATCGGAGGAGGGATGAGGAGGGGGAGAGGGAGTTGAGGGAGGAAGGGGGGGTGGAGGTTGAGTGGGTTGGTGAGGAGGGGTTTGAGGGGGGGTTGGAGAGGCTGTTGGGGGAGAGTGATGTTTTGAGTTTGAATTTGCCTTTGAATGTTAGTTTTTTCCTTTCCTTTTCTTTCCCTTTCCTTTTGTTTCTTGGTGGCGCAAAGGGGTGATGAGGAAGGATGAAAAGGGATGAGAAAGAAAGGGGCTGGCTAACAAAAAGACAAACAAACAGGCCGAAACAAGACACATCATCTCCACCAAGGAATTCACCATGATGAAGCGGGGGATAGTCATCATCAACACTGCTCGCGGAGCGGTGATGGACGAGGCGGCGCTGGTGGAAGCGCTAGAGTCTGGACAGGTGCACTCGGTTGGTTTGGACGTGTACGAGAACGAGCCGGAGATTCACCCGGGTTTGCTGGCGAACCCGGACGTCATGCTGGTGCCGCACATGGGGACGTGGACGGTCGAGACGGAGACCAAGATGGAGGAATTGGCGATTAGTAATGTGCGGATGGCGATTGAGGAAGGGAAGTTGAGGAGTATTGTGCCTGAGCAGAGGGATATGCAATGAGGAATTGGTATGTGTAGGAAAGGGCTCATGTCAGTAGTAATGATGGGATGTAAGTCCGGATAGAGCGACTTGGTTAGCCTCTACGTATATAAGCTGGAATCGATCACCAAGGACAGAATGACATTAACGTCCAAGTCAGCTCAAGTACACAGAAGGACCAGAAAAGACGAACTTCAAACTATCGTGTATCAGCAAGTAAGACTAAGTGGTGTTGAATTTATATAAGCCGCGCCCCAATTTTAGTCGCTCTCATAATGCTTAAGAAAGAAAGAATGCCACTTGATACAAACGGTTGGGAAAAAAACAAAGAACATCCCAATTTTTCGAATCAAGAAATCCATGGCGAAGCCTCCCAGATGCTATAGAAGGAGTGAACAGAAAGGGTGTTGAGAAAAAAAGAACCTTTAAGAACGCCATCTATCCGATGCAAGTATAGACATGAAAGAAACAAAAAGACAGAGAGACCACAGAAAGACGAAGAGAGAAACGCTCGAGCGGGCTATCTATCTTACATGGCATCAACCCCCAACGAGGGTGGTTTGCCTGACTCTATCACCAACGAAAGAGACCCCCAAAGCCGATGACCATGCCATCCATTTTCCGACTTGCAATCACTTAATCGCTTTCCTGTTCGTAGCGCCAAGCCGCGTTCGCGGGCAAATTGGCTCCCGGATGAACGTACGCACGATACGCAAGCTGAGCAAACCGCCTCACCACGTTCGTGGTTCCCTCTTCCATGGCGGTGCGAATAAACCTGGCCGCCACCGCAAGCCTGCAGCGCGGGTCCGACTCGGCCAACTGCGACGGCAACTGTTGCTCGATGTTGGCAGGATTCCAAAGATGCGAATATTCGCGAAGCACGGCGAGGCTATACAGGAAATCACGGTTCTCCTGACCGTCCAGTAGGCGTCGCAGGTTCTGGAGGTCAGATTTGGGCTTTCTGATGGCCAAATCAGCCAGATACCACCAGAACTCAAACTCATTGCGCCGTGAGGTGCTGAGATCCCCGAGCACCATAGGATTACAAAGCGGATTCTCCGTCAACGTGGAGTTGTTGCCTAACAGGAGCGCCTCGAACACTTGCAGACGGCCCAACGCTTCGTGTGGATCAATCAGGGACGGAGTTGGGTTTGAAATTGAAGTTCTGGGGAGAGGCCAACTTCTACCTCTGGTAGAGAGGGGTAGCTTTGCTAACCCCCAGACGATACACTCCTCCAGCTGAGAAGCGTACTTGTGGTCCGCCCGGGGCTGGGAGATGTGTTCGACGAAGGAACCGAAAAGACCCATCAATGGCTGGTTATTAAGTAGGAGTTGGATGGAATGGTGCGCCAGGATGCCCCTGTCGGGTTTCAAATCGTACCACTGCGTTTCAAAGAAATACGATAGCCCCGTAACGTATATCTCTCCATACAGTCTTTTGATCTCCTGGATGACGGCCTGTGATGGCGGAGAGTTCATAATAGGAGGTTCTGCGCCCCCCAGCGCAATGAGATCATCCACCGTTTTCTTGTTGGTGGGTAAGCCAGTCATGTTGGGTAAGATAGTCGTACAGCTCTGAACCGGATCCCTCGACACCGCGAAACTCGATTATCTCTGTTGCGCAAACGAGGTCGCCGACAAAGGGGAGCCAGCAGGAGTTCCGCCTTGGAAATGGCCCACAGTCCCAAAATTCCTGTCGTCAGGCCTAGCCAGCTGCGAGTTTGGTGTGGGCGTTCCTGAAGCACTTGGCGTGTCGGTGCCTGAGAGGGCCGGGTCAATGGCACTTCCGTAATCGAACCCCGGGGAAGTGGACGATACTGGAGACTCGTAAGGGGTGTTGGAGGAATGAGATGGCGGGTATGAGGTAGGGTGTGGTTGGTGTTGGTAAACAGGGTGCTGTTGCTGCGACTGCTGGTGATAGTGATGAGGCGGCGGAGATTGCTGCTGCTGTTGCTGGTAAGGTTGAGCCTGTGACTGGTATGGGCTTGGAGGGACGCTGGAAGATGGGACAGTCGGGGTAGACGTCAGAGAAGCGGGAGCAGAGTGTTGAGACTTGGGAGTCGACTGAGCAGTAAGATTCTGCTGGTGTTGTTGCTGTTGTTGCTGCTGTTGCTGCTTGAAGATAGGGTCGTATCCCAAACAGTCACGCTTCGACTTTTTGCAATTGTTGCAGGTGGGATGAGCTTCGTCGCACTAGAGAGAAATTTGAGTTAGACGATGTCGAGTACTTGGATGCTGGTGAGCAAAATAATGGGAAGATAATGGTTTGTTGCGACTTTGCAACTTGTGACGCGGTACACGAAGATAGAACGATGTGATGATGGAGCTCGAGAGTGTTGCAGGGATGAG
Source organism: Neurospora sp. CHS-2018b (assembly GCA_009806015.1). Lineage (NCBI taxonomy): Eukaryota > Fungi > Ascomycota > Sordariomycetes > Sordariales > Sordariaceae > Neurospora > Neurospora sp. CHS-2018b. The sequence goes on from RAOV01000004.1 coordinate 607,039, forward strand.
GTTCTAGAGGTAGGTGCTTTTGTAGTGGATTGGATAGCAGATAGCTGGAGCTCGGTGCAGGTGTGGTTCGGAGCCTTCGGGCCAGTTGTTAGCGGCGGGGCCTAACAACCGGCAGGTGCGTTGATCGCTCGCCGCGAGGACTTTGTGTCGGCGCCGACCGAAACATGGAAAGTTGCGGTTGCTTCCTGTCGCTTGCGCTTGCTGTGGCAGGCAAGCGAGGTAGGCGAGGACAAGCGGGCAGTGACAGGCGGGCAGGCAAATGGCGGGCGGGTTGGCAGCCGTTCACTGTGAACACTGGGCTTGCTACGGCTCGCTTCAGTGCATGACACCCGAGTCAAGCGAGCAAGCCGTCGGTCAAGCAACACAACCCAACCAACACAACCACAACCCAATACTGCTCCCCCCAGTTGCACTTGCAACAACCCCCAACGATCGATCGAGACCATAAGCGAGCAAGCGAGCGAGCGCGCCTTTTGCACACACCCGTTATCGTCATATCGAACCATGGCGCTTCTTCAACCGAATGCCCCAATTGCAACATGACGACCCACTCCCTCCGCGCGTCGCTTCCCTGGCTCGACACCGTCCGGGCCGAACCCCATCCTACCCCATCCCCCGCCTCGTTGCAGTAGGTCCGAAAAGGAATCCAAGATGGAAGGAATCGGACAGAATACGAAAAAAGCAAATCAGGAAATGGATCCGAAAGAGAAAGTAACACACCTTTATTCTGCGCTTGCGGCACGTTAGGCACCCCGTCTTGGTTCGGCGCTTGATCTCCTGTCAGCAACACAACAAACAACATCGGTCAGCACTCTAGTGTGTTGCGCGAGCGAGCATGGGTCTCAGGGAGAGGAGGAAGAGGGGCAAGGGAAGAGGGGAGGGTGACATGTTAGGGCTATATTGCGGCGGGCTATAGCAGTGCAGTGTATAGGTACCTTCTTGTGCCTTCCTCCGCTCAGAGCGATGCGCGGATCCGGCGTGAGGCCTGTCAAGGCATAGTGTACCACGCTCTGTCCCGGATGCATCTGGTATGCTGGGTGCATCGGCGCGTAGTAGCTCATCTGGTTTGGGGCCATCGAGACTGTCATATGGTTCGGTAGAGGCATCTGGTGTTGGGGGTGTTGTTGCTGCTGCACATGGTCGAACGTCCGCATGCTCGGGAGCGCCGTCTGGTTCGTTCGGTAGGGGTCAACATGGGCAACCGCTTGCGCTCCATAGGCGTACTGCGCACCCGGGGGCATGCCCGCAGGCGGATATGGAGACGGGGCGGGATAGTTCATGGTCGGTGTCTGGCGAGGAGTAGGTGGGCCGGATGGTTGTTGCGGATGGGACATGGGCGTGGGCACTAGAACACGGGGTGCAGTGCCGTTGTGCGGTGCTCCGATCTGTTGCTGGTTATACTGCTGGTGCTGCCCGGAGACCGTATCGGCCAAAGGAGGAGCGGTTTCTGCGGGCGCGCGGGGATCTTGGTGAGTGCTGGTGGTGATGGTTGTGATGGTGGAAGCACTGTCTGTAGCTATCCCTTGGTCACCACTTCTGACGGAGCTCTGTCCAGTCCCTGTTTCGACTATCTCAACCGGAGGCGTGCAAGTGGTAGCCGAGCTCGCGTCTTTGCTTGGTTGCTGTAGATCCGGAGTAGGTGTTGATGTTGCTGTTGATGTAGCTGCGGTGGTAGCTGCTGTAGCTGTTGTGGCTATACCTGGAGTGGATGAATATGTCTGTGCCTGTGCTGATCCGGCGGAGGAGGGTTGTGGTACTACTAGTAGTGCCGGTGCTGGTGACGCTGAAGGTGAGGGACCTGGAAGTGGTTGTGGTTTGTCTTGATCAGGTTGGGGTGCAGGCGATCGGAGCTTTTGTTGTAGATGATGTCGATGCTTCCCTTCGTCCTGGGCCGACTGGTCGGGGTGCGGCTCGCTCAGACTGGAGTCTTGAGGCTGGGGGGTGGACGGTCGAGACTGGATCGCCTCTACAGTTCTCCGTTGAGCCATACTGGGAATTTAATTAGAATTTTAATGGAGACCGATTCCTAGCAAGGGCCAGGAGAAGCGACCGGGGGACGGAGTGGGAGGGAGTGCTAGGAGGGCTAGGGGCAGACGCGACCCTGGCTCTCCTGGCCCGGGTTTCCTGAGCCGCTGAGCGGATTGCGGATTGGTAGTCTACCTACTTGACGAGTCTATTTACTACCAGGTAGACGTAGTGTGGTAGGTATGTATGTATGTAGGTACGAGGTGTAGTGTGTGTAGGGTGTAGGGTGTAGGAGGTGGTGTAAGGTGGTAAGGTGGTATGGTACCTTGCCGTCCAACAAAAAGGGCTCCTGTTGCGGTCGAAAGTGAATGGTCAATGAGTGCTCTTCCTAGAGTCATCCAAGGTTATCTTGGGAATGGGCCGAATCGGTGGAAACATGCAATGCGCGCTTCTCAGCGAATGCAGCCGATACGACGACAGCCAGACAGACTGCTGCAGCGCCCAAGCATCCAAGCAGAAGCTGCATGTCCCAGACCCAGAAAGGTACAAGGAGAGCTCTATGTATGTGTATGTATGTACGTACTGTGTGTAGGTGTTGGGTGTGTGTCTTTTTTTTCCCTCTCTGTCTCTCTCCTTCACGTTCTCCTGCTCCTCAGTTCTTGTGAACTGCAGTGGACCAAAGAGACGGAATTGCTTGGCTTGTTCCCCCTGACCCCTGGGGCTAGTCGATAATATGCTGGTCTGCCAGACAAGAGAGTGAGAGACAAGTGGTGGAAAGACAATATGTAGGTCCCCTTGTTCCTCGAGTGTAGTTCAAGTGGTGTTAGGTTCGTCGTCAGGGGGGAAGGTCAATGTCAATGGCAGATGCTCCTAACGAGGCGTACCTATACGGGGGTGGGTTTTGGTGTGGGCTCGTGAAGAGAGGGGTGAATCTGATGGTGACTGGACTGGTCCCTTGCGCACGATCCTGGCTCCGCTAAAATAGGAATCCAGACCGTTGGCAGGCTCCAGTTTGGACTTTAGGTGCAGATGGGACCTGATGGGACCTGATGGGACCTGAGAATGGAGACACAATGTGCAAAAGAAGCTTAACGCAATCTTTTTTAACCCCGTTTCTTCCGATGTCTCCAACGGGGTTCGACCGGGATTTCCACGGGGTTGTTCTTGGTATTCGATTAAGCGGGTTGCCAAGGGGGACGTCCAAGAGCATCCAAGGGCATACAGGCTGTTGATTCCGCCTTTTTTAAACCTCGTCGTTTTGGCGGAGGAGGAAGGAGGGTGTACGCCGTACGACAGTATGTAGCCCCTGTCCAGGGTCGACGAGCCTTTGGAGAGAACAATGTGGATCTTCTTCCATGATCCTCGTCGTCGAGGCGGGAGAGAGACGCGAATTGAACGGGCGGGACTTGGGATGCGGAGAGAAGATGGGAGTGCAATGTGCAATGTCCACAAGTTGACTAGTCGAGCAAAAGAGACGCGGCAAGTTCCTTGACTCTCTTCGCAAGTCTTTACTCTATCCAGTGTCGGCTAGCGAAGGTCAACATTAACAACAAGTGAAAGTCATTGTTTTGGTTTTCACTTCTAACATTCTTCCTTCCGTCTCCCGTCTCCTTCCTACTGTAGCACAAACTGTGCTTTGCATCTTTTGGAGCCGACCACGGGCACAAGCGAGTGGGAATTTAAGCCGAGTGGACTAGTGGGTCTGTGGGTCCTCCTCCTTGTCTGCCAAAATCAAATGCCCAGACGGCCGCAGACGGCTTCTCGAGAGCACTCACATGGACTCGTACAGGGACTCAGGAACGGTGAAGTGTGTCAGGTACGATGCACGCACGGTACGCCTGCCCCATCTGAGCGAGTTGAAGTGACAGACTGAGTTAGACTAGGTTAGTCAGCATGGTTTGGATAGCTAAAAGGGCGCACCGGCAAGGAGAAGCTCGTCCCGTCAAAGGAGGCGCAGTCTTTGGCAAATCCACATGTCAATTGACACCAGATGAAGGGAAATAGGAGAAGACTAATTTCACGTGTATTTATGGCACTTATCAATTTCACAGACACTCCCGGATCAATTGGCAGAAGGCCGCGGAACTGTTCCAACTGTTTCCCCCCTGAGAGAGCCACTTGACTGCTATCCACGGATCGACACAATACGGTTTGGAGGGACGGTCTGTGTGTGAGTGTGATGCTCGCAGTCTCAGATCCACTCGAGCGAGACCGTCATCAATCTGCTTGAGGCTTTCCGATTAGCGAGCGCCCAGCCAGGAACCTCGCCAGAACTCGCCAGGAACCTCTGTCGAATCTTCGCTCGCCTGTGCTACCGTGCTCTTAGAGCTCCCCCAGCGTCCCCCCTTCTGTCCAAGTGCCCTCATGATCCCTCCAAGATCCCTCCATGATCGTCCGTATAGCGAATCCCCGGGATTAATATCGTCAAATCATTGCCAGATAAAGACTGACTCTGCAAGATTTGATGGAGAAACTAGCCCGGGTGCGCACCATCATGAAGATTCGCTCTTCTTGGTTAAGCTCTAGGGTAACGGTCAGTCCCGTCACTCGCAGTTTTGACGGGCCGGGGCTGGGGCCGAGATGATTGTCCGGCCGTCTGTCCGTGCTGAGTGAGTGCTTTTCTCAGTTAGAGTTGACAGGAAACGGACCGGCTGCTGCTACTACTGCACAGTGATGTGATCTTGATCACTCAAGATCGAGACATCATGACGGATGGTCTGTTACTAAGTTACCTAGTTTCCATGGCTCCGATCACCGCGGCCAAAAGACCACTTGGAGACTCAAAAGGCAGGTGCTGTTCTGATCTTGATCCCGGCGGACGATGCGGAAGGAAGGAGCCATCGAGGTACCTAATTCTAGGGCACCAAGGGCCACAACCCGGCGGGGACTTTGGTTCGTTCAAGTCACGACCTTCCACTTCCACACAGCTTCCACTTCCACTCCGAGTCTTTCCCTTGATCCCTCCGATCTCCCTTCTCTTCAACGGCTCATCGGAGCAAAATTACAGTTCCCCTGCTGCCTTCAAACGACGATCACTTTGTCGAGTACAACCTTCTTTTTCTCGTGTGGACGGTCGTGTGTCTAAGCGCCATGCAACGCGGCAAAGCCCTCATCGTCTCATCGTACCTCTTCTCTGCACGCCGACGGCATCCATGATGCAGCCCTTGTTGGATCCATGTTTCGTTTGTCCCAGATGAGGCACCACATCGTGCAGCTTCGCTTCTGTCCAGGACTCCAGGTCGTCTGTCGTCGGTTGTCACTGTGCCGTCCGGCAGAATCAGCCTCGGTCAGTTTCTGACAGGTGCACTGCAAGCGGAGACCGCTACTACTCCCCTACTCCGGCCCAAGCAAGGTACCTGCCTCGCTGGGGGCTCGCGACCAAAGATGCAAAAAGACTGTATCGCGGTACGATATTCAAGGTCAGGGCTTCTTCATCATGGTCCCTTCATCATCTCACAGCTTTCTTGCGGCCCTCTTTTTGTTTCGGCTTGATGGAAACTAACCTGGAAGGTAGTTAGACTCAACCATACTTGGTCAGTCAAGAAACAAGACACGGAAAACGCCGCTGCATACAGAGTTCCAGGTTCCGCATCCGCCGCTGAGAACTGAACTCACATGCTTTCTCTCTCGTAAACAGATTGCAACTCCGAATTTCACAAGCAACCTGCTCCAACCGTCGTGGAATCCCACTGGCCCAAAGTCCAAACCCACATGCGCAGGCCGGACCACACGGAACGGGGTGTTCTGCAGTGTCTATCCTCATGCTTGCTCGAGCCTCCGTCTTGAACCCGTCCAGGATGACAAGAGCCACAATAGCATTGGGTGTCAACATCTTGATGTTGATCTTGGAAACGCCAGCGGCTATGCCCCACGTCGAGCAAGATTATCCGGCCTTCTGGCTGTCTTCAGGGCGTTGTTCTCGCCTAGGGATCGAGTATGGAGGCGGCGGTGGTTGCATCTGGGACCGCCAATAGTTTTCCACGCCTTCACACCTCTTTCTCCATCTGGACACGATGGTGACGATACAAGCTTGTTGCCATGTGTCTTCTCTTCCCCTCCCTTCCTCGAGACCGCGAGAGCTGCCCCAAGTGGTTACATTTCAGCATCTCAACCGGTCCGCCACAAAGCTCCTGACGGACGGCTGCTTCAAACCTTCGACGCCTCTGTCAAGATACTCTGAGTAGCCGTACCTTGGACACAGGCATCATTTCCCCTTATCTATCCCCTGATTTGTATTGCATACTTCCCGTGATCAAAGAGGCCACGGACATGTCTTCGGCCAAATTGCTGGGTTTCGGCTGAACTCAATGTGGCATATAGCCTTTTCGATGCCTCTCTTGTGCCTCTCTGGATGCCGTTGGCCAAAGAAACCCTTGCGATTAGTGCCCATCAAGATGTGTGCACGGCTTTGGCCCGTTTTCTGTGTCTTTGCATATGCGGCCTTCAGGATTTTGTATACCGGGGGACATGATCTGATCGAGAAGTTGTGCTTGTTGATTCAAAACACAAACCCCTATTTCTCTGTCCTGGCTTTTCCATCCGTCATCCATGGATCCGCGGAGCTGAGCTCAACGAGGCAGTTCGGAACGTCTGTTATCGAGACGCTAACTGGGTGTTCTGTGGGTCAATCTACCGTAGGGCCGGTGAAGGGCTGGTAGAGAGCCGGGCACGGAAGGCATGCATCATGTTTCGTGTGGTCATTCGGCTGTGCGGGCCGTCTGAAGCGGACGTGCTTACCGCGGTTACCTGGCGCCTAGCGGCTACTCATCCCGTCCGTGTAGCCCCCCTTCGCTATATACAGCCATATTTGAGCTCATGATTTTCGCTTGTTTTTACCCAAATGTAACGGACGACATATCTGCTTCTCCCGGCACTGCTTAACCAAGACCCGATGGCTTGGTGGTGTGGTCGCGGCGGCCAAGGATTGCCCTGTCAACAAAGACACATCCAATATCTGTTTCACCTTCTTCAACTATTTACCGGTACCGTGGCGCTGGTCAATATGTTTCTCTAATACCGGTGTTCACCAAAGCGTCACAGATGGTTCCCTACGTGCTCCTACGTGCTTTGGCCGTGCATCGCGGCCCGGGCTGCCAGTTCGTATTCTTCCACCACCCGGAGCTTCCAGAAGCCAGTACCCATGGGTAAGACGAGTGTCGACGGGAACACCCGTTGTCCCTTAGGCGAGTGCTAGACGGTACGGAGTCGCGTCCGTGTCCATCTGGTTTGGGAAGGAGGCGACATGTTCCCGTGATGAGATAAGGTATACAGGCCAGACAGTGTTGTTTACTCTGTGAGTGCTTTATTGGCCAATATTCCCCAGGGTTCGCTCTTCAAATATCCAAGCGATGCAATATCAACGAGCTGCATATCACTTTTCGTCCCTACCACACTCGCAAATGATGTGTGGGAAAGCTAAACGGAAACCACCACATCAAAGGGGCATCTACACTCTCAAGTTCAAAGCTTTGCCGTTAGTCACTACCGATGATCTGAAAGAGAGGGAAGCGGGGAATACCATATTCAAACTGGTGCTTTGACTATGCGCTGAACTAAATGCGCTTACTGACCGCGCCCCCAAGTCACCAAGAAACCCCTTTTTACCGCCAGCCTTCTATCATCTCTGCAATTCTGTCATGTCCTTTTTGTCTGGCAATCCCAGCGGGCGTTCCTTGTCGGTACGTACCTCCCTTCCTGCCCGCCAAATCATCATACACTTCATGAGCAGCGAACTGCTTTGCCCCTTTCCTTAGCAGTATTCTCACATCTTCCATCTGACCCGCCGCAGCGGCAGCATGAAGAACCGTTGCTCCTCCATGATCTCTATGGTTCACGTCAAATCCTTCTCCTCCCAATGTCCCATCTTCGCTACTGCGCCCAAAGCTCATCAGCCTTAGCCGCTTGCGGACACTTCCCGTTCTGTTAACCCCTTGTCCTTGCAAAGGCTTCAGGGTTAAGAGGTAGCGTAGTATATGTGGGTGTCCGATAGCCGCCCACAGCAGGGTTGCGTCAACTGCTGTTCGGGCGTTGATATCCGCATGGTATTTCTCGATTAGGAGCTTGGTTGTGGCCAAGTGACCACCTTCGACGGCGAAAAAGAGGGGAGTGTGGCCTGACCACAGCCGTGTTTCGATGATACCACCGTTGCCATGCTTCTCGCTGTGGAACGGAGCGGATGCGTGGGCACCTTTTGGTGGTGAGAGCATCATCTCAACGATAGAGTCCAACCCTAGTCGGCAAGCCTGATGTATCGGACTGATCCCGAGCTCACCCTGCGGAGCAGTGACATCGGCACCGGACGCTATCAGGAGATGAATGATCCTCTCAATCGCAGTAACCGTCACGTACTTGGCATGGGCTACCGCTGTCGACGTCCCCGGGCTGCTTGTGGTCCTGGAGGCGAGGCTGGTAGCGGCAGTCAGTCGCTCCAAAGCTCTCCAGAGCAGTGACTGCCCATCATAAGTGTGATTCGCATCCGCACGGCCATGCATCAACAGCATCTGCACGATCTCATCATGGACACCCTCCACCGCCAGCGCGAGAGGCGTCAGTCCGTCGTTATTTACACCATCCACTGGCATCCTGGCCCTGATCAACATGCCCACTATCCCCTCATGTCCACCTTGACATGCCACATGCAATGGCGTCATCCCGGTCGAGCTGCTCGCCACATGGACGTCAGCACCATGAGCCAGTATCATTTCAACTAACTCCTCATTCCCCAGTGCCGAAGCCATAAGCAAGGGAAAGTTCCCCTTCCCCCCAGACAGGTTAGGGTCGGCAGCACCTGCCTGTATCAACACCCGAGCAATGTCGGTGCAACCCGCCGTGATGGCGGCCAGCAAGGGTGTGGAATCGCCAATGCAGCGGTTGATGACGGCACCGCGCTCGCAGAGGAGGGAGACAATGTCGGTGCTGCGCTTGGCGATGGCCAAGTAAAGAGGGGTTCTTCCACTCTTGGTCGCGGCGTTGATGTCGGCACCGCAGTCAAGGAGTTGCCTGGCTGCGGCTAGGTGGACGTTGTGGACCGCTTGGTGGAGAGGCATGTGGCCTGTTTCGTCCGGCAGGTTTGGGTTGGCGCCGTGGGAGCACAGGATCTTGACCGTTTCTACCTTGTCATCCTCGCTGGACTTCCCAGACGAAGAGGAGGGGGGAGATGAAGCTGAGCCGTGGCTGCTTGCTGTGTAGTGAAGCGCTGATCGGCCGAATATGTCAACAGCATCTAGCTTGGCGCCAAGTTCGCATAGTAAGGTGATGGAGGCACAGGGGAAACCGTTCTTGGTGGCAGTAATAATGGCTGTCTCTTTCGTCCTGTTGGTTGCTTCTAGGTCTGCGCCTGAGAGGGCGAGGAAGTTGGCGGCATCGACGGAACGAGCGGCGAGGGCCTCATGAAGGGGTGGTAGGCTTGATCCTCGTCGTTGGATGTTGGGGTCGATGCGGCCCTCTTTGATGAGCTTCAGGATTGCGCCGGTATCGTTCTTATCAATGGCGTGGTGAAGCTGCTCGGCGAGTTGGGTGGTACTTTGGCGACGCTTTTTGGGCACTGGACCGAGTTTGAGTGATAAGGTCCTGGTTACTCGACGGTCTGCTGTGAGAAGGAGAGGACTGGTGTGTGGTTGTGGTTGAGTCTTTGGTGTGGATGGGTGAGTGAGTCCCCTCAATGGGGTGCTCGGTTCTGGTACTGGTGATGGTTGGCTTCCCTCGCCAGGGAAAAGGTCGTCTAGATCGGTGGCAGCATCATCGCTGAATGGATTTGTGCTGAATGGATTTGTGCTAACCAGCTGTTTAGTAAAATCATCAAGGACCAAAAAGTAGGTTTTCGACTTACGGCGACAGGCCCCTCGTCATATACTCAAAAGACGCGAGGTGCTTTGGGGTCATGGGCGAGGATGGCTGAGACGCCATGCCCAGACCGCTATCGAGACTGAGGCCATCGTCTAGCTCTATCCTTGAGGGTCTGACGTGATGAAACATGGCTTTGGTTGTTGACTCCAGACATAGACATTAAAACATATGAATTGGACAAAAATACGTACGAAAGAGTAAATAAGGTAAATGAATGAAGCAAAAGCGAAAAGGGGAAGGAGATGTGTAGATCGACGACATGTCGTACAATTGTGTAGCTTATAAACAATCCACAACCCACCTTCGCCGAGCAACCACCAGACAAGGAGTCTGACCAAGGAGAAAAAACAAACCAACCGACCAACCACGCTAGTGGGATCACAAAAAGAAGGTTGCCTGGTAAGACCTGGTTAACCTCGTGTACTAGTCAGGTACCAATCCTACAAATGTTCGGCACTCAGCACTAGTTTGAACTACTAGTTCAACTCTCTCTTCAACAGCAAGCAAGCACAATATTTGTCTCCGTCTCAAACTAAAGAACTGGGGAAATTGGTGGCTTTCACCGAGCGTCGGACGAGAGGCGTCGACATCAGGTGCGGTGCGCCTCTTTTTGTCCCTACTTAGACTCATTGCAACCGGGGAAAACCGTAGCGTATGTAGTGCACGTGTCGTGATGGCGCTGCAGTGAGTTGCGCTTTTCCCGCAATGTGCAATCACATCGTCGCCCAATATCTCTTGGGGGATTTCCCAATCGGGCCCAATTGAGGCGTTCGTGAGGCGCTTGCTGAATGACACCCAGAGACAAAAAGATGGCTGGCTGAGACCATGGACCATAGAAACTAGTATGTAAACATCACTTGATATTTTCTGCATGTAATTTCCAATTTCATGTCCGTTCAGAAAAAAGGGGGTTCAGTTCAGAAGAGGCTTTCGGGGAGAAGGAAGGGATCTTTTCTCTTTTGGGGGAGAGAGATGGCTGAATGGGCTGAATGGCTGGAATGGCTGACTGTCCCCAGATTGGAGGCTTGAACGAGAGGGGACCTGGGGACTCTCAGGTAAGAGGAACGATAACGCAAAATCTGGGGGAGATCGGAAAGAAATCAAGACGCAAGACGGGAGATCCAGATGGTCGGTGTTTCGTTAAACGGCGAGCGGCGTCGGCGTCGGTTTCGGATCTGGGGGTCGGGAGGGCATTTTTTTCTTTCTTTCTTCGTTTCTGAGGAGGTTGACGTGCAGAATCTGGCGTTTTTCTTGATTCCGATGAGGGTTGTGGTAGTAGAAGGTAGGTAGAGGTACTTGATGAAGTTGGGGATGGTGATCGTATTTGAGAGATGTGATCATGAGCTAATAGAAAGAGGGTCGAGTGGAAGAAAGGAGATGTAAAGTGGTTAGGTAACCAATCCCATTCGTGCGTACGCGAGCAAATGGGTTGTCTCTCAGTCAGGAGATTTGCGACTCTTCAGCCGTGGGATCACGATGTGATTGATGGACGACGCCGAAAGAAGGTGAGATGAGTGCAGTGCCGGTAGCGCGTTGTTGTAGCGTGCTGTGATATCGCTATGGTGACGGCATGGCGTGTATACAGTAAAGAGCAAGCTCGCTTGGCGGACAGCTGGCAGCTGCTTGGCACCGGCTCCAAAAGCTACCCCAGCTTACTCCACAGCAGCTCCCCACCCGCCGCTTCCATGATCGTCACCAGTTGCTTCCATCCCGTCGTCATTGAGACTTTTGACAAATCGTTAAACGTACGATACCCATTACCATATCAACGAACATCAGCGCATTTCGACATCAAAGGCACAAGCCTCGTGATACCCTCAATAAACACATTCAGCAAAAAGCGACAAAGTGGCGAATCTTCTTTGGACAGCGCAAAAGGGGGAAGCTGCACCGACCGGCCAGACTGCAGCGCCTCCAGCCGACAAGCCCAAGCCCAAGAACACCATGGTCCAGCCAACAAGCATGCCGTCCGCGCCGGCGCTCACTCCCCAGTTTTGCTTTTCGACAGCAACTCTACGAGGTAGGATCCCTTACTGGAGTAAACATTACATTTACCATTCATTTCCTGACCCCAAATCCACACAGACTTCCTGCGAGTCTCCCGCTCCGCCATCGACGACACCATAACCCAAAACCTCAACGCCCTCGTCACTCCCTCCCGTGCGGGCTTCGATCCCACCTCCACCACCCAGCGCGCCCCCCGGCCCTTATCCCGACAAATCGACCCCTCCGCCTGCCAAGAATTCAAAGACCAAGTGCTGTTTCCCTCCTGGCAGGCGCGCTCGCAGGTGCTTAGCTACTGCGCACTGGTGGCCACCTCGCCGGATCCGGACGACCCGGAGGCGGCGATCCGGGAGGTCGAGAAGCAGAAGGATCGGGAGAGGGTGGTGAATGAGAGGTTGGACCCTTACTCGGCGAGGTTTTTCCCGAGGGAGCCAAGGACGGAGCAACTTGCGAGCGTGATCAGGATGGAGCAGGGCGTGGAGAATATTGTGAGGATGAGGACGTGGGGGATTGTGGGGGAGAGGTGTGGGAGTGATGGGAGGACGTGGGAGCAGGCTTTGGGGGAGTGGAGGAGGGATAAGCATTTACCGTTGGCGTGATGGTGATGATTCTGCTGATGATGGTGGCGCTGGGTGAGGTGGTGGCTTGTGGGAAGATGAAGGTAAGGGAAGGAAGGGGTGTAAGTGAAAAGTGTTTGTATAGCATTGGGTATGGCGTATTGGGATGTGTAACGATATGACCGGAATGATTGTAATTGTAGACATATGGGAAGAAAAAAGCGAAATCATCTACACTCGAGCTTTCATTCAGCATATTGCTTGTAAGCATGCTTCATTGTCTCGGGAGGAGTTGTCGCGGAGTCTGGCGGGAGACTTCCGTGTTTTCGGTGTTGTTACCGAGAGGGCCGAGCCGGAGTTTAGCTAGAGGTTGACCCCACTTGTAGGGAGGTGGGAGCTTCGCCGGCTGTTGTCCAATCAGCAGAGAGCATCTTTTTGTTTCAATGCGCCTGCCGCCATCTCATCAAATTGTCAGCTGTAAACTCCCACTTGCAGTTTGGAGAAAGTGCAACGTCGACGCCGACAAGGACTGGAATAGTCACGTCTGTCAAGCACATAAGGCCGTCACGCGTATTTTCTTTGCCGTAGAGTGTAAGTATGCACATTTCCCAAGTTTAGGTGGTTCCGGTACTTGTGCGGTGCAAACTTTCTGTGTCCCTCTGTGTTGGCTGTTGGAGCAAGAGAGTTGTCCCACCAGGCTCCGCTCCACCCCCGACACCGAACAGCGACACCCACATCCACCAAAACCAGTCCACTCTCCGCCGGCCCCTCGTCCCTCTCCCCCACGAACTGATCCCTGACCTGACATAGTGGCAGTCTCCGACTCAATTCGAGAGTCTACATCCTCCCGAACTCAACAAACAACACACTCCGCGACAACCGTTCCCCCGCCGCAACCCAACCCCGCGGCTATCTTCGACCCCGAAACACAACCGTCCCTCATCGCCCCACCCCGCAGTCCATTCCTCGATGCCGCAAACCCTGAGCACGAGAGAGGCCAACCTCTTTCGTACCGTCATCCGCCACTATGAGGACAAGCAATACAAGCGCGGCTTGAAGGCCGCCGAGCAGATTCTCAAGAAGAACCCCAGGCATGGCGACACCATGTCCATGAAGGCTCTGATCATGAACTCCCAGGGCAAGACCGAGGAGGCCTTTGCCCTCGCCAAGGAGGCTCTCACCATCGACATGAAGTCCCACATCTGCTGGCATGTCTACGGCATCCTTTACCGCCAGCACAAGAACTTCGACGAGGCCATCAAGGCCTACAAGTTCGCCCTCAAGCTCGAGCCCGAGTCCCAACAGATCCAGCGCGACCTCGCCGTCCTCCAGGTCCAGATCCGCGACTACCAGGGCTACGTCCAGAGCAGGTTCGCCATGCTCAAGGCCAAGCCCCATCTCCGCCAGAACTGGACCGCCCTTGCGATCGCCTATCAGCTCGAAGGCAGCCTCGAACAGGCCGAGAACATCCTTACCACCTACGAGAAGTCCATGACCAACGTTCCCCTCAAGACCGACCAGGAGCACTCCGAGGCTCTCCTCTACAAGAACACCATTATTGCCGAGCGAGGCGATATCCAGCGGGCGCTCGAGCACCTCGAGTCCGACTGCAAGAACTGCCTGGACAGGTTGGCTGTTATGGAGATGCGGGCGCGCTACCTGGGACAGCTCAACAGGAAAGAGGAGGCGGCAAAGGCGTGGCGGGCACTGCTGGACAGGAACCCCGAGCACCCCGAATACTACAAGGGTCTGATTGAGGCTTTGGAGATTGATGAGAAGGACGAGGCTGCCCTCAAGGCCATCTACGACGAGTATGCTGCCAAGTACCCTCGCTCGGATGCCGCCAAGAGGTTGCCTCTCAACTTCCTCACTGGTGATAGCTTCAAGGCTGCTGCCAAGAGCTATCTCACCAACATGTTGGACAGGGGTGTCCCTTCGGTGTTCGCCAACCTGAAGCACCTCTACTCTGATGTTGCCAAGAAGGAGGCCGTCCTCGCCCTCGCCGAGGAGTATCTGAAGGAGCATAAGGGGTCTGAGCAAGCGAACGGCGACAGCTCCAAGGGTGTCGGTGCTGCTCTTTACTTCCTGGCGCAACATTACAACTCCCACCGCAGCCGCGACCTTGCCAAGGCCATGGAGTACGTTGAGCAGGCTATCGAGCTCGATCCCAAGAACGTCGACTTCCACATGACCAAGGCTAGGATATTCAAGCACCAGGGCGATACCGCCAAGGCCTCCGAGGCCATGGACCATGCCCGTTCGCTCGATACCAGGGATCGTTACATCAACTCCAAGGCCGCCAAGTACCAGCTAAGGAACAACGAGAACGAGAAGGCTCTCGAAACCCTGGGTCTTTTCACTAGGGCTGAGACGGTTGGCGGACCCCTCGCTGACTTGACTGACATGCAATGCATGTGGTTCTTGACTGAGGACGGTGAGGCCTGGCAACGGCGCGGCAACACCGGCTTGGCCCTCAAGCGTTTTACCACCATCCACAACATTTTCGATGTCTGGCAAGAGGACCAGTTCGACTTCCACAGCTTCTCACTTCGCAAGGGTCAGATCCGTGCCTATGTCGACATGATCCGCTGGGAGGACAGCATCCGTGAGCACCCCTTTTACTTCCGCGCTGCTCTTGACGCTGTCAAGCTGTACCTCGATATGTTCGAGAAGCAGGAGGCTGCCGCCAACGTCACCAACGGCACTGGCGAGGCCACCAACGGAGATGATGCCGCTGAGAAGAAGAAGGCTGCCAAGAAGGCCCGCAAGGAGGCTCAGAAGGCTGAGCGCGAGGCCGCTGAGAAGGCTGCCAAGCAAGATCCCAACAAGGCGACGGCCAAGAAGGACGAGGAACCTAAGAAGAAAGACGACGACCCGAACGGCCTCAAGCTCGCTGCCACGACGGATCCTTTGGGCGATGCCATGAAGTTCCTCAACAACATCTTGCAGTTCAGCCCCAAGAACATTGAGGGCCAGATTGCTGGATTCGATGTTTACATCCGCAGGAGTAAGTTTTGGTGCAGCCCCGATACCTGATTTTTTTTTACTAACAATTATACAGAGAAGTACCTTCTTGCGCTGCGCTGCCTGAACGCTGCTCAGGCGCTCAACCCCGAGCACCCCCGTGTTAAGGAGCAGTTCGCTGAGCTTCAGAAGGCGGTCGAGTCTCTTGACGATGCTCAGTCGGCTAAGGTCAAGGAAGTGCTCAAGGCCAAGTTCAGCTCTTAGAGGAAGCAAGACGGGGCTCTTATGGGCATATTGGCAGAGTCGGACCTGAACAAGCGGGAAGTTCCACCAGCCGAACCCGTATTAACGCCATCGAAATACATAAGCGATGCGCTTTCGCACCTCGAGATTTGAAGTCAGCCGTCAGCCAGCCTAAAAGCCAACAAGCCGCAGAATCGAAGCTTGGGGAGTAGAACTAGGTTATCAGAGGTTCTAAGGTATCTCTATTCACTACTTCATATGTGCCGGGAGATGGACCGAGGTAGATGGGAAGAAGTGGCTGATACAGCTAGCGGGTGCTGCCTGAATTTACCGTTTGACTTGAAGGATCAGATTTTCACTAGCAGGAGGGTTATCCGGCCGGGACAAAGAAAGGTATTCCAAAAGTTAGGTTGATTTGCATACTTAGTTGCCTATAGGAAGGTATGTAGACGGGGCCAGGCGAGGGAGCATGGACTCTTTGGACGCCGGAGTTTTTATCATCAACTTTTCTTTGTGCAGATGCATACGCAAACCGCATTATCTGTTCAGCGATGTTCTCTCAAAGTGGAAGCCGAGATGCAGTACGTCTGAAGATACATCATGTGTTCCGAGGTTTAAGGCTCTTCACCATCAGTCGTGCAGTTGGGCACGTATGGCCAAGTCTAGAAAGTAGGTCTAGTAAGCACGGTTTAATCTCCGAGATATTCGGCGTATCCGGTGCCGGGTGTGCTGTCGCTTAGCGGTTTGGTGGTGCCGGGTCTCCGGCATCTGCCCGGATAGGCCCAACCGCGGTGCGGAGTTCGTCCAGTCTACGGTAGCGATCCAGTCGCCGTCAGCACAGCATGCCACCGTGCCACCTGCCGACCACCCCGCCATGCACCGGCAGTGCCTAAGGTACCTACCTAGCGCGTGCGATTCGGTGGAAGTGGAAGCGGGCATGCTTCTTGCTGCAGTTGATGGATGCACGATGTTTTTAGGTGCAGCAGCCAGCATCAACGGCCAGCGATGACGGGGTCCGCAGTTGACCCCTGACAGAAACTGCGACAGAACCAAACAACGGTCGAGGAAACAACGACGACGGCTCCAGCGGGGATTTGGTCAGCCAGTGAGGGCCGACGGTGCCCCTGTCTCAACAAGTGCCATCCATGATCCAAGACAGAAAGCCAAGCACTGTTTTTTGGGTGAGACTGTCAACGGTGCTTTCGTAAGAGTCCGAGTGCGACCCGAGTCAGCAACAAGGCGGGCATTCATCCGATCTCTTTCTTGAACTGTCTTTTTACTTTTCACTTTTCAACATCTTCAGTGTTTTGCTTTGGAGGTTTTTTATTTGTCGTTTTGTCCTTCTTTGTGGCCCATCATCAGCTCCGCTGCCGGTATCCGCGCGTGACGTTAAGCTCAAAAGCCAACCCGCATCCATCCATTCCACTTGTACCTCGGCACGGGATCCATTGAGGTTCTTGCCTGACCGACCCCGTATTACAAACGGAACTATATACACCAAAGAAAGTCGAAAGAGGATCGCAACACACAGAGGAAAATATGGGGGACGTTCGACAACTACAAGACGAACACGCGGCAGCTATGGCGAAGGCGAGCGCACAAGAGCCGTCCATCCAGGCCGTGACATCGCAAGCCACCACTTCTGCTTCCGGAAAGAATGTCGATATTCTCGAACTGCCTGCGGTCACACTCACTTGCGAGAAGGATGACTTGGTTATTCAAGGTACGTGAGGCCTCCATGTACATCACTCACCTCATCTCTCCTACATGCATATTTTCTTTGGACTGGACATCTCTTCTTCCTCATAAGACCTACGTTCGTTCTTAGACTAACCGCAACACATGTACAGAACATGCCGCTGCCACCAAGAAGTCACGTTCGTGTTGTTCAGGTATATAAAAAACATCAAGTCCCTCTTACACAAGAATCCTCATTACAGTCACACAAACGCCCGATGTGGAAGAGGCCTAACCTTCAAGCTCAACCGGATTCCTAAACTACATTCCTCTCGACGGTATACTGACACTGTTCCTCCCCTCCTCCACAGTCACCCCTCCGCGCCGTCTCCCCCCGGGATCCGTACCCTTCTACAACATCCTCTGGGCCTACATCACCCCCGACCGCAACTACCTCCGCATCGACTTCGCCGAAGAGACCTCTCCCAAGAAACACCAGCTCATCGTCCGCCAACTCGAGTTTCCGCTCCCCCCAGCAGGTCCTCCCCAAGCTTCCCGAGAGCGCGAGTCGCTTCTCTCCCCTCCCATCCCCCCACCCTCCACCGCCACCCTAGACGCCTTCGTCGCCCGCCTCCTCGACCTCGCCTTTCCTGCCCCCATCCAGCGCCGCAAGCGTGCCTGGGTGCTAGTCAACCCGCAAGCCGGCCCAGGCGGCGCCGACAAGATTTTCGAAAAGGAAGTCCGTCCCATCTTCGAAGCGGCGCGCATGCCTTTAACCGTCATCCGCACCACCTACTCCGGCGAAGCCGTCACCCTCGCCCAGGACCTGGATATTTCAGAGTATGACATCGCAGTCCCCTGCTCCGGCGACGGCCTCCCGCACGAAGTCTTCAACGGCCTCTCCAAGCGGCCCGACGCCCGCCGGGCACTTTCAAGGCTAGCAGTGTGCCACATCCCCTGCGGCTCGGGCAACGCCATGTCATGCAATCTCTACGGCACCCACCGGCCCTCGCTAGCGGCGCTGGCTATTGTGAAGGGTGTCCCCACGAAGCTGGATCTGTGCAGCGTTACGCTGCAAGATGGAGAGCGCCTGACGAGTTTTCTGAGTCAGGCGTACGGCTTGATTGCCGATTTGGATATCACTACCGAGCATCTGAGATGGATGGGCGCGGCAAGGTTTACGTATGGTTTTCTGACGCTGGCGATCAGGAAGAAGATGTATCCGTGTGATGTGGCGATGAAGGTGGAGGTGAGCGGGAAGGAGGAGATTAAGGGGCATTATGCTAGGGGGGTGAAGGGGGCGGAGAGTGAGGTTGGGAATGGGGAGGGTAGTGGGGAGGACGGTGGTAGTAATGATGGGGAGGGCGAAGGGGAGGGGATGCCGGGTTTGAAGTATGGAACGGTGAATGATAAGTTGCCGGGGGATTGGGAGGTGGTTCCGCATGAGAAGTTGGGGAGTTTTTACTGCGGTAATGTACGTTTTACCCCTTTCCCCTTTCGTGCTTTCATCCACTGACAACGCACACAGATGGCCTACATGGCCCCAGACGCCAACTTCTTCTCCGCCGCCCTCGCCAACGACGGTTTGCTGGACCTCATCACCACCGACGGCGACATCTCCCTCTGGAAGAACATCAACCTCCAACTCTCGGTCGAATCGGGCCACTTCTTCGACAACCCCTTGGTTTCCTACCGCAAAGTTTCAGCCTTCCGCCTGACTCCCCGCTACCAGGACCCGAATGGTGTGATCAGCATTGACGGCGAGGCCAGACCGTTCGCCCCGTTCCAGGTGGAGGTGCACAAGGGCCTTGGGCTGACCCTCAGTAAGAGAGGCGTGTTCGAAGCGCCGGGGCCGCATGGGTGGGATAAGGTGACGACGACGGAGAGGTTGAGAGCCTAGATGGTTCGGACGACGGAGATGTTGAGAGCCTAGATGGTTCGGACGGCGGTGAGGATGAGAGTTTGGAAGGCTTTGACTAATGAGGAGTTGAGGGTTCCTGAGAAGGAATTGGAGCAGCGTGAGGTTGAGTACTTGGGGAACATGGCGCTGGGGGACGGGTCATACCGAGCACTGGGGACGAAGGTAATGAGAAATGGGAAGATATGATGGTAATGGAGGAGGTTATCATGGGTTTCTATCAGCGGGATGCAATGGAATGGGATTGTTATGAGAAAAGGTGGTTGATATAGAATAAAGAGGGCTGCGGGTTTGGGTTGGTGGGCTCAAGTGGGAGAGTGGACGAGATACAGGTTCAAGTACATAATATTGATGATACCCTTTGTTGATAAGCGAAGATGGTAGATAGAGCGAAAGACATAGCGTTCTGTTTTGGTTTCGTTTGAAAAGACAATCCTCTCGCGGCTTCAATAGTTATTGGTTTCCTTGTTGAAGATGATGGAGAGCTGGATGTTGACTGACGATCAGAATACCATGGCCTCCAGCTTCCAGTATCCGACTGGACTCAACACCGCTTGCCGGTGGGGCACAGAGCAGACGGGACTGGAGGATACTAGAGTCAACGCTTTTGGATGACGACCAGAAGCTTCCGAAACCTCACCAGCTGGCATCACGACCGCCGCCAGCCGGGCCGGCACTTCACCACCACATCACGCAAACACGGCACCTACCCGTCACTCACACCTGGTTTATAACCAGCAAGTTCAGACCCCTAACAACAACAACACAAAAAAGTTAGAGTGGAGTAGTAGTTTAACTCGTCGCCCTCCCAAACCGATCCCGAAAGGGCGAGGCAAGGAGATTCAGGCGGAGACCCGGGTGCGAATCCCGGCTCTAGCACAATTCTTTTTCCTTTTTACACGTCCATCTTCTGGTCTAAAGAGTCTCCAACGTATCCAGATTGTTGCTGGATTTTTTTCTCCTCTGTTCTCTTCTGTTTGTAGCGTCCGAGCCGACAGTTGCAGGTCGCAAGACACTTGGAGAGTTAAGCCACATCTTATACCGAGGGTGACTTCCAGATATGAAGTGATGCAGATAGGTAAGTAACTCTTTGGTATTACAAAATTAAGACTAACTGTAATGGCAATGCTAAAACTTTTGGTTGACGGTAGCCAGTTGCCCGTCGATCTATATGCGTATCTTCACCATGTTCCCTCGCTCTATGGGTTCTTCCCCGTCCTTCGTTCAATAGCATTCATCGTCAATGCATCGTCCCTCTGTATCCATCAAGACCATCCGTTTTCTGTGCTTTGGGGTATCATCATCATCGACAGTAAGCCAAAAAGAAAACACCCCAACGCTCACATGCACAAACCCAAGATATCATAATGCCAAAAACACCACAAAACAAATGGACACCTAGCTGCTTGAGCCTTCCCCTTTCTTCCCCTCGCCCACGGATATCCCATCCTCCGCCCTCTTCTCACCCTCGGCCTCCCCCGCCCTCTCAACACTCGCCGAAGAATTATCCGAGCTTTCCAAACTCTCTTTATTAGCCAACCTCTCCTTCTCCTCCCTTCTCTCTCTCTCCCTCTGAAACCTCGCCTTCCTCTGTGCCCTCCACCCGGGTCCCCTCGTCATCAACAGATATATAATCGGGCTAAACACCACCACCACCAACGGCCAAAACGTGAAAGTCCAGCCCACCCCCATCTTCTGCAACATGGCATCGATAAACGCCGTCGCCCCCGCGCCGCACAAACACCTGACCAAATTCGTCGCCGCCACCGCCGTCGCCGGCGCCTCCGGGTACAGGTCCACCACCAGGGTATTCACCAGACTGAAACTGCCCGTGACACACAAGCCGACAACGAACAACAACACCAGCGGGCCGGCTACATGCGTCGTAGTCTCCAGCGCCCAGGCGTACCCGATCGTCGCTATGACACCAACACCCAAGATCGGAATAACAGGTTGCAGCCTAGCCTTCTCGATGGGGAACTTGGAAAGGTCGTCGCCACGCTTGTAGTCGATCGTCATGCCCATCTTCTTTGCCAAGCGGCGGTAGTTCCAATCCAGGATCCTTCCTTGCACGACAGCGGCGACGGTGCACCCTATTCCGTAGGGGAGGTAGCAGAGACCGGTCTCAAGCTGGTTGTACCCATACCTATCGGCGAACTGCGTCCCCAGCGTGGCGCAGATGAGGATAAAAACCAGGTAAACGATCGTGCCGTACGAAATCAGCAGTCCCAAGTCCGGGTTGAACACCACCCTCAGCGTATTAAACGGGTTCGGAAACCTCAGTTTCGGTCTCGTCCTCCTCGCCTGCTGTTTCGCCTCGTCCTCCTCGGAGCCAGGAGCAGGCGGATGTCTCCTCCCCCTCACATAATCCACCAGCGTCATATTCCACCACGCCTGCGGCGCCGTCGACCCGTTACCAACCACATTCCTGCATGTCTCCGGCACGAACAGAATATACGGCACCAACCACACCCCCGTATAAATAAGACAAAACCAAAAAATGGCGTGCCAACCCAGGTACTGCCCTATCACACCACCGACGACGGGAGAAAGAGAAGGACCGATGTTGATCCCCGCGCTGACAAAACCCATGTACTTCCCCCTCTCCGCTGACACCGCGACATCAGCCACCACCGCATAACAAAGCGCCAGAGATCCACTACTCCCAAAAGATTGCAACATCCTCAGCACCAACAGCGCCGCGTAATTCTTTTGCAGCGCCAGTCCCAAATTGGCGCAGATATAAACCAAAAAGGAAATAATAAAAGCCGGTCTTCGCCCCGCCGCGTCGCCGAAGTCGCCGTAAAGCGTAGGCGAAAAGGCTTGCATGATCATGTAGGTTGTTAAGGTCAAGTTGGCTTTGCTGATGGACACGTTTAAGTCTTTGGCGACGGCGTCGAGAACGGGAAAGTAGATGTTGGCTGTCATGGGGCTGATGAAACCCGCGAAGGTGATCATAGTTACGATCCATTTGCGGGTGGAGGGGGGGAAGACGGTGTAGGCGGGCCCGGAGGGGAGGCGGGTGAGGGCGGCTTCGGGGTCTCGGGAGGGATCGGCGTCGGGGTTGGTGTCTGAAGGATCTAGGTCCGGGTCCGGGCCCGGACGGGGGTCTTGGCCGGCTACGGGGCCCGGCCGGTAGGTAGGATCATTGCTAGGTGATATTGTTGGGATGCCGTCCTTTTCTTGGGCGGTTGCTATGGTTGAGTTCGAAGAATCGACACCTCGACCTACTGAGCCCTTGGAGGAAACTGATGAAGGACGGGAACCACTCATGTTGGGTGGTTCCGGTCTTGATCCAGGAGCGGTTTTGTTTTAGGTTGGAAAAAGAAGTAACGATGCTTCTATGTACTATGGGGAACGAAGACCCAGATACTTATGCTGGATTTTATAACTCACCGCCACTGCGTTTTACACTGGCGGAGGAGTCCCAATCGGTGTTTGAAAAGGGCAGAAAGAGGAAGGGGAGTAAGTGGTGGATAGATAGATGGATATACGAGAAAACCCTACGGCCGCTGGACGGCGATGTGTGAAAGACTTTGGACGGGCGGTGGAGTCTTATTCCCGGAGCCCATTGCATGACTTGCATCCCCAATCCGCAAGGGGGTTGCCATTCTTGAGGATTGTTAAGCTTGACAGAGGAGGAAGGTGGTTGGACTTATCACTAACAACTTGAACTCGGTCAGCATTCGTCCAATCATGTTGATCCATACTGTACAGACGGCGGGCAGAAAGGAGTGTCCGGAGGCCATGACGATTGTGCGAGGTCACTTGGGGAACGTGTAGAGCGGATGGACCACTTTCTGTCTTTTCCTTTGATCAGGTGTCAATGTCAGTAAGATCGATTGGCCGTTGAGCGGTTGAAGAGATGAATCTGGGCAGTGTAAGTTTGACTTGAAGAGCACGATGCATTCAATGGACATGTCATGTTTTACACTGTGCCCGTGGTCATCAACTCCGTCCATTACAACATGCGAATACCTCGATACGACAACTCTCGTGAATATTCTACCCTCGTGCCACTGCTCTTTCGAGACCATGTCGATTCTATCATTTTTCGACTCCACAATTTGAGTTTGCCTGTGGAAATGATATGGAAAAGTACGAAAGGTGCCGAAACGGCGGGAATAACACCGAGTTTGACAACATCGGTGCCGTTTTTGCCGCTTTCCCGCTCCGGTCGGGGCCCAACGACGCCCCACAACGGCAAGACGCGCTTCTTGGCCTCTTGGCGTGCTTGGCAGGCACGGAATTCAGGCCGGATGCCAAAGCCACATCTCTTCCAAAGCACCAGCCACTGCTCGTCCATGTCGATGCACTCCGTCATCGCTTTGGCGTCATTCCAGCCACGTTGAGCTACAGCATGCGGCAGCAGCGTGGGATCATCCCGTCTTTCAACTTTCCCTTCTTTGACATCGCGACACCTTGATGGCCTCGGGAACGAATATCCGGACCTCAATGACGGGTGCACTCTAAATACGCTAGACCAACCATAATTCTTAATACGAACATTCCCAACTCCCAGACACGATGGCGAACCTTACCTCTACCTTCAACGAGCTCCTCAAAGGCCACGATGCACCTCCCACGAAGCCCTTTACTACTGATACCGCCGACGAGTTCCTGAAGGAAGCTTACAGAATTGTAAGCCATTCCCTCCACTCCTGACACCTTCACGGAACGATTCTAACGTACATCACCAGACCTCTCTTGTCGCCCAATTACACTCCGAACTTCGCAATCTCCGTCAAGCCTACCTCTCGACTGCTGCTCCGCGCAAGACACACCTCCACACCTCCGCTCGTAACGGCTCTTCCCAGTCAGTCTACCTTACCGATCGCGACCGTGAGGAGATTGACGCCAACGCCAAAGCGACATTGCGCGACCTCAATGCCCGCATTCGCGCCCTTGAGGACGCCGAGCAGCTGCGCCAGAACACCGAGACCGCCCTGATCCAGAAGAAATATGCCCGCGGCCTTGGCGCATTGGGGTCCTGGGCTGCTGGCGGCGGCCCGCTAGGAAGCTCAAAGAGCAAAGAACATGCTGCTGCCGAGGCCGTTGCCCGTCAACTGGGCGCACATCGTGAGAGTGTTATCTGGTACCTTAGGCAGCGCCTGCAGGAGACAGCAAGGACACAGCAGGCCATGATGGAGACCAGGTTAACACGGGAGATGGAAAAGAACAGGAGCGTCTTGGCAAAGGCGAGGAGCAGTGCTGGATTTGGTGCTGGCAACGACTTTGGTTCACGGAGGCGGTCCGGAAGCGTGGCCCAGGGGAATGCCTCTCATCTGCCTGCTGATGAATACGAGAGAAAATCGTCGTTGCCTACGGAAGACCTGACGGACGAACAAATACAAATGTTCGAGAAGGGGAATCAGGATATGGTGAAGCACTTCGAGAGTACGCTGGACAAAGTCAGGTACGGAGCATGTCTAGGAGGACTATCGAGGTTCACATTCAGGGGCTAATTGCGTTACAGGGCCGCCGAACAATCACTGCTCGAGATCTCCGAACTACAAAACATGCTGGTCAGCAATCTCACGACTCAATCGGCGCATATTGACCAGCTTGTGGCCGAGTCCTTCGAAACCACGGAGGGCGTCGACAGGGGTAACAAGGAGCTCAAGAAGAGCACTAACAGGGCCAGTCCAGCTCGGTATACCTTCTTTGCTGCTACTGGGCTCTGCGCCTTCCTTGTTGTATGGGATCTGATCATCTAAGATTCGTTGGTTTCGGCGATGCGCAATTCGGATAATAGGCGGCAAGCGCTGATCGAAAATATGGTTAATAGTCCCTTGCTAATTTTCATCGCTACTTCTCCGTGTTGATGTTGTGGTTTCCAGTCTGTCGTACCCCCAACCTGCAAAGTCCAGGACCTTCTCGTGTCGTCATCACCAAAATCCACATGTTCGATCCTTCCTCGACGCTTGCCCGACTAATACTCATACTCCTCATCTAATAAATCATGTTTTCTTCCCCTTCACCAAGTCTTGCCAACTTTCACTTGTTCAGATATACCAAGTATCATCTACTCGTCGACGTGGACCCCATCCTCATCACCGGCATCGCTTGTTAACTCGGAGCTTATTTGATTCCTCTCGCCCGGTTCTCCATATATCTTCCGTTTCGGGTATCACTCAGCACTGCGCTGCCGCCGCCGTCAAATAACCAGCAGTCGTCGATCGAGTTCCTCGGAATGCACATGGACCCCAGCATTTGGAGCATGCAGAACCAAACTGAAAAGTACCTGTAAGTGTCTTCCAACAAGATCTCTACCGACCAAAACGTGACCGATTACAAGCAGGTGACCACAACTGTTATACCCTCGTCATTATCGAAGTCCTCGGTCTCGACCGCCCACGCACGCGTTCTTGTTACAGGAAGGCCAGCTTCAACTCCTCTTCAAATTCCCACAACGGTCGTGCCAACATCCCGTTCAAAATGTCGCTTAGTCAATTATCCTCGAATATCCTTCACCATGTATGCTCGACAGTGAATAATGCAATTGCGTGGAAGTCACCATCGTCGAAAGTAACCGGCACTGTCTTCTTCACTGCCGCCCAGGTCCTGGCGTTCTACCTATTTGCAACAGTGGACAATTTCAGTTTTCCGATAACTACGCACTACCTCTTCCTACGCGGACGTTTCACCGCACGCAACCCGCAGCTCATGTCCAGCTTCATGGAACGCAACATGCGCATCAACATGATTGAGCAAATGCTTTTCAACGCGGTACTTCGGATGGAGCTGGCAGTTGACGATAGAATTCGAGGAGATCGAGATCGACCTCGAAGGCATACTGCATTCCACGGCCTAGCAGACCTAGTCACATGCCCCTGCTCCGGCTACCCCCGTCTGGGGATACTCCGATGCTATCCACTCCTGATCAGGTTGATCAAACCCACGCTCCAGATCGGCTATCGACTATACAGGTGCATCGAAGGTATTATCCACAATAATCGTGACATAAATAGGCACATGGCTGGACTTTACGAACCCATATTATTTGACCTTGGCCACATCATAGGCAGAGGGTTTGCCGAAGGGCCACGGCATGGTGCGACGATACAATGGCTCTGGCCACGAACCTTGTTATGGCGTCGGGACGGAGAGAGGCTGTTTATCCGGCTCGTAGGCATTGAGCCTCCTGATAATCGTCTTGACGTGATGTTTCGTGCATGGCCGATGGCGGAACAAGACAACGGATTACCACCGGTGGGTTTGTCATTAAAAAATTCCCAACATCAAAGCACATGCACAGTACACTCCGGATCAAGCGATGATGTCTACCTTCCAGAGCAATGGGGGTTTCCTACTTGTGTCTAGCAGGGACGGTTGACAAGTGAATCCTTACATTAGTTGTGGCCGTCGAACTTCCTCCCCTGTTCCAGCCTCACAAATGTCTTTTGTATTGTCTTCCAAAGATCGCTGACCAACACAGCAGCATGAACATCGAAGTACCAATTATGGAACCTTTCAATGACTATCGAGCGTGTTGGGGGTATGGCAGCCGGGGAGACGAGCTAGATCACCGTTGGAAACGTGATCGGTTGGTGATGAACTTTGGATCATTGTGTCACGACAGTATGGGGGAGGAGAAGTCACTGGGCGGAAGGGGTCACTGGTCGGTTGCGATGTGGAAAAGTAGACGAAAAGGCGCAGACGGCGCAGGATATGTATAGGTTGAGGTTGGTGGTAACTTACCCAGGGATTATGGTGATGAGTTGCAAGCGAAAACAGCGGATTTTGTGTAGCACTTTAGATACAGTCTATACCGTATACACTCGTCACACTCGTCTGTCCGTTCTGTGCTTCCAAGGCTTAGTGATGCCCATATAGACAGTTAGAAGCTTGGGTACGCCAAAACAGTTACCAAGAATTCAGGTTCGACAGAAACACATAGACTTCCACCAGATCCCGTGCGTTCCCTAGCATTTTACAGCATCTGCGAATGTGATTCATTGGCCGCCTAGCTGCCTTGTTCCATCCAGCGCGGCAGAACGGATAGGCGAGTTTGACGAGTTTATACCTAGGGGATTGTATACAGTTCTGGGGCCGGTACACAAGCGAGTTCGGTGAACATTGCTGTGTCAGTTTAGATACCAGCCAGTCTTCTATTTACATCTAGTGAGTAGTGTTGATCATAGCCATATGTACCCGTCCTCAGTTGTGGATATCCTCGTGCAGTTTGTTTACTTCATATCAGGGGCTGAGTGGAACCAAAGACTTACCAGTCACATCACATATCACATCACAAATCACACAAGGAAAGGGACGAAGAAAGGAACAATAGTTTGACGGATCAGAAAGTCCGCAAGGACCAAAACAAAACGAATCTTTTGATTAACCATTCGGGCACGATAATATCTAGTGTGCCTCTGCCCTCTGTCCCATCAATATTCTCAAGTATCGATAGGTACTGTGATTCCCAGAACTTCCCCGTTTACTGTTCCCATCCATTCAACAGTAAGTAAATACCCATGAGGCATCTTAGACCGCGACCTCGTTACCATATAAAATCCCAATAACAACCAAACACACCCATACTAGTGATAGAAAGATAGCTGCAATCATGCTTATCCCCAAGCAGACAGACAGCATGACAACCTGACAACCGCTTATTGGTCGACGAAAAGGGAATAGCAGAGAAAAAGAAAGAGTAAGAAAAATGACCAAAAAAAAATAAAGACCTAGAGCAGAAAAGCAATCATAGAGGGAGACATCCACTACTGCACCTCCCTAACAACCTTATCTACCGCTCTCGCAAAGTAATCCACGTTCCGCGTATTTAGACCGGCCATGCTGATGCGGCCGTTCTTGGTCATGTAGACGTGGAACTCCTCCCGCAACTTGGCCACCTGGTTCTCGTTCAGCCCGGTAAACGAGAACATGCCGATCTGGTCGGTGATGTGATTCCACGCGCCGGGGGTACCCAACTCCTCGAGCTTGGCCCGGAGAACTTTCCTCATGTCGATGATACGGCCCGACATGGTGCGCAGGTTCTCCTTCCACTCGGCGAAGAGGGCAGGGTCGTTGAGCACGATCGAGGCTACCTTGGCGCCGTAGATGGGCGGGTTGGAAATCTCGGAGCGCTGGAGGATGGCGAGCTGCGAGGCCACGCGGGTGGTCACGGCCGCGGCGTCCGACGAAGGGGCCGAGACGTAGTGGAAGCAGCCGGCGCGTTCGCCGTAGAGACCAAAGTTCTTGGCGAAGGATTGGGCGATTACGAGCTCGAAGCCGAGCTCGACGAAGAGGCGGATGGAGTAGGCGTCCCGGTCGAGGTCGCCCGAGGCGAAGCCCTGGTAGGCGGTATCGAAGAAGGGGAAGTGGCCCTTTGCGGCCATGATCTCGGCGATCTCGCGCCACTGGGCGGGCGTAGGGTCGACGCCGGTGGGGTTGTGGGCGCAGGCGTGGAGGAGGATGACGGAGCGCTCGGGGGCGTCAAGGAGGGCCTTCTTCATGCCGACGATGTCGAGGCCCTTGGTCTTCTTGTCGAAGTAAGGGTACTGGGCGATGGGGAGGCCGACGTTGGAGAAGATCTGGTTGTGGTTGGCCCATGTTGGGTTGCTGAGGTAGACGGTGGGCTTCTTGGAAGCATCGCCGTACGGGTTGTAGAAGCGCGAGAGGAAGAGACCGCCGAGATGGCAGGCGCCGGTGCCGGAGATGGTCTGAACTGAGGCGACGCGCCCCTCGGCGATGGCGGGAGCGCCGGCACCGAGAACAAGCTCGGCGGCTTTGCTGGTTAAGGAGGTGAGACCGGCGATGGGAAGGTATTCGTGGTTGGCTTCGGGATCATTTCGTATGACTTCATCCGCCTGTTCAATGAAAGCAATTGGTTAGTTTTCTGTTTGCTGGTACATTGATGGCGTCTCGACAGTGATGATGGCGATAGTGCGGGGAGAGCTGTAAGTGCCCCTGGAAGGTGGAGGAGGGGTTCAAATGAGGGGTCCTGTATGTCGCACAAAGCGCCTAGCTTCAGGGACCACCCTATCCCGCCCAAAACGCCTACAGGCTTCCCCGGATTGACGCTTTTGAAGCACCCGAGGTCCTCACGATGGAGCTGACAGGAACTCCATTGCGCCTCATCGCCAGATGGAAGTGAAATAGAAATTAAAGTGAAACTCACCTTCTTGACAACTGGTAATACCCACGGCTTCGCATTCTCATCTCTGTACGCGCCAATGCCCTGGAAGCAGCAAGTTAGCAATTGCTGTGATACTTGCACCACGCGGCGCATGTGTGGGTGGTCGTGAGAAGCAACGTACCAAATCAACCTTTTGGGGACTTGTGTCCGCCTTGAAAGCTGCCGCCAACCCAAAGAGAGGATCTTCGGGGGCTTGAGGCACCACCTGAGCGGGGAAACTTGTTATTTGTGGCAGCGCCATGTGTTTGGCGATGGTCTGGAGTCTGAGGAGGGGAGTAGAAGAGGTGGTGGTGGGGTTTGTGTTGGTGATGGTTGTGCGATTTGACGATGACGACGTTGGTGTGTGGTGGGAGGAGAAGGAAGTGTGAGTGTGAGGAGCGGGAGCGGCAGCGCGCAATAAACTCGAGGCAGGCGCCATCTTGTCTGTTTGTATATGAGACGGTTTCTGTATCTTGGTTTCCTTTGCAGCGAGGCCTGGAACGGACTCTCTTCGGTTGATTTGATGCAGTCTCGCAAACTACACCGACAACGGACGGAGGATTGGACAGGCCGAAGTTGCGGGGGGTTCCAATCAGCAGGCACAGTCGGATCTGGCCAGAAGTTGGGGTCGAACAAGGAGGTTCCAACGGTCGGTAAGCGGTTCTCCTTTTAGCTCTTCAGCCTGTACGGAAGGGCGGAAGGCGGGAAGATGACTGGTTTCTTTCCTGGCTAGAAGCTGGGGATCGTAGCACTCTCTTGGTTCAGGTTTGCAAGTCGTGACTAACACGGACTGTGCGATTGGCCTTCTGGGTAGGTTCCAGGTTGTTGTGTAGGATGGCCTGATATAAGCGAACAATGGATAGACGCAATTGTTGGGACGAATGGTGTGTCTAGGCGGTAGGATGCCGTAGTAGTAGGATGATAAGACAGACAAGAATTAGCCCGATTTGTTTCAAAAGTAGGAGGAATCTATGAGAACGGACAGAGCAAACCACCCGTAGGACTATGACATTATGTACTTGGAGAACCGGTTTTGCTATGAGGTAAGATTCACAGTATACAGGCCACTCAGGGGCGGCATGTGAAGCCCATAACGGGTCCGGCCGATTTGCGACCGAGGCATGAGGAATCGCACAACATCACTTGACAGCTTCCCAAGACGGACATTACTCATCGAAACGCGGCCATCCAGCGTGATACCTTGTTGGCCCTCTAATTATACGGATAAACGTGGATTTTCATACAGCCTGGAACGCTTGGAAGCATCGTGAAGACGCTCGTGTAAGTGCGCCCCAGTTCAACGGGACCGCAATACGTGACTGGATGTGGAGGTTGCCCACTGTAGTCCACTTCTAGAGTCCCCGTCCGGTCCACTTGAAGCCCAATGACACTGGACTTTGCTCGGACTTGGGATAGCTGAGCTTCCCCTTGAGGCCCTTGTGAGATTTGCCGACCGTTCTTGTGACTTGAAGAAACTGTCGGGCATGGTTTCCCAGATCCATAATAGGGAGACGGTGAGTAAATCTTTGTCACTAACCTTGACTCCAAATGCATCGTGATGCCAGGGGCAGATGATTGAATATTTCGAGACGTCTCTCAAACTGTGGACCAGACGCCAAGCAACGCACACAGAGCCTCGAGGAATGCGGAAGGGCTTCCACGGCAAGAGCTTGCAGCACTTGCAGCATGGTAGCGGAACATGGGCGGCGTCCCGTCCAAACACGGTGGGGACCACTGGGGACCAAACATCCACCAAACAGGAGAGCCTGGAGACGGATGACACTCAGAATCCTCTACCATCTGCCACTTTACAGGCTGTGCTTAGCACGTGCGAGGTACCTGTGGAGCTGCTGCTGGAGTTGGATCGAAGTTGGCTTCTCCCGAAATCGGCTATTTTGGGACAGGACAATCTTTGACAATCTTGGACTCTGGAGAACAAAAAAGAAGGGATTCACGACGGTCAAAATGTCAAAAAAGCCCGAGAAAGGCTCGATCCTGGAATCGAACCAGGATTGTCGGAAGCTGTAGGAGATTTTTGTATCAGAATCCGAAGTGATAACCGCTACACTAATCAAGCTGTTTTCGTCCGAAGTCCGGGTTTCGGACGTCTCCCCTCAAAGCTCCGATTCCAACACAACACAACAATCTCGTATCAGATAAAGTACCATACCGTCAAGATAACCATTCGACATGTCTCCGAATCAACCCCGATAATCAAAACTAAAAGAGACGCCAAGTAGCCAGATAGGTTGAACACATCTAGACTCCAGATACTACTTGGCTGAGAGAGCTTGTTTTATCCTTTTGAAAGAATCAGATCAGGTGGCATGTTCATGGCGCATTTCCTCCTGCAAGCGCTCCAATAAGACGATACAAGTCAGATACGGTTCGATATGGAACTAGTCGATACTGTTGCACCCGATGTCGCGCGCTTTCCTTTTTGTCACAAGCCTCTTGTCAGGTTTTTTCTCCCCGCCCCGGACAGACCGCAATCCGGGGTAAAGACCGCCGCCGCCGCTTGTTGCCAATGGTTTCCGCGGGGTTAAGGCGTCGATCTACCCCTGACTGTCACTGGATCTTGTTTTTGTGCATTGGTCAACGGTTCACAGCCCTGACAGCTTTCCCAGGCGCCCAGCTTTCTCCTCAGTGATCGGAATACGACACTCGTTGGCCCTCGGCATAATTCATTCCCCTTCTGCTTCCCCAAGTCCCAACAGCAGCAAAGAAAGACCGAAAATTTTCACTTTGGTTTCTGGCCAGGCGCCAGCTTCCCCTTTGGTGCTGACCTCCCCACAAAATATGTTGGTGCCTGTGTGATGCCCGGTTCTTGAGCACTCTCGTCTCTTGAGTCTCGATGACTGTCGGACCCGCTGGAATACGTTATCTAGACAAAGATAGCACCAAGCTCACATGACCATTTGCTGGACTGAGAAACACCGAGAGTTTGAGAGTATCAAAGTGACTAGCAAGACCGCCAGTTCTCAAAGTAAGCCCTTCAATGAAAACACGGTCCCTGGACCACATGACAGTTGATGCGGTGAGGACGACGTTAGGCCCGGTGCTTGGACGAAAGAAGCAGGATTCCAGAAGAAGTCCGGACAGAGCGGCATGCCAAGATACGGGGGAGAGTCTGGGGATCAGGGGAACCGGCAAGCGGGAAGGAGAAGATCCCGAATCCGGATAGCGGAAGGCGGATGGGCGGGCAAGGCGGGGAAGACGAGGAGAATGGATGGAGCCGGAATCGCCCGACATGGACGGATCATCGAAATCATCATCGTGATGGACCTGCCGTCCTGCCGTCCTGCCGACGATGCCGCTGGCGACTGAATGCCATGCTTCACGCTGCCATCGATTCGGCTGTCACCTGTGACCACCGCATTTCTGGGGAACGGGAGCGGCCTGTGATGGACTTCGACAGCTGTTCCTGCTGATCATTCCCGTATTCAGACATTTACCCACCATGCACCAATCACATCCCGAGCGCATTCCTCCCGCATCTTGGCAAGAGCTGGACAAGCCAAATGCCTGCCGCGGGGTCTTATCAGCCGCTTATCTCCAATTGTTAACTCTCGAAGCTAGGTCCACCAGTTTTTTCTGCCGGGCGGACAAGATTTCGTTTCAATCGGCTTGAACTCCATCTACCATCATCTCCAGCCCGCCCTGCAGCAGCATCTCGTCGCCTCTAGGAAACCGATCCCAGTACTTCCTCTTTTTACACAGCGTATACCCAATTTGCGTTCAATTCTACAACACAACAAAACAATCGAAACAATCGAGTTGAGTGGAAATACGACAAGAAATCAGTCAAGATGGCGTCGCAAAACATGCCGTTCATCAAGAACCTCGCCTCGAGCGGTACGTTTACATCCCACCTGCCAGTACATACACTACCATGTGATCGAAGTACAAGCTACATCGCCAACTGGGATACCTACCTTCTGCCTCTTGACAATCTTACCACTCCTATATACAATCGCATTCTACCCAACAAGCCAAATGTCTACCCAATTCCCACGTCATAGGCCTCCATTACTGACATTCCTTCCCCCTCCTCGACAGACAGCAAACTCCGCAAATCAGCCGTCACCTCCCTGCAAACCTTCCTCTCCGCCAAGCACATCGCCACCACGCTCTCGCCCATCGACATCCTCAAGCTGTGGAAGGGTCTCTTCTACGCCATGTGGATGTGCGACCGCGCCATCCCTCAGCAGACCCTTTGCCAGGAGCTAGCCGACCTCATCTACATCCTTCCCCGCGAATCCGTCGTCCCCTGGCTCAGGGGTTTCTGGGCGACCATGTCGCGCGAGTGGACGTCGATCGACGTGCTGCGCATGGAGAAGTTCTTGCTGCTGGTCAGACGGGTGGTGGGCGCTTCTTTTAGGTGGATGAAGGGCGCGCAGGACGGGAGGGAGGATGTTAGTGCTGCTACCAAGACAACTGCGTCCAAGGGAAAGAAGGCGACCAAAGGTGGAAAGGAGAAGAGCGCGTGGGACGTCAAAAGAGTCGATCAGATCCTCGACATGCTCGCCGAGTGGCCGTTTGCGCTGGACGAGGATGTGAAGGAGGACAGCGATTCCGAAGAAGAATCCGAATCCGAAGCCGAAGAAGACGACAAGCCCCAACACGAATCCCTCAGGAAAGAGAAACCCAAGAAGAAGGAAAACAAGGACCCGCTCCACCTCCTCGCCAAGAAGATACCGACCGGTCTCAAGATCCACGTGCTGGACATCTGGGTGGACGAGGCCGAGAAGGTCGGCATGCTGGACTTTGAGAGCGACGAGGAGGCGCTCAAGATTGTGCAGCGGATCATCGAGAAGATCGAGGAGCTGGAGCAGCGCACGGTTAGCCCCGCGATAAGGGTCCGGTCCAAGGACTCGTTGGCGGATGAGAGGCTACCGGGGAATGCCGACAAGAAGCCGGAGGAGAAGGAGGATGAGGGATGGGGTGGGTTTGATAACTGATTTTCCATTGTTGTTGTTTGTTTGATACTGTAAATGGTTTCTGTTGGAGATATCATGGCTGGCGTAATAGAGTGCTTTGTTTGATTTTGTTCAATCTTTTGTTGAACCATTCGGAATATGTTTGTGATGATTGCTGACTGATGTGCTGACTGAATCGTGAACTTCACAGTCAGTTTCTGGAATTAACGTTACCCAATAGACCCAATCTGTGTTTATAAGTGCTGCTTCGAACAGTAACAATCACATACGACCATAGATGGTAGAAAACTCGGGATCCCGTCCGCTCTCCCATAGATAAGCTACCAATCGCCTGACTAGTAGTTGGGTCGGTGACGACCAGCGAATCCCAGGTGTTGTATGTCTTTTTCTTCTTTTTTTGGGGGGTTTTCCTTCCCTCTTTTTGTTTTCACCATTGAGATTTCCGACATTGTGTGCTTGATTTCCAAATGGTGGTGTTTAATCTGCAGTTTTGCGTCAATGGGTGTTGCAAAAATAAGGTCAACTTTGTTACTGTGTCGAGTCTCGTTCTTTCGACGCTGAACGAGCTGGCTCAGGAAGCGAAGATATGTTACGTGCATTGGCACTTGAATGTTTGCAAACCATCTTCCAAGATGAATATGAGAAAAAACCTGGGGATGTATAACAAAATCGACTTGTTCAGCCATCATCCGGATTTCGCTTGTCCACCCACCATCCATTATAACAACAGTACTGAACCATACATTCTCGTCGAAGCGAGGAAGACGAACGCCTGGAACAGAAGGGAGAAACACACAAGACAAACACAAAACGAAACGGTAATTAGCTAACTGGTTGCTTTATACCCAAGTAAGTTTTCCAATCGCTGTTACCAAAATGCCGAGTGCCTTTTGGCCAACCTCCGGCCCTTAAGATATAACACATACCCTTCCTTAAGCCAAAAGATACGCCTCATCACTGTTTCCCACTTGCCCTCACTCATCGTACAACCTGACACCCACTTCCCCTTACCTTACATTTTGTGTATCTCACTTCTTCCCCCTATCACCCCATCAAGAAACTTCGCAAAAACCAGAAATTAAGGAGGTCCCTGACTCCTCGTCTTCCTCTGCGTCATACCCACAGGCTTCAAAATCTTCCTCGCCGCCTTAGCAACCTTATCCGCCGCCGTCTTCTTGGGTCTTCCCGGCGCCCTTTTGACCGGGGATGATGCACCATCAGCAGCGCCATCACCATTCGTCTGCTCAGTCTTGGGCTTCTTCGCTTCGCGATTGACCGCCTCGTTATCATCGTCCTCCTCAAATTCATCGGCCTTCCTCTTATGAGCAACAGCAGCAGGAGCAGGAGCAGCCTTGACCCCTTCCTTGGCTTGTGTCGGGTCCGAGGCTTTGGCGACGGTTTCCGCGGGGATGGTGGTCTTCATCTCCGTATCGCCCTCCTCATCCTTCTTTGATGCGCCGGCTACTCCGTTCGTGCCTTTCTCTCCCAGTGGCGCAGCGGCTACCGCTTGGTCCGGGTTGGTCGCCGCATCCTCCTTTGCTTCGTTGACTTTCTTCTCGGTCTTGCCTTCGGTAGACTCCTCCTTGGCAGCCTTCTCCAAATCCAGAGCCGCCTCCCCGTTGGACAGGACCGTCCCTGCGCCCGCAGGGTCATCAGCCGGGTCATCAGCCGGGTCGTCATCTGAAGACTCTGACAAGCCGTCACCTTCAGGCACGGCATCCATGCGAGGGTTCTCGTGAACCTTTTCGGGAGCCGGGTCGTAGATGGCGATGGGCGGAGGGGCGGAGGGGGTGGCGGTTTCGTAGCCGTGGAATTCGGAGCCGGCGTGGGTGGGCTCTAGAGCCATCTTTTCGGCGACGACCTCGTTTAAGGTGGGGAAGGTTTTAGGTTTCTCGGCGGCATCCTTCTTGTCGTCGGGATGGGCGTCGGTGGCGGGTTTGAGGTTGTCGGTTGCCGCAGAGGGCTTACTTTCAGTGGTGGTGGCGGCTACGTCTGCCATTGGGACGGGACCGGAGGCCGAGGCGGAGCCGGTGTCGTCTGGCTTGGTGGTGGTGGAGGGATCGGTGGGTTGCTGCTCAACTGCGTGATGAACGCCAAGAGGAAGGAGGCTAGGTGTCAGTTTGACTGTGTCTATTGTGTTTGGGGGTTTCTCGGGAGTCTGATCGATAATCGGATTGGAATGGGCAGTGGTATATATCGGGTGTTGATGCTGATGTTGGATAGGTTAATGTTGTCAAGGGCGATGTTGGTGTTGAAGGGCGGTGATGGCGCGTGGACGAATCAGAAGAGGAGCGCACAAGGATTCGCCAATGCGCTCCGTGTAACAGGTAGATGGCGCGAAACCGCGAAGTTCCGTCTCTTTGATGATGAATTCGAAGCACCAGTCTGAATCCTAGATCCAATTGTTCTCACACGGAATATTGTGCTCGTGTGGCGAGGGCATCTCCAACTCACCTTTGTTGACTTGGGCGGACATTGTGATGGTGTTGAAGAGGGCGATGACGTAGTTCGGGAGGATACCGCGAAGAGTGGGTGCGCTGTGCGATTTGAGTGGAAGAGGAAAGGCTCGGCGGGTCTAAAATCTGGGGAAATGCGCAGGGGTTCGTTCGACGTTGGGACGGTGATGATGACGATGAAAGCAAATGCTGATAGTGTCGATGATGAAAAGCACACAAAAATGATGGTTGGTTGTAAAGTTGAAGGATGTCTTGAAAGTCGGATATGGAATTCAGTTGCAGGAGCAAGGTAAAGACTGTGTGGTGGTCAGGAACAGAGAGATGGACAAGGACCGCGGTGGCTTCCAGGGTTCCCGTTATGGCTGGTGATGTGCACTGATCAACTGCGAAATCCCCCATTCGTTCATTCAGGGCAGAGCTCCTCGGGTTGCTGTTTCGTCAACGAATCAGATGGCGAGAATAGTCGGAACAATAGGAGGGCCGGGAGCTGGTTATACGAGTTACATACCTCTACCTATTCTGGCTGTTATGGAAGCATTGATCACCACCACAAACTGGAGAACTGTACCCCTCCCCAGTTTGCGGAACGGGAGAATCGACCAGAGTCTGCTAGCACTTCCCACTATATACAGGAAAATGAAATCGATGTTTGGATCAGGCATTAGGACAGGCACTCGTACAAGAAACGAGCCTCATCAATCATGACCAAGTTGTAGCACTTACCGGCAAAGCTTTGGCCTTGACGTTTCAAAGATGACCAGGCCATGGCCTCCCCAACAACCTTAAACCAGTTCAAACATTGAATACTCGTCTTCCATCCATTGTATACCGATATACGCGCCGCAGAACAATCGCTCACAATCGTGTTTGACGTGATATTGGGTCGTCTTGCTCGGTGTTCGGTCGGTGTTTACATGGTGCCATTGTGCATCAAGGGACCTCATACTTACCTCCACCTACCGTGGGGAGCTTTCCCCGCATGCCCTCCATGACGTGAGCTCCGAGCCGATACAGCACCCGAGCTCTGGTAACACTTTGACTCAACGCCTGACGCTCTTGAAGCTATGTCCGCCTCACCTCGAGCTGAACTGGGCTGATCGAGCTGAATGCCTTCCAGAAGACTGGCAATTACACCAAAGATACTGACCTTCCCAACGCTGTCAGTATCCCAAACTGAAGGTAAGCGTATCTCGTGGTCGAGATCCCTTGGCTGCTTTCCAAGACTGCACACCAAGACCCCGTGCATACCACAGGGTCCGGTGGATTTTGCACGCATCCAAACCCAAGATATCGTGCTCGAGGAAAAAAAAAAAAAAGAGTCATCAATGGCGCCAGTCAGGGATGTCGATAGGAATCGCTCATGGTGTTAGTTGAAGCGGCATAACGGTAAGCGCCAACACTAACACCGACCACCTCTTCTCAGTTTCAACCTTTCTGATTTCATCATTTTCTCCACCACCAGCGACCTTCATGGCTTCATCCCAACCCCGTGATTCCACCTGCCAGCACTCTGTCCGTAAATAGTTTCCATCCCATTGCGGCAGCCAAGCACGAGGCCAAGATGGGCCAAGATGGGCCAAGATGGGCCAAGATAGAGGCCAAGATAGATGCCAAGAGAGATTCCCGTCACGTTATTCGCCACGTGAAGCATTCCGTGGATGAAGATCCTCCCGCCAACGCCAAGAGTGCTATCAAAAGGGGCTGCGTACGTACCTGGTCGGTGCTGGGCGCTCTCGGCCGTCACATTCCTTCGAAATGCGGTTCCATCATGCGGCGCGGCGGCGCGGCGGCGCATGCACGGCGACGTCGACCACGGAAACCCCACTCTTGCGTGCCATGTAAACCTTGTGCTCCGTCCGGCCTTCCAGAACGTCAAGTCCTTCACACCTCCCAAGCCGACGCCGAGCCTTGGTGCCAAGGCCGATAACTTCTGAGAACATCTATGCCAATGCTCGGCCGCGATATGATGGTCCTATCAGAACCGGTTGCGGGAGAGGCTTCCTTTGTCGAATGCCCGCACCTTGGGAACTTCGATACTCCATCGTCTGAGGTTGAGCTCATCGCGATCGCCACTCCCTTCCCACCACTGCAACAAGGTCTTATCAAGCCCAGCCCGAAGCTCACTGGAAGAACGCTCTGCCGCGCCCAAAACCTTCTTGGCCGGGAGCATCAAAGGTCTTGGGCGGCTGGGATAAACTTCTTGGTGTTTGCTTGGCTGTCGTTATGCCCAGACATGTTGCTGCGAGGTTGACCGGTGGGTGGTTGAAGATGTTGGAAGTTGGACCCAGCTTGACGGCACTGGGCAAAACCGACGGAGAAGCGGGCATGACGGCGATGCCCGCGTTATGTACTTAAGAAAGTCATGTGCCCAACTTCCGTGAAAACACCTGTTGATGTACCCCAAATCCCAACTTGCCGCTTGGGAAAAGGAACGGAAGCACAACAACCCCAATCTATAATTCCGCACTGCAGCAGACTGGTGCTCAGACCTCCAAGTTCCTGCGAAGACTCCTCCTCCTCCAAACGAGGCAACACATCTGTGAGCCGTCTCAGCTCAGACCGTAAACATATTTGTTGCGTTCCCGTCCCGACAATTTTAGCGACGACCCAGAGTGTTGTTCCAAACACCATCGACCCCATGCCATAATGGCAGAACCCCAATACCCCAAACATCCCTTCCTTCTCTCTGTACCAGAGGTCGAGAAGGCCCTCGACACACGAATTGACAATGGTCTCTCGACGAACCAGGTGCCGAAGCTGCAGGAGCAGTATGGCGAGAACGAGTTGGACATAGGCAACACCATTGCCTGGTATACCATCTTCATCAGACAGCTATGCAATGCCATGATTTTGGTTCGTACCACAGTTCCCCAAATTCTCCCAGCGATAGCCGAAAACTGACTTCTGGATATAAATGCTAGGTCTTGATTTTCGCCATGGCTCTGAGCTTTGGTGTCAAGGATTGGGTCGAGGCTGGCGTTCTCGCGGCTGTCATCATCCTCAATGTCGGAATCGGTTTCTGGCAAGAATACCGTGCCGAGAAGAAGATGGACGCCCTTCGAGCGCTCTCGTCCCCCAGTGCTAGCGTACTCCGTGATGGAAAAACCTCTGTTATTCCAAAGTAAGTTGCCAGACACCCACCGAAAGAACAACTGAATAGTTCGCTGACCCATGACCGTACCACAGTGCTCAAGTAGTTCCCGGTGATATCGTCCTTCTCAAGATGGGCGACACCGTCCCTGCCGATCTCCGCATTTTCGAGGCCATGAACCTGACCTGCGACGAGTCCTCGTTGACGGGCGAGGCCGAACCTGTCGAGAAAATTACGACCAACGATATTGTGGTTCCCGGCACCGAGAAGCCAGCACTCTCCGAGGGCGACCTTGGTATCGGTGATCGTATCAACATTGCGTACGCCACTACCATCGTTCGCAAGGGCCGTGGCCGCGGAATCGTTATTGCAACTGGCATGAAGACCGAAGTTGGTAAGATCGCTGCTTCCACGAACAAGAAGCAACGCAAGGCCGGTAGGTCGATGAGCACCAAGCATGGCCACCTCCAGCCGGTCAAGGGCGCTGGCTTGCGTACGTGGGATTTCATCGGCAAGTTCCTCGGTTTGACCGAAGGCACGCCGCTCCAGATCAAGCTGTCCAAGCTTGCGTATATCCTGTTCTTCTGCGCAATCTTACTGGCCATCATCGTCTTTGCCGTCAACAAGTTCAACATCCCCACCGAAGTCATTCTGTATGCCATTTCCACTGGTATTGCCATCATCCCGGAGTCTCTGGTTGCTGTCTTGACCATGACCATGGTCGTGGCCACTTCTGTTATGAGAAAGGCCAACGTGGTCGTTCGAGATCTCTCTGCTCTTGAGGCCCTAGGAGGCGTCACCAACATTTGCTCCGACAAGACGGGCACACTAACACAGGGTGCCATGATCGTCAAGAAGGCCTGGCTTCCCCCGTCCAGCGTTTACACCGTCCGCGACTCCACCAACCCCAGCAACCCAACTGAGGGCAAGGTAACTTTTTCTCCGGATGATGCCAAGGCCAAGAAGGAAGAAAAAGAGCGCGATTATGACCAGGAGAGAACCACCCAGGCCATCAAGTTCGATGTACCGGAAGGCGAGAACGAAAAGCCCAAGCAGCCCAAGACATCGGAGATCGATGCCGAGGTCACTCCCGAGCTCAGGTTATTCCTTCATGCGACCGCGCTCTGCAACCTTGCCACGGTCCGGTATGACGAAGAAGCTGACGGCTGGAAGACCACCGGAGAACCTACAGAAATTGCCATTCAAGTATTCGCCCACCGGTTTGACCACGGCAAGAAGTCCCTCGAGGGTAAGGGCTGGAAGCAGGTTGCCGAGTTCCCCTTCGACAGCAGCATCAAGCGCATGTCGGTCGTCTACAACGCGCCCAAGAACAACGATCTTGAGTATTCTTCTGAGAACAGCATTGTTTTCACCAAGGGTGCTGTTGAGCGTGTCCTGGATTTGTGCTCCCATATTGGAACCGGCGACGCCCAGCAGCCCATGTCTGAAGAGGTTAGGGATCGCATTCTGGACCAGATGACTGACTTCGCCTCCCAAGGCCAGCGTGTCCTTGCCGTGGCGTACAAGGAGTGGGATGGACTGTACTCTGCTCCGGAGGAAGCCAAGAAAGGCGATGATTCCGTTCGTGCTCAAGTTGAAGAACATCTGGTACTGCTTGGTCTGGTCGGCATCTACGACCCGCCCCGCCGTGAGACGACTGGTTCCATTCACACCTGCGCCGAAGCTGGTATCAAGGTTCACATGCTCACGGGAGACCACCCGGAAACGGCCAAAGCCATCGCTAGGGAAATTGGCATCATTCCTCGCAACCTTGGTGTGCTGCCGGCGGGCGTGGCTGAGAGTGCCGTCATGAAAGCCACCGATTTCGACAAGCTGTCAGACGAAGAGATCGACAACTTGCAAGAGCTGCCCCTGGTTATTGCCCGTTGCGCCCCTGAGACCAAGACGAAAATGATCGAGGCGCTGAGAAGAAGGGGCGCCTTTATGGCTATGACTGGTGACGGCGTGAACGACGCGCCATCGCTCAGCCGTGCGGACGTTGGTATCGCCATGGGATCTGGTTCGGATGTCGCCAAGTCGGCGGCCAAAATCGTGCTGACTGATGACAAGTTCAACAGTATCGTTGCTGCTATCCAGGAGGGTCGCCGCATGTTTGAGAACATCCAGAAGTTTATCCTCCATTTGCTGAGCAGCAACGTCGGCGAAGTCATCTTGCTCATTGCCGGTCTCGGGTTCCGCGACCAGGACGGATTCTCCGTCTTCCCCATCTCGCCTCTTGCCATCCTGTGGATCAACATGGTTACCTCGTCCTTCCCGGCCTTCGGTTTGAGCAAGGAGCCCGCTTCCCGGGAAGTGATGAGGAAGCCCCCGCACGACCGCAAGAGGGGCGTGTTCTCGAACCAGATCCTGTGGGACATGATCGTGTACGGCATTCTTATGGGGACCTGCACGCTCATGACCTTCGTCATAGTCGTCTACGGCAAGTACGGCGGAGATCTGGGCAAGGACTGCAACCGCAAGTACAGCGACTCGTGCATCCCCGTCTTCCGGGCCCGAGCGGCCGTGTTCGCCCTGCTGACCTGGCTGATCCTGCTCAGCGCTTGGGAGTTCAAGAGCATCCGCCGGAGCATGTTCCGTCTCAACCCGGACAACCACAAGAAGTTCGCCGTGTTCCATGACCTCTGGTCCAACAAGTTTTTGTTTTGGGCCGTCCTCATCGGCCTCGTCAGCGTCTTCCCCACCGTCTACATCCCCGGCCTGAACAGGAACGTGTTCAAGCACACCAACATCAGCTGGGAGTGGGGCGTCATCATCGGCATGTCCATCGTGTATGTTGTGGGTATCGAGTGCTGGAAGGCCGTCAAGCGCCACACGGGTATCCTGGATGACCACAAGGTGCCCAAGAGCGCGTGGAGCCAGGGTGATGATGGTGGGAAGAGAGAGCGGACCATGAGCTTCTCACTTTCTAGGAGCTTTGGGAGGACCAAGAGCTTCTTGGCTAGGACCATGACAAGCTCGACGGCAGGAAACCCTGCTGCCGATGATCGACAGGCCTAAAGGGCGCATGTTGATTGATATCTTTGACGTTGTTGACCTTGATTTTGAGTTTTGTTTTGTTATTGTCGTTATGTTTGCGACAGATACCCGGCCTCGGCTCGACTTGCGAGCACCTGGCTAACGAGTGGATGCCTGATGTTGGGTCTGATATTGCCCGTGGTGGTTGGATATTGTTATGACCTTTTCCTTGATAGTTCTATGTTGACGAAGATGAGGAAAGATAAAAATGAGGGGGGGGGGATCAATGAGTGATTAAAACGAGTGTATGATTTTCCTTGTCATGTATTCAAGCTTTGATACCATGACATTCGGGGCCTTGTTGTTCTGAGTGTTGTTTCCTGTATATAGCGAAGAGGTAGTGAAGTAAGAATACTTCGTGTCGTGCTATGAAAATGAACGAGTCGTCCAACATGCAACTCCGTCGTTGTGTTCTTGATATTGTCCGGTGGTGTGATGGGTACTTTGTCTTGTGCTTGCGTTTATGCCTGCCTGTCTTTTCTGGCAGAAAAGCGTGATGCCCCATGAGATTGGTCAGATTCACTAGTTCACGTCTCTTCCTTGGTGGTGTTTTCCTTC
Organism: Neurospora sp. CHS-2018b; assembly: GCA_009806015.1. Classification (NCBI taxonomy): domain Eukaryota; kingdom Fungi; phylum Ascomycota; class Sordariomycetes; order Sordariales; family Sordariaceae; genus Neurospora; species Neurospora sp. CHS-2018b. Next base: position 650,413 of record RAOV01000004.1, read on the forward strand.
CAGCCAAAAAAAGGGGGACCTCTTGAGACGTTGTGAGCTTATCGATAAGGAAATCAGCATGTCATTTTCAGGGGTAGATTTCAGTGCAGCCCTGGCCCTGGCAGGTATTAATTACAGGGCAGGCACCACATAGCCTAGCGCTGTCCCAGCGTGACAGCGACCGGGTCCCCTGAGCCAGCCCGCGTAAAGGACACCTCGAACCTCCACTGACGCGAGCATCATCCATCACTGCATCGAGACATCGACACACCTTCTTTCCTTATCACGACAATTCAATTCGATCCATTCCTTCGTCGACAGCCGCTCGTTTCCTCAATTTCAACCATATCGTAATATTCAGTCACCATGGCTCCCACCAAGACCACCGGCAAGGATGTGTACTCGGTCATCCTGCCGACCTTCAATGAGCGCCAGAACCTCCCCATCATCACCTGGCTGCTCAACCGCACCTTTACCGAGCAGTATGTCACCAGTCCAGTCTATTACTCTCTGTCCCAATTGGCGTGGATCATATCACTGGTCTCCAGTTACTAACTTGCCTTCCACCAGAAACATCGACTGGGAACTCGTAATCGTTGACGACGGCTCCCCCGACGGCACCCAAGATGTCGCCGCCCAGCTCGTCAAGCTCTACGCTCCCCACGTGCAACTGCAGACCCGCACAGGCAAGCTCGGCCTCGGCACCGCCTACGTCCACGGCCTCCAGTTCGCCAAGGGCAACTACATCATCATCATGGACGCCGACTTCAGCCACCACCCCAAGTTCATCCCCCAGATGATTGCCAAGCAGAAGGCCGGCAACTACGACATCGTCACGGGCACCCGCTACGCCGGCGACGGCGGCGTCTACGGCTGGGACCTCAAGCGCAAGCTGACCTCCAAGGGCGCCAACATTTTTGCCGATACTGTGCTCCGCCCCGGCGTGAGCGACTTGACGGGATCCTTCCGGTTGTACAAGAGAGATGTGCTGGAGAAGCTGTTCCAGAGCACGGATATCCGTGGTTTCACCATGCAGATGGCTCTGGCTGTTACGGCCAAGTCCCAGGGCTTCTCGATTGCTGAGGTGCCCATCTCTTTCGTCGACAGAGTTTATGGTGACAGCAAGCTCGGTGGCGAGGAGATTGTGGAATATGCCAAGGGCGTTCTGCAGCTTTGGTGGTCCACGTAAACAGGACAAGGGGTACCACAAGAACAAGAGGGAGCGATTTTCACAAGGAAGGAAATTCCAAGATATATAAAAGCTAATGGCTGGGCTGGGCCGATGTACAAGTTAAGGTTGGGATCTGGGTTGCATGGCGTTTTCGTTCTCATTTCGCGTTACATAACTTTCTGGGGGTTTCACTAATTGACTGATGATAACGTTGAGTTTTGGTCATGAATCATTTTGGATATCTCGCTCTACGCTACAACACAACAACAGCCTCAAACCGCTTAGCAATTCCTGCCGCCCGTCACGCTGATAGTCTGTGCAGAGATGTACGAGCTCAGAGGTGAAGCAATGGCAAGCACAGCACTGGCAGCCTCAGTTGCTGAACCGGGCCTCCTCAAGGGGATATCCGCAAAGGGAACCGGTCCGCCAGTCTTCTGGGCGTTCTGCTTCTGGGGAATACCCAAAGCAACCTTTTGACCGTCGACCTCGACAAACGCACCGGCTTCCTTGTTGGCTGTCAACCGGGTCTCGATGTGTCCGAAAGCAATGGTATTCGCCCTGACACCGAAGGCCGGACCCCATTCCTTGGCTATCGTCTTGCTGAGGCCAACAACACCGGCCTTGGCCATGGCGTAGTTGAGCTGGCCGGCGTTACCGTGCAGACCGGATGTGGAAGAGATGTTGATGATGTTGCGTGGCTCGCCGTCCTTGACGCGGAAGAAGGGAGCTGCTTCGCGGATGAGCTTGAAAGGGGCGGTGCCGTGGAGGGCGATGATGGTTTCCCATTGCTTGTCGGTCATCTTTTGTCTGTGTTAGCATCAACAACTCCTTTTTCCCCAATGAGAGAGATCTTGTCCTACCTTGTGAATGACGGCATCCCATGTGAAACCAGCATTGTTCACGATTATGTGAATCTTGCCATTGCCAAACTCCGCAGCCTTCTTCACCAGCTCCTTGATGTAGTCGTCCCTGAGAAGGTCACCGGGGACAGAGATGGCCTTGCCTCCGTTGGCATTGATCTTGTCCACAGTAGCTTGGGCTTTGGCGGCGTCAATGTCAGAGACAACCACCTTGGCTCCTTCGTTGGCGAAGAGTCTGGCGCACTCGGCTCCGATGCCCTGGGCGGCACCGGTGATGATGGCTACCTGGCCGGCGAGGAGGCCTTTGGGGTAGTTGAGGTGGCTGGCGATTTGCTTTATCCTGTCGGCCATGATGATTGTTGGGTATGCTTGCTCGGTGGACTTATGCTAGTGAAAGGGACCGTGGAAGCTCTTTGAAGCTCTGGTGAGCGGACTACAGGATCACCATTAATATGTACTTCAAGAGCTACAACAAGGGATAGAACCCAGCCGAGGTACATCTCCAGTCGATCATCCCAATCGGCTCCTTGTTACCCATACCCCGCATATTTGATCTGAAGGTTGCAGATGTCATCCCATCGACGCTTAACCCTTCCCGTCTTGTAGTTCTCTTCAGATGAAAAAAAGATTGGACATTGACATTCTCCTTTTTCTTCTGAAATGATTGAGGTCTTAAAACACAAGACCGTTTTCCTCCACAAAATGGTTGCCTACTTTCACCGGGAAGTTTCGTTGTTCCTTTATACGTAGAGGTACCTCACTAAGGATATCAATGGATAAACATGACCGGATCACGGCTGTTGTTGCCGTGGAAATGTTTCTCCAGGCCATCAGGGTGTCAAGGCACGACCCGGCACGCAACAGCACCCCTGCCACAGCGTGGAGAAGCCGCCGTGCTGCCCCGCAACCCACTGCGGGACCTGCCTTCCAGCGACTCCATCCGATTGACAGTGACACAATCCGCGATCCTGGGGGGTGGGCAACAGCGTGACTGGATTTAGCTCTCGACATCCAAAGTCAACAAAAACACCACAACGCGCGCAGCAAAGATGCAAAGAAACAAGACCGGCAGAACGCCCTCAGGGCACCAATTCTCACGACTGAAGCCTGCCGAGATCGATCCTCTGGCCGAATATGGCCTCCCCTCTAAGGGAGAGAAGAGGTGATATTCTATTTAAACTAGCTCTAGCTCACCTAGCTCTCACAAAAGCATTCCCGCTGACATCATCACCACCAAACCAAACAGACTCCTAAACTACAAAACTCAAGAAGCCTACTACTCCAAGATCGCCGAGCGCTACCTCGCCTTCTGCACCGACGCCGGCGACCGCGACTCTCTCCAAAAGCAATTCTCCCGTCTAGCGCTCGGCGACAGCACCAACACCAACACCAACACCTCAACACCACTCCTCCCAGCCGGCTCGACAACAGCAACACCGCCATCCTCCTCACATTCCCACGAATCTTCAACACCACAACTCCCCCCACCCTCCGACCTCTCCCAAATCCTCTCCGCCCTCCGCAAGCTCCGCGAAGCCCTCGTCGCCTCCTCGCGCCTCGACGACTTCACCACGCAAGTCTACCTCTTCGCCGTGCGCCTGGGGATTCTCTCCTCCTCATTCGAGACCTACCTCCCCTCTCTCCTCTACCTCCTCCGCGTCATCCACCGCTCCCCCACGCACCCCTTAACGTCCGTTGAATACCACGAGGTCGTCTCCTACTTAGTGTTGGACACAGCCTGTCGGCGCGGCGACCTAGCCGAGGCTTACTCGCTGAGGAATAAATACGGATTAAAAGATGCGAAGGTGGATGCTACGCTCAAGGCGTTGGTGATGGATGATTGGGTAAGCTGGAGACGGACGAAGAGAGCTGTGGATGGGTATAGAGTGAGATTGATGGAGTTTGCGGAGCCGGGGATCAGGGGACATGTGCTCAAGGCGTTTGGGAGGGCGTATTTGAGTGTCGGGGTGGAGTATTTGGAGGAGGTGATGGGGATGAAGTGGGAGGAGATGGTGGAGAGGTTTGGGGTCGGGTGGGAGTTGAGTAATGGTAGGGTGGTGATTAGGAAGATTGGGGGGAGGACGCAGTAAGGGGAAGGGGGAGGCGGTGGGTGGTGAGGTCGGAGGATGGATGAGAAGTGGACGGATGGCTTGGGAGAGGTTGTGAGTTGGCGAGTGTGCTTTTCATGGTGCGATGCATTTATTAGATACCCCCTTTTTGAACTTCGCTATGCGGTCTGAGGTTTTGCCCGAGTTAAGTCGTTTGGTTCTTGTCGTTGGGCAGTGTGACGGGAACTTTGTGCTTGGGATACCCAAACCATCCGATGTGTTGCGACTACACTGAGCCCCTGTTGTATTCTTGTTGCCAGTTACCACTTTCCTCATATTCGTCAAACCTCGATCGCACTACGACGAATAACTCACTTAACCGACAAGACATCTCATAATGGTTTATAATGGTACGTGATCCAAGTTGTTGTGGTATTATCATTTCATTATATCGTGTTCTTTCCTCATACATATCCAAGGTCCGTCCCCCCATCATGGCCATTACATATTATTGTATATCCAAAGTCATATTGACACCTTAAAGAAGGGCAACAGCAGCCATGAGGCCACCGATGGCACCAAGACCGGCAGCGGCAGTCTGCCTGGGGCCGGGGTTGCTGCTCTGGGCACTGCTAGCCGCGCTGCTGGCAGCGCTGGCGATGCTGCTGGCGGCCGAGGACACGGCGGCGCTGTTGGAACCAGTGACGGTAGTGGCAGCAGCGGTACCGGTACCGGTGGTGACGACGGCGGTAGCGGAAGCGCTGCCGGTAGAGGTGGTGGCAGCGGCGGTCGCGCAGGTGGCCTTGGTAGGGAAGTTCGTGGCACCGTTGTTCTTGCAGAACTGTTTGAAGGTGTGTTTTAGAAGCCTGATCTGATCTGGTTCGCGACGAGAAATACATGAACGGCGTAAACTTACAGTGGCAGCGAAATTGGCGGCAGCATCAATATCGCTGGTCGAGCACTTCTCCAGGAGGCAGCATTGGATGTCCTTGATGAACGTCTCGTCCGTGCAGATGCACTTGGGGTCGCGACCGCAGTTACCGATGCCGTTGGTGAGGTAGGGTGTGGCACATTCGGTCTGTTTATGGGTTGTTAATATTGTTAAAACGGACTACGATCAAAGGCGAAGAAGGTGAATGGAAACTTACAGCGCAAGGTGGGAGGTTACCAAGGTCTTGGGCAGCAGCGAAGCTGGCGAAAGCGAGGGAGAAGAGGGCAGCGGTGACCTTCATGTTTGCGGTGTTTGTGATGGTGATGGTTTTGGTGGTTGGATTGGACGTTATTGAACGGAGGAGACGGAGCAGGATAAAACACAAGAGAGACAAGAAAGAACAACCGGGTGGTACAACTCAGGACGGGAATGGGGATTCAAGTCATATAAAGATCCGGTGTCATTCTCCTCCAATTGGCGATGCCCATTGAAGGGACACCAATCAACGCTCCTTGAGTGACATAGTGATAGCGGCGGCCGCGGACCCCTGGCAGCTCGCCTGGCCACTCGATTCAAGCCAAGATTCCAAGTTGAGGTACCTGACCGTAGTGGTAGTGGAAACCAATGGGAAGCTGAGGTTGAGCTAGGCAATGGTGAGAAACCAGACTGACGCTAAGCCGTTGTGTTGAAACTCTCCCTTTTTTTCCCTTTGATCAGATGATCCGGCTCTGTGGCTCTGGCAGTAGAGATACTATGTAAACTTGCTTCGGTTGAGTAGAATTGTAGAGATGTGTTTGTGTATTTACCCGCCCCTTCAACTTTGTAGAACGAAGAACGTGAACCGTGTTACCTGGAAACCATGGTGTTGATAGAAAACAGGAAAACGAAGCATGGAATGACAATGACCAATAGAACTGCTGATCGGGCCCGGAGTTACTCGCTCGAACGTCTCACCAGGGGCATGTAGGGATCTTTGACAGGAGACCACATGGAGTCCGATCTTCGGTACCTGAGCTTGGCTGTGTCTACCTAGCTGCAGTCTTCTTAAACTCGGGACGGTTTGTTCCCGTTTCTTTTCAAACCGCAAGAATCGCAACTATCCGCAACTATTGTTCAGCCACAGCGCATTTATTATATGAACTATCTGTGGAAAAGCTTATAAGCAAACATCAATAACACCACTACCGGGGCTTCCACCGTGTCGGGTTATGCCCTGTTCACGATGACACCGACTCCGCTACAGCGCCAATAGAACGGTGGAGAGAGTCCACTATCCCAACTGAGTCCAGCTTTCAGGGGCTGGTTCCGGGGTTCAATGCAGTCCCCAGATTCTTTTTCGCGGGTTGCTGATCATCCAGGGCTGAATCGATATGTTGAGAAACCGCAAGTCGGTCAAGATGGCGGTGGTTTCACTTGAATTTCACGCAAGAAGAAAGGCCATGATGGAGTTTTACAAAGCGAAAATCGCTGCCTAAATCTGAGAAGAGCGGTATCTCAACAAGTAAGACCAAAATCACGGCGTTGGGAACTATCATCAGATCCGGCACTCTCTCGTGAGATTTTGGTGGCTGATCATCGGCGGCACTTTTCCCGCCAAGACACAAAGACACTCGGTGATATTGGCCGGTAAGCTCCCAGCAGGCGTGTGAATAGCCCTGGAAAAGGGAACCTTGGGTTTCAGCAGCTAGCTGGAAGACCAGTCAGAGAACAGTTCCCGTCTCCTCGGAATTTCCACTGCCTCTACGCCCAACTCGTTGGTTACCAACCAGTTGTTATCACCGAATCTACACTTGCTTACATGCAAGTAGACAAGGCCCTGTCGACATCATCGTCGCATTTGTCCATCTGTTTGTGTTTTCTTGCGGTCATCATAGCTCCAGTTTGACGACCTTGACGGCACGAGCCGCGCACCCAGCAGAGAGTTTGTCTTGGTCGTGATGCCACTCACGCTTTGAAAGCTTCTCGAGCTCTTTATCCCACTTAATCCACACCCGGAATCATACCCAGGCCTGTCAGATACCGAGGCGCAAGATGGGTTTGGGAATTCTCGAGGACCGAGTCCTTGAACATGTCCCTGGTGTGTGAAGATGTTCATAGTTCCCAAGCATTCATTCAACAACTCAAACAAACTGTTTACTAACCCACCTATCCACCAGGAACAACACAATACTTCGATGACCCAGAAAGACCACAATATGCTACCGACGGCACACATGAACACCTCAAGTGCGATCGAAGCGGCCCGGTGCCCATCGTCCTCGTCCCTCAACCAACAGATGACCCAAATGATCCTTTGAACTGGCCGCTCTGGCGTCGCGACCTCATCACCCTCGTCCTCTCCATCACTTCAGTCTTCGCCACCGCTTTGGGTCCCATCCTCGCTGCCGACACCGTTCTGCTTGTTAGCACCCTCAAAGACGTCACATTCGTCAAGGCTTCCCTCCTGACTGGTTACTTCCTCCTCGGATCCGGCGCGAGTGCCTTCCTGTTTGTCCCGTCCAGTCGCATATGGGGCAAAAGACATCTGTTTATCCTGGGCACTATCCTCTTGATTGTCACCAGCGTGTGGACGGCTGCTTCGGGCAGTAAAAGCTATACGAACTTCCTCTGGTCGAGAATCTTCCAGGGCGTTGCGGCCGCCCCCTTCGAGTCCCTCGTCAACGCGGCCGTTGGCGACTTGTACTTTGTCCATGAGCGTGGCAAGCGCATGGCCTTCACCAACCTGGCTGTTTTTGGCGGTGCCTTCTTCACTCCTATTCTTGTCGGGAAGATCAGCAATGACATGGGATGGGAATGGACCTTTTACTTCGTCGCCATCTTCTCTGGCGTGTGCCTCCCGGCTGTCTACTTGTTCTGCCCCGAAACAGCCTACCGTCGTGAGCCGACACCACGCTTCTCCGCAACGAAGAACGACAACGCTCCCGACCAAGAACCCAAAGAACCCTCAGCTCCCTCCCACCAAACAACCAGCACAAGCACCGACGAACCCACCGCCACCAAGGACGAAGAACAAATCCACACCTCATCCGAAGCCCCCATCGACACCACCGGGGCTCACACCCCCATCCCGCCAAAAGCCACGTTCCTCCAATCCCTCGCCCTCTTCAACGGCCGCAAATCCTCCGACTCCTTCTGGAAACTCACCCTCCGCCCTCTCCCCCTCCTGCTACACCCCGCCTTCATCTGGGCCTGCCTCATCCAAGGTCTTCTAATCGGCTGGACCGTCTTCATCGGCGTGCTCATGGCCTTCTTCTTCATCGCCGTCCCGCTTTGGTGGGACGAAGTACAGACGGGGTACGCCTACACCGGTGCCTTTGTTGGTGCTTTGATCGGGTTCGTTATCGCTGGTGGACTGTCGGATTGGACGGCGCGGTTGATGACCAAGTGGAATGGGGGCGTTTATGAGCCCGAGTTTCGGCTGGTGTTGGTTATTCCGCAGATGGTGTTGGGGTGCGCGGGACTGTATGGATTTGGGATTACGTTGGACGGGATGTTGTTTGGGAAGTATCATTATGCGGTGCCGTTGACTTTCTTTGGACTGGAGGTCGCCGGAATGGTGATTGGTGCGGTGGCGGGGAGTCTTTATATTGTTGATGCTTATCGTGAGTTTTTCATGTTCTGGAAAGAAGTTGGTGGGTGCTGCTGAGTGATTGCTGACTTGACTTTGAAAACAGGTGATATTGTGATCGAGGGTTTCACGGCTATGATCATCTTCAAGAACTTCTTCAGCTTTGCTTTGACGTTCAAGGCTTGGCCTTGGCTTATCCAGAGCAGTGTTAAGGCTGAGAAGATCTTTAATGCTTTGGGAAGTGTGCAACTGGTTGTTTGCTTGCTTACTATTCCGTTGTGTAAGTTGATTGACCGAGTTGGGGACATGGATGAACTACTTACTAACATTTTCATGTCTAGATATCTACGGGAAGCGCTTGCGCAGCTTCTCCTATCGCCACGACATTCTGGAGCTTTTTCATTTGCGATAGTCGCACGGTGGCACCATTATAGTACACTATTTAATCTCTAATATGATACCCTCGTTTTTGTGTTGTAGGAAGTTATGGGAAAGAAGATGTGAAGAGGTTGTTCATGATGGATGTTTTGAATATGAGACGCTGGTATGAATCAAGTACACCATCACCTTCTTTCGTACGTTATCGCCATGATGTGAAAACCTCAATATCATTTTGTACCAAGCGGGTATCTGCTTTTCACTCACTATAACACCCCCTTTTCTCGCTATCATATACATAACAACACATCATGTCATCATACCAACATCAACATCAACAACTATTCCCTCATCCCCTTCGACCTAAGCCTTCTGAACAGAAGAAGTATCCGAAACGCTAGTCCCCTTGCCAGCCGGCACCTCCATAACTTCACTGGTACCCTGCTTTCTCCTCTTAGTCAACCTCAAACCACCAACACCCAAGATCAGAGCCTGCAGACCAAGCACAACACCCAAGGTAACCATAGCACCAATGACACCAGCAACGGCATTAGACATGCCACCCTTCTTGCTCTCAGAGCTCACGCTCGCAGTCTCCTCAGGGAAGTAAGCAGCGCACTGCCCCGTCTTCTCCCCGCAAGCATCGCACCACTCCTTACTTCCACCCTCGAGCGCAATCTTGTTCATTTCGCTCACAAAGGTCGTCCACGGCAACTCCGTCTTGTCCTGGCCGAACAAGGGGTAGGCCTTAGCGGGGTTGCTATCGGAGGCAGTGCCGTTGGCGAAAAGGAAGCGGACAAAGACCTCATCCTGGGAAGGGGAAGAGGAAGAGGAGGTGGTGAACAGCTCAAAAGTCATGGAGCTGGCGTAGTCGACAATGGCAGTGAAGTCCTGCGACACGGCAGGGAGCTGGGAGAGGCCGAAGAAGGAGGCGAAGGTGCCGTAGGGGCCGAATTGGATGTTGAGCTTTTGCGAAGAAGAAGAGATGGAGGAGTTGAGGGTAGAGACGATGTGCGAGGCCAGGACGGAGCCGGCGACGGCGCGGATGGGAGAGGAGGCGTTGTAGGCGAGGCCGAACTCGTGGATGTTGGCGAGATCGGAGAGGGTTTGGAGGGTGGAGGGGGTGAGGAGGTTGGAGGAGGGGATGGAGGTGTTGTGGATGGTGGAGACGTGGATGTAGTCGAAGACTGTTGACGGTTAGTTAAAGACACGAATGGGCTGAGGAGAAGAAGGGGATACTTACTGCTGTAAGCGTTCTTGAAGGTGGCGTTCACGCCTGGGAAGGTCGACTCATAAACGGGCAGCAGGTTCTGGTAGAACTCCTTGGTGCTCTCCAGAAGCTCGAGGTACTCCTTGCTCTGGAAGTACGCCTGACTGCTGTTCACGGCAGCTGGGCACCCGCTGTTTCCCTGCAACCAGGCACTAGACTCGGCCTGGGTGCTGGTCGCCGCCGCCGCAGTGTTGACGGGAATGTACTGATATCCGCTCAGAGGAGCCTCGATGGTGGTGCCATTGGCGAGCTTCTGAGAGTTGACCGAGCCAGCGGGAGGGTACAAGCCCTGGAGGAAGTTGCCGGCGCTACCCTGGAGAACATTGTCGACGGGGGCGGTGACGGAGAGCTCAGTGAGATCGGCGAGGTCGGAGGAGATGCCGCTGATGCGGGTGGAGGACTTCTCGTCGATGTAGCGGGAGCGGTACCAGGAGCCGGAGAGGTAGACTTGCTCAGCACCGAGAGCAGTGAGCTTCGTTGGGGAGTAAGCCTTGGTGGTGCGGTCACCGTGACGGCTGAAAATGTAGGCACCGAGGATAGTCTCGGCAGCCGTAGCCGCAGGGATGGAGGCGAGGAGAAGAGCTTTGGTGTGCATGGTGACTGACGGGTGGTATTATACCGAATTCCCGAGATATGATGACCGATGCGATGGACAAAGACCCCAAGTGACAGGCTTCTTTTGTGAAGAAAGCTTGTGCAAGAAGAAAGGAGAAACAGTTTCTAGCTTAAAGCCAAGGGCAGAAGAGTTTTATTTAAGCTGACCTAGAGACCTCAACCCATGATAAGAAAGAGAAACTATCACGCTGTTGCCCCTCATGTTCAACCAATGATCGACATGTTGGGAAGGAAACACAGCATGGCAAGCATGGCCAACCCCACTTGGAAAGCTTGTTTTTGGGCATCGAACTCGGATTTGGCTTCTTTCTTTGTAAAGTGCCAGTCAGAGAGAGTGGACAGCAGGTGCCACTGAGGAGTCTGGAGATGCAGGTGTTGGCAGGGGGTGGCCAAGAAAGAGCACTTCCTCGGGGTATTCTGTGTGCCTCCGTTGGAGTTATCGTGTGTTGATACGACCTTGGAAGCTGGCTAGCTCGGGATATTCGTGATGGTGTAGAGAGTGATGAATCATCACTTTGAGGGAATTAGCAAAATACAGGTATAATAGACCAGATTACCACGGAGAAGTGATTCTTCCGTATTATCGACATAGGCGGATCTTCCATGGAAGTAAACAAAAGACACTCGACAACATCCACATCATATCTGAACCGCAAATGTGAAATCCCATCAGATAAGCCCTATAAATTTGTCAAGGGCCCTGACTAACAGGTATTCTTCAGTGGTGGGGCATGTGATTTGATATTTTAGTGACCAGGGAATCGCCGCCCCCCGGGCTGCCCGGCAGCGGAGATAAGACTATCAGGTCCCGGTGTGGATCACGAACCTGGCTCGGCCCGGGGACACACGGAACTCGCACCTCACAGTCTCGACCGATATCCGTCTCTGTAGCTGCTCATGGTTTGTCTGGAATACCTCAAGAATTTTTGTTTGATTTATCGGATATAGCACCGAATTCGTGAACAGAAGCTGAGAAATATGCAATCATTTAGCACGCCTGCTCCGACCCAAACGCCTTGCAATCATGCCGCCGTGGCATGGCCCGATGGTATCACAAACGCTCAAACTGAGAACATTTTCGGAATCCCATGTTTTAGAGCTTAGACTTTGGCTTTCTTCCGTCCTTCAGGTTCTTGCTGATCTGGCCAGCAAGCAGGAAGTCGGGATACTCCATGCCTTCGTCAATGCCAATGTTGTTTCCTCCCTGTCGCCTCCAGCCAGCGCCATCAACGACGAGAGTGGTACCATTGACGTAGTTGCCAGCATCGCTGAATAGGTAAACGGTAGCGTCGGCAATGTCACGGCGGCTTCCCCATCTGCCGCTGGGAACGGCCTTGGTCATCTTCTGCTTGTCGACAGCGCTGCTGGCGAGACGGTCCATACCCTCGGTACCCTCGATAGCACCGGGAGCAATCACGTTGGCAGTAATACCGTAAGGGCCGTATTCGAGAGAGACGCTGGCCATGAGGGAATCCACGGCGGCCTTGGCAGCGGACACATGGGCCTGCAGGGGCATGCCTGTGTAGTGGAAGGTAGCGGAAACCGAGAGGATACGACCACCGGTGAGACCATTGGGGTTTGGGTTCGGGTTCCTGGCAGCGGACTCGATGAGGTAAGGGATGGTGGCCTTGACGGTGTTGAAAGTACCAATGGTGTCGATGTCGATGACAGTCTTGAAGGCATTGGGGCTCAAACCAGCAATAGGAGCAATGAAGTTTCCAGCAGCACCAGCGATGACAAAGTCGATGGCTCCCAGCTCCTTGACGCACCGCTCAGCGGCCGCCTTGAGGTTGTCAAACTATGGATTTGGTCAGCGAGACTTTTTCACCCCTGATTCATCCAAGCAACAACACTCACATTCCTGACATCGACATTACCAATGCCAATGACACGAGCTCCAGAGCGGATCTTGGCGATGTCTTTGGCAGCCTTCTCGGTCTTCTCCGGGTTGCGACCAATGATGCATGCGTCAGCTCCCAGATGGACCATAGCGCGAGTTTGCGCACTGCAGATGGTGCCGGCACCACCGGTGATGAAGAGTACCCGGTTGGCTGTGACGATGATGGTTAGCTACACTGTTTTGTCTGCACGAATTCATCCGGGACTTACCAAAGATGCCGGGAGCCCATACGGAGCTGAGATATTCTGACTTGGGGACACTCATGTTGGCTGATGTTGACCGATGAAGATGCAATCACTAACAAATATTTGTTGTTGATGTTGCTGATGGAAAGAGGCAAGCAAGCAACCGAGACGGATAGGAAACAGAAACCCACGGGGTATATAAGACGACTAAAATATCAATCAAGATCAGATGCCAAGAGAACCTTCAACACCACGTAAACCGTTTCATTCGTTCCTTTGGCGAGTGCGAACTAGTGCCTGGGGTCGGGTCGGGTGTTAGAGAAGGGATCTCCATCTTCGCCCCGTCCGTGGTGGTGGACTCGATGGTGGTCACTCGGCAGTGTCACCGGCGCTGTCACTGGTTCAACTGAAACCAGCACTCCTTCAGGGCAGCTTCAGTTCGTTGCCGCTGGTACCTGCCTTCACAGCGCACGGTTTACCTCGGCTAAGACCCACCTTCTCCAGACTGGCCCAGCCTTGCGGTCCCCCACACCCCGCAGCGCTGTCTGTTTAGCGACCACACTGTGCGTCGCTCAGCAAAGTTCGGATGGTCTGCCGTTAGCGGATCGCATTTTGCCCCACTATAACATCAACGCCTTCTTTTTTTGTCCAGCCTCGTCTTCTTTGATTCACGATATCTTCAACCTAACAGCCGCTTTTCGTCTCTACCGGAATCATTGTAGGAAGCTGCACGTCCGAATTTTTGACGCGACTATAAACAAACCTTGAAAACAATCAACAATTGATCCCTCACTTCTTCCTCGACAACAATCCATCACCACCCTGTTGGTCATCCCACTTTCTCGTTTTCTCTGCGCATCCGAACCGCATTCTACATAGGTTTGCGATTTATCACTGCGCATCTCACTCTCTCATTTCTTTGCACACACCAATCTCTCACATACCACATCACCATTTGCCCACCATGGACACGGCAACTGACGTACCAAAGAAAAGGAGAGCGCTGCCCTTCAAGCGCACCGTTGCACGCACACCAGTCAACGAGCCACCCCCAAGCCATGCGCCAGAGAACAATTCTGACGATGATGACCCTCTCGCCTTCTTTCGGCGATCAAAGGACGTCTTCCCAATGGTCCTGGAGGACTTGGAGCGAGCATCATCAGAAGACAAGGTGAAGCCATCCGAATCACCAAATGAAGGCCATGTCAACAAAAAAAGAAGGGTGTCGTCCAATGCTGAAGGCGACAATGAAGCACCTATCGGCGCCAGTTCGTCCAGCGTATCAGCTCCGAGCAGGACATCTGCATCGCGTGTTGACTCGGACGATGACGACCTAATCATGGACGTCAAAGGCAAAGGCAAAGAGATCGTACGACCCGACAAATCCCGGGTACCGACTCCTCGAAAGCCTCTTTCAACCACACCAAGAAAGTTGGGGACACCATCCAAGAAACGCTTCGCCTTTAGCGACGACGAAGACGACCACGGGAAGGATGACCTCTACTCCCCGCACTCGAAGCGCCGCAACCCCGACCGCTTCTCTCCAAAACCCACCGCGCTCGGCCGCAGCACCCGCACCACTCAGCGCGACAGCTCGCCGTTGGAGGGTTTCGAAACATCCTTCAACCTCCCCGGCGCCTCCTCCACCTCCAAGAGGAAACCCTTCCAATCCGCTGCTCTCGACTCCGACAACGGGGACTCGGACCTCGAAGTATCCGAAGTCCGCCCCAAGAAGCGCTCCTCTTCCGTTCTCTCTTCATCTCCAATTCCATCGGCCGCCAGCGACCCAGATAATGAAGCCACCACCGTCGCCGATAAGGCCGACGACGATGATGACTTTGCCAAATGGGTCACCAAAGCCGCCCAAATCGAAGCCAACCAGGAAAACTGGACAATCGACGTTCTAGTCACCTCTCGCATGCCGCACACCAAGCCGCTTACTGCGCGGCGACGGATGAAGCAAGGCCTGAAGCTGATCCTGGACACCTGGATCCGACAGCAGGTGATCAACGGTTGCGAAATCCCAGAGGATATCATGGGCAAGCTGTTTTTGACGTTTAAAGGGAACCGAATCTACAGCAACAGCACCATTGCATCTCTGGGTGTTAAGGTGGACGCGAATGGCGTTTTGCAACTGCCTCCTGGTGCCATGACTAGCAGAGAGGCTATGGAGGGGTACGTCATCCAGGGCAGGAATCCTGGGCTGGTGCTGGAGGTTTGGCACGAGGAGTTTTACGAGGATGAGCTTGCGAAGGAGAAGAGGCGGAGGGAGAGGGAGTTGGGGCTGATTGATGACGAGGAGGAGGAAGATCAGCAAAGGGGAACTGGTGCGTCTGGCGCCAATGGGTTGTCACGAGGTGGCAGCGAGGCTGCCGAAGTCAAGAAGACGAAGATCAGGGTAGTGCTCAAGGCGAAGGACTTGGAGCCGCTGAAGATTGCGGTGTACGAGGATACGCCGGTCGGGACCATGGTCCAGGTCTTCAGGAAGCAGAGAGATATCAGGCCGGAGCAGACTGTTGTGATACAGTTTGATGGCGAGGAGCTGAGGGAGAACATGCTGGTCGGAGCGATGGACATCGAGAGGGATGAGACCAACCAGTTTGAGGTTTACATCAAGTAGTGTGACCTGGAGGATTAACGGGGAGACGGGTTTTGGAGGGATCCTTCGCTTTTTTATTCATTTGCTATCTTGGAGTTGAAACCTGGAGTTTAGGGGACTTATTGCTTAGTGTTGCGATACATCGCAGCAGAGGTTATCACTCACGGTGGTAGGGTGGTTTGGGAGTTTTGAGTCCCGTCAGGAAATGGTTTATGGTATGGAGGCGCTACCCTAGCTCTCCAGCAGATACCCATATACGTATTTCACTTTTTGCTACATCTTGCTTTTACTTCCTCTTGAAGAACTTCGTAACTGTTAGATGGAAGTTGGCCGGTTAGAGCACGTAAAAGGACCTTTTCGGTTTAACATGGTTCCAACCCAACTTATCGTAGGCGGATTTCGAAGGGTTCACAACCTAGAGGTAGTATTCTGTGTTTGCTGTCTGTAAACTCGAGAAGACCAAGCTGTTATTCAGAGACGTCTTTTCCATTTAGCTCCGTTGATATAATCACGAGAGACCTTCAAGGTTTGGTCGTTCAGTATTTGTCAGGTAATCTTGCAATACCCAAATTACTTCACTTTATCGTATCCCGACTGTTCCCTATTTCATCAAAATAATTGTGATCGTGGTCACGAGTTCTCCCTGCTAACCTATGAAACCCGCTCCTTTCTAACCAGCAACTCAGTTTCTACGGACATGTATCGTGATTTTTGCTTCACATTGCTAGACAAAACGCACGCGAGCCCGCTCTTTTTGTTGTAAATGCCTCTTGATTGTCTTCTCACTTCGCCCTCCGGGTATAGATCATAACCACACATTGAAAGAATTCGCAAGGCGGTAGCTCCCCAATATCCCGTCTCCTCCTCCCATTTTCCACACACCTTCGTAGATCTCTCCAGCATGATGATTGGATCGTCCATTTCAGATCCTCCAGACTCAAAGCAAAAACATAATTGGACTCCTAAACGCCAGAACCCTTTTTAAGTGTAGCTCCCGAAATGCCACCTCCGTCCCTTATGTGATAAAAACCGTCGATTTTTGTTGACTGAACCGTACACCCCCGCGCGTGAACCATTCATTAGGTGAAAAATAGCGGCAACAGCAGTTTAACACGATATTGCCTTTTCTCGTGAGAGAGCTTAGAATCTCTCCTTTTGCCTCGAGGCAATGATCCTGAGGTTGTTGTACACCTTGCCGGGCTGGTGTCCGAGAATGAGGGAGACGACGGACTCGCGGGCCATGCCGATGTTCTCGAAGGCGCCGAGGATGTGGACGCGGGAGCCGGCGAGGACGATTCTGGTTTTTGTGGCTGTTTCCATCTTGTCAGCATTTCTGTTTCATTCACCATTCCTTCTCCCGTTAAACATACCGTTCTCAATCGCAAACTTGGTCTTTCCGTCCTTGCCTGCAATACGACCAATCGCACGTCCCAAAGCATCGGGACCGAGGGTCTGGCGGACATCCTTGACGTCGAAGGACTGGATATAGAGCGAATCGAGACGGAGCAGGGCAATGGCGTCGTCAATGTCGAAGCCCATGGCGAAGGCGGAGACGAAATCGGCGCCCATCTGCAGGGACTCGGGGGTGGTGGTGTGTCTGCTGGAGCGGAGCTCGACGCGCTTCTCCTTGATGTTCATGCGGACCTGGAGCTTGCAGTGCTCTACGAGTGGGGGGTAGCTGATTGATCGAAAACAGTCAGTCTCCTTGCCGCCCAAACATTCACATGTTTCCCGTGGGTTCCCTCACATCTTGGTCCAGTTGGCCTTGAGAGCCGACATGCGGTTTGGCGGGATGCCAATCTTTCTGGTCTCTGCGCGGCGAATGATCTGGACGTCCTGGCCGGGGGCAAAACGGGGGCGACCCTCCTCGTCGACAGCCATCTGCACATCTTGGTCGTTGGAAGGGGGAGCGGCGACGCTGGGATCGGTGAGGTTGGCGGCCTCGTTGACGTCGAGAATGAGCTCGTCCTCTTGCTCGGTCTGGATGGGGATCTGGGCGGTGGGAGCCTCGACGGGCTGACGAAGTGCTGTTGGCGCAGGCATATTGGGCAACAAGATGTGTTTATCGGACGGTGATCGTCAAGGTGTCGAGTTGTTTGTTGGTAGAAGTCGGCGGTAGAATTGTCGGAAATCGGTGGGCCAAGAGGGATGACAGAACTATCGAAGAATTGGCGGAGGAGAGACTGGTGACGGGCGACGGGATGTGGTGTCGGGATGCTGGGTTGTAGTCGTGAATTACGGAGATCTGGGAGTCGAGGTCTGCCTTTTGCGCCGTCGGTCTCTAGAATTTTGATAGTGTTTATCGGTTTTGATAGCGCAGAGGGGAAATTCTTGACAAAAAGCAGTGGACCCACAAAAGAGCACCAGTGGGAAGCTTATCGATTGGCTCGAGGCCGCTAGGATCCTTGCCAATCGCTTTGCCCATGCACTAACATTCACTGAGGAATCCCTGTCATCACAAGGTTAGCGTCATTGACGCACTTTTGAACCTGGACAGGCTTCGACCGGCAGCTTTTTCAACTTCAGGTTCTTGGTCAGAGCAGCACCACCTCATGTCATTCTAGACTCGGCCACCACCAAGCAACAACGCCTTCGCCCTCGAGAACCGACCATGGATACGACACCCAGCTGTCGTCACCACCATCGTCGCTAAAAACAAAAAGAACCAGGTCCCTTTCTCCGTCGACAGTATGAATTTCAACAATGTCTACTAGCGCTACGACGACCCAGCTGGGCCGCCAGTTATGGTCTTCCATACGAGATCCTCACGTCACCTCGACTCTCTTCACAGCCGCGATACTGCTTCCAACATGTCAGCCATTACTTAGCCGTCACCGTCTTGGCCTCGGCCACTCGACTCTGCTTGGGACACATCAGCCATACGGACAACAGCAGAGCACGCGACAATTTACCTCTTCCGCAAGTCGCTTTTTCTCTCCAGTAACAAAGTCGCAAAGACTACACAACCAACAGTCACAACCATCCCATAATGTCCTACGAAGCTGTACCTCCGGAGGTCTACTCCTCCTTGGGCTCACCACCAGCCCCTCTTCAACGAGTGCGGTAGAGACATCCGCACTATCCGGCAATGCCGCGCAAAAGGCAAAAATGAGCCACCTGGCTCGCCAGGCTCTGCTCTTGGGAAGGATACGAAACACCACAGCCACAACGATTTGTATAGCAGGAAAGCGATATCAAAGTTCTGGCAAAGAAACCAAGGGCGATCATGACGAGACCAAGGCCGAAACCAAGACTTCTACAACCTCTCAGAAAAAGTCCGAGCAACCACAGCAACCTCCGCATACTGAGACGACTTCCGGTCCTGGTCCCCAACCAGCTCCTGAGCACGAATCTCTAGCAGATTCCATGTCCAAATATCTCCACCTTCCTCACCTCCCCCATCTGCCTCATCGGCCAACAAAGGAGGAGCTTCTGGCGGCAGCAAGTGGGTTCTGGTCACGGCTCAAAGTCCGATTCAAGTGGTTCTCCATCAGGAGTATGCGCCCCTGGAACGCCGACGAATGGGGAGCGTTTGTGTCTTTCTTCTTGTTCGGTCACCTGGTCTGGATTCTTGTGGGAACGACTACCTTCTTCTCCCTCATCATCCTCTTTATCAACACGGTGTTTGCCCAGGAAACGCTGGCCAAGTGGATCGGAGACTACCTGACCCAATCGGCCGGTCTTACTGTTGTCTTCGAGTCGGCTATTGTGCCCAAGTGGGGGGATGGTGTTATTACCCTCCGCAACGTCTTCGTTTCTCGGAGACCTGGTCAGCTCAAGTCTTCCGTCAAGAAGGGTTCTTCCGGTGCTGCGGCCGAGGCAGCCGCAGCTAAACTAGCCGCCGAGCAAGAAGGCACTGCTGTGGAAGAGGACGATGGCAACTACACCCAGTTCGACGTCACCATTGACACGGTGAACGTGGCACTATCATTCCTTAAGTGGTGGAACGGAAAGGGCCTCCTCAAGGATGTCGAAATAAAAGGTGTCCGAGGCGTTGTTGACAGGACTTCGGTTGTCTGGGGCAATGAGGATCTCAACCCACTAGACTTCAGACAAGAGCATAACCCGGGCGACTTTGAACTTGATCACTTCAAGATGGAAGACTTGCTGGTCACCGTCCACCAACCGGGCGGTTTCCGCCCCTTCTCCGTTTCCATCTTCTCCTGCGAGCTTCCTCAGCTACGAAAACAGTGGCTATTCTACGACTTCCTCTCGGCATCCCATATGTCGGGTTCCTTCGATGGATCACTTTTCACCATTCATCCCAGACAGATCCACGGTGTGTCCTCAGCAGATAACGGCCGTCACCACCAAGAAGAATTCGGTTCTCCCTCAGCCTGGAAGAAGTTCTCCAGACTACGAATTGATGGACTGAAGATCGACCACCTAAACCGCGGTGTTGAAGGGCCGTTCGGTTGGATTTACGAGGGCAACGTTGACATTGTCGCCGACGTCATGTTCCCCTCCGACCCCAACGAGGGTCTAGGCAAGGTCGTCGCCGAGTTCTACGACAAGATGGAAGAAGCCGTAACCAGCAACCGCTACCTCAAGATCCTAGACGGCAACATCTCCCCCAACAGCCGTATCAACACCGACAACACCAACACCAACAGCCCTACCCTTGAAAGCGGGCCAATCCCCGACTCAGCCTCCGTCATCGACCTCACCGGCCACCACGATGAGCTCCCCACCTCCGAAATGCACTTCCCCCCATTGATCCCGCCCGCGACCCCCAAGGAGCCGGCCCCCATCGAGGAAACGCCCTCCTACCTAGTCATGGACCTTCGCATCCATCTCAACGACGTCCGTGCCGCCGTTCCCCTGTTCAACAACCCTCACATGAGCTACGTCAACCAAGCCCTAGTGCGGCCCATCGTCGCCTACATCAACGCCAAGCGGACTTACATCCCCATCAGCTGCCGGATCGTGAAGCGGCTGACTGACTTTGACGGAGCTTGGACCGTTTGGGATTGCGGTCTCATGGACGATATGGCCGCCGAGGTGTACAGGGCTTTTGCCAGGAACGTAGAGGACCAGCAGAGTCGTGTTCGGAGATTTAAGCGCGTGGGACTATGGACCGTTAGTCTCGTGGTGCATGCCTTGTTGGCAGGTGTGGCCGGAGATTTGATGTGAGCGATCATTAAATATGACACTCACGATTATAGACTTCCGCCTGTGTTTACCAGGCGGATAGAGGACAAGTCCTGTTTGTGACGATACGGAGTTGTACTATCCTTTCTCTCTCTTCTCTACTTTACTGTTGGGGGTTATTAAACCTTTCCAAGCGGTACTTTACTGTACTATACATACACACACATATATGGCTCTGAAAAAAACAGGCGCACGAAGAAACAGGCAGGCAGGTAGGCAGGCAGGCAGGCAGGCAAGCAGGTTATGGTTATGGATAGGAGGGGCGAAGGGAGGGGGAACTGTTTTACGCTCTTAATGAACCGGACGGAAAGAATTACTGGCTGGAATCATATAAAGGCGGGAGGCGGGTTTTTTTTATTGTACGGGTTTTATTATTGGTGATGATGGTTGCTCAGGGCAGATCAACATCGCGATCGGAGTTTTAAGTGTTTTGGTTAGGGTATAACAAACATTGTTTGAAAAGTTCACATTGTGTTCATGGTTTCGGTATTCACTTGTCTTGTGTAAAGCTCCGAGATGGTTACTGAAATAGACAGTAGATGATCGTATTGTCAAGCATGAAATCGACAGAAAATTTCACATTCATATAGTACGCAATCTAGGCTTTGTTGACAATGCTTCGCTTTCACTATCGAATGCTCTATAAATCTTGCCCATGCTAAATGGTATCTGCCAATTTTCCCCTCCTCCACCCCATTCGCGACTCGATCACTGCCCAAAAAGGCCTTCGTCCACCTTTTGCCTGGCCTGACTAATAACGCCCGCTGCTCTCTAACCCATCCAGTCCAAGACATCATGCCACTAAACCATGCGTCCGGACGCCGGACGCGCCCTGACTGTTGCGCGGGTGTCGTGGTAGTCTATGCTTCTTTTTTCACGCCATCAAACACACGCAACCGCTACTCCTTGCTTCGCTGAACGCTCCCAGATAGGGATGAGGATTCTACCCGGTGATAAGGATGGTTCTACATCCTTTTAGGGGGAGAGAGGACTCGAGGCCTCTCTTCCACACGAAGCGGACGATCGTGATTTCTCGGTAGAAGCCTTTCACATGAAGTCATCACTAGAAAAGGAGTTAGCAAATCCGTCCAGAAATGTATCTGTCCACCTCAAAGGCAACTTACTCTCCGAAAGTCTCCTCCTCGTAGGTGTCGTGAGCCTCAGCAATGGCACCACCACGACCAACACCAGCGAGCGAGGTCTTGGTCTTGGCAGCCTTGCTCTTCTTGCCACCCTTCTCGGCAGCCTTCTCCTCCTTGAGCTTCTCGTTGCTGAGAGCAGTCAAGGTGCTAGCAATCTTCTTGATCTCGTCGCTCTTGAGGTCCTTGGCGAGCTGCTTGGCGAACTCCTGGAGGAAGAGGGTGTAGTGCGGCTTGGGCGAGAGCTTGCCGATCATAGGGCCGAGGGTGGTGCGGAGGGTCTCGAACTGGGTCTTGGTGGTGGGGTTGAACAAGGCCAGAGTCGAGATGTCGATGGTGTTGTTGGGTTCCTTGGGGTCGATCTGCACAATGGTGCCCTTGCTGACGACCTTGCGGTCGTTGCTAATGCCGATGCCGGCAAACAGGTCCTCGGCGTGCTTGAGATCGGACTCCTTCTGCTCGCGGCGGAGGCGCTCGCGGCGCTCGGCCTCGGTCTCCTCCTCCGCGTCCGAATCCTCGGCCAGCTGACGGGCGCGCTCGGCCTGGCGCTCGGCGATGCGCTGCGCCTTGGACTTCTTGTTGGCGGCCGCTTCGGCCTCGGCCTTGACCTTGGCCTCTTCAGCCTTCTTCGCCTTCTCGCGCTCTACCTCGGAGTCCTCGGCGGCGTCCCACGAGTCGAGAACGTCGCTCTCGTTACCCTCCTCATCGTCGAAGCGGCGGCGGCCGGGTGCAAGGACGGGCGAGTTGGGGGCGGAAGACTCCTCCTCTTCCTCGTCTGTGGTGATGAGGGGTTAGTTAGTCTGGGGTTCGAACAAGGTTGGTGGCGCAACAGGAAAGTCGACGCAAGAAATGTTTATTTGGTTGCTTTGTATATAGGCTGCCGGCGCTGGAGTCCAAATTGCCTCGAGTATAGAAATCTGGAGACATATGGCGATGGTGACAGCGACTATCGCAAGCAGGAGCAGGCATCAGGCAGCCTTGTCACGGCGATCGTGGCCGCCCACTCTCGCCGGCATACTGTTCGCGGGGTTCGTCTGGCGCAAAGAGGGAAAAGGCAAGGAGAGCGAGGAAGACTTACCCCACTTCTTTCCAGGCATGTTTGCGATTTGGTAGTGATAATCTAGAAAACCGAACGGGTCTTTGCGACAACGATGTCTGGCGAGACGAGGAAAAGTTTGCGTGGTGGTTGTGTCCAAGTGCAAAAGAGAAGCCGATCGCTGTCTTGAGAAGTCGAAAAAGCGAGCAGGGGTCAGGCACCTTGTGGTTCAGACAGTGGCCAAAATAATTGTTAGCGGGGTTAGAAGACCAGCAGTGAAACAGAACCAGCGCTTCACGGGCAGGTTCTTCAAGGTTCTTTAATTCCTAGAATTTTAATACGATGCCAAGACCGTCAGTTTCAACTCCGGTTGCGCCTTGACTCGCATGTGTCCGATGCTTTTACAGCATCTCGTTTCTTTTTTGGGACTTCCTGGATATGCACGAGATATGTGAAATTCCGGTGAAGCAAATACTCGTTGGAGTCCTCTGTCATGTACCAGGTGCAGCCTCGAAGGACGGCGCTTTGTAGACGTTTGTTAACACATGTGAAGAGAGCGATTCATAAACAACTAGAGGGACACTAAAGTTCTTTCCATGTAACAAAATAGCCAACCCATGGGCCACCCAAAAGGCTCTGCGCCGTCAATATTCCGTACAGCACTTGCGCCCCGCTTCCGACGCGGGATAATATTTGGAGGCTTGCAATTGTTCCGCCGCTCCTCGATCCTAAACTCTACCAACAACCATCACTGACGTCACAACAAAGTTGGAAGTTCAACATGAAGGCATTCGCAACTAATGGTGGAAGAAATCTTTGAATCATTTGGTGGTTCGGAATCTTTCAAGCCAATGCTCAATCTTGCCGAGTGTCCTATGACACAAGTTCGACTGGTGTTCCGTTTCCCTCCGTGCGCTATTACTGTCAGCAGAGTCTCCAGTACGCAATTCAAGAAAGTGTCATTTCGACCAGCCAACCAACCATCACTGTTCCCGAAGTCTTGTGTGGTTGTCTTTGTTCTGAGTCACGATCGCCCAGTCTCGCTGCCCAGGGGCTCGCTATGCTCCAAGTCTACCGCAGAAACTCGGGCCGTTCGTCTTCAGCTAGCGGGGCCTAACTCACAGAATCTATGTGCAAGTTGGGGGCTTCACCAATGGCAACTACATAGACGCAACTTGGATGCCTTTAGGTTTGGGTTTTGGAAGAGATTCGAGCAGTCTGCAATGCTAGGATGCGACTAGCCTAAGACGAACGGCCCGAGTTTCTGCGGAACCTACAAGGCTGGTCCCGAAAATGTTGCGGAACTGCGCCCTATGGCTAGTCACCCGGGAGGTCCCGACACCACAAAACAACGACATCCAGCTGACCATTTCAATAGACACCCAGATGCCATTTTGAGGACTGAAACTAAGATCTCTATCCTGGTTGATGATCTGGACCTTCCCGAATTCCCTTCGTGAGTGGCCCCCTATTTGCTTGTTCTGAGTACGAGGCGGTATTTCCAATTGTCTCGATGCTGCAAGCTAGGGATCGCTTGGGCAGTGCCGGAATCCCTATTGCTCCTTTGAGACAAGGGACGGACGAACTCGGTGATTTCAGTCAGCTCTTGTATTCCAAGTTCTCCTCGGAATGTGTTGCAACTGGCGGTAAGAAAGGACGATATAAAAGTCCTGTGTCTCTTGTGCTGTCTCAAACATGGACCATCCAACACAAACCTCAAGCAAGTTTACATCTCAACATCACTCTTCATAATCTCGATGAACACCCCCAAAGTAAACATACTCTACGCTCCAGGACAAGCGGCGCACCTAAGCCGTGCCCTGATATCGACCTGCCACACCCGGCCTCTCCTACTCGGTGGTCTTCGAGTGACCACTTCTTTGCATTCAACACAGACAAATCTCTCTTCACCACGACCTCAAAACTTCACGACAACAAGCGTTGCTCGACTGAAGGACTTCTTCCCAGCCAAAGAGACCGCCTACATCCGACAGACACCACCTGCATGGCCTCATCATGGATGGACTGAGGAAGAGATGACCTCGGTTGTTCCCGAGCACCGGAAACCCGAGACTGTGGGCGACTGGCTCGCATGGAAACTCGTTCGGATCTGTCGGTAGGTAATTCCCCAATGACTTTTTTTTCCACTTGGGCCCTCAAATGCCTTGCAGACGCGGAGGCAGACGCAGAAGCAGAAACTTTCTAACACCAAGCAGATGGGGCACCGATATAGCGACGGGCATACGTCCGGATCAGCAAGTTGACAAAAATCACCCGACGACCGCCACCAGTGCGGATAAACCTCTGACGGAAGCCCAATGGGTACGTCCTATCCAGATTTACGAATGCGGGATGAAGACCGCCACTGAATAGCACACCACATTGCTAACAAAATATCTACAATCTATACAGCTAGTCCGCTTCATCTTCCTCGAGTCCATCGCCGGCGTTCCCGGCATGGTAGCCGGCATGCTCCGGCACCTGCACTCTCTCCGTCGACTCAAGCGGGACAACGGCTGGATCGAGACCCTCCTCGAAGAATCCTACAACGAGCGAATGCACCTCCTCACCTTCATGAAGATGTGCGAACCGGGTTTGCTCATGAAAACACTCATCCTCGGCGCCCAAGGCGTCTTCTTCAACGCCATGTTCCTCAGCTACCTGATCTCCCCCAAAATCACCCACCGGTTCGTCGGCTACCTCGAGGAGGAAGCCGTGCATACCTACACGCGGTGCATCAGGGAGATTGAGGAAGGGCACTTGCCCAAGTGGACCGACGAGCGGTTTGAGATCCCGGAGATGGCGGTCAGGTATTGGCGCATGCCGGAGGGGAAGAGAACGATGAAGGATCTGATTTATTATGTCCGCGCGGACGAGGCGACTCATAGGGGCGTTAATCATACGCTGAGTAATTTGGATCAGAAGGAGGATCCGAATCCGTTTGTGAGCGAGTATAAGGAGGGCGAAGGGGGGAGGAGACCGGTCAATCCGGCGTTGAAGCCGACGGGATTTGAAAGGGCGGAGGTCATCGGTTGAGCTTGGGCGGAAGGTTTGGATGTATGCTTAAGTTGTGGTTGTGGTTCTTGAAGCCAGGCGTTTTTTGGCCACCGGTATTTGGCGCGTTAGATATCCCACTCTCTTTGCTGTTTTTGGCGTTTTGGTAGAAGATACTGGGTTCTATTTGTATAGTTCAGTTCATCATACATTGGTTGCTTGGTAATGTTAAGAGTAAGGAATGTTCATGTCTTTGTAAAAGCTTTACCTGACTTGCACGTCCCAGTGGATGTTGATGATTAGACATGCCTGCCTTGAGCGTTAAGCGTTGTTACTGTTCCAAGAAAAAAGGCGTATGTAACTTGGATCTTCATCCCGAAGTTGTTTGGTCTCTTATGAGGCATATTGGCAGCAACATGTCTGATATCTTGGGGGTTGTCCTCTCGCCCGCTTGTAGAGCTATATGGCGTGAGTCTACGTTATTGATTTTCCACTTAGATGGAAAGTTTGTTGACTGTGTTCGCTTGAATTCGGTCAAGGATAATATGCTCAGCCACGATCGATTGAAATTATTGTCAAGACGATATACGGACATTCATATGGTTTGTTGACGGATGTGGAGATGTCTATTTTGAACGTCAGCTCAAGCTATGGTACCCACATCTCGGCATGTCTAGGCATCCTCAAAAGCAGGGGATAATGATGAAACAATGATGTCTCGAGAGGGTATTTCGCTCTCCTTGAGATAATAGAGTCGAGCGCGTTTTATCGGTGCCAAATGGCCAGAGAAAACGATAGTTGTTGAATAAAATTGCAGGGCTGTGGCTGTGTACAAGCGACTAGTGCGCAGTTTGTTAGCGTTGTGAACTTCTGGTAACAGATCTTGCCGGAGATCTCACCGTAGGCTGATAGCGCCGAGGACTGGCCCCACCAGGGGATAGAACCGACGGGATGGATACGACTGCAAGGTACCTACCAACAAGAACAGATGAACCAGAATAGGAACCCTTCCAGGAACCAGAGGCTGAGGCTGAGCACCGCGATGGACGGGATATGCCCAGATGAATACTGTATTCTGACCCGCAGCACGTCTTGACGGCGTGTTTCAGAAGAGCCGTTAGGTCAAGTGCCATGGCAACGGCATGTCAAGTTCACGATGCCGGCCTGTTGCTTGCTTGTCCATGGTACCTGTCCGTGGTACCGGCCCGAACGAATACCACGGCACTCTCTTTTGCCCTGGATATCTGGTTCTCACAGTGCAGTGGCAAACCTGTCTTGGAGATGGACGGCCCCAATCTCGACATGTGAGTGGTCCGCTGACGAGAAGATATCTCTTCACTAGGTAAGAATCTGGAAGGGTTGTGTTGCAATTTCACTCATGACGCTGGTGTTCACAGGCACTTGACGATGACAGCGAGATCCAGGCATGCCAGGACAGGCCCCTCCACAGTGCTGTGACACCCTCCAGGCTCTGTGCCTGTGAGTGGACGGAATGCGAGCCGGCAGAAGGAGTCCAAGAAAGACAGGACAGGTCATCCATGCCCAGAAAGATCAAGTTGACATTGTTCCCGTCGTTTGGGAGTTCATGCCCAGGGATTCTCGCATTGATTTGGGGGTAGTCAGTGTTGAAAAGAGAAGAGTGAAGAACACAATTTTGGGCATCAATGAATTCCACTTGACTTTTAAGCTCTGTAACGCTTCAACGCCAAGTCGACAACCCGAGCGGCAGCCCCACACCGAAATCAGAGTGGGCCTACTCAACAGCAGCCTTACGAGCGAACCCGACCACTCAGAGAACACAGCGTCTTGAACCCCAATCACCCCAACTGCCCCTGCCATGCCCTGCCCTGACCGTACGACCCCGCGATTGTGGTTTCGTGCCTGAAGTGGAAGCCGAGAAGGAAGCAGCAAGCTTACAACCTTCCATTCCCGATCTCCCCGGCCGTCCCCTTCAATCTCGACTCTTCCCGAGTCCAAGTCAAAGTTGTCAAGGTGCCCTGTCGTCGGGGCAAGCGCGAAGCAGAGGACGGACCAACAACGACATTCATACAAACATAACATCCATCGGGTCCCCGAGCATTCACTCATCATTCGGTTAACTGGGATCATACCGTCACTATTCGTCCTCCAAACGCAATAAACTTGTGATCCCCTTTCCTCGTCGGGTCAGGGTCCAGTCCACTCCAGTCCAGTCCTCAACCACTCAAACTTACCTCGCAATCACAGTCCTTGACAGGGTCCACCAGGCACACAGGCGCTTAACACGGCAACTGTACCTACTCTTTCGTCATATCATAGAGACGTGCCCTGTCTCAATCAAGTCCCAACACTACCAAATACTACCGACAGTCCACACGTGGTGCACATCGAGTGTAGCTTTCACTTTGAACCTTCCACAGCCCAGCACTTGAGCCCAGGAATAGTCTCCAGGTTCCATCATTTGGTCCTGATCGTCCGATCCCGCACTGCTCACGAAGCTATTAGTCGGTTCGGTTTGCCGGTGTCAGTCCCATCACTGACTGGTTGACTTGGTGTCGCAAGCTTGTAAGCACAGCCCCAAACGCACCCACGCACCTAGCGCACTGCCACTGTCCCGGAAGGCTGACTTGAGGGAAACTGCCTCGCAACTCGCAGCGCTTCTAAAGACAGAAACACCACACACTCTCAATCCCGTCCGCTTGCCGGCTACCACGCGATCCCCATGGACCAACAGTATACCGACGCCCGTGGGCGATCGCCTTCGGCCGCGTCCACCGGCGGAGGACAGGTCCACGATCAACAGCAACAGTCTCATATAAGGAACCACTCGCCGGCTCCCTTTCCCAATTCGAACGATGGCGTCAACACCGGTTTGGGACTCGGCCTTATCGATCCCTCTGCCTCACAGCCTTTCCAGCCTGAATTCTCCTACGGCGGCCCGAATCCGTTCCAGCAACATTCGCCCTTCTCTCAGCCTGGTTTGGATTTCAACCAAGGTTATACAAACCAATTAGAAAGTCAGGACAACTCGTTCGGTGGTCTGTCGCAGCCCGCCTATTCTCCGAATCTCATGGCGTCGAACTTTGGCGACGCCGACTACAGCCTTTTTCCCACGACCACCACCGCGGGCCAGTTCAACGGATCGCTCTTCATAACCGACAACCAGTCCCTCAACAATTCAGATCCAAACATGATGGCCCAAGGCTCTCACAGCCCGGAGCCGCCTCATCTACTCAGTCCCGAGATGAACTCTCCGGCCTTTGCCCAGGGCCGTTTCCCCATGACAGCAGGAAGGCATTCGCGCAATGCGTCTCTGGGTCCAGAGGCTGCTCTTCTTCCAGGGCAGGACTGGAGCCATATGCCTCAGTTTCAGGGCCACCGACGCTCAGCCTCGGAGCTTAGTGATGTTTCCTCGGTAGCCCATTCGCCCAACCTTGGCGGATTGGATAGCTTCGACCCGATCGAGAATAACCACTCGCCTCTTCAAGGGCCGCAGGCCGATGCCCTGTACAATCAGTTGAACGGGATCAGCAACTTCAGTCTATCGGACGACCATATCGGCAGGAGTCCGTCACATAGTCCGGCGGTCTCCCCTCGTATCCCTCCCCAGCAGTCACCGGACGAGAACGATCCGAACCAACCTAATCATTTTATGCTACACACACCAGCAAACAGTTTTGGCCCGCCAGCGACATACATGCAGCCGCAACAGGAGGCTTTCCCGCAACTGTCACTCGACGACCCATCTGGTATGCAGGCCCAGCAGAGCATGCCAGCACCTCCGGCGATCAACATCGATTTCGCTCCAGCGCCTGCTAAGAACGGGCTTGATCAGCCCAACAACCTCGACAATAACTCACTAGGCCTACCAAGAGGTATGTAGCCCAGAGATGATGCGATGGAACATTGAACATTAGCTAACGATTTGGTGCTAGCTCGAGGGCGGATGCGACCACGAGCGGTTACGGACCCTTTCAACAATGGCGGTTACCGGTCTCCTTCTCCTTCGGGAGGCCTTTCGCCGAGCTCGGCTGCGGACCTCAGACCGTCAAGCGCCCGTTCACTTTCGCCCATGGACCGTTCCGGAGCCGGCTCTATTAATAGCAGGAGACGCCAGTCTACGTCGTCAGTACCCAACAACGTGATAGCACTTCGCCTTGCTGACCCCAACTACAATGGCTCTGGGGAGAATGGGGGTGGCCCGAGAAGGGCTCAGAAGCACCCCGCTACTTTTCAATGCAAAGTATGCCCCAAGCGCTTTACCAGGGCGTACAACCTGCGCTCCCACTTGCGTACACACACCGATGAGAGGCCCTTCAAATGTACCGTCTGCGATAAGGCTTTCGCGCGCCAGCACGATCGCAAGCGTCACGAAGGTTTACACTCGGGCGAGAAGAAGTTCATATGTAAGGGTGAACTTCCTGTTGTTGGTCAACAGTGGGGCTGCGGTCGAAGATTTGCGCGGGCGGATGCTCTGGGTCGCCATTTCCGGTCGGAAGCCGGAAGGATATGTATCAGACCTCTTTTGGAAGCCGAGAACCGCGAACGGCAACGTCAGTATGCTGAGGCAATGCAGAATGCAGCCCAAGGCATGATGCAACACCAGGGCGGTATGATGATGTCGCCCGGTATGGACCTCAATGGCGACTTCCAGATGGACCCCTTTGTGCTCCCACAGGCGCTGTTGGCACAGTATCCTGCCCTGGCCCTCCTGCCCGCTGGGCCTGGTGCCATGGGTGATGGAGCCGGCTTAGAAGAGGATTTGGGAAGTAATTATGAAGCTAGCGACTACGATGATGTCGAGGAGGGAGGCTATGTTAGTGGTCCAGGGACAGGGTTCGGGCCCGGAAGCATGCAAGAAGGGTATGGGGAGTTGGGTTATGCGAGTGACTACGGCGGCCGTTAGGGAAGCGACGCAAGTTATAGGTGTGAAGAACCCTTCAGGACTGAGAGGGCGTTGGGTGGTATATTCTTTTTTACAGATGAAATTCAGACACTGCTAGGATCAGATGAGCTTATACGGTGCTGCGCGGTTTTGGTTATCGTTGTCTTATACATATGCTTTTCTGTTTGGATACTTTTATCCCTCAGCGTTGTTGCAATTCCTCCGATATTTTGCTGGGTTTATTTTTTTGGCTACGAGATCTAGGTGGTAGCGGTTGCATGGGCGAATGTTGAGCGAACATAGGAGAGATTGTTTGATGCGGCCAAACCAATGCTACATCTATGAAGGCATACTCCTTGGCGTTCATATAGAGTTGTCGAATAAACCACAATACCCACACCTTTGCAGAAGTTAATATGAAAAGAGCTTTATATGTGTGCTACACGAATTGGATTCACCCTCTCGCAGATTGACGAATTTAATAGACAACACAGCTGGCAAGCCCATACTACCCGTCCCAACTCCTTTGTTCCCTAAAAGTAGTCTTCTTGATCAGAGATCTCGCCCTATACCAATAGCCACCGCCTCAGATGTCATCACCGATCATAAACCCGCTCCAGGCAACTGCACATCACCATTATCATCCCTTTCACCCATCCATCCATCCATCCACACATCTTAACTCTGCTGTATCTCCTGCAACAAAGTCCTCCCCCTCCCCGCTCCCGACGCCGCCCCAGACCCCTTGGACGACCTCAACTCCTCCATCCAATCCGCCACCACCTGATCCACCACCCGCTGCAAGACCTCCTGATGGCCCTTTTCAAATTTCGCCTTGACGAAAGGGCGCACAATGGCCGGACACTCGACTGTGGCGATCTCGACTAGTTCGTACTCGTAGTTTTCGATGGAGGTGCCGGTTACTTTGTTGATTAGTTTTTTATCTGTTGGTTTGTTGGATTTGGTGTTGTTGTTGTTCGCAAGGTCATCACTACCCCCCTTCCTAAGTCCCGCTCTAAGTCCCTGACCTAATCCCTCATTCTCTTCCTTTAATCCCCCCTGTCCCTTCCCACCGTGGTCCTGTCCCCCCTCAGCTGCCTGCTGCGGCCGTGTTGGATGCTTACTACCCCGATACCGATGTCTCACCTCATAACTACTCCTCACCACCACCCCCGCGGCCGCAACCGCCTTACACCGAACTCCGTAACCAAAACTCTGGAAGGTACAAGGTACCGAGACTTCTTTGCTTCCCAGTAATGAACCACCGCCTAGCCATTCGGGAAGGGGGAGAAGGGGGACGGAATCGATGATGAGGTAGGATTGAGGGTTAAAGCCGTCGGGGCCGGAGGGTTGGAAAAACTGAGGGTCGTCGGTGAGGGATGGGGGCTGGGGGTGGGGAGAATCAGRGGGGGAGGGCGAGGGGGAGGAGGAGGAGGAGGGGAGGGGAAGGGGGATGTAGGATTTCAGGTAGGGGTTGGCGGTTATGAGTGGGACGTAGGCGTGGAGGGCGGAGAGTAAGGCGGAGGGGGGCGTGGGTGGGGGGAGGGGGATGCGGGTTATTATTTCGAGGGGGTGGGACATTTTGTGGTTTTGGAGTTGTTTGGTGGTTGGCTGGTGTTGAGGTTTGTTTTGGTGGTTGTTGTTGTGATGATGAGAGGTGCCAAGTCCGTACGGGACACGGAGGCCGATGCGGAGACCTGACCGGAGGAGGTGAACGGGGCCGGACGTCGATGCCGGGGTGAACTGCCGATAGGCCGAAGATGTCCGCCTTTTAGATTTGGAGGTCTGTCCTGATTGAAGAATGTGTGTTGAAAGGGAATAACGCCGAACTCTCGCTATTGAGGTATGTCGACTGGACAGCCGGAGAATGATTCGGAGTGTAGACAGGGATGTGGGTGATGCCTGATCAGCGATCCCGACGGAGTGCCCGTGTATCACGAACTGATGGCCGCAAGCCTGTGACTGTCTGAGAGTAAAGATGCTTTGTATATGTAAGCAAAAGATAGGAAACCCAAATCAAAGTAGAAAAAGGCCGATGTGCTCTGTTTTGATCTTGGCAACCAGTCCGAACTCCGAAGCATAAGCACAGCTCACAGGTAGGCAGGCACCTCAGCCATCGCGACCCAATTTTAGCGGCTGAAGTGGACGTTTTACCTTGATGGGCGATCGTTCGAGATGTAGGAGGGGCGGGACAAGCGAGTTATGTAGTATACAGCGCCTATACTGCCCAACCGGTAGCTGGATAGCCTCAAATCGTGTTTTGATTTGCTATTTCGGTATGGAGTTCAGTCAGCTGTTGTTGCTGCGCCATCAACGCATCATCGGTGATTCATGCTGTGTGGTTCAGGCTGAGGCATGGTTGTTAAATTAGGCTGTGAAGAAACTAACACTTTGACATGGTTAAAGGCTAGTTGATGCGTTAGCGCACTATCTTATCTTGGGGGTGTCCATAGCTCCAACCAGGGCCCGGAGTCGGCCGGAAAGTCGTCCGGTGTCTTGGTCTGTCGGACCCGGAAGATGAATAGTTCGGGGTCCAAGCTCCGGGTAGCATACGGGCCGTGCCGAGGTTCCTGATTGTTCATGACGGCATCCATACTTCATGGTGTCCGTTTGCTGAGAACGACGAGAAGATGTTTGGTTGGAGGCTGGTTGACCGTCCTGTCATCCAAGAAGAGTAAAGAGCGAGGTCGGACCGCAACATCAAATCTGTTTGCGAAACGGCAAGTGCAACTGAAGCCGTCCTCCTGCTCACAAGGAAGGAGCTTCACAGATATGAAGCCCTAATTCAATGAGTTCCACTTCTCGTGGTGACCTGGACTGCGCTTCCCGTCTCGTCGTTCTTCGCCGCTTCTGAAATTCTTTGTCGCTTCACCTCTCTGACAACCTTCTTCTCATACATGTCCAGTCCTTTATGCTGAGCACACCACCCCCCTTCCGGAACCCAAGTTCTATGACTTTGATCCAGAAACTGCAACTTTGCAATGTCCCAGACACAACTCTTCGCCTCCTCGGGTTGGTCGACCAACTGCAGGCCAAAGAAGCGTTCATCTGATGCTCGATTTCAGAACAAGAACAGGAAGGTTTTGGCGGTGAGCCCCATGATCCAATCCCGCTGAACAGCTCCAGGCCTTCTGCATGCAGTGGACCGCTGTCGACAAGGCGGAGACAGCAGCAAGGGACATGGAAGTATCTTCCCCGCATCTCATGAACCCAAAAGTCCCTCGATCCCTCTCGCTGTCCACCAGTCATGACGCAGACTTATTGACGGCTTCAGGTTCCCGCTGAAACATGCCGTCGAATTGCGCCGAAGAGGGTTTGTTCATCCGAGCAAACAACAGGACGAACGACTCCCGAGTTACCCGAGAACAGAGAGAGAATATTCGCATTCGACTCCTCCATCATCGTTCCTCCGCTCCACGGCCACAGGGCCGTTATCATGATGGAGCCCGCCGCAAGATGTCGCGCAGCGTCCTGATGCAGCCCAACTCCCCCACGGGCCCAGTGGCTACCAGGTCCGGAATAGCTTCCTGCGCTACCCGTCAAAGCAGCCACTCACTAGCCATCAACAGGCCCTTTCTTGTCCCTCGCAAACACCACTCGCTGTCGCTGCTCGGCCATGTGCAGTAGTTGGGTACGGGTAGGCGCTGTCACTGCCGCATGGCTCGCAGCGGCATGATGCGTGCTGCAAACTGCAAACTGCAAACTGCAAAGGCCAATTTCGACATAACTCCAATTTGCACCTTTGCCGTAGAGGAAGGCCCAGGGACCGTCATTTCAAACTCTCATTCCACAGCGAAGAGCAAAGCTCTTTATATCGTCTGTTCTGGGATCATGACGCCATTCCTAGCACACATGGCTTCCATGTCTCGAAATGACGGGCAGTTCTGGGATGATAGACCCACCAGCACTAACACTGGCCCTAAAAGTTAGCGGCTCCAGCCAACACCCAACAGATGGAAGAAGTCGGGGAGCCGCCCACGGCGCGATAGGCGCACAGCGATAGAGGGAGGACGAGGGAGGGGTCGTTGAGTCAATGCCTTTTTTTCCACCTCCCCAAAGCCAACTGGAATTTCTCACCTAGACCGAAGCCCATTGGCTATCCGACTTGACTCGTCAACGCTCACCATGGCAATGGTGTGCACCAGCAGGTCAGCAGGTAGCAAGAGGCTGCCGCGACCGGCCTCGGGCTGCATCAAGTAGCGTCCAACAATCGGGCGAGATGCAGGTAGGGTCCGATTCAGTGGGCGATTGGTCTGCCTGGCAGCTTGTCGATGCGGAACATTTTGGCGGCGTGGGCGGGGAAACCACAAGCCTATCTTTTCTTCGCCAACTTCAAGGTAAAATACATATCAAAATCTTGAGGGGAAAGCTCGGCAAGAAAATGAGAAAATGGACAAGTTGAAACGGTGGGCTGCCATCAGCCTGGATCAACTGGAGCATCCCGCCCTTCAACTTGACTGGAACCAAAAGCACCCCTCCACATACAACAGCCAATAATGCTTCTCCCCAGCCATCCAACAAACAGCCGGATACACCATTTCCACCTGGTGAAACAGGAAAGCATTGGTGCCATGATGGTGTCAACAGGGGTAAACCGCACCTCCAGACTGACAGTGCCAGACAGAGCCTCTGCTGGCCCACCTTGCTGCCAACTTCGGTGACTCGGCCGCGCTTGTCGACCTGCCTTCTCCTCATCATAGCTGAGCCGGGGGAAGGGGTCAATTGGAGCTTGGGATTCGTTTGAGTATCCCCGCAGGATTATAGCTTCGAAGCCGAAAGGAGTCGTCTTCTCTTGCCACTTCAACGGTGTGCCCAGAAGCTGGAGAGCGACACAGAAGATAACAAAGGCTGATGCCCACGGTATCAACAACACCACTGCATTCGTATATCGTCGCGTCCCTCACCGTGACTGTGTTACCTCTGCGCCTTACAGGAGCAAATGGTACCTCAGTGTACTTGTTGTCCTGCATGACTACTTGACGGTCTTGTCTTGCCGACTGTCGGCCTCTGTTTGGCGATCGCCCCTCAACCATCAAGCTGTTCAGCACGGCTTCTTTGCCTCCCTTGACTCCCAGCTGCGCCAGCGTAGGAG
This sequence comes from Neurospora sp. CHS-2018b, assembly GCA_009806015.1. Taxonomy (NCBI): domain Eukaryota; kingdom Fungi; phylum Ascomycota; class Sordariomycetes; order Sordariales; family Sordariaceae; genus Neurospora; species Neurospora sp. CHS-2018b. The sequence goes on from RAOV01000004.1 coordinate 686,193, forward strand.
ACAATCCGAGAATAAGATTAACTGCGGTGTGGTCGCACAGCACAACCTGAAAGACGCATCTTTCCTCGTCCAACCCGTCTTCTCTTCACGATCCGAGCGGACCATTGGCTCATCTTGCAACGCCAATTACAGCCAGGCGACGAATCTCATTCCACTAAGGAAAAAAAGTTTGTGCAAGTCAAAGGGGAAGTTCTGGGTAGAGAGACTGAACGAGAGAACCGGAATCCCAAGAAACAGATGTCCGTCCATCAGAATACTATACCAGATTCTGTTTGACTGGTTGTTTGTTTCTTCGAGCTACTTGGAAAACGAGCAGATGGTGATTTTCTCTCCGGAGAGTAGCCTCTTTACGCGCCTTCTTCGAACCTTACCTAACGACTCTCGCCGTCACTATCCACCTTCTCTACTCGACATTGGCCTCCGCGCATCCACCAAAACGCCTCATGAATTAGTAGTTTTCTCGACGATACAGACCAGTAGGCTCAACTACCGATATGGCCGCCGCTCAAGTTTCGACATTCCGCGAGAGCTGGGCAGTATGCAACACATATGAGTCGGGTACGGGCCCTTGTCCGGCATGGCCAACATGGCGGTATGGGTGGAAGAAAGAATTGGAAGAGACTGTGAGGAGTGATGTGATAGAGTCGAGGTTGAACATAGTTGCGCAACGCTGGGTAGAGTTGCGTGGTCCAAGAACAGTGAGTTTTATATACCTTCAATTTTCGTCCCAACCTTGGCTGCTCTCGTCTTTACCTTTGTGGAACTGCCTCAGGGGATCGCCTCTAAAACACTGGCGTGCTTCCATGGTGGCAAGCGGAAAATGGGGGCCTGGGGTGCTCCAAAACTCCACTGGCACCTCCGCCCGCACGTTGCGTGGTGCTGCGCCGTCCGCACCTTGTGGGGATGCTTGACCCATGTCGGCCCGCTCGATCTGGATAGTCACCAGATCGTCTGGTCATTAGCTCGTCCGAACTCTAAGTTATATATGCTAACCGGGCGCGTCACAGCGAGCTGTAACGTCTACCTCACGTTCCTATCCAGTCACTACGCTCGACGGAATGTCAAGACGATCCCGCCTCCCATCAGCATTGTATGCCCCACAAGAAGAGGACTTGGAATGGTCTTCTTATACTCCCCGCGACCCGACTGCAGCCGCTCAGCGGGCGCAAAAGTCACAGCCCTCCCGGAGCAGCCTCCCTAGACCTGTCTCCAGCAGTATTCCCCGACCGGCTGCGACAATATCTCGACCCGATCCGAAGCGGCGTGATAAAGACGATGGTTCATATCCCGACTCGAGTCCATGGCCTTGGCTTGACCCCGACCAGGATGACAATTTTCGACAAGTTGGAAAGAAGAGTAAACAGAAAAAGAAGGCCGGAGGAGGTGGCGGTGGCGGTGCACAGCAGCCCAAGGAGACAAATAATGATGGTGGTGAAGGTTCGCAAAAGGAAGGCGCCGATGGTGGTGACGACGGCAAATCCAACGGCGGCGATGCCAGCAACGGTGCTGGAGGAGGTCCAGGCAAGTCCGGCAACGATGGAGACAAAGGCGACGGTGATAAAAAGGACGACAAGCTCAAGAAAGAAGCCGTCGACGATGAGCATAAAAAGAATGATGACGAAGAGAAGAAGGCAGAAAATGCAAATAAATCGCCGCTCGACGATGACTGGAATCAAGCAACCAGCAAGATAAGGCAAAAAGCAAAGCGAGGCGATGTTATTGGTTCTGTCACCGAAGATAAGCCTACCCCGCGGTCATTGGATGACAAGGCGAAGAGTCATGGCAACTCGGACAAATCCAATGGCCTTGATGAGGTCAAACTCGACACTGCAACCTCAGTAAACGCCAATCGCGTCTCTACAGACAACGCGTCCATCGACAACCGGTCTTCAGGTAACAGCAGGATTGAGGAGAACAAATCTTCCGGGGTGCGAACATCTTCAGATAGCAAGCCTACCGGATTTCCCTGGAGCGCTCTTTGGGGCGGCGGTCTCAAATGGGGAGCAAGCAGCCACAAGGAACAGCCAAAGACGCAGGTGAAGCATGAAGACGAGCTCTCAAGCAACGCGTGGGCAAAGTCCAAGAACACCAAAACCTTCCCAGGCTCTTTTGATGACGCTGAAGAGACAAAGGAGGGACCTGCTGTGACTGAGCCAAAGTCGGAGAAAAAACGCGACTTGGACGAAAAGGGACAAGATCGTGATGAGAAAGCGCGCCGTCAAGGGGACTCCAAAGACGACAAGGACGACAAGGACGACAAGCAAAACGGCATGAATGGGAAGTACTCAGCAAACGAGAAGAAAAAAAACAACGACGATGAGAAGTACCGGATCGACAACATGTATGCCAAGGGGGTAAAGAAGGATGAGCGCAAAGATGATCACGATGACAGCTTCGTGGTTTCCACGAAGAAGAGCAAAAAGTCAAAGAACAACACTAGCGCATGGGATGTGGAACCGGATGCATGGCAAGAGCCAGTAGTGGAACCGAAAACAGAGCCAAAGCCGGAGCTAACAAAAACCACTGAGCTCGAGCCCGAGGATGACTTCTTTGAAAGCTTTCCTGCTGTGAAGAAGAAGAATGAGAAAACCTCGACCCGGTTGGGACAATCCTCAAGGCTCGGACCATTCGCACCCACGCTCAAGAAAGCGAATCCAGATCCCTGGGAAGTCTTCGGCGCCAAGAAGAACAAGGCGAGGGTTGGCGCCGCCGAAGAGCCTATGGTTAGGACACGGAAGGCCGATCCGGAACTGTTACCGGCAAAACGATCATCTCCCATTCCCGAACCCGAACCTGAGATTGAGCCAGAAGACGATGAAAAGCTGGAGCCAATCTTGCCCTACAAACCGCCAACGAAAAAAGCTTGGTGGGACGAGCCCCCAGCTCCACCGAGCCCCGTGAAGAACAAAAAGAAGAAAGGTAAGTACGATGTTGCTGACGAACCTCCCAGGGAGCCAGATCCGGAACCGGAGCCCATAGAAGAGTCCAAATTTGAGACCGACAAGCCGGTGGAGGAGGACAATTTCTGGGACAACTACCAAACCACGGCCAAGAAGGACAAGAGGAAGAGCAAGAGAGCTGGACTTTCAGAAGAACCGGTACCACCGCCACCACCGCCGCCGCCGCCTCCTCCGGTAGAACCAGCTGAGACTTTTCTGTGGGATGATGTCCCGATCAAGAAGACCAAGAAGGGGAGAAGGGGACAGACGGAGCCTGAACCACCACCGCCACCGCCAGTCGAACTTGAACCGGTAGCTGAACCGGACCCGGAGCCCGAGCCAGTTTCTGGTCCGCCCCAATTCCCTGAATCAGATGAGGAGGATGAGCACCCCGGCGGCTGGTTTTCCTCTTTTCTTCACAAGACGGATAAGAAGAGTAGGCAAACATCTCCCATGCCTCCACCTCTTGAAGAGCCAGAACCGGAGCCTGAGCCGGTCCAACCAGAACCAGAGCCGGAACCGGAGAAGAAGGAAGAAGAAGACGAACCTTGGGATTATCCCATCTCAAAAAAGGACAAGAGAAAGAAGAAGGGAAAGACCAGCGAGCCCGAACCACCACCGCCGCCACCGCCTCCTGAACCTCCAAAGAGATCCAAATCATCATCAAAGTACGACAAGGAGGATGAATACGACTTCTGGAGTGCTTCAACATCGAAGAAGAGCAAGAGAGACAAGAAGGGGTATGCCGAACGTGTGCCATCTCCTGAGCCAAATGTCCCTGAGCCAGTGGAGGAGGTCATCTCTGAGCTGGAGGACCCAGAGCCCGAGTTTGATGCGGAACCCGAGCCGGAAGCACAACCTGAACCCGCTGCTGTGTCGGATCACGAAGACAGACTATCAGACGACGGATGGGGCTACTCCAAGAGAGACAAGGACAGGAAGAAGAAGAAGGGCATTGAACCAGAAGTCAAGTCAAAAAAGGAGTCCAGGTCAAGTCGGAAATCCGAGCCAGAACCAGAGCCCGACTCGAAACGGAAGAAAGCGAAAGACAGCATTTGGAGCTTGCCTAGTGACCCAAAGAAGGACAAAAAGAAGAGGAGAGGCGATTTGGATGAGGACAGCAAGCCGCTGGCTTCACCTGCGCCAGATCCGCCTGATGTTTGGGATGACGACTATCAGGACAAGAAGAAGAAAAGCGCCATCTCGGACGAATGGGCAAATTACTCGAACAAGGATAAGAAGAAGGGCAAAAACGCCATGGATGTCCTCATGGGGCTAAACAAATCGGGCGATCCACTAGCTGACTCAGCTCGGCAATCACCGCCAAGCCCTCCTCACCGTACCGGTGGCTTCTTCGGATCCTGGGAAACCGACAGTGACCGTGACGACAACCATAAACACAGAAAGCGATCCAAGGACAGTTCACAAAAGCCATACAGCATCGAGGAGCCTACTTTAGACGACGTTTGGGGCGCTACCATGCCCGGCAAGCGCAAGAACAAGGCTAATGCCGGCACCAACAACGCACCAGTGGAGATTGTGGAGGACCTTACCCCGGACCCCGTCCAGCCTGACTCTGTGGAGGAGACCAGGGACGACAAATACAACCAAGAAGACAGCAAACCGGAAAGCAACAGCTATGGGAGCAGTTTTTGGGGATGGGGCGGCTTCGCTAAGAGCAGCAGCAAATCTTCCAACAAGGAGTCGTCGCTTCATGATGAGCCAGCACCACCTCCGCCACCACCACCAGCGCCAACACCTCCATTAGACGAACCGGAGATCGACATTTGGGCCGATGACGATGACGAACCTCAGCCGGTTGTTAAGGTTGAGAAAGAGGATAAGAAAAAGTCTAGGGACAAGAAGTCTAAGGAGAAGGAGCCCAAACTTAGCGAGAAAGAGCTGAAGAAGCTAGAGAAGGAAAAGAAGAAGGCCGAGAAAGAGGAAGCGAGGCGCAGACTCAAGGAAGCCAAGGAGTTGGAGGAAGAACTGAAACGCAATGCTCGAGAAGCAAAGGAGTTGGATGAGGCCTTGAGGCGGAAGGCTGAGAGGGAGAGGGAGTTGGAGGAGGAAGCTCAGCGTGAGGCTGAAGAGCAAGCAGCCCGTGAGGAAGAGGAGCGAAGACTTCAGGAGGAAGAAGAGCAGAGGCAACGAGAAGAAGAAGAGCGTCGACTTCAAGAGGAGGAAGAATGCCGGCAACGGGAGGCTGAAGAGCAAGCTCGGATCGCCGAAGAAGAGGCTCGCATTGCTGCCGAGGAGCAAGCCCGCATGGAGGAGGAAAAGAAACTTGCAAAAGAGAAGGCAAAGCTTGATGAAGAAGCAGCGGAGCTTGAAACACTTAGGCTCAAGAAGGAGAAAACGCCTCGGAGATTCACGATGAGAGAGCAGCGCCGGCTCGACATCCTCGCTAGCAAATTCGAGGAGATAGCGCGCAAGCGACAAGAAGAGGAAGAGGAGCGGCAGCGAGTAGAAGAAGAAGCAGCCCGTATCGCCGAAGAAGAGGCTCGCATTGCTGCTGAAGAACAAGCTCGGAAAGACGAAGAAGAGAGGATTGCCAGAGAAATAGCGGAACTTGAAGAGGAGGAGGCCGAGTTTCAGGCACTCCGGTTCAAGAAGGCAAACTCGCCGAGAAGGTTCACAACAAAGGACCAGCAGAGGCTTCAGCAGATCATCAAGCAACGCAGAGAGAGGAAACGCCTTAAGCAAGAGGAAGAGGAACGCAAGCAACGAGAGGAGGAAGAGGAAAGGCAACGACAGGCTGAAGAAGAAGCCCGTCTCGCTGCCGAAGAACAGGCGCGCAAGGATGAGGAGGCCAGGCTTGCTGAAGAAGCGAGGATCGCAGAGGAGGAAGCGAGGATTGCGGAGGAAGAAGCACAACTTGCGAAGGATGAGGCCGAACTTGAAACCCTCACAAACAAGAAAGCAAAAACGCCTCGCCGGTTTACACTTATGGACGGACGGAGGCTCGATGTCCTTACTAAGGATGTCAACCGGCGACGGGAGGAGAAGGCTGCTCGAGAGGCTGCGAAGAAGGCTGCGGAAGAGGCTCCGCCGGAGGCTGCAGACCAGCCCGGAGACGAATGGCAAGACGCGGATGAAGGTCAAGGTGCAAACAACGACGAAGACCCCGAGGCAGCTGCTCTCAGGGAAGCAACAGAGAGGGCAATCCGCCAAGCCGAGGAGGAGGCCGAAGCCAAACAGGCAAGGAAAGCGAGCAGAACCAAGGGCAAATCCAAGGCTGATCCACTCGACGACATCCAGCTCACTCCCGAGCAGGTGGACGAGTTGCTTGGAGACTCTTCGAAACGGGACAAGAGTGTTGACAGCCAACCTAAGGAGGATAAGCCCGATAACAACAACCACAACAATGCCGCGCCTGGCGGGTTCAGCCTCTGGGGAGCTGCCAAAAGAGGCATCTTTGGCTTTGGAGGAGGCAGCGGATGGGAAGACCACAATGAACAGCCTGCTCCGGAACCTGAGCCGTCAGCCGAAGATGATAAGGCAGCTGGGTCATCCAGAGTGGTAGAGGCAGCCATGGCTGCTGGTGGTGTGATTGGAGGCGTTCCTCCTGAGCTATGGGATGCAACCCCCAAGGCCGTCTCACTGTCGCCTGAACCAACTGCTGAGCCAGTGACCTACCCCGCCAAGCCCACCAAGTCCAAGAAGGCTGCGGGGAGCAAGAGCAAGAGCAAGATTGCCGACCGCCTGCGCGTCTTCGAGTCACTTGACGCCGGAGCCGACACACCTGCTGATGCTGACGGTGGTCCACCAGCCGCACCGTCGACACCACCACCACACTCTGGCTATCCCCCTCCCCCACCCGCGCCATATATGGTGCGCTCGCCACCATCACCTGCCATCTCACCCGTCGTCGCAGTTGCCGTATCTCCGCCAGCGCAGAGGGAGGAACGACGCAAGTCATCAAGAAAGAGCAGAGACAAGGACAGAGGGTATTCACGCGACGACGATAACGACTATTACTTATCGGCCCCTCCACCGCCGCCGCCGCCTGTTGCGCCGTCGGGCGCACCACCTGGGGGTTTCCCGGGCGGATTTCCGATCGACGACGATTACCGACCCAGTCGCGACATGCATGGTGATCACCATGATAATAACGACGACGAAAACCACCGAGAACGTGACCTTATCGATTCTGCAGCCGAACGAGCAGCCGAACGAAGAGCCAAGAGACGATCCAAAAGGATCTCACCTGAAGCCGGAGGTGTCGAGTTCGACTTGCCGCCTGCGCCGCCCTCACCCCCACCTGTCGCGCCCGATGCGCCAATTGACGACGAAATGGCAGAGTCAAAGTCGCCTCGAAAGGAGAGGCCCAAGATAAATCGCCAGGGTACGGCATGGGGTATGGATGGGAAGAAGCCATCATCGAGGCCCAAGGTCGAACGAGAGCCAAGCGCAAAAAAGAAGACTGCGCACATCGAGGAGCCCGAGAAGCCGCTACGGTCCAGAGATAAGGAAGCGCCTGCGGCGACGGCGCCAGCTCCGATGCAAGCGCGCTTCGCTAGCGTGTTTACCAGTACCCCTCCATTGTCGCGATCAATGTCCCAGCGCGAGAAACGTCTCGGTCCCAACGGCAAGCCCATTGCACGCAGATATTCGGATAGCACAAATGCCGTCGCCAACCCTCCTGCTCCTCCTCCTCCTCCGCCAGATGATATATCATCGAAGGCGGCCAAGGTCCTAGGAGTCGGCGCCCGCGGTCTCGGAGTCGGTCTTGGCCTTGCGAATGGAATCCTTTCTAATGGATTTGGGCGAGGAGCTCCTGTTGCGCCTGCGCGCAACAAGCAGGGTAAGTTTTTGTGTTGCCGTTTGTTGTGAGACAAAGATGTCGCTAACTCGTTTGTGCGACAATGCAGACGTGAACGATGACACGCCTGTGTCAGGTGCTATCGATCCTGATTTCAGCCCGACCAAGTCGGAACGTCGCAGGGCAAAGGTATGCGATAGCCCAACATTCGCCGCGTCGCAATCAAATCAGTCAGTCGCTAACAACAAGTCGCAACAGCAATATATGTCCGAAGACGACCACGTCATGTTCGAGATGCCCGATGCTACACCCCCCGCTCGTCCCCCGGTTCGTCGCGTCAGCACCAGCAACGCAAACAAGAAGTCGGGCTTTAGCCTCTTTGGTGTCTTTGGCTCGAAGCAGCAGCAAGAACCGCCGCCACGCCCCGAACCTCCTCGTCGAAGCCGAACAGTTCCTACATATCAGACTACTGATGATGAAGGTGGCCGACAACCCGCAGCTGCATTCGTCCCCGAGACCGACGCCGATCGCGAAGCCCGCAGAGCCGCCCGTCGCGCACGCCGTGCAGAGAAAGAGGCAGCCGAGAGAGCCGCCGCCGTACATTCCGCTGAAGAGGCTCGTCGCCAAAAGGATGAAGCCCGTCGCGAACGTCGCAGAAAGCAAGAGGAAGAGCAAGAGGCTCGGAGGCTGGAAGAGAAGGAAGCCCGCCGTGCCGAACGAAGAGCCCGTAAGGCCAGAGAAGAAGAGGACCGCCGTGCCAGAGAAGAGGAAGAACGCCGAGCTGAAGACCAGAGGGAAGCTGAGCGCGCCGAGCGGAGGAGGATACGAGAACGAGCTGCTACCGAGGCCGAGGTTGGACAGCGTGACATCAATGATGGTAGACAAGATGAGCGACGCCGGAGCAGTCGGCGCATGCCTCCTGAGTCTGATCGTGAACACGACCGCGACCGCGAAGATGACGAGGAGCGGCGAAGGAGAAGAGAGGCGCGCCGTGCTGCCAAGGCCGCCCAGCTTGCTGCTGAAGCTGCTGCCGATGAGATGGACAGGGCCAGGAGGGAACGAAGGCCGAGGGAAAAGAGTACCGCCCGACCCGAACCGAGAGATGCGCCGCCAGATGAATACGTCTATCCAACCTCAAGACAGCAATCCAGGGCTCGAAAACAGGGACAAGGACAGCATGATGGATGGCCACACTCGGGAACCACGTCGTGGGTTAAGGACCATGCTGACGCTCCTGCTCCTCCATCGCCGCCCGGACCTCCAGGTGCCTTTGTCGACGACCATGCGAACGGGCACGCCAATGGTGGTGCACCACCGCCGCCTCCTCCTGTTATGCGTCACGAGCTAGACGAGGAAGAGGCCGCCAGACACGCGAGGAGAGAGAGGAGAGCTCGTCGGGAGCAGAAGTACCACGCTGCTCAAGCGGCCGCTGAGGAAGCAGAGCGCGAGAGGGAAAGGGAGGGGGCATATGTTAGTGCGCATGATGATGAGAGGAGACGAAGGAGGAGAAGACGTGGTGATGAAGAACGGCCTGAGCGCGCCGAACGTGAGCGTGACCACCCCCGTGAGCGAGATAGGGGCGATCGCGGCGGCGACAGAGAACACAGAGATCGAGACCGCCCCGAACGCAGTCAGCGCGAACGAGACCAACGCGAGTACTACAGCGCCCGCGACGACCGGGAACATCTTCCTCGACCCCGGGAGCGGAAGCGTGGAGAACGGGCGGCCGATTACGACGACCGCGATCCCCGTGATCCTCGCGAATACCGCGCAGAGAGGGGAGACAGAGGAGACCGCGGCGGAGACCGGACTGGATCCGGCTCCGGTAGTGATGGGAGGGAGAACAGGAAGAGTGGCGGTGCTGGGTTTGGGGATCAGAGTACCACGCCGAGGAGTAGTTGGTGGAAGAAGATTGCTAGGTTTGGCTAGTCGATCTTGCTTTGGTTTTTTCTTCTCTTCATATGCTTGTTGGTTGTTGTAACGAATTTGGTTCGGCTGGCGTTCTATGTTTGGGGGTTATTGTTGTATGACTGATTTGGTGGCTTAGGGTACCACCATATATGGATGGGATGATTGTGGGAATTAGGGGGCATGGAGTTTAAGGGACATGATTGTGGTTCTCTCTTGGGTCGGTTTGGAAGGGCCTGGTGTCCGCCCCCCGTCCGGTCGCTTGTTACAGTTTCTTTGAGAACGTCAAGAGTGTCATGATATATACGATACGGATGATGAAGAGAGATAATGATGAAGCTGTTTAACAACAACGTACTACTACGGATACAGGAGGTGGATGTCAAAGTTGGTGTAAGAACTGGGAGAGTTTCGGGATTGATTGGTCTGTTGGAGTACAATACCTTCTCTCGCTATAGTATGGAGTTATTACTACAGACAACTGTTTGAGTTATATGTCTCATTGTGTCATTGTGTTATCACCATTACCTTTTACTTGTGCGATTGTTGCTGTGCCGATGCGTTGGTATTGAATGGTTCATCTCATATTGCCTCGTCTTGTCATAAAGAGCTTGTGCTGCATCCTGTCCTGGGTGGGGGATCCATCTCACTGGGAAGAAAAGTACGCGCATACTGTCTGCTTTTAATCTACGGGAGACAGGAGATGGGAGACATAAAAAAATCGGGGACTGAATAGATCTTACTACTAGAGGGGAACTAGAACTAGTGTGTGCTGACTTGGTGAGTTCGGACCGGAGTGAGCGGTGAACTCGAGAAAATATTCACGGCCCGCCATTACAACAAGGGGTGTTTTGAACCATGTGGAGCTCCTCAAATCCGTGATCGAACTCGAGGGTCTCAGGTCCAGGAAACCCGAAGACAGTAGACACAACAGTCCTAAAATTCTCTTCGTGATAAACCACCCCTGTGGAATACTTCCATCATTCTCGAGTTGAGACAAGAACTCTACAGCGAAGCCGTTACCATCCACATTCCGCACCGCAGCAACAAACCCGCCGCCTCCTTCCCCATTCATCTCTTCCCCTCTTCCATCAAATCCCAAAGCAATCCCAAAGTAGTCAAACTCCGCTCCGGAAGAAAACATCGGGGGGCTGAGAATGAGATGCATAGATTTCAACCATGCAGCCATTCCATTCAGCTTACCACCTCACCACTGGCGCGAGTCCCGTCGTAAACTCCATAGGCCTCCATTAAGTCCATTCAGGTGTTCCCCAGCACGCCAACACTAGCCAATAGGGGGTGACGGCTTACACCTGTACCCTTAGCTCCCCTGAACTGTCACTACAGACCCATAAAGATCCACGGATCGACAAAGCCAAGACCGAGTCTACAAGAGGCTACGGGGACGACAGGGACTAAGGGGACCCTCAGTTCAGCTCAGCTCCGAGCTTGTGCAGGGAGAAATCGAAGTTTTCCTCTTTTTCTCGTGATCTTCACGTTCTCGTGGTCAACAAATTTTGGAACGGGAGACAGAGAGGGAAATTCCTTTCAACGCGAGCGTATTTCGGTGCCAACGATAGCATATCTGACAGAGAAAAGTAGAAGGCCAAGCACAAGGAAAGGTCTCACAACAGCACGAGACATGAAGCACGGCAGTGTAAGTAAGGTAAGCATGTCTCAAAACCATTGGCGGCTCTCGTTCTTCGTACCACCTCCAAAGTATGTCAAACCGAGTTGAGTGTCATTCTTGCTTCCACGCGGGACCGGGCACAGCTTTGGGATCTTACACCAGCCATTCTTTAGCCAGGTACACTACAAGGAGCAATGTGTGATGTGACCGGGGAAATGGATCTAAGTGGACTGGACATGGGGTTGTTTTTCAGTTTACGCAAAAAAGAACGCGGTGTGGAATTTTATCTCCGCCAATATTTCAACGGGACATACCCCTGGGCGGGAAGGGGAAGGGGGCACGGGGGGAAAGAATCTCAGATCAGATCCGGCATGGATCTATGGATCTGGATACCTTACTAGCCAGCTCCACGATTCGGGGATCTTTGAACCGGGGATACAGCTATGGAGTAAGTAGGTACGGAGTTTCTGTTGATCACACAGACAGATGGCTGGTAACGCTACCTGCCTCCTCTCGGTCGTGGATATATAACTCTCACGACGTCCTCCCATCTCTCTGGCTCGTCCCCCCTCCCTTTTGATGTTTCCTCTCTAGCCCACTCACCATCTTCACCCCCCAGGCCAGTCCAACCAGCTCCGGCATTCCTCTCGAGAGGATTCAGGACGAACTTCTTCACATCCATCTACCTTAATACTTAATACCCAATTCCCACGACAAACCGTCAAGATGAAGTTCACCCTCCTCTCCACCGCCCTCACCCTCCTCAGCGGCACCGCCGTCGCCCTGCCCACGAGCAGCCCCTCCTCCTCCTCCTCGGAGAAACTCGACGAACGCTCCTACGTCAACGCCTCCTCCACCTCCTCCTGCCCCCACCACCCCCTCTCCCAATCCTACTGCGCTGGCACCAGCCAAAACTGGACTCTCTCCACGACCTACATCTGCGGCGACTCTCGCCTGGGGCCCGTCGTCCTGCCTCAGTTCTTTCTGCCGCTCGATCCCATCCTGGACATCTACGACCGCTTCGGCGGTTTGTGTCCTGGTGCTTTCCTGGAGAAGTGGTTCAACAAGACTGGAGGCGGGTGGTGGGATTATCCGCCTCAAAGCGGGTTCAGCGTGGATGATGAGGGGGAGATCATTGCGGCCAATTTGACGTTGCAGGTCGGAACGTTTTTGGACAGGTTTGGAAGTGAATATGGAGCCTTTTTGGCGCCGGCGGCGGCGCCGTATTTGCAGAGGAGTTTGCCGCCTAGTAATTTGAATGGGGATGATAAGTGAGGTTTTTCTCATTCTCTTGGTTAGAGGGGGGATATAAAATGGGAGAAAGCAATGTGCTAACCGACACCCCTTTAACAGGTTCCCATACAACTACCACGTCTACAGCGTCATCAAGCCCTTCAAGGTCCTTGCTGGACCCATCGCCCCCTGGTTCGGTCAGCCTGGCCAGGGCGTGCAGTACCAGACTTCTGTGAACGTCGCGACGCTTATTGCTGATGGGTATCTGAAGGCTGAGGATCCCCAGAAGTTGGTTCCTAAGCCCTATTAAGTGGGCAGGTGGTGAAGATGGTGAAAAGAGGGTCGTACATGATGGGGCTTTGAATGTCTTTTTTAAGAGACATGGTTAACGTTTTGTAATGGATAATGTCTGGTTGTATATACCCAGGGGTGAAATGGAAACGAGGATCATGGAGAATGATGATCTGGTTTGGGATATCCATCACCGTGTATGGCACTGCTGTGACTGCCTATAGAGCGATCAGTTGAGTGAACACATTAAACTTCGTCGGGCTTCTCTCGACATAGGGCAGTTAAACCCGCGCCAGGCAAAATGAGAACCTTGAGAGTGTTCAGCTCACCCTTCCTAAAATTCTAACGGCCTATAACGAAGACGAGGATTGCTGCTGCTGATTCTTTCTTCTGAAGAAGCCTCAAGTTCCATATTGTAAGGTGAAGATACCCGGCGGTACGGCTGAGCGAGTTGTGGTCCTTGTCACTTACTTATGAACTTGATAATGTTGTCATGTTGCTCTTTTTTTGTTTCGATAACAGCTCGACATGGGATTTGATGCGGGACTGTCTGTACCGTTCGGCCCCAACCCAGTGGTCGAACCACCAACCACTCTTGATTGTGCAAGGCTTTTCTTTCTGTGTTCCGTGTCTTTCCTTAAAGGAAGCTTCTAAACAGGCCTTCGAGTCTGTATGTCAGTCATATCTTATCTCCCTTCCTCAACTTTTCATCCCAACTTCCAACTTCCCCCTCCCGTGCCGCCTCCCAGATCCGCCACTAACCAACCCAAGCCCTCTACGGGCAGCACTGGTAAGCGGTATATGTATTACTTCGACCGCAATACGTTTCAACGCCCCCTGGGGATGAAGGGTGCAGTGGTAGTGGTGTTACCTCCCCCTTGTCATCCCATCCCTTCCTTGAGCCCTCCACTAAGGCGTTCGAACCAGCGTGGTGTCATTTTCGCCGGTTTCTTTTGCGGTTTTTTGTTTCTTTTGTGCTTTCCGGGAAAATAACATTGCCTTTTGCTTCCTGTCTGCTTGCTGCCCTGCTCTCGAGGTAAATGGCTGGCTTTGATTCTTAGTCGGGACCGTGGCTTCATTAGCCATGCGGAAGTAGCCATGTCTGGAACTGAGGGGCCCAAGAAGAGACTGAATGACTTTCAGATGAATCTGAATAGAGATGTGTGCTGGTAAGTGTTTTAACGGTGTCTTTGTACGGAAGAAAGAGGAAGAACATGATGGTAGTAGGGTGGGCTCATATAAACTTGTCATTGTCTGGACTACCAGTCGGTGGCCTTGCCAAAAACAAGCTCGAAATGGTCCAAACCCAAGAACAGAAGTCTAAAAGGCGCTTCTGCTCCAGATGAGTAGCAAAATGTGTAGAAGGAGAACTCGACGGCCACATGACTACCAACACGGACACAGCTCATGTCAGGCATGGAGACACTGTCCTGGTCAGCTCCACTTCAGTCTTGATTAAAAGGAGGAAACAGTCATGGCGGCATAAGAGAACCAGGGAATGGGTATTCAAGAATAGGCATTAACAATACCAGACACCACGCAACGCGATGCGGACTAACTACTACTAATGATAAAGATAACTGACAGACAAAAAGGCTTGCGGTGCTATGATGCTGGTGCTACAGCCCCCTCTAGCCCGTGATGGTCCCGTCTCTGGCCGGACGGGAAACCGGTTCCGCCTCTCAGTATAGGTATAAATGCTGGCTCGTTATTAAATGCTATTTGGCGCCACCTTGCCGTCGCGTCGTGTGTGTGTGTCCCTTTTGCGTAATTCGTCTATTTCTTGATGCCCTTGCTGTCGAGGAAGGCCTTGAGGATGTCGACAAAGTTCTCGAGAGCGGCGAGGTACTCCTTAAGCTGAGCGTTGACCTTGTCCTGGTCGTCGCCGAGCTTGGTGTAGAAGTCCTTGCGGTAAGGGCAGGCGCTCATGGCGGCGCTGAAGATGGGCTTGATGAGGAAGCTGTGGTGGGGCTTGAGGGTGACATCGTAGGCAGCGCGGAAGGAGGTAGAGAGCTCCTGGTCAGCGGCGGCGACGTTGTTGGCGAGACCCTTGCATGTGAACTCGAGACCTCTGGAGGATTGCTTGTTAGCATACCGTTCCTTCTTCCTGGAGCCGTCCAGCCCAGTGTTCCCTTACCTGACGAGCCAGAGGAGGGCCTGGCTGGCCTTGTTCTCCTTGGCCTTTTGCTCGTTGTTAACAAGGTCCTGGAGAGTCTCGGACTCGGTCGGGGTGGCAAGAAAACGCTGGCGGATTTTCTATAACAAATGAGAGCACATTGTTAGCTAGCTGTACTCGGCGTATTCAGTGCTGGACTGGACAGTTGACGCACCTCGACATTGCCGAGCATGTCGCTCTTAACGGGGGAGAAGGCGGCAGAGCCGAGGACATCGAAGATGGAGACTAGCGACTCGGCAGCCTCGAGGAACTCGGTGGTAGGGATGGCATTGTCCTTGTCGGCCTGGACGGGGACGTCGGTGAAGGAGCGCTTGAGGGTGTTGAGGTAGGTACCTCCGGGGGGGATCTGGCCGGTAGACATGGTGGTGGTTTGTTGTGTGGGTTGGTAGTAGTGATGGATGGTGATGACGATGAAGATGGTTTGGAGAAAGAGAAGAAAGACAGCTCGAATGTTTAGAAACAGCAACGGACTCGACGGAACATGGGAAAGGGGGTCAGTCACTGGCGAGTGGAACAGTGGAACTTAAAACTGTCACGATCCCCAATCATTCGACCGTGCCCCGCCCAGAGCTAGGGGACAAGTACCTGAAGGCGGCTGTGCTAGGCTCGCTGAGGCAAAGAGTACATGCCCTGAGACGCGGCAAGGTTCCCCTCCCCCGCAAATCTGATGTGTCCCAAGTGCGTCTACTGCCGTGAGGTCGGTGTTCAGTTGGACACGGTGTTGAATGTTGATGCGGGGTTACAAAAGCAGGAATGGAAAAGGAAGATTCAATATTTCTGATTGACATATTTTGAACACGAGAACCCTTGATGTTGTGACGATGAAAGCTTCCCTTTGCTGCACTCGTAATCCTTATCGATTAGGGAGGAGGACCGTTGTGGTTCAGGCCACGGTAGGAACGGGATGCTTCTCAACATGACGAGGATACCGCGGACTTCTAGCTACAGTGTCTGCCTTCCCATTCGTCAGAGTCGTGTTCAAGACCCACTATTTACGCTTGAGCTTTCCAGTGGACTCGCGTTCCTGAAAGTCTCGAACTTGTCTTTGACTCTCAGGACTTCCATGACTGAAGAACACTCACGCATTCTTTCCCACCATTTGACCAAGGCGCAGTTGTCTTGTCTTGGACCCTTGAGGTCTCTTCAGAACATACCGATTTCTATGATCGACATCGTCAACTTGAGCCAGTTCAAGTCTTCCAGTTTGACGGAACAGCATGCGGTGCACACACACAAACACACAGGCTGCACACAGGCCACCCGGTCGTATCAATGCATTGCAGCAACACAAGAATTGTTAGCATGACGTCATTCCGAAGCGGTGTTAGTGATGAAGCCTCCCAACATGCTCTTTAGCCTTTCTTTGATGTTGTTTTTCCATTCTTTTACCTAACCCGGTCTGTCTCCGGTCTTCCACTTAACGGCTGGACCTTCCCTTTGCGCCTCTTGTGTATTGACCTCTTCACTCGGCCAACCACAAACACGCGAAGCAAGAAAAGGCCAGATGACCAAGTCGGATCAGAGATGCCGAGGGTTGGGGAAGTCGCATCACTCGCATGTTATTCCGCCCTGAACCGCCCTCTCCATCTTTCTTAGCACCACCTGAACACCCTGGGCACACGTATTTTCCCGTATTCTCGAACCTGTTTATTCTCCGAATCACCTTGCTTTCTCTACTCTCGTCATCCTCACCCTGGTCCAACGGGCTTCCCTTCCACTCAGCATCCTTGCTGCGCTTACCGTTCCGCTTCCTAAAACGAACATGATGCTACGGCTTCCGTCGTTATAAACGCCGGCCCTACCTATCATCTAGCACCCTACGTACTTTAGCGCTCCCGTCTTGCTGGCCAAGAACTCCTTTGATACCCTTTCGATTCTTTACCAAAGTAAACATTGTCTCGCCAAAGTGTGCCTCTCTCGAGAATCAAGCAATCCCGCAACAATGGCTACCGAGCTGGCTGCGGGTGGTCCTGCTCAGACCCGTAAACACGAGCACAAAAAGAGCACCAGCGAAAAGCTCAAACATCCCATTCGTGAGATCCGCGAAAAGCTGGCCAACAGCAGTCTGCACGAACATCTGGTCCACGAGAAGAACAAAATCGGAAAGTTCAAGAACTTGATCAATCCCCAGCATCGCCATGACGAGGCCCACGAAAAGGCCTGCGACGACAAGCGAACAAACATCTGCCTCTCCCATCGTTTCGAGTCCTTCTTTCCCGAGCGTGATGGCAACAATGTCAAGTGGTATGTCGACGGCAGAGACTACTTTTGGGTAAGTTGACTGCCTCCCACTGATCATTCTTGTCAACTCCAACTTACAACCATGATAGGCTGTCTCTGTAGCCCTCGAAAAGGCAAAAGAGACCATCTACATTGCCGATTGGTGGCTTTCTCCCGAACTCTTCCTGCGTCGTCCTCCCGCTTATAACCAAGAATGGAGACTCGACCAAATCCTCAAACGTCGTGCTGAAGCCGGCGTCAAGATCTATGTCATCGTATACCGCGAAGTCGAAGCCGCACTTACTTGCAATTCTGCCCATACCAAGCATGCCCTACAGGCCCTCTGCCCAGAAGGTTCACCAGGACACGGAAATATCAAGATCATGCGCCATCCCGACCACAATGTCCTCGAGAACGTTGCCGACATGACCTTTTACTGGGCCCATCACGAAAAGTTCATTGTCATTGACTACGAGATGGCCTTCATCGGCGGCCTCGATCTCTGCTTCGGCCGTTGGGACTACCATCAGCATAGCTTGGCAGATATGCACCCCGAAGGTGTCGCCAACGAGATCTGGCCCGGCCAAGATTTCAACAACAATCGCGTCATGGACTTCAAAAACGTCCAGGATTGGAAGCAGAACGAGCTGACCAAGGCAGAGCATGGTCGTATGCCGTGGCATGATGTCTCCATGGGAGTGGTGGGTCCCTGTGTCTACGACATCGCTGAACACTTCGTCCTTCGCTGGAATTTCATCAAGAGAGACAAGTACAAGCGTGACAAGCGCTATGACTGGATTGAGCTACAAGGCCGGCAAGGGCAAGATGAAGATCTAGTCGGAGTTCAGAGGCCCAAATTTCCCGTGGGCGAGTACGTCGTTCATCCACTCACTCCCCTCGCCAGCAAACCCATCGTAGACCGAGGCACCATACACGCCCAAATCGTCCGCTCCAGTGCTGACTGGTCGAGTGGAATCCTGACCGAACACTCGATCCAGAATGCTTATAGCGAGATCATTGGCAACGCACAGCATTACGTCTACATCGAGAACCAGTTCTTCATCACGGCCACTGGAGACCAACAGTCACCCATCCACAACACTATAGGCCGCGCCATCGTAGACGCCGTAGTCCGTGCTGCCAAGGAGGGCAGAAAGTTCCGTATTATTATTGTCATCCCTGCTATTCCTGGATTTGCCGGTGACCTTCGCGATAATGCCGCTTTGGGTACCCGTGCCATCATGGACTACCAGTACAAGTCCATCTGCCGTGGAGAGCACAGCATCTTTGAGCAGATCCGCAAGGAAGGAGTTGATCCCAACCAATACGTCTTCTTTTTCAACTTGCGAAGCTACGATCGCCTCAACAGGACCGCTGCCGAGAAAAAGATGGAAAAGGAAGCCGGACTATCATACCAGGAGCTCCAGCGAGCCCAAGCGGAAGAAGTCATGGCAGAGGGAATCCACGGCACCAACGACCCTCAAGGTGGCCGTGACTCTCACATGGGCAGCCGAAGAGACCAAAACGACACCCCGCAGGAATCCGAAGACCAGAAGCACAGCCGTGAAACGAAGAAGCGGTTCGAGGAAGCTAGGAACAAGGTAGAAAAGGAAGGGACCGGCGGTGATGAAAACGTGAGCGCATACGCCAACGCCGACGGCGAGCTGGACGGCAACATCAACGGGGGCCACTTCAACGGCAGCAATCCGAACGCATCAGAAACCAACAGCAGCCCTCCAAGGGGTAAAGACAACACGCGCGCCCAATCCAGTTTTACCGTTGCCCACCACGCCATGGCCCGCACCGGATCCGTAGCCGAAGTCACATGGAACGGCGACCCGGAAGACGAAATCAACAACTGGATCCAGGAGGAGCTCTACGTGCACGCCAAGGTGCTCATTGCCGATGACCGCATCGTCGTCTGCGGCTCCAGCAATCTCAACGATCGCAGCCAGCTGGGCTATCACGACAGCGAGCTGAGCATCGTCATGGAGGACAAGAAGACGGTCCAGACCACCATGGACGGCCAGCCCTTCGAGGCCGGGTGGCAGGCTACCTCGCTGCGTCGGTATTTGTGGCGGGAGCACCTGGGTCTCCTGCCGCCGCAGGATCTCGACGCTAGTGACGACCCCAACGCGCAGCCGCCGGGCGATGACTCGCCCAATGATGCGTGGGAGGGGGATGAGAGCTGGAAGCAGGTGGAGGATCCCCTGAGCGATGAGCTGTGGGAGATGTGGACCAGTAGGGCGACGAAGAACACGGAGGTGTTTAGGCATTTGTTTCATGCTGATCCTGATGATCACGGTAAGCCTTTCCCCAGTTACTCCCCCCTTTCTTCGCTATCAGTCATTAACACTTCCAAAAGTCAAAACCTTCGACGACTACAACGCCTTCCTCCCCGCCAAGGGCGTCAAACCAGGTCACATCTTTGACCGGTTCATGCCATCCACCGACGCCCGGCAAAAGCTGGAGCAAATAAAGGGGCATCTGGTCTGGATGCCGCTTGACTTCCTCAAGGATGCGGACATGGCAGAGCGCGGGCTTCAGGTGAACTCGTGGACTGAAAGTGTTTATACTTAGGTGGGCATACCACGCTGGGTGCGACTGAGGGTTATTGATTGGATTGAGAGGATGCTTGTTTGAATATTGTTTTTCGGGGAGATGACTAAGGAGGCTTGGTGAGGTATGTTTTATGAGTGATGTCTTCCGAGAGATAGGTTCTCATGATGATGAATGAATGGCCAACTTTAAAAGGATGGGCGAAGAGATGGCGCGCGGCGCGACTGGGACTGCATTGTTATCATTCCTAGGTGTAGTAATTTTAGTGAATATGAGTATAATGACTGATGCCATATCTGGAGTGTGCTCCAAGTGTGCTCGTCGCTTTCTTGATAGTTTGGATACTGAAAAGACGCACTCGTGATTTAGCAGGATCAAACGACACCAAGGTGCAAACGTTCAAGTGTATTGGTTAAAGGGACTAGCACGACTCCAAATGATGGGGCAAAAATGGGAACTTGAAGCAAGAAAATATGTATTTCGAATCACGCAGTATTAACAGGATGTTCCGAGGATGGCCAAGGAGAAAAAAGTTGCAAAAAAACATACAACACCAGGGATTCGCTGGTCGTCACCGACCCAACTACTAGTCTGGCGATTGGTAGCTTATCTATGGGAGAGCGGACGGGATCCCGAGTTTTCTACCATCTATGGTCGTATGTGCTTGTTTGGTATAGTTCAATCGCTTATATAGCCGAGTTATTTGTGGAATGGTTGGGGGGTTGTGCTTTGCAACGTCTATGAGGGGGGCATGAGATGATGTTGCTTTAATAGATGGGTTCGGGAATCGGGAGAATTGAAGGGTTAGAGAACTTGGTGTCCGTAACATGTTTTCATGGACAAAAGCTGGATATGAATGATCTTCTTTTTGGTTTTCTCCTTTGCAAACGTGTGGCCTTTCGGAGTCAAAGAAGGGGGCGATTGATGTTCACGCACCGAGTCGCCTGGACCCGAGGTCAGTGAATAGCCAGCCCCCCTGAGGTCCTGGAACATGATGGATACAGGTATGTATGTTCCTCTGCATATGTTAATTACTCCGAATGTTTCCTGGATTGGTCAAGGGCGAGTTGTTTGTGGGAGGAGTGGGAGTGATGTTCGTACATAATCCAGGATGTCATATCGGAGAGAGATAAAACAGCCGAGAGGGCAGTCAATGGGTCGAAAGGCCCAACAACTTTTGAATTCCTTTAAGATTTCCCATTCTGCTTTAAGACCACTTGTACGCTTTTAACTGATGGCCGAGGTTTGTACAGGCGAATACTAATACGACAAGACATGAAGTTTGAGACTCAAATGACATTTGAAATTTGACGGCCAACCACTAACGTAGATATATTGTCGTCTCTTTTTCCTTGCTTCTATCAACGATGAGAGGGATAGATCCCACCCTGTACCCTCCCCACTGCCGGTGACTCCACGTGCC
The DNA here is from genome assembly GCA_009806015.1 of Neurospora sp. CHS-2018b. Classification (NCBI taxonomy): domain Eukaryota; kingdom Fungi; phylum Ascomycota; class Sordariomycetes; order Sordariales; family Sordariaceae; genus Neurospora; species Neurospora sp. CHS-2018b. The sequence continues at coordinate 707,337 of RAOV01000004.1, forward strand.
CACTCTGGAGTACAAGCATTTCCTCACCTCGTCAGTATCACTAGGATCATCAGACTCGGTCTGCATAACTATCAAGCCTCTCTGGCTACTTACACCAGCAGTGTCCAGAAACTCTTCCAACAGCAAGAAATATTGATATGATTTCTGTTTCTCGTAATCCAGTCTGTCACAGTTAGTATGAAGCGAACGACCCTGCAGTTCAGCTTCTTCACATAGGGGTTTTAAATAGGTTTTTAACGTCAGAGTTGCCATGTGTCTGTTCCTTTCTCCGTCCCCGTGGTGTTTGATACCATCGTATATGCTGCAAGATGAGCCAATATGACTGCCGTTAAAGACATCGATCGATGACTTCCAAACATAGCGATTAAAGCCATTACTGTCGGGTGTTGGGTATCTGTATCTCGCCCAGAAGTTGTACAACTTGGGCATTTCTGTAGCTGCCCACGACCACGAGGGTAATTTCTTTTCTGTGGTGCTCTCCTGGCTTGAATTATTGCCATTTGAAGGTTCTTGGAGTGCCTCTTTATCCGCTCTTTGCATAGCTTCGAAATTTTGAACACCTCGGCGGTCCACGTACCAGAGCAAATCGAAGGGCAAAAACTCCTTCCAGATTCCAAGAATGTAAGTGAAGCCGCTGCTTTCCTCAATTGCCCTGACAACGCCAGCGAGCGCAACAAGTCTATCCGATGCATACGTGAGATTTGTTGCAGTGTAATACTGGACCGGCGTTGCCCAATGCCCAGCGACTCGAGATATACGGATCTCGTCCATCTTTAAGCCTTTATTCTCTTCAACCCCTGGTAGCCTGACTTGCTACTTGACTCAAGACGATGGGTTCCTGAGGACTGTATCGGCACGCCATTCCTCGTTATCAGACTGGTGAGTTCATTGTCCATGATCGGGTACGCTATATCTGGCCCCAACGTCGGAGGGTTTTAAGAAGTAGCTCTTGATGTCTGAGATACTCGCTGCCAGCGGGATTATCTGAAGAAGATTGAGCTTCGAACGGTATCCATCAGTCAGAAGACAAACGTGGTAAAGGAAAAATGAACCACGTCTGTCAAGGGAAAGGTTTCAGGTCGTTATCGAAATTCGAAAAGAAGGGGACTCCCACAAAGGAAAAATGATGCTTTGGTGTAGAAGAGGCTTGAGATGTACTGGGCAGAGGACGTTGGGCAGAGTTCTCTTTCATACCTCTAGCTCTAGGTTACATCGGTCGAGATATCATCGAGGGGAAGAAGAGGTTTACGTCCTTTAACGGCAGGACCGACCAACAAGAGGCAGGTAAGGCAGGCTTGATTACTAACCACCACTTACGATGGAAAGAACGGACAGGCGGATAGATGTGCCTTCCTTTTCCTGTCTCCAAGAAGGAGCGATGTGCTGTGTCCATAGTTCCAACTGAACTGAACCGATGAAATAAACACCATCTTGCTGGAGCCAAGTTACCACGCGATATTATGGGGGTCTGTCTGTCCATAACTCGAAGGCAAATTTCTCCAAGTGCTGTGGTACACTACCAATTACTTTGTTTCGACTAATAAGCCAGATACTCTCTGCGGACAAACCCGAGTGAGTCGGTGACGATAATTGTCTCCTTTTCTCAATACACAACATTCCAAGTCGAGGTAGTGGTGTCTCTATTGAGTCTCTATGACAAAAGAGGGGATGAGTATTAACCAGCGGCTAGCTGAAATACCACTTGGATAAACAATGACACTGTATCGGTAAATCTTTACGAAACTGTATTTCGACTCAACAAATTCGTGTCGAAGTCGCTCGAGGGTTGTCTCTGAGGGGCTGATGTAAGTGTATGTCTTCCGCCCGCCCCTGGCGCCCCCAGTTCGCTACGCTGTGTTCAAGTTCATCGTGATGGACATGGAAATCCGGACATTAAGCCGGATCTGACGGTGGTCGGTTCTCGACCTTTGGGATGATGGAGGTACCTCAAAGACGATGCTTTTTCTTTCCATTCCGTCCACGTTTATACAACTGAAAATGACGGTATTTCGCCATTGCTGAAGCGATCCCTGGCTCTGATTAGATTGTTTGATGAAACGGCAGCGATATCAGATAGGCCGAGGAACAAGTGCCGAAGCTTCATAGATGCCGTTGTTGAGACCCAGAAAGCTCAAACAAACTCCAGGTGCTGGGGTGGCAGGTCGTGAGCTGAAGGACGAAACGACTCAACGACCCTGCTTAATTTTGCGCCGATCTCTTCGATGGGATGGGATGGGTCTTTGTTGATGTCCTGACTCCTGAGGAGTTGTTTGTGGAGGCGATAATCTAGTAGGGGATAGACTCCCATGCGAAAACCATGCCTCGTTCGAGTCGTGAAAAATGGAAAATAGCCAGCATAGACTAAAAAGGGAGGCAGCCGATGAACGGTCTTGTAAAGGTTCGGTCTCGTACGGAAATGTAACCTTGCATTGGTACACTAGTGAAGAGGCTTGTTGCATTGCATTCTCAATCAGATCTTTATGTACGAAATCGTCAAAGGGATCCAAATCCTCGTATTTCTCTCAAGGTGCCAGCCAGATGGCACTTTTGAAGCGTGCGAATGGAATGTGGTGGGACATGCTGACATGCTCAAGTGGCCGCCAGTGGACACACACTGTTGACACAGCCTTTATCTGACCGGTGATTGGCCTGCTTGGATCTTAACTGGGTCGTCTGCTTGTTACAGGCTGATGCCAAAACCCTACCCGGCTTCCACTTCCATGCCTGACGACGGCAGGACGGCAATCTTGCGGTGCGGCCAGTCTTGGGTGAGGTCTTGGAGTCATGGAGTGTCCATTCCAGGTCCATTCTTGAGCCGCTTTGTTGCCGTTTGGTGGATCATGTTATGTCAGGGGCAGCCAATAACTATAGGAGCGTGACGGGATCCCTTGATCAAGAGAGGAACCCTTTCGAAGATGGACGACGGAGAAGTTAAAACCTGGGGAGTCTCTGCCCAAAGAAAGCATTGAATATGGGGTGAAGATGTGGGGGGTAACTGAAAAGGTGACCGAAGAGAGTGAAAAAGACAAGATGAACACAGCCAATCCTCACACTTGCTTGCCCCTGGGACGGCGTCGAGACCCTGAACTCCATACGGGAAGCAAAAACAGAGTTCCAAGTTCCATTCTTAGCACACTGCAACGCGCACACCACTGCCAATCTGACAATCCGGCCCCACGGGCGGTCACAGATCCAACGGCATGTGGATGTGAGCAGGGGAAGGAACCACCACACGAGCCTCTTAGCGGCCCCGAAGCCTCCCCGGCGTCCCCATGATTGATGCACAAAGATGGGCAAAAGCAGTCATTGGCCCGTTCATCCCTCCTTCCAGAACCCGTCGTTTGGCTATCACTTGCCTATTGCTTGCCTGTGCTTGTCGAGCCCAGTGTCTGTCGCTGTCCATCATCCTTTTTGACGATCTTCCGACACGCATGCACCGAATTGATATCATCATCCATCCCCATCAATCAATCAATCGACATGGGCCCGATCTGATGGACTCGACTTGGACGCTCGTTTAACCAACTCCTCCATCCCATCATCCACCACCACCACCACCACCTTCGTTTTTCCCACTGTACCCGACCTTCGATCAAAGCAACAACCCTCAGGACTTTGCTTCCCTCTCTGCGCACCCCTCTCGCTTACTGACTAGACTCTCTCTCCTCCTATTCAGCACTGGCGGCAGAGTCCCGATCGGCCACGGATTTTCCAGAATCAATTTGTTAGCCCTGGGACTTGGCATCCACCATACGTCACATTTGTTCCAGATCGTGTGGTCTTTTTCCTATTGACCCTATTCTGTCCGAGTGCCCTAGCACGGGTTACACACGACGACAATCGTTCGGTTCCAATTGTTATGCGCACAGCATACGACGAAACTGTTCTCTTTGATCGCCGGCGCCAAAGAGAGTCCTGATCTCTTTCTTTGTGGTTGCGCGACACGCCTTTGAAACAGGGCCGGTCACGTTCGCCATCAATAGCACGCCGTTAACCGGCATTCGACGCCTTCTCGACACGACCAACACCTACATCCAACATATTTCGTTCTTTGCCGATAACTGCAGACGGGGAAGGGATTTTGAATCTGTCGTTGTCTTCGAATCCGCTGAACCAACGGAAAGTGGTGGAACGAGACCAGTTCATCCCAACTCGCGCTTTGCCGACCAGACGACTCACGGGCCTGCGCTAACACGGCTATCTCGACGAACCACAACCCAACCCCCTCGATCGCTGTCGCTCTGATCACAACTTCTGCTTCGACCGCCCTGGTTGGGCTCGTTACTGGCAAACAAGATGGTGGAAATGCTGGGAATAATAGCCAACGTGCTCCAAAGCCGTGACCCTATTAGCGAATTCCTCCAACTCTTACAGGATCCCTTTTCCTCGCAGGTACGTGTCATGGCTCTATCCAGGAAAATATGTCGTTATGTCATGCTCGTACCTACAGATTGCTGATATTACTGCTCTCCCAGCTCTCTTCCAATTCCATCTACGCTGCCCTTGGTTCTTCTGTGAGCATCACCGCCGCCGTCGCCTTGGGTTTCTCCCTGGTTAGGCCACTCAACACTGTCGTATACGCACCCAAACTCAAACATGCCGACGAAAAGCATGCCCCGCCCCCGCTCGGAAAGGGCTTCTTCTCCTGGGTGAAGCCTCTGTGGACGACCACGGAGCAGGATCTGGTGAGGCTGGTTGGCATGGACGCCACCATCTTCATGCGCTTCACCAGGATGTGCCGCAATATCTTCTTGTGCCTAGCCGTCCTGTGTTGTTGCATTCAAATTCCCATAAATTGGTATAGGAACGCCGCACCTGAGTCGCCTTGGCTGCACAAGATCACACCCATGAACGTGTGGAACCAGTGGCAATGGGCCACAGTCGTCATGTCCTGGGTAACTACCCTGATTGTGTGCTTCTTTCTCTGGTGGAACTACAGGAAGGTTTGTCAGTTAAGGATCCAGTATCTCAAAAGCGAGGAGTACCAGCAGAGCCTCCACGCCCGTACGCTCATGGTATGTTACACCCGTCCCCCATCACATCGTTTCTCTGTTCTAACCAAACGACTACCAGTTGTACGATATCCCCAAAAAATTGACTTCGGATGAAGGTATTGCTCGAATCATTGACAGCGTAGCACCGAGCTCATCCTTCTCGAGGACTGCTGTCGCACGCGACGTCAAGATTTTGCCCACTTTGATCGAGGAGCACGGAAAGACCGTCCGGAAGCTGGAACAGGTGCTATCCAAGTACCTCAAGGACCCCAAGAACCTCCCAGTTACTAGGCCAGTCTGCCGGCCCTCCAAGAAAGATCCTTCATTCTCAACCTATCCGAAGGACAAGAAACTGGATGCTATCGACTATCTCACACAACGGATCAAGTTGCTGGAGCTCGAGATCAAGGAGGTTCGCCAACGGATAGACAAGAGAGGTTCCATGCCGTACGGCTTTGCGTCTTATTCTGATATAAGCGAAGCGCATGCAATTGCCTATCTCTGCCGAAGGAAAAAACCACAAGGCGCAAGGGTTACTCTCGCTCCCAAGCCTAACGACATTGTCTGGGAAAATATGCCACTCAGCTCGTCCTCTCGTGCTACGAGGAGACTGTGGAACAACTTATGGATTACTGTTCTCACCGTGGTATGGGTTGCTCCCAACGCCATGATCGCCATCTTTTTGGTCAACCTGAGCAATCTCGGACGTGTTTGGCCTGCCTTCCAGAAAAATCTGGAAACGAACCCAAAGTTTTGGGCTATTGTACAGGGTATTGCTTCTCCAGCCTTGACTTCCTTGGTTTATATGGTTCTCCCCATCATTTTCCGGCGGTTATCTATGAAGGCCGGCGACATGACCAAGACGGGTCGAGAACGCCACGTTGTCGCCAAACTATACTCCTTCTTCGTCTTTAACAATCTGTTTGTGTTTTCTCTGTTCAGCGCTCTTTGGTCTTTTGGGGCCACGGTGATTAACAACACGCAAACGAACCATGATGCGTGGCAAGCCATCCTCGATGCGGACTTTGGGACCACCGTCTTCGTCTCGCTTTGCAATATTTCGCCCTTCTGGGTTGTTTGGCTCATTCAGCGTCAACTAGGTGCTGCCATCGATCTATCGCAGCTTTGGAAGTTGATTTACGGCTCTATTATGCGAAAGTTCACGAATCCGACTCCCAGAGAGCTGATCGAGCTCTCGGCACCGCCGCCTTTCGATTACGCTAGCTACTACAATTACTTCCTTTTCTACGCCACTGCCGCCCTCTGTTACGCTCCCATCATGCCGCTTGTTCTCCCGGCGGCAGGGATGTACTTCGCCATTGACGTTGCGCTCAAAAAGTATTTGCTGATGTACGTCTTTGTCACGAAAACGGAGAGCGGAGGAATGTTTTGGCGCATCTTGTTCAACCGCATCCTCTTTGGATTGATGCTATCTCACCTGGTCGTCTTCCTTGTAGTGTGGGTTAGAGGCTTTGGGTACAAAACTCAAGCGTACGCCGTCGTCCCGCTACCATTTCTGATGATCATCTTCAAGTTTGTCTGCGCATCGATGTACGATAATAAGATCACGTTCTACTCGACGCGCATCATCAAGAACGGCAACGCTGAGGAAGGTTTCGGTCTAAAAGAACAAGGCCTCAGAAACGATCGTCTTGCCTCGCGGTTCGGCCACCCTGCCCTATACAAGCCGCTGATCACACCCATGGTACACGCCAAAGCTCAGAATATACTGGCAAGCGTTTACCAGGGCCGGCTATCCGATGGCCGTGATGCAGGCCCTGGCGACTCAATGTCTGTGAGCGGGTACAGCGACACTTACGCCCTGGACAGTATGGCTTCTGGAAAGGTCGGGAAACTGTCGTCCACGGTGCCCGGGTTCGAGGTCGTCCCCGAGTCCCGACTGGACTTTGAGTTCTACAAGAATCGCGACGAATTTGCTGCTGACCATGGTGCCGGCGAGTTGTTCGGACATGCATCTGATATCGTCCGACCAGACACACCAGGAACCGTAGCTACGGGATCCGACAACAACTCTCGGCCAGGTACACCAGTAGGAGGAATGGGCTTCGGCAAAAACCACAGGCTCTTTTCGAACCAGTCCGATATGGGCAACACTGCTTATGGTGGCGGATACATGTCTCCATCGCAACAATACTCGTACAACAACCAGGCGCCCTATTCACCACCCACGCTAGGTCCCGGCGAGGCGCCCGGTCGAGGCCGAAGCCCCCTGTATCACATGGGTGACAACGGCAACGATAGCTCGAGCAACCTCGTCTATAACGCGGCGGGCATGCCGACTTCAACACCAGCAGGTCTCGATGTCTCGGACGCTGGCCTCCACCGTGGACGCAGTTTCGATAGCTCCAGGTCTCGCGATGCACTGGGCGGGTTTAGTATCCCCAACCCACGCGCGCCAGGCGTGCTGGGTGCTTCTCGATATGGTTACGGCAACGTGCCGCAAACGGACGACGACATGATGCAGACGCCGTCGAGTGCGATGCAGAGCCCGTCTTTCCAGCCGAATCAGGGCCAGAACGACCCTATGCAGTATGACTATTTCAGGGGGAACAGGAGGCAGGGACCTGCGCCTGGTGCGCCGGGTAGGGGTGGGAATGGGAGCGTGAGCGGGAATAGCTTCTGGGGCGGGAACTAGAAGATCCGTGTTCCTGGAAGAGGGAAATCGAGAAGGACGGTTGGTGAAGACGTTGAGTCGTCTTCGTTAAATAAGGGGAGGAAGAGGGACATTTTCAAATTTTGGATACGGAGGAGGACTGCCGAGTCGGAGCATGAACGGCTGGCTTCCCCATCTCGTGGAAACGAGCATCATTGAAGGAGACTAAGGGAGGGACAGTTTGCATTTATGGACACTCCAAGTCCCTTACCAAGCATTGTTTCGGCGTTTTTATATGGGTGTGTGAAATGATAGATTATGAGAATCCGAACTTGGAAAGGCCCTGGAAGGGTTGTTGGGTTTTGGATGGCAAAAGAAACGATGGGCTGGTGCCTGTATTATATGAACTCTCAGTTTGACATAGAGAGACCAGCAGCAGGCCCAGGAAGGCGTCAAAAGAACGTGCTATATACATATTATGTTTTAATTAGACGCTTTACATCATACCTAAGCGAAACGAGCTACGTTACTCAGAACATACCAATTGTATAGTAGTTCATGGATGGGCATTGAGTGTTCCTCTAAATCAAAGTTGTGACAGAAAAGAGGACGGATTAAGGCCGGATCGAGCGAAACACCACGTCGTTTCTCTACAGTATAAACGCTCAACACCATCAACAACACATTCATCACTGTGTGAGCATGTCCCAAACTGTACGTGCCATTCATATATATTCCCATTTGGTATCCCATCTTTTGACGCTCCTCGCTGCATGCTCCAACTCATGAATCAAGGGAAGACACGCCAAAACATCCCGTTAAACCCTTTTTCTCTGTAAAACGCCGTTGTACAACAACACTGCTGCACTTTCCTTTCTGCTTCTCCATGTCCGTTCATCCGTCCATCTTATCCGTCCGTTTATTGTCTGCGCGGTTCTGTGCGGTCCGGTTCGGTTCGTGGTGGTAATGAAGATAGGTAGATTTTTATTCTTTACTTCTTGCCGGACTTCTTGATGCCCTGGGCACCGGTGTTGAGGGGACCCTTGCCGCCGGCCTTGGCGGCGAGATCCTTGCGGGCCTTCTCCTCTGTTGTGGTTGGGATATGTTAGCCTCGTGTTTTGTTTGCTCGGGTGTTTGGGGTTTTGATGGTGGTGTAGGTGGTGGGAATGGCGGGTGTGGACTGGATGTGGTGGAACTGGGTTTGGGACGTATGATGGGTGGTGTAGTGCTAAAAATGGTAACGTACCAGCCTTCTTTCTCTCGAGGAAAGCCTTGTCATCCTCGTCGAGCTCCTTCTTGTCCTTCTTGGGAGCCTGTTCGTGAAACAGAGTCAGTCCTTCATTCTGCGTTGCCAAATATCCGCGGTGTTTTCGTCGAACTGGGCCGTTACTATGGAGGGTGTGGACACAATGTGAAAGCTTCCCGCGACCTCCCCTGGTGAATGTCTGCAAGAGCCGCCAGCCAGTGTTTAATCCCTCCAGTAGTCACGGCTCAGTGATATGGAGTGTCGCCGTCGCCGTCGCTATCGCTCGTAGTTGTTGTCTTAATCGTCACACAAGAACGCACCTTGAGGGGCTTGGCCTTGCCACCTAGAAAGAGAAAAATGTCAGCATGAGGCTGTCACCAGATTTTCGTTGATCACCAGAGTAAGCGCCGTCGCACAGCACAGCGAGCGATGACCAAGCAGCAACGAGGGAGAAAACATACCAGCTCTGTCAGCGCCACCCATTTTGTCGGTTTACGGTTGGTATAGAGAGTAAAAAAAGAGGAAGAAGGTGTTGTTGGTGGGATGTTGAAGTCTGCGACAACAGAAAGAGAGAAGAATTGACGATTTGGGGAAATGGCTTCAGGCGAGAAAGACAAAGTGCCCCACCGATCAACAGGTGAAAGCGGCCGCCGATAAGAAGGCTAGAACGGCAAAGCACCCTTGCGACTGGGCGGTGGCGCGGCTGAACTTCGGCCGCGCTCAGGCGCTAACAGTTAAGCACTGCATTAAATAGGGTCCGCTGTTAGTGCAGCATGCTGTAAGGCTTTGCGTAACCCCTGAAGCGCGACGGCTGACTTCAGTGCATTGGATTGTAACTCGTTCCGTCATTATCGTCCATTGCCAGACTGCAGCCCTGACACTACTACGATTCCAAAGTCTCCATCCAGCACCGTCTTCGGCCTTCAGTGGCCACTCCAACCAACTCTCCCACAACACTTTCACAACTCCATCCTCAACGCTACCACTTTCGGCGGTAGAACTGACGAAGTTGAAAAGCAAAACTGGTCGGGCTCTGCTCTCCGTCTCACGAAATCCCTGCTTATCGATCAAGAAGCTGACACTCTCTCACATCTGCCCATTCCCCCAAAACAGCCAAAGCAGCGAAATCGCTTCTTGTTCAGTTCTCTCGGTTCTTCAACCTTGGAAAAAGCTGGCACAACCAGACGGGCTATTTTTGCGTTAGTTCTCTAAGACGGACGTCCAACATTCAAGCGGTCGGTTTGCACACAATGGCATTTCCCGATGTTAGCTCGGATGAAGGGGAAATCGCAGAGGCAACTCCCCGGCCTCACTCTAAGTTGAACGGTGATATTGACCGGACCGGCAGACCAAGAGCCAGACTCGAGCGCACTCCCGAACCCTCCAAGCTCCCTGACCATCGTCAGTCACCAAGAGTCGGACACGCCCGCCAAGGCTCCTTCAGTCGTCACAGCAGGTCGCCACGCTCTCCTGCTCCTCCCCGTTCGCCCAGGGGCTTCAAGCGTCCGCGCGATGATGATCGCCATGACCGAGACCGAGACCGGGACCGCCGCGATCCCCGACAATTCCGCGTTCACTACGACGATGATAGGGGTAGTAGCCGGTACCGCGACCTAGACCGCCCGCCCTCGCGCGGCTCGACAAATTATAACGACGACTGGTCATCTTCGGCCCGTAACCGGTACGGCTCAGCCAGGGACGCCCCTCCTCCCACTCGTCCGGCCGCCGACCGTGTAGATGACCGTGGCCGTGACCGCGAGCCACTAGACTACGACCGCGAGCGTGACTACGACTCATATTCCGCCAAGAGGCCTCGCAATAACCGAAGCAGATCCCCTAGGGGCGGTCGCCGCGATAACAATAACAGAGGACGCCGTGACAATAGGGGCCGTGTCGTTACGTTTCAGCCAGAAGGAACCTACCAAGACAAGGATGACAGACGTGGGCAAGAAATGTCTAAAGGAAATGCTCACACGGCGGCTTCTTATTCTACCAAGGAAAATGCTAAATCTGGTCAGGGTGTCCCGGTTGAACGAGGCGTCAAGGAACTTGCTATCTCACAGGACGGGTAGGTTATTCGGTTGTTATTTGCCTTACTAGTTGAATGTCTTGCTAATATTACCTACAGTCGACCTCAACAGGAGGCATCCAAAGAGCCCGAACCCGACATGGACTGGGACCCGTCTGAGGCAATGGACGAGGAAGCCCGTGTCCAAGCCGAAATCGAGCGACGAAGACGCGCTAGACAGGCTGCTCTTCAGCGTGGTCTAGGTGCGGCAAGCCCCAGTGTCCAGTCATTACAAGGTGATAAGCCATCACCCACCCCCTCGTCGAGCCGCTTCAATACTCCAGCTCCCCAGAGGACGGAGCCCAGCAGTCCCAAGTCGAGTAAGTCTCTCTAAGTCCTTCTTTTACCTGTCTACTCCAGCCGCTAACCATCTTTAGCAAATGTTACCACGTCGCCTACCCAGTCACCCGCCCAGGTGCCAGACGCCATGTCTCCTTCTGCATTCAACTTCTTCCTGGCTGAGCAAGATCTTGCGAGAGCCAATGGAAACGATAAAGTGGAAGTTGATGGCCCCTCTGCCGCAGATTATGATCCTACCGCTGATATGAAGGAAGACGAGCGTCGTGACGAACTCCGCCACGGACATGTTGGTCTGCATGGAGAAGCTAAACATCCTGCTCTGGCAGATGCTGCCAAAGAAGAGCAAACTGATGAGGAGGAGAAGCAGCCTGAACAGGGCGGAGACGACGACGATGAGTTTGACATGTTCGCAGACGATTTCGACGAAGAGAAGCTTGTGGCTCCTGCAGTTTCGAAGAAAGCTGGAAACGACGGCCAGGCTATTGGCGGCGGCGGTAAGCTTGAAGGTGACGACAAAGACGGTTACTACAAGATCAGGCCCGGCGAGCTGTTGGACGGACGATACCAGCTGTCGACGGCTCTCGGTCGTGGTATGTTCTCGGGAGTCGCCCGCGCTTTGGACCTCACGACGCAGCAGACAGTTGCCATCAAGATCATGCGTAACAACGACGCTTTGCGGAAGGGTGGTTTTACCGAAATTGCCATCCTACAGAAGCTGAATGAAGCTGATCCTGAGGACAAGAAGCATATCGTCAAGTTTGAGCGATCCTTCGAGTACAAGGGCCATCTGTGCATGGTATTTGAGAATCTAAGCATGAACCTCCGCGAGGTGCTGAAGAAGTTCGGAAACAACGTTGGCATCAACTTGCGTGCCACACGCGTTTACGCTTACCAGATCTTCCTTGCCCTTGCCCATATGCGCAAGTGCAGCATTATCCATGCTGATTTGAAGCCTGACAATATCCTGGTAGGTCCTCTCCAACACACTACGATAAAGAGACACGATGCTAATTTCTGATGTAGGTGAATGAGGCACGCAATCTCTTGAAGATTTGTGACTTGGGTACGGCGATCGACCGGTCTGACGCGGCCACGGCCTCGACGGAGGTGACACCGTATCTCGTCAGTCGATTCTACCGCGCGCCAGAGGTCATCCTAGGCATACCATATGACTACTCTGTAGACATGTGGTCCATTGGCTGCACCTTATATGAGCTCTACACGGGCAAGATTCTATTTACGGGCGACAGCAACAACCAGATGTTGAAGACAATTATGGAGATCCGCGGCAAACTGAACGCCAAGTTGTACCGCCGTGGTGACTTATGGGGTATGCACTGGGACGACATGGGCAACTTCCTCAGTGTTGAGCGGGACAAGGTCCTTGGAAAGGTACGTTGTTTTCTTTCCTTTTTGTCTGTTTTCATTTTCCTGAGCGCTTCCGTCCTGCATCTGCAAGGAGGCAATCACATTGCAACCAACCCATGAGATGATATTCCCCGACCGTTACCATCCGACTTCACCACGTTCGCTTCTGTTTATGGAGGAGGGGTGTACGGAAGATGGTGATGGATGACTGGAGATGCCCCTGGCACAAGGTCGGCCTTTCTGGCCGACTCTCCCGCGCTTCTTTTTTGGTCTGGACGCGGAGGTCGGTTGGTTCGGACGGCGCTTGTGTGCGGCCCGGCATGGTGTCTCCCATCACCATCTGCGGTGTTGTCTGAGTATCACCTCATCCTCTTCCTCCCTTGTTGGCTCGGTTCTTCCGGCGTCATGGGGATCTGATGTGAGAGGATGATGAGGCCAGGCGGCTTGCATCCTAGATCCGATGTGGACATCCCGCGTGGTTGGTTTGCTCAGCAATCTTCCGACGTGCATGAGAGAAGGGATGGACAGAGAGGATTTGATGACAACCCCAGTGGGCGTCGTGCTGTGCCTCGCCTTCACATTGACCGCTTGGCAATGTAACTTCACCCGCATACCCCCGGGGCATCGTGGCGCTTCTTCCCCTATCCCAACTGGAGAGCATGCAGTCCTTCCCGTTGTCGTTGTTTCTTGTGACGGCGGCACGCGGGAGACGACTGCTACTCTTTGCTTCTTGGACACGCTTTCTTCACACCTCCACTCTCCGACCACACATCCCCCCTTTCACGTCCTTTCTTCTTCTAACAATATTTGCCAAATATACCTACCCGAATCGAGAATCAAACTAACTTTATTGCTCCTCCTGCTACAGACCACCGTCAAGACCCTGGCCACCGTTAAGCCGACCCGCGATCTGCGGGCCCGTCTCCTGGCCGCCTCCAGCGGCATGAGCGATGCGGAAACCAAGGAGCTCAATCACTTTATTGACCTCCTGGAACGCTGCTTGGCGCTCAATCCGGACAAGAGGATCACGCCATTGGAGGCTCTCAAGCATCCCTTCTTCGGACAGGCGGTGGCGGCGACGGCAGCGGGTCCGTCGGCTTCAAGTCACTTCTCACATGGCCACGCTCATGCGCATGCGCAGCGCACAGCGGGCCATGCTAGAGCTTAGATGGGCAGATTTTGAGGCAGACAGGTTGTCGACCGTGAATAGTGTATCGGTATACTATACTCTCATGGTATCATTTTTGTATATGGCTAGGCATATGCTGTTAGGCAGAGCTATAGCATACGGTTCTTTTATGAGCGACAAGTAGAATAGGGACTTCGAGAAAGCTGTCATACATACACAGTGAGGTGAGATAAAACATAGACAGAAGGAGGCGAACGGCGTTAATTGATCGCTTAACTGCATTCTTACTACTTTTTCCATGCATCCTCTTCCGTACATCCATCCAAGCTGAATCTTTCAGACAGTCCAACAGCATGGTCGTTGTCTGTTGGCTCTCCCTTCCTCTTCCCACTAAAACAGATTTTGTGTGTTGTGCTATACTGTGCTATGCTTCAACCGTCATCTCGTTGCGTACCCCGTCCACACATTTGATGTTTTCCAAATTCCCCCTGCCGCTTCCCAACTGGCAACAGCGGCAGCAGCAGCAGCAGCAGCAGCAGCATCTCGCTCGCCTCGCCGGGAAGCCACATGAAGCGTATCCCGATGGACGTCACATCACATCACACACTCACTCGGTTTCTTCCAACTTGTGTTGTTAGTGCCTCTTTGGATCTGCAGGGAGCCGAGAGCAAGCGGGTGCGAAAAATGACATGTCAACAATATTATCATATAGTCGGGCTAATATTTCCAACATTGCTTGGTTTCATATCACAAGAGATTTAGAGGACCAACCCCAACAAGCCGAATGATGAGAACAAGCAAGCACAGCAGGGATAAAGAGGCGTGAAGGACGAAGGGGAAGTAAAGTGCGGCAGTGATGGACATTCTGCCTTGTTGGTAGTGTGGTGTTGGCTGACTACGTAGATACATAGACCATCTCAAGTCCCTACGTTTGCCAACACTGCTTTCTGCATTGACGGTTGCGTATCTGGCTGGCTAGGCTGGCATCACAACGATTATTTCCGTTGGTGATGTTAACATGGCTGACAGAAGCCAACCTCCGGCTCTCTGAGAGGAACGGGAGAGACGGGAGTCGATCTATGAAGGCCGTCTACGCGTCCCTTTGAGTTTGAGGAGCCTCAGGGGCCATCAAGGGGCTTAGCCGCAGTAGAGTACATGACAGGATCGTGTTGCTAGCTCATATCTGCCGCCATCTTTGTGCCCTTGGTTCTTCCGTGGTGTTGTTGACTTGTTGGTGATATCTGACTGCTCCGTTCTCAAAGCAGCGTGGGAAAGAATGAGTGAGGTTAATTTCACATTGGAAATACGTGAGATATCACCTGTTGAACGCCGGGACTGCAATGGCAGAATGGGCGAGGGACTGTTATGAAGACTGGACTTGGACTGGACGTCCGTTGGTTGCTCTTTCTGGCGGAGACATGAAGCCATAAGTCTCTGTCTGATCTTGCAAGCACTTGTGACAACTCGTCAAATTATGGAAGGTGCGAATTGTCTAACAAGATATCCCCGTCATCCGTGATAAACTGTTCACGGAAGGCGCGCCTCACACCAAGAATCCATCAAGAAAAACTCTTCAAGTCACTGACGGTCTCACCCCAGCCGTTCCTTCCTTCCATGTTTCTACGTTTTCGGACCTCGCTGTTGGAACATGATCAGGAAGCCGCCAATCTCGCACCAAGGGTTGAAATCTGGATCTGATACAATCTCACCCGCCTCCATATTAGAGCTTAGAGCTTGAAAACGAGGCTTCACACAACCCCTCGGAGTTTGGCTTAAAACCTGCACACACAAAAGTGATCAATCACAAACCGAACGAGTACAATTGAAATTCTTCCCGCGTCGCCTCGCGCGCCTCAGTCATTCACTCAGTCAGCGTGGCTCACCTGGTAGGCCGCGCGCGCCGCGCCCCGGCTAACGGACCGGCAGCCAGCCGCTCCGCTTTGCTATGTCTCTGTCTCTCATGTGGTGTACATAGCGAGGTGTAGTTACCCGCCTTAGACATCTCAGACGGCCGGGGCGTGCCACTTGCTCACTTCCAGTTGCTCTTACTTACCTCTACTGAAATCAGGACCCGTGTTTAGGTAGTGTTCAGTTACCCGCTTCAGTGTTCACTCACTCACCTACTCACTCACTAGGTGGTTTACTCCAAGGTAAAACATCCGCTCCTTCCATCTACCGACCGACCGCACTGACACCATACCGTAACACATCTCAATCTATTCTCCGTAGCACCTGTACACCTGTACGCTTTTGGGATACTCCAAGCGATGCCCTACTCTCTTCTGAGCGCTTCCTGTTTCGGACCTCGGTGTGTCTTTGCCGGTTCGGTTCGGTGCGTTGTTGGATTCAGTTTGTGGTGAAGCAGTGGTGAAGCAGTGGTCCAGGTTCGATTTTATGTATGGAAGTATGTAGGTCTCGAAGTTTGTCTATCTGTCGCCAACAGAAAGGAGCGCGAGACCTTCTCTCGGTGTCTCTTGTTGTATATGTGTGGTTTGGGTTTAGTCCAGGCTTTGGTTCGGGAGCAGTGTGGTGTTTGACGCTGTGTTGGTCTTGGTAATTCAGGTTGGCGACAAGGAAGTCGACAGGCGTTCGGAGTTTATTGCCCGAAATAGATATCCATCATTCCCATCGTCTTCACTTTCAGGGATGTCGTGCTTGGTTGGCAACGCTCGCCATAGGAAACAGCGAGTGGCTAGGCGAATCTAAGAGCAAGGAGTTACGGGATAGTGTAAGCCCCCGCCATATCAAGTGTCACGGTAGATCCTCATCACCACCCCAGCATATCCAACTCTTGGAGATCGAGTGGTGTACAAAGCTGGCTCATCACCATCCGATCAAGCGGAAGGTTGCCTGGTGGGAAAAGGGGCCTGTAGTCACAGCAATGGACCCAACCTGGGCGCACTTGACTGTCTGGTAACGGGCCTCCTTCTTCTACCTCTAGTCCTGGGCCCATTTGTGTTTCCAGTGTACAGCAGCACACTACGGGAAAGTAAATCCGCCTTACCATTGCTGGTTGTGTGATACTTGTACGATTACGCTGTCCGGATGGAACATCCTATACAGCCGGATTTTGGTGTTTCTGTCAACACACAACCAGTCAATGACCTTGGTGTTTATTCTTTGAGGTTAGACTGACCGTGTACCAGGACGCTGGTGATAGGAACTGCCTCCGTTTTTCAACGCACCTGACGTTGGCTGGTTAGGATTGACCAACCAACCGCTGGCCATGTCTTTTTATATACCCGCCACCAACCTCATGAGCCGCGGGAGATCTCCCGTCGTGGTGTTGTAATGTGGTGGTGATCAACCGCTCATCCGCCTGCTTGTCAGTTATTGGTTGGTCGTACACTAAAACCACCTCTTCAATAATCGTCTATTCCGTGTAAACTCCGACTTGCAGACAACTGTGCCGTTCGCGAAATGCTCATCGGCAGCGAAGTGAGATCAGATGTGACATGCGGAAGTGAGGCGGCGATTCGTGTGCTTTGGCCTCAATTTCAATGCCCCGTAATGAGGAGAAGTGACATAATACTATCCGTAAGCCGTAACTCTTGAGTGAGCAAAACATTCTAGCCATAAGACAGTTATCGCTCGGTGGTGTTACACCCTGTGATAGACGACAGACGGAGCTGGAGATATATGAGATGAGGCGCCGCCACACAGCTTCTATAGCCAGACTATTTAATCTATTTTAATGAACACTGCAACGAGTACCAACGGTAAACGTGGCTATGAGGCGTGTTTCAACTGTCGAAGGGCGGTGGCGAGGCCCCGGAATACTGTTTACCAGTGAAACTTACCCCTTTTTGCGGAGAACGGGTCCTCCATTAGAGGTGGTATTTCCATGAGGCTGAATCAATATGGATCAAACAGTAATTCTTGCTGCGTTGATTAAGTTGCGGCTAAATGTTTGTTAACAGGTCATAAACCGGAGGCTCCTGTTCGACAGGTGCCACGGACAACCCCAGAGGCTTGAATGACTTACCCCTTTTCACGAGGGCTATCCTCACAGAGTTATGTGACTGGAGATCATCCATTCTAGGAGCACGGAACATGCAATGACTTCCCTACAAGCCAGTTATGAAGAGCAACGTAATCGCAACTGTGGCAAAGACTCGTTGCTCACAATATGTGATGGAAGTCAGTCATCTAGCTCAACATAACACTGAGAAGGTCACTCAGCCACTGGGCCAGACAACGTCCAGTGTCTAGCCTATAGAGAACATGTTTTTGTCTCATCCTGAGTCGGACCCGACCGATAAGTGAGTGGGTGTTACTGTTGCCGCCCATTCTTCCCAGAAGGGAACAAGAAAGTAGAACATGCGTACGCATCCTGTCTTCCCGCCGGCTCACAAGTACAGAGCCCGCCTCTATACGGGGCATACTGCGGCGTACAGACCTACGGCTTTAGGTCAGTTGGCTGGTAAGGCGGATGACAGGCCCGGCGAAGCTGAGAATTTCGCGGACACAACATCGTCCAGTTCCCGGGAAATACCTGTGCGCAGGCAGTCAGTGTTGTACATCTGGCGAAAACCCAGTCAGGTAGGGCAAATAGCCAAGTAGTGCAAATGTAGTGTGTGGATGTGTATGTGTGACACATCGGGACGCCCTTAGAGATAGGGTGCCGCTAAGGAGGCTATGATGGCAGATCAATGACTGTATAGACCGCTATTTCTCTCCGGACGCCATTCAGGTCGACGCCTGCCGGCGGGAACTGCTGATATTGAGCGCAAGGGAGGTAGGTGCAGCTGGGTAGGTGTAAGTCAGTATGCGATTTCGGATTCGTATGCTTTTGTTAAGTCGATTGTCCGCCCTGTCTTCAAGTGCTGCTACTGCTGCTGGAACTACCACCCCGGGACGGCGGGTAGCTTGTGAGCGGGTAGCTACCTAATGGGTGTCGCCATACAAGGGTTATTCTGATATCCCCTCAGCCGTGCGTTGAGATCACAGAAGTAGGAGGGTGCTGCTGTGGAAAGGATTTGTTCAACTTGGAATTGTCAAGCTGGGTGTAGACTACCCAAAATGGCAGTAGGCCCAAATCTCGTTTTCATTTCCCTTTCTTGTGCATTCAGATCTTCTCTCCTAGCGTGGACAGCAAGTTGGGCTCATCCGGCTTGATATGCTTGATCAAGAAGTCATTATCTTGTCTTTGCTACTGGCGGTGGCCCCTTTTTGGTTGATGTTTTCATGACAGGCCTGGATCAACAAACTGACAACCGCCAGCAAATTTGCTCCCCACTTACCGAGGGCCAAGCGTCGAAATCAGTGAAGAGGACCATTTGCTGTCTCGACTCTGAAGACCGTCCACCCGATCTCGCATGCCTCACCGTGAAGTTGGTTGGTTCATGTGTCCAGTTTCTTCAACACTCGAGCGGAGTGTCGTGTATCACGACAGGATCTTGCGGCGGCCTCAACCGTTCCACCGCGTTTCTATGTGCTCCCTCCTGTCTGCCGTGCATGCTGCTGTTGGTTCGGAGCCAGTTCTTGGCAGGGATCGGTCATGTTGAGTTGACGCTGCCCTTTCCGACTGTGCCACGAGCTAAAATGTGCGATTGCTGTCGTTGTAGGGCACAGATAAACGCCGATATGAGGCATTTGTAGGTGTGTGCGTAGCGCAACAGGCCCGATGAAGCAGCAGGCCATTGAGATTGGGATTGAGCTAAAAGTGAGTTCGTGGTTGATGAGTGACGGAATCGAGATGTGATGGCCAGGTTAGTCAACAGCCTGGCATCACCAGATGGAGCGCCTTACTTGAACCTTCAAACAGGAAGAGCCGCCCCTATCAACGGCACCGACGATATCGTAAGATCGCAATGCACCTCAGTAGGATGTCTCCGTCGGGGTTCCAATATATAAGGCATGGTACATTCATCCGGTGTGTCGTGAGGCTTCTACGAACGTTGACGGGTTGCGATGGAGATTGACCTTCGTTTGAGTCCACTTGCGGACAAGTCGGTGCGAATATCCGTATACAGAAGCGCTTCAGATTTCGCCCTGCTTTTTTTTTCAGTCATCTGCACCGTTGTGGCAGAGCGCCGATATTCATTTGGCATCGTACAGTGCTCCTAACTGATTGAGTTCGCTGTATTCCTTCGAAAGTACTGCTTATGCCATTTTTAGAATCATATTGAAGAGGTATTTGGAGCACCATTGTGGACATATTGCTGCCAATTGTTGATACTGACCTGGGACTTTCGTGAACTGACGAGCCTCTTGTTATTGGAAATTTGTGTATATCGGAGGTGGCCGCCGGTCCAGTGGCTGCGGGTCCAGGAAGCAAAAGAAATACCATGGCACTTATCAAGGCTCTGGCTTGCTCACGGGGTGGTCCTGCCGAATATTTGGTTCTCATATGAGCCGACCGGAAAAAAACGTACCACAACGCCTTGGGCTTCATGATGGCGGCGCTCCTAGCTAGGTGAAAAGCGGGTTGTCCAGATATCTTGTTCATATGAAGTAGTATCCTGCCAGCCTGCGTACGCACGCATTTTGGATGGGAAAAGAAGGTGAGGTGAAGGATACACAACGAGTTAATTCTTATGCCCCAAGTCGAAGAAGAGACGGGTGAGCCAGATGATGGTAGGCGGCGATCATTGTTTCGCATTGGCCCTCGCTGAGATGGCATTCCGAACTCCGCGAAATGCGGCTATGTTGATTTGCATGTCCTGGAAGTCACGGGGTTGCACATGCCGTGTTTGACAACTAGTATCGTGATATGGGCGAGAGGGCTTGCCTATTCACTAGTGGCTCGTCCAACCCTATATCTCATTCAATGCCGCGGTTGGCTATTGAAACATGAGCACACAGCCAACCCATTCCCAAGCCCGAGCCACTTGGATGGTTGGGGTCTTGAGAAGGAGGGAGTAGTGGAAGCTTTGCATTTCCACGGAGTCCTCCTTCGACCAGCCTGAACACGTGCGTATACAGACATGCCGAATTGCGTGAGAGACATATGCCGCGCCCTCTACACTATATCCTTTTAGACTCCCACCCATTCATGCCTGACATGACGCCTGACGGGGTTCGATTGGGGTTTGATAAAGTTTATTCCGTTTCTTTTGAGACAACATGACCATTCATGGACCATAGCTGATAGAGCGTTGCCGTGATGCGGGGAGGCCCTACATGGAAGCGAGAAGAGCATAAGATGACAATCACGGTGGCTCCGGTCGGCGTAGCTGGAAGTTGGTCATGGCTGGCTTAGACGGGAATCCGGAATCGTTTGAAGGCTTTGGTTGGAAGCTGAATGAATGGCACGACTAGCCCCAAGTTTTTTCTGATCACCGCCATGCAGAGTCAGTGGATGGTCACAGATCGGCCGTTACCGATGACGTGCGGCTGTAGTTCCCCCCCAAGGGAGCAACTTGTGAGTGGTTGCAAATGATGTAAATGTCAAGGATGGTAATTTGCCCCGCCTTGTCTGTTCCTAACGACAGTGACGAGCTTCCATCGAGATCTCCGACCGCGGTGCGTCAACAAAACGTTCTAAACGTGTGCTTGGGGATGATAGGCGCCTGGATATCTTGATGTAGAATTCGTGGATGTTTGCGGATCCTTCGGCCAGGGTTCTCGAAGCAAGCGTACGGAAGCAAGCGTAGTGTATGTGAATGATATTAAGGCGAGATTGATGTCTCACTCAGCAGCCCATGGGCTCGCCACCATGATGTTGTGAGCCGTTATTGACGGGCATTTTGCGGGGACTATGTAGTTGATGTGCTCGAGCGGCGTAGTATGGGCGGGGAAGATCTTCATAATGCCATGCTCGTCGCCGTGCCCGTCGCCGTCGTGGGCCGCTCAGACCAGGCTGTCTTGGCCCGGGATTCAAAACGGGACCCGGCCTTCTGGAACCAGATGAAGAGTTTTCTAGTATCTGCCAAGGTACCGTTACCATGCCGCCGGAGTGGTTCTGGGACCGTCTCAAGCTGCCGCAGTTAGCGCCGTCACAGCGCCGTCACCCGTGGGACCGTGGGCGTGGGCATGGGCGTGGGCGTGGTTATGGCCGTCGAAGAAAAGGAAGGGATGGCCTCGGCTGACCAGAAGGTTGTGCCGTCAGTGTGATGAGTGCATTCTGCCAATTCTTCCGGGCCATGTACATAGTGTGGGAGTCGAATGGAAGGAATTGCAGGGAGGCGGCCAATAATGAAACCCTATACTGCAGACTTGGATCACCAGGGAGCTTCCTGTTCACGTTGTTGTTGTTGCTTCTTTCTGCTCGTCGTCGATGCTTCCTGAAATAGGCAGGGCCTGAAATGAGCACTTGTTGACGGTCTTGCAGATATCAGATCTGTTGGATAAGGCCTTGGAAGCCTGTCGGGATGCGGCTACGGCGGGCCACGGTTTCGACGGCCATGTTGCAAGCGGCTCGAGATATCAAACTGGGAGAGTCTGGTGAAATTACCTAGACGCCCGCCCAGCCGGAGAGCATCCAACAAAGGGTAAAGTTCGAGAATGGTTGAGAGTTGAGGGATGCAGGAAGATGCGCATCATTTGCTGCAATGGAACCGTGAAAGAGCGAGCGTGGTTGCATCCTATCACTTGGTTGATGGAAAGAGGAAGAAGGAATCGAGATGAGACTTCCATGTTACCTTCTGCTAGCGGGGAGATGAGAAGGAACGGCCTACTGCCTAGAGGTACTGCCCGCGTATGAAGAGCTCATGATGGCTGCCTGGCCAATCAAACATTACAACTGAAAAGACTCTTCGGTTTTGCGGTTGCACATGGCAGGAGCGAACATGGGTGTTGTGTGACTGAAGTTCAAGAGGATGCGGGGCACCTGCCGATTCAAGGGACATCTTTCGATTGAACTTGCACTGGGGCGTCTGATAGCTCAGGAGCTCAGGTCTGTGCAGGTCCTGCACCCACTAGCAGATTGTGCTGCAAATCCATAGCGAGATTGTTATCGGCCGGCATTCACTTAGAGCGTGATCCAGAACTTTTTTTTTGCTGACTGCAGTCAGAAAAAGGTACTTCGGGTCAGAAAGTGGCACGGGCCATGAATTATTTCGTTGCCAAGTCGTTAGCGTTAAAATGGTTGAAATCCCGGTTAGAATGGTGATCCTATTGTGGTGTTGATATTTTTTGATTGAGATGCTCTGAATTATAGCGCTTTTCAGGGAGTCCAGTTGTTGTGAAGTTCTTAAAAATGCAGCTTTTTTCTGATGACTGCGGTCAGAACGATGCGCGCACTCTGGTTGGTTCTAAGGCTAAATGTGGGGTGGTTTTGCTGACTGCAGTCAGAAAGTCGAAAAAGGTACATCTGCCCTTGATCTGGTTCCAAAAAGTTACCAGATCACGATTCTGACCGCAGTCAGCCGCTGACTGCAGTCAGCAAAAAAAAAGTTCTGGATCACGCTCTTAGACGTCACTCAAACACAAGGCTTGACACTCGGCGTCAACTTTCTTCCAGTCTGAGACTTCCACCAACCACAAAGCAAACACAACAGCAAAAAAAAAACAGCCTTCTTCACCCGTCCTGACTCTTTTGACCAATCCAGTTTCATTCCCAACTTCCCATCCGCAACCGTCACAACGTACCAACTGATAATCTTCCACTTGATTGCCTTCATTTCCGGCCATCGATCATCTCCATTCCACCGCCCGCCGTCTATGTAATGTCCGCAATCGATAAAAGGACGGAGGAATTGCAACCCTCCTCTTCTGTGACCAGCCCTTGGTCCATGTCCTCCCACCTTCCCACCCTCTACGTACCACTGGAAGCCAGCCGCAACTTGCGCTAACTTCAGGGCCCGTCCAGGAAGCCTGAAAATCCACCACGCTAATAGCAAACCATTGCCTCATCCAGACCCTCCAGATTCGACTCTTTGCCTCGACTTCAAAACTCTGACGGAGCTTGGACATGCCCCGACGAGCTTGACTCGCCCTCCTCACAGGAGACGTAACCAACGTATGACGGACTACATACGATTCGATACAGCAATACCTGGTGCCCAAAGCATCTGACAAGAGCGAGATTCGGGCAAGAGAACCTATCTCCAGCCATCGAACCAAGAGCCCGGACTGGCTCACCACTTATACCCAATATGGAAGCCCCGAGCCTCACTACCTGAGCACAGAGCTCCGGACGGACACGCCTCGCCCCACCGAGTCGTCCGATATCTAGGCAAACTAGGTATCTACTTGAACATCTCCGCGTGAACATGTCGGAACTGGCTCTCGCCCTGCTTCGACCGGCTGGCATCCTCTACTGCCTTGAGAGACTATGCCGCCGTACCCGTAGGCATACAACAAGTTGAGCTGCCATGCTCATCTAATGTGTCAAACACGCACAACACCAGTATCCTGAGGTCTCTTGAAACGGTTATTGTAGCGGGACGTGCCAGTATCAGTACCATTTAGTATCGGTGCACTTTGCTGATGTTCAATAATCTCATAAAGAGTCCTGACGTTGCTATTATGTACACTAACAAATCCAATAGTGCTTGATACTGGTTTTAGCGGGCGTTATCATAAACCGATCTGCACACTTCAGAACTGGCACTTCAGCCGAGATACATAATGGCCACAGATCAAGTTTCGAATCAGGGCCGCGAAGGCTGCATAGCCAATCAGGCATGGATCTGTAAGCTCCTCAAGACGTCTTCGTCGAATCAAACAGGGCAAGACAGGCATCGGCATGAATGATGACCGCCGCAAGGCCGCCCATCTTCCTTTAAACGGTGCCATAGGGGCGTTGGGGCGTCCAGGTGACTGCGTGTGGGCAAGACGAGCTCGACGCGCAATATGGTATGGCTTCTCTCACCAGTCGCCTCGGAGAAGGCGAGTCATTCGTCAGCAGACAAAGGCATGTTTTTTACCAGCCCCGCGAGCCCCGACATCATCGGAATTCTGGAGCCGCTTCGCCGCATTGTGGGCGTGTTTGGTTCAACCAACAGAACGAAATTTTGTATGGTGAAATTATCCCTGTCAGCCAACAAACTGCAAATATCAGTATTGCTCCGGCGTCGGCCCCCCTTTACCCCCTGTAACCCCCCTATAACCCCCCTATAAGCTAAATACATCAGGCTCTTAGCCGTACCTCCCCTATACGTAGCTTATATATACTTATATAAGGCCTAGTCGACTTCCTAATCTAGTATAATAATAATTTATTCTATTAGTTTCTATCTTTATAGGTCTGACTATAAAGATAGAGCATTTTATTAGTTAATAGGGGTGGGCTAGGCTAAGCTAGGTTACTAGAAATTAATACCCCTTTCGAATTTCGTCTTTTACTATAAATACTTAATAAAATAAAACTACTAATATAAATCCCATTCGATAACGTATTTTTATATTCCTAGTAGCTATCCTTCTAGCCGTCGCCGCTATCGTCTAGACTATCCGCCGTCGAAGTAATAACGAAGTAATATATAAATCGGTCTATACTAATAAGGACGAGGGGGAGGATATCGTTCGTAATGCCCTCTACCCCGACTATAAGATTAAACTATTTAATTTATACTATATATAGTATTACCCCTTCATCCAACTAATTACTTGGATATTATAATACACTACTATACGTAATATAAGATAAATATCCCTTGAGTAGAAGCTTATAACCTTCTTATATATATATACCTATAATAAAATTTAGCGGGAGGCGGCTTATAGGTTTAGTTATAGTACCGAAACTATTAGCTGTAACTTCTATAAAATCTTTAATATTATAGTCGTTTTATATTATTATATTATTAAATTTCCCTTTCCTAATATAGTATACGATTTGGGGGACGCAGCGTTAGTACTATATTTTAAAGACTACTTAGGTACGGTCGATAGTACTCTAATTTATATACGGGTATATAAATCCGAAGCGGAAATATAGCGGGGTCGAAAGGGTTATATATGCTAGAACGTTATAATTACCGTCGGTTTAAATAGTCTTTTTACGTACGTTCTACCGGAAGTAAAAGGATCGATATATAATTTTAAAATTATACGGTTAGTATTTAATACGGGTAGTTTCGAGGTCCCAAATAGTAAATTTTACCTTAGTAACGCAGAATATTATATGCAACGCGGTATTCTTATCCTATACCTAGCAACTCGATATTACCTTAATAAATGGGGGGAGGGAGCTGGTCGACCGAGGATTCGAAAGGAATTATATAATTTAAAGTATTTAAAATATCGTATAAAGGTTGAGATTGCGATCGGTATATTAAAGAGGAGGTAAAAGGTAATAAAGTCGACGGCGCTAAAGTATAATATTAGAATTTAGGTGGATATTGTATTCGCCGTTACTACGCTTTATAATTAGATTACGTATAATAATCCTAATAATTTAGAAGTTGAAATAGACGATAAAGGAGATGAAGTTAGTGGTAAGAATGGTTGCGCGCGTATTAGTAATAATAATAACGATAAAGATAAAATTATAATTAATATAAATATCGAATAAAATAAGAGGATGGTAGGGTTTAGGGATATATTCGCTTAAAGGATGTAGGAAGGTTATTATTATTGGTAGCAGGTAAAGAGGGTCCGCCGGGTAGAGGCTAAGTAAGCGAAGTAAATACGGCAATAATAATTTATTTATATTATAATTATATTTTATTCTTTTATTTAAAAAAGGATACGATGGTATTATTCTATTTATTAGACCGAATTAAATCGATTAATACCGGTTGCATTAATTTTGGAATTGAATTAAAAGAGTAATTAATATTATAATATCGACCCTCTATATAGGGTTAGGGTCTATATTTTATAGTCGCGGGACTATATCGCTATATTTGCCCTATATTTATTAAATTTACTAGCCGCTAGAGCCCTGATTTTACTAGATTTATTAGCCGCCCGCTAGAGCCCTAATTTTACTAAATTTACTAGCCGCTAGAGCCCTAATTTTACTAGATTTATTAGCCGCCCGCTAGAGCCCTAATTTTATTAAATTTATTAGCCGCTAGAGCCCTAATTTTATTAAATTTACTAACCGCCCACTAAAGCTTAAATTTTATTAGATTTATTAGCCGCTAGAGCCTAGAATTTAATTTAGAGAAATTTCGAACTTTTATAATATTTCGTATTTAACATAGTCAAACCCCTATATCTCCCAACAATAATAATATCGTATTACAATAATATAATTATACTTTACGATATAACTTTTCAATTATAATACGCATAAATACGAGGATACGAGTAATAGAATCGGATTGACGAAAATTATTAAATAGTATAAAAAAATTATAATTTTTCCCAACGAAATAAAAACTAATATTAATTTTGAGAAGTAAGTATAAGCGCGTCTTCGAAATTAGGTACTATATTAAGTAACTATTCAACTAATAATATCCTCGCCTTAAAAATATTAACGAACGCCGCCGTATATACTAAGTCCTTCCTTAACTCGCTAATTAATTGCTACTTTTCATTACTACGTAGCCTCTTTAATAGAGATACTATTAATATAAATAACGAACGAAAAAAATTAAAAGAGGTGGGATTAGAGGGAGGCTATAATTATGATAACCTAGCGGCCGCTAGTTGGGCGGGTAAGGATTCGAATCCTTAGGAGAGGGTTTTAAATCCGATACCGATGGAAGAAGCGAGCCGATCTATATTAGTAGTATAGGTTATTTTCTTCTTAGTTGGCCGGCGAACTTCGACCTCTTCCTCCTCGTTGTTACTTAAGTCCTCCTTAACTTCGTTACTACTATTAAAGGGTATATCGTCGACCTTTTAGTACTAGGCGCGCTACTTCTATTTACCGCTATAAAAGTCGGTATATAAGGTATTTCGTTTAGTTATAACCAGGGGATTTTTAACTTTTATATACGTAGTAAGGCGGTTATAAATATCGATAATATATTTGCTAATTACCTAATTAATTATAAAGAATAATACTATTTCCTTATAATTCTTTAGCGGAGTTATTTTTAATTAGTTCGTTTTCGGTTTATTAGTTAGGAATGATGCCTACGTATCTTTATAAGTATTAAAAAGATTAATCGTTTCGTTAAATAATACCCCTATTTTATATATAAAGTTTAATTATAATTAGTAATTAGTTTTAAATATATTCTAACGGTTATATGCCCGCGTACAATTCTAATTTTGATTAGGGTATTTAATACGTATAGTTACGATTACTTTATCGAAGGCCGTTATTAACTTTTTCCCCTTAAGGCCTTTAGAGAGCGCTTACTCCTTTTAAATATTCGCTAAATAAGTAACGAACTGCTTCGTTTAGCTAGTAAATTACTTTAGGGCCCCTAATTCCTTAAGAAGTAGAAATTTATCGTCGGATAAGGCGGGTTTAATATTATTACTATCTTTAATAGTAATAGTAGTAAAAATAATAGCGGTAGAAATAATAATAGTAGAAGGATTAGTAGTAGAAGGACTAGTAATAAAGGAGGTAAGGTTAGGGTTAATAGGGGTAAATCGAGATCGAGGGATTATAACTTCCTTTTAGGGTGTTGGCATTAGAATTACAAAATAATTTATACCCGGCCGCCTGGGTAGTTTATTTAGACGAATAGGTAGTGCCCGGTTAATTTTAATATTAACTCGCCGCGGAGTAATTGGAATAGGTTGGGACCGATAGGTACGCGCCGGCGTTCGAGGAGCTAATTAATTAATTGGGGGGGTGGGTTGGGGAGGCTGGGTAAAAGGAGGAGGGTATAAAGGAGGCGCTAGTTATACGGCCGTAATATTATATTTTTAGGTATTATAATAATTAGGCGGTATAGAATTAAATTCTATTGATTCGGGATAGATCTTATAATAATGGCGGCCGTTATAAATAAGCTTATCTAAACTAAATACTTCGTTATTATTGTCGTTAATAAGGTTGGCGATCTACAAACGAATAGTAGGTATAATAAGTAAGAAAGTAAATAATAGAGGGAGGAAACGAGGGTATTAGTAATAGAAGATTCTAATTAATAAGATTATAGAGTTAATGCCTATATTTATACCCAACCGATTCGATTCTACTCTATTCGATTGGGCATTCGATTAGGCACTTAATTAGGCATTTAATTAGGTACTTAACTAACTAAAAATCGTCGATTTATATCGATTCGCTATTATTATCGATAATAATAGCTTTTATACGCTTAAAAATATAATTACTATAGTTTATTCGTTTATAATTGTCATTATAATAAATTATTATTTATATCCCCCTTTTTACCCCCTAAACTTTTATATTCAATAACGACTACTATACAATATAGGGATTATATAAACGTTACACCGTCTTATAGAACGGCTTCCCAGCTATCAAAAGGATGTTTCCATTTGTGAATACCTTCAAAATTGAACTCGTTACGGTAATTATAGTCTTATAGTATAAAAGACGAAGCCTTTTATAAAGGATATCGATGATGATTTATACCCTTATTATATAGCTTCGCTTATAATACGTGTAGGCGCCACTATGTAATAAAAGATAAAAAGAGATAAAAAGAAAAGAAAGATAAATGGTACAATATCCCTGTTGGTTGATGCAGATGGCGCTTTGTACCCTCCTCTACCCCTGTCAGAAACAGATTGAAAATGTGTTGGTTGAACCAAACACGCCCTGTGTCGCAACTCGTCGCGTTGCAACTTGATTCCCTACAAGGGCCGCTGCCTTCAGAAACCGTCAGAAACATGCCGCATGCCAATCACAAACTTCCCTCCCGTTGTTCACCTTTTGCCACTTCCTATCAGCACTACGCGTATCAGTAACAGCATTATTCGGCGCCTCTTCCGCCAGAACCACCAACACCAGCTTGCGGCCATGTTAGAGAACATATCGTAAACACACAAGTGTTCACAATACGGACAGGCGGATCAAATTAGCTTTGACCTGCTGACCAGTACCTCATCAAACTCATACAGCCAAACAGCGCCAGTCTCGTCATCAATGAATACCGAATAGCACGTTTGCCAGCTTCTTCGAACGACGCCTTGCTGGGGAGTACTGGCCTAAAGGCGGCGGTTCAGCGCTGCTACGAGTGCACGGCATCGGATAACAGGCAACAAACAGTCGGACTCATTCAGGGACTGAAATTCAAGCGCAGCCTGTAAGTGTCTGCGTCTGCGTTCATGGCTGTGTGCGTACATGTTTCCGCTGTTAGAAGGTCTGCTGTGTGTAAAACGGACATAAAACACGTTTTCATCACCCAAACGGCGAAAACGTAAGAATCGCAAAGTCACGGGCCGACCAAGAATTGCTCTCAGCAACAAAGAGCAAGTTGGTGAGCCGTCGCCAGGCAAACCTTCATACAGCGGGAATGGGCACAACAGAGTGCGTCACACGCTGTCACGCGCGCTGGGCTGGGCTCTTTTGCTTTTCAGTTTTGCCCTCCTCCTTGTTGAACGAAACGATGCGGTTCGGTGGATGCCGC
This sequence comes from Neurospora sp. CHS-2018b, assembly GCA_009806015.1. Lineage (NCBI taxonomy): Eukaryota > Fungi > Ascomycota > Sordariomycetes > Sordariales > Sordariaceae > Neurospora > Neurospora sp. CHS-2018b. The sequence goes on from RAOV01000004.1 coordinate 737,402, forward strand.
TCTGATCCTTTCCGTCTTGCACTCGGTGCATCGTCTTGATACTAGCAGCTCGGCTCACCCCCCTCTTTCTCTGACAACGACAGCATCCCATCATCCTCCACATCCCATTTGCTTCTTTGATGAGCAATCAACGGCCTGGGGGCGCATGGCAAGGATGAAAGGGGGGCGTGTGTATGATGAGCATTGGACGTTAGTCCGCATGCATGGGCAAGATGGAGAGGCAGTGACACAGGGCGTTTGAGTGATCTGTGTCAGACAACCCCTGTCCTCGTTATTGCTCGTCGTCACAAATCACTCTGCTGCGCATTAGCGGGCGCCAAGCAGACATTGGGCCATTCCTTGGTGCTCCATGGACCTTCGCAACCTTCCAAGACGCCCCACACACCTCTAATCCCTCACCCTCAATCCACCCTCATTCCCGCCATACTCGTTCCGCTCTAGTGCCGTCCACCCAAGATTAAGAATAGGATGGTGCATTGTGGTCCCATGGGACTCACGGCAAGGATGCGCTGGTTTGAGCCGGCCGGTGGCCACAGCGTCCAGCAACAGAGAGAAAAGAGAGGCAGATGGCAGAAGAGGGTACCGACAGCGAGGAGAGAGGGAGGTGAGTGGGTGTGGGCAAATCGGTGCTCCTCAGAGTTCCCCCAAGTCTCACACCCTCCGTGCCTTCGTACCCCCCATCGTACCGTCGTACCCACCACACCCTGCATGTACCGCGGTATCCTCGTACTCTCCTACCCTTGCACACAGTCTTTGGGACGACTTCGGGGGTGGATGGACAGCCAGCCTGACATGGGGCACTTGGGGACCAATCAAGCCACCCAGACCACGCAAGCCGAAGAGGGTCGCATTGCACCATGCCATCCTTTGACAGAGAACGGGGCGGCAGGGTAAGCTCGCCCGCCAGCCAGTGAAAGAGAGCATCGTCAAATATCTACGATCTCCGGTCCGCATCTTCCTACGCTCTTGCCTCGTGCTGTTAGCTTCGTTCACCATCGTCACCTTTCTCGACACTCACTTTGCTTGGCATCTTCTTTTCACCTCCTACTCCCCCGTCCTTCTTCCAGATCCAGTGTCCGTGGAGACTATCCTCTTTCACAACAACTTCGTCAACGACTCCATGATATTCCGCCCTTCTTAACTCAACAACAACTCTCAACCAACGACTTGCATACATACCCCTTCTTCACCCAATACTTGTTGACCCGTTCACTCGAAGTCAACATCTGGATTGTTTGCGACCCAAAGCCCGGACGTTTAGGATTTACAGTCAACCCATCAGGACAAAGCTCGAGCCAGTGCCATTCCATCCATTCCAGAGGAGCAAGAGGACGTTACCCGGACTTTCATTTTCTTTGGTCTTCTTGAGGATATACCCAACCAGGAGCAGGATCCATCCAGTCTTTCTGTTCTCTTCCTGTCTGCTGTTTCCATTTCTTCTCCTTTCCGGACTTAACTTTGCGCCCATCCACCGTCGGCTTAGCCTAAACCAGGCCTGAAAGGAGTTAGTATCAGGAGTCAAGGAGCAAGAACAGATCATGCATCATGTGTCAGAGTTTGGATATCTCACTCCGCCGGCATCACCAGCATCATTCGACCAGCAGTACATCTTTCCCCCACCTCACCAGCTACAGCAACATCACTATGTCCCGATGCCAGCGGAAGACCGACTAGGCATGTTCATCACCAACTCGCTCCAACTCTCAGGGATCCTGGGGTCTGGTGCATATGGTGTGGTTTATTCAGCCGTCGACCTGAAGGACAATGTTCGCTATGCCGTCAAGTGCCTCAGCAAGTTCAACCCCGATGGGACCCCGCTGGATGCTCGCCAGATCACGTTTCAACGCCAGGAGATACGTTTGCACCACCAGGCCTCGGGGCATCCTAACGTAGTCTCGATGGTCAAGATCATCGAACAACATGACTGCATCTACGTTGTCTTGGAGTACTGCCCGGAGGGTGATCTGTTCTATAACATCACCGAACGTGGGCAATATGTTGGTAAGGATGAGCTCGCCAAGAGTGTTTTCCTCCAGATCCTGGATGCCGTAGGACACTGCCACAGCCGGGGAATTTACCACCGGGACTTGAAGCCAGAGAACATCCTCGTCTCTGACAACGGCGAAACTGTCAAGTTGGCAGATTTCGGCCTCGCAATACAACAGGCAACATCTATGGACTACGGGTGTGGCTCAACATTTTATATGTCGCCAGGTAGGTTTTCATGCTTTTGCGGACTTTTTTATGTCAATCCCCCCTAGCCCATCTCGGCCATGCGATTCCTCGTTCTCATTTCTCACTTCCCATCCGATCCCCTGGGCAACAAACTGACTTCTTCCTTTTCTTGTTCATTTAGAGTGCCTGGATCAAACAGCAAGGAGGCCTTTCTATTATTGCGCGCCGAATGATGTCTGGAGCCTTGGAGTCATCCTGGTGAATCTCACCTGTGGACGTAACCCATGGAAGCAAGCGTCTTTTGAGGACTCCACCTACCGGGCCTACGTCAAAAGCAAGGATTTCCTCAAGACCATTCTCCCGGTGTCGGACGAACTGAACGACATCTTGGGGAGGATATTCACGCCCAATCCTGACCACAGGATTACCTTGCCCGAGCTTCGAACCCGGATTCTTGCCTGCTCCAGGTTCACCCAGTCGCCCGCATCACTTGAGCCGCAGGTTCCATTTGTTGACGCCGAGGAATACCCGTCGCCCATGTCACCGTCTTCGTCGGACTCCATGTCTGATGAGGGCTCTACTTGCTCCTCGGATGAAGGGTCGCTTACCTCGGCATGCTCGAGTATTGAGGAATTGGAGGAGGACGATGATGATGACTTGGTCTCGGATATTCCGGAGATCAAGACACCGCCGCCACAACAGCCATTGCAGGGAAGAGAGCCGGTGATCTTTGAACCCTTGGAGGATCCCAACGTTATGACGCAGTACAAACACGACTACTTCCAGCAGCCTTACCCAACAACGGTCCCGCAACCTGTCCAGCAGCCGATGATGCCCATTTCGGTCCAGCCGAACTATGCGCCATCAAAGTACCCATCTGGAAACCTTTGGGAAACGATCAAGTACTATACGCATTCAAACCACGCTCCCTTCCACCAGGTTCCTTTTTTTACGCATATCCAAGGCTGCTATTAGTCGGTCGCAAGATTCTGCAATACGTTTTGGGGCTGGCCGAAAGGCCACACCTCGTTTAGCTTTTTATGTCTCCGTGCCACGGCCGATGGCAAACACGGGCGCCGGAGATATTTCATTTTACTTCTTCCTTCGCGATAAACTAATATCCCACCACATAGATGGTCTTTGTCCGGATTATGATACCCAGGAGCCCGGGATAAAGAGGAGCGGCAAGTTTTCCCAGTGGGAATTGTTTCCGTTTTTATTATACGTTTTGATTGAAAGAACAACCTGTATTATTGTACACATACGAAGATGGGGTGGGATGGCTCTTGTGCTTTTCGATACACTGTTTGGAGTTTGGGGTTTGTCAACCGCATTTCTACATGTGGAAAGGGGGGATTGGGAAGGAAAACTGGGTCGATTTGTGTCGACCAGCATTATTTGCATGGTTTTTTGGGGCGAAAAGACTCCCATTTTACGTTTTCGGCGCAACAAAAACAAAACCGGGGAGGAATATAAAGATCTGGAGGTTTCACGACGCAACGTTACGCTCTGTTTGGGGTCTAGAAGACATGTGCTTTTTATTCCCATATTTGTCATGTCAGCGGCTTGTGTTTTAATAAGCCTTGTTGTCGGCTACTCTTGTTTTTCTGCGGCAGACAGAAAGTCTGTTTTCCGTCTCGCGCGACATAGAGAAACGGAGTTCGGGAAAGAAACGGAGTGGTGTTTAGCGAGCGTTGTTTTGAGCTTGAGGCGCAGGCTCTTTGCGACATTCGCTTCTTTCCGCTGAATGATACCACATCCCGTTATTCATCTTCTTGAAGTTCTCGAAACTGGGGTTGGCAAGTGGAATTTTTGCTTATTTCTTGGTTTTTTTTTTTTTTTTTTTTTTTTTTTTTCACTGGGTCATGACGGAGTTGATGAAAAGACATGGATGAATAACATAAATGATGGGATACGAACATATTTTCTTCGAACTTTATTCGGGTCACAAGAGCCCTGCTTTGTGCTATATTGCGCGACCTTGGAAGAGGTTCTGGCGCGCAAAGACAAATACGTTTTTACATACACTCTGGAACACAACTTCCCACGCCTGGAAGGGAGGGAACGCATGTACATATGGAGTGGAAAAGGAATGAGCTGTCTTGATCAAGAAATGTGCTTGGTAGAGCAGCTTTCATTCCTGCAACCGCGCTTATCTCGGTTGCTTGGGAGGAGAGAAATACAAATGATGATCGAGAGACACCAACACAAGCATTTGTGCACTTTTGCAGTGAGATGGTGCTGGCGATAGTTGCATGTCGGGAGTCCCGCCAATGTTTACCACTCCTGAATTGCCCTCCCAGTACCGCAGGCTAACTGGGCACCCGGGCAACGAGTGCCGGTGGGCAAAAAGGGCCGGTTGTGTGTCCGGCTGGCCCATTCAGGGGTTGGTTGCGGCGAAAGGTGGGCGCCGAGATGCACGATGCAGAGAAGAATTTGTGAATTTTTGCACCCAGTGACACATGCAATCTTTCACAAGGTTACAAATCACTCACTAACAAATACCCACACCACCCACTGTCACTCCACTATCAGATGTTCCCAACGTTTCCAACAGCGCCCAGCAGTTGCCAGAAGAAACAAGGTACAGGTGCATTTTGTGTGGCGGCAGGGCACTCACCACCACCACCCACTTTAGCAGTCAAGTGGAAGTCATCCACTCTCTTGCAGCTACCTGTATCGTCGCAAGCGACAACAGACCCGTCACCCGACGGCTCTCCAGGTCGAGACGGACATGGAGACGACGGAGGATCCGATATGTCGTTAACACCTCAACTAACCGCTTGTTTATGCCCCTGCGCCCTCAAATGTGGAGTAAACAATGCCCTACCAGTCAGTTCCTATGCACCTACTACCGTACTGCCTGTTACCGCTCGCTAGAAGTTATGCGTATCGCCCGATGGCATCGAGCGGGCGCCTGCCTATCTGTCTGCCTTGCTGCACTTCAGTCCTTCTGCAAAAAAGGATACCAAGATCAAGCAAGAAGAATACTACATTCCTGTAAGCATAATGCAGTAGCGTTGCAGCTGTTTGCAGGATATAACCAGAACAGGTATAGAATGAAATTTTTAAGTGTGTGTTAAGTGTGTGTCTCAACCTTGGATCATGCACGATATCGAAAACAGAAAAAAGGGAACTGAACTGAACCGAGCGATGAGAGTGAAACGGCTACTGGTCACCACCAAAAGAAAAAGGGTCCCATCAAAGGAAGAAGGAAGGACCCCTCTGTCTCTGCTCTCACTGTTGGTAGTCTCAGATAGTCTTCTGTTGGTGGTGTCGGTGGTTGGGAAGGATGGGCGCAAGCAACCAAGCCGCAACAGAGCGAAGACGACGACTGAGCATCAGAAGAGAGATGAGACTTGACCTGTTTGAGAGAGGTGAAGGATGGTGATTGGCTGATTCATGCTGGTGCCACCTCGCCCTGCTTTTTGGTATTCTGTTTCCTGGGCGGAAGACAAAATGAGAGGGACGAAGAAGGTGTGTGGTGTGGGTGGGCTGGTGGGTGCGAGTCTGTGCTGCTGCGGGCGGGCACTTGCATTTCTCACACTGGCTTTGCGCCTGGTCGCCTGGGTCGTGAGGGAAGTTGAGAATTGAGATGAATTGGGAGGACGAATCAGAAGGAAAAGTGAGGCTTGCTTCGCATGTTGGCATGTCTGCATCTAGGCCGATGATTGGTTGGAAAGATTGCTGGGTAGGGTTCCTTGGGAGGCCAGGGAGTGGGCGGAGGGGAACGGAAAGGATTCCATTCAGAGGAAAGGCTGGAGACGAGGGCATCATCGTTGCTCGGCACGACAAGGAGGGACACAGATATCATGGCTTGCCGACTCCCACACAAGACAAAGCAGAAGAAGCCAAGGCAACAAGGCATGGAAGGTGGAAGCAGGTGACATCCTCGACGACGAGCGTCCCATCTGCCCCTCCATCCATCCCAATATGGAATCCATACGGATTGCGATCCATCATTTTATCCGACTTCTTATCACAGCGGGATCAACAACAACCACGGCAAGGAGAAATTTGCGGACAAATTTCCCGAGCTGGTGATGACGGTCTGACGGTCGTCATCCATCATCATTGGCTGTGGCACAGTGCAGCCTCCAGGCAATATGCCTAGGAGGAGCTCTGAGGAAGGGGCTTGGTGGTTGGGAAGATCCCCACGGCCCCTTCATTCAAACATCATCAATATCATCAATATCATCACCACTTGCACCACCACCATCATCATCATCACTTTCAGCACTTTAATCCTACCAAACAACCACACGCTAATCATTGACGAATATGGCTGTTAACCTCGGACGACTATGCCGTTCCCGGGAGTTAATCTGCGTGTTTCTAACAACAGATTCATTTCCAACGTTGTGATATTGTCTTCTTCCAAATCATCACACATCAAACAAGACGTGGATATCCTTGTTCGGGTTATCAAGATCTTTGACCGTACGTGCGGCCATGTGCGTGCACAAGTTCACGGCACTGCACGCAAGCGAGGGAGGTGATTGCCGGGACGGTCTTTGACTCTTTGGGACCGGAAAGTTGCCCAACTGTGGAAACTCGCTTCTGTACCTCTGCCCTGGAGCTGGAACACGACGGCGTGGGCCGGCAAGCGGGAAGGATTTACAGTGGGGAACAAAGCCTAACGAAACGATGGTACAGTGGGGTTTCTTTTCTTTTCTTTTTGTTTTTCACTTTCTCCAGTTCCATGGCCCATGATGAGATACGAAAAATTGGCCCAAAAAGAGCAAAGAGAATCTTGCCGACGCCGGCCGGCCGGCCCCTCTGGCTGGGCCTCTCGGTTGAGTGTGGATTGTGGACTGTCACAACGACAAGGTCAGGGGCATCAACAAGAGCCAGGGGTCCTCGATCCAATTCCCAGCCAAGCATCAACAAAACACAACGAGAAAAGAAGGAAGAAGGAATGGCATTGGCAAAAGCCGCAGAGGAGGAGCTGGAGGGGCTGCCGAAACAGAGCTGAGAAACGGAGAAGCAAGGACGCAAGAGAGAGTTCCAGAAGCACCCCACTGGCACTCTGCCAAACAGTGAGAATCCACTCCTATCTCACAAGTGGAATGCCCCTGTCGTCGGTCTGATCGATCATCGGTTTCCGACCTGTTTCGTTCCTCCGGGGCGGAGACGGAGAATCTCTGGAGGGCTCCAGTTTTGTTGATGCCCTCTTCAACGCCCAACTCGCAAAACCATCCACTGAGAGATCACCACCACGCCAGCTTGGGCCTAAAAAACTGCTGCTACATCGACTTTGGGCTGGCAGCTGGCACTACTGCTGGCTAGCAAGAGGCTCCAGAAGCCAGCAGCTGTTGCAGCAACAGCACAGAAAGTCGGTGAAGAGTTCACGGCAGCCACTCACAGAGTCTTTTCAGGAAAATGGCTCTTGTCTCTGGCCAATCGACTTTGTCACTCCTCAACGTGTTTGTTTTCTCATTACCAAATCAGGCATTGTGTTGTCTTTGCAACCATGTCTCCATTCAGAGAAAAGGCTCTCACCACTATCTGCAACTGTTTGGCTCTTGTGGAAACTCCCTCGCAACCCTGTGATCAGTATCGACAACCGATGAGCTGTTTAATCGTCCCTTCTCCTCCACTAGGTCTTCGGGGCTCACTCTGATACTCACCGCAAGAGTCAGCGTTGCAGGTCGTTTGCAGCGCAGTGGACAGTTGTCTTCAGCTCATTCAGTACCCGAGTTCCACGCGTGTCGTAGATGTTTGCCGGCACTACAGTCGGGCATTCCTTGGACTTCCGGATGTTCGGTTGCCGGTAGCATGTTAACGCTTCACTCTTTGAGATCGGCAACAAACACTCCACGGCTTAGGTATCGATTACAGTGCATGTACTTCGTGTTAGTGTGAATAGCAAGTTACCAGCTCCACGCTAACAGAAGCACCTGATTTCGGCACTTGCAAGTCAGGCTCTCATTATCAAACATCTTGACCAAATCTACCAAACAAAAATCGCACACATTCCACTCCTTGAGCCTCCAACAACCGATGGGATACCCAGATATCTGGACATCCCGCGCCTCTCCCGCCCCCAGTGCCATGTGTAGAGTGTAGATATGTTTGTCTCTTTGTCCAGCCCATTCAGCAACACATTAAACACTTCAATTTGGGTCGAAACTCCCGGCTGTGTCAGTAACTTATTCGGCCGGAAGTCCGTCACAATATTTCGGAAGGACCGTGCGTGCGGCTTCTCTTACCGGACCGGGAATGATCACCAAATCCGGCCCCAGGCCTGTTGAGCTGTCCGTGCCTCCGTGCCTGGATGTTTGAGCATCTTTCAAAGCATTGTTCCCGCTCTCGTGCCGTCCGCTCTACGGGATCACCGGTCTCGTATTGCTACGCTGTCCTGCATTCCCCGTACATGCTACGCAGTAGTTCTGTGCAGTCATGCCAGAGCGGCATGATTTTTGATGGAGACTCGGTCGGGGAACGGACGAAACGGATCGCCATCTCTCAAACAAAAAACCGCCGACATCTGCCGCGATGTCACCGATAGCTGTGAGATCTCGGAGTCCCAATGGGTCCCAATGGGCCATCTCACTGAACATCATTGATCGGCAGTGGTCTAGACGAGACGAAAGACCACGAAAGCATGAAAAGGGCCTGAAACTATGCTGCCTCGGACGACAAAAACCTAGCAAACTGGGCCGACGTACATGGGTTAGCTTGGAGCTTGGACCGCATCAGGAGAATGGGGTAAGAAAGCAACCGCCCTAGCTCCGCGCGTTCATGGATCAAGCTGTTAAAGTGCTTGCATTAGCGCATTATCTTGGGGCTTGGGAAAGGCTTGGGGCTGGGGCCGGTGGCAGAAGGATTGAGGAGACGGCGTCTGTTTTCGCTCCTTTCGTCCAGTCAGTAGGTGAGACTGCACTGGATCGGACCCGTCGTTGTCTCAGCATCATCGCCATCGTCGTCGCCGCCGTTCTCTCCATCCTGTTGGGTGCTACGTGCTCTTACCAGGCAGTCGGCTACACTTGGCTTCATCGTGCCTCGGGGTTGTCAGCCAATCGTGGTGCGGCACCTTCCGAGCATGGAGTGCCATGGGCGTGCGTGGGTGTGAAGGCACTTTGAGTGGTGGTTGGGTGGGATAGCCGACAAGCGGCATGAACAACAGTTGTTGTCGTGCATACAGCTGGGACTGGATAACCCAACCACCAACCACCATCGTCAACACCACTACCACCACCACAATACGTACACCACATACCAACCGTCCATCCCAAGATGCATCTCGCATGCCACCCCACTGGCCCGGGCGTACCGTGAAGCGTGAACGAGAGGGAAAGAGAGAGAGAAGGCCGCTATGCCGCGCCCTAAGCCTCCGCCTGTGATCCATCAACACCCCATCGCATTTCATCGGTGCTACTACCTTTCCGGCAGGATTGGCTGGAGCTCTGTCTCCTGTTGCTGGGTACTCGGCCGCTAACTCCCCATCGTCTGTCACAGGAAGAGGGGAAATGCTCCCTCACATGGCGGTGAAGGAGGCAAAGGGCAGTCTAGCCCTTTGGGCCCCGTCTCATGAGAGTTACTGACTACGGATACCATCATGTTACTGGTGCTTGTCGGTCATTGTTGGCTTGTGGCCTCACGGCGTTTGTGTCCGTGTCTCACCCCTCCATCTGTCTATCCCCGTCCGGACCCTCAAGAGCTGCTACTGGGAGGTAGGTAGCAACCTTGATGGACTCGGGCAAGGGCCTCTTTCACCCCGGAAGATGTGGGTTGGGTGATCTATCATATCATTCCCCCCTGGGGAGTTCTTATCTCGGCTCCCGGCTTGTGAGGGCTGTCTCCAGTCAGTCTCGACCGTTTCCGGTCGTGTGCAGTTTAGGTGGACGGCGGGGAGGGGACGGAAGGGCCGGGCTGCCGATGAGGTGGGTGTGCCGGGTTGTCCGTTTCCCGGCCTCTTCCTCCACCTCCTCACCGTTTGCTTCTGGTTAACAAAGAGTGTGTAGTCACGGCATAAGGAAGCACATGCACTGGCGCTACGCACACAGGCTCTCTGTGTGGACTGTGCCTCTTTGTGAGCAGCACAATTATGCACAAGCAATATCAGTCCTCCCACCGAGGCATGGCAGCGAGGCGTACACCACGTTCAATTTTTGTAACTTCAGCTGTTTTGTGGTGGTTTAGTTGATAGTAAGGCGCATGAACTGATTGCAACATATGATGCCAGTGATATGTTTGAGGTGGTCGTCCTTTCTACGTACGCCGAGTGTTAGCAACGTGCACACTCAGTTTTACCCCCATGGAGCAACATTAAACCATCTGAGGATGTTTCAGTGGTCAGATATTGTGTGTTTGCGTGTCTATAATTCTTTACGTCCACCAATGACATGATCCCCCTACGCCATCTATAGCGGCACGCTCAGCTCCCGTGTAGGGTTCACTGAAGTCCTAGACAAGGTGAAAACCATATACCTACCGCAACTACTCATCCATAACAGATATGCTTTGTGGATTATGCTAGGATTATGAGCGAATCCTGTTGGAAAGATGCTGCATATGCAGCTAAGAGCGGGCTAAAACTGCCCGCATAAGCTGTGACTTTCCCCAAAAGAGGATATCTGCCTTGCAGCTTACCGTTGTCTCGGAGGCTCGGAGAGGAAGGAGGCAGGAAGGCCCAACTTCAGCCGCCGTGTCTTAGCAGGCGGGATCTGCAGCCGGCTTACTCTGCGTATTACTGTCGATCTCGGTTGGTTACCAAGTTCTCTAAGAGGTGTTAAGATGAAGCATGGCAAAGGCAAGGCATGAACAAGAAACTTTCCGAGCTTGGTCCATCCCGGATGACGGCAGAGTGAGGCTGAAGCCACCGAGCCGTGAGACGGGAAAGTGAACAACGGTAGAGAGTGGACCGAAGCGGCTTGGTCATGGGCTTTGGCCTCCTCTTCCATGCCTTTGTTTTAGACCACGAGATGGAACGGTGGTGTGTCTCGAGGCTCGGAGGTAGTACGCGTTTGGAGTATAGTTTGTGGACAGTCATGTACTCACTCGATAATCTAAAGTAGTCTCGGACTCGAGACAAGTAGTCCCTTAACTCTCTTATGTGGTTTCGGTTTCGCTTATCATGTCTGTCTTAGACTTGGCTAACACGCGTGACGCATCGAACGAGGCTCTTTTGCCTTAATGGTAGAGTCCGAGCCGTTGGCGGTGGCTTCCGAACAAGCGAAAAAGACAAAGAAGGATGACGGAGTCAGGTAGAGCCGCTCTTGTTCGACTTTGGTCTTATTGATCAGCCACTTCCAGTTGAATTTCGGCAGTTACCACTTCAAATAAAATCAAAGAGAACCAGGAAAATATGGCCGAGGTGGCGCACCGAAAGGCACGGGAACGATACGGGAACACGATAATTCCCAAAAGTCCGGTTCTCATCCAGCCCGGCAAGTCAACCGCTCCCGTCCGGCACAAGCGACTTCAAGCGCCAACCTTATGTCATAGGTCATATGTGTGCAGTCGGCACGACGGGAAAACTTCAATCGGTCGGCTAAGTGAGACAATTATAGACGATCACTGCCGAAGCCAAACCTCGTCTTTGTTCAAATAGGGCAAGTAGTGCGCCCGCGGCGAGGTGTGAGTCCGGCAGTTGATGATCACGGCCGATTTAAAAATGAATCTGTTCAAGGCATGGATAATCACGGTTGGTAGTCACCAGCCTACCAGCGCTTGAGACTATGTCTCTATGCCGTCTTTCATACGAGTGTCCGTATCCGTAGCCGTAGCTTGAAACATGCGTCTTGTAGTTGTTCTAGAAAGGGTAGTCAGGCTAGACGCTTTGGTATGCGAAGAAAACTAACCTAGCAATGTAAGTCAAGGCCATCAATTTCTGCCGCATGTCTTATGCATGGAAGAAAGCACACTACGTCTTTTACGGGTTCAGTGTTTCAAATGATAGTCAAGCTGATATCAGTTCTGACTCTAGCCTTACTCACCGAGCTGAGAGACACCGTAGGGAGTCCGTGTCTGGGAAGGAGACATGAAGTCAACCATCGGATGACTGATCCACGTTCTAGTCTATACTATGCGCTACCAGTATACCTCTATGCATGATGAGTGCTTCGGGGTCTAAGTCCACCGGAAGGTCACAGAAGCTCAGCTTAGCAAAAACCGTAGCCGTAGCCATATGGACGGGAGAAGATTTGTGATTCCGATTATCTCCGAGTAGAATAGCAGGCGTGTAGGTGCACCGACCGTGTTGCTCTGTGGGATTTGGAGAGCGGACAGGTTGCTGGGTCCCCTGGATGGATGCTAAGGGGCAACCATCAGATGTTTTCCTCGAAGACCCGAGAACAATACAGACGGTCAAGTCTCCCGGCAAGTATCGTCGTAACTGGAACAGTCCTTCCTACATGTGCGCCAGAATGCTGCGAAGGTCCGACGGCTGATTTGAGAAATCGGATGTGGCCTACCGATAATCCAAATAAACTTTCTTTCGGCTTCGGGGTTACGAGCAACTGCTGGGTATGGTTGGTTGATGAATTGCGGCTCTTCAGGTGACAGCGCTCAGCGGACGACTGCGCTGCTTTGACCTTCTACGCCTCGGATCGTAGTATGCGGTAGTCCCGGGAGCGTATACATCCCCGATCGCATAGCTCCATGGATAAAAGCAAAGTTGACTAGCATGTATGACATCAGATTCGAATTTCTCGGATACTACCGCCGTCAGGTCAACCAACTATCATCGACGATACGCGTGCTTGCTGCAATCTTTTATGTCGACAGCGGAGTGACTTGTTGGGACAACGGACCTTTGACATATCCCGACGGGTAGAGATGAATCTCACATGCCCCTGATATGATGAAAACCTTGGCGCAAAGTCCAATGTTAATGACGGAAGGGCTGAATGGCGGTACACGATGCACCGGCTGGAGACCATCTCCGGTATGGAGCTTGTTGCCGTCGTCGACTACATTGAATTTTGGGGCAGGAACAATCTTGACAGTCTACTGGGACTAATGCACGAGATCTCGGGGCACAGCAATTTGGGTCAGGAGGTAAGAGATCAATCAAGCCTTTGGTGGTACTCTTAACAAAGAGAAAAAAAAGAAGATACAAGAAAACTTTTCGTCTTAGAGAAGGGAAAAGATGGAACAAATAGTAATGAAGGCCGGCGTTGACACATCGAGAAAGGAGTGGCCAAGGTCTCCTTCTCCCTCCACACCTAGGTTATCAGCGGTAAACACCGATAGGTATCATCATCCTTCCATGAGCTGCTGTTGTGAGCTACTCCCATTATGGCGCTTCATCATTACCCACTGCGCCCAAATCACCGGCAACCTCTTTTCCCTCGGGCACCAACGTTATACCCCCTTTTGCAATAGCCTCTTACCAAACTCCATCGCTATCATCAACGACATCCTGCTCTCAAGTGGAAGGGGTCAAAACCACAGTTCCTTGTCCCAAAACAGGCCATCCGTTTACAGTCACACCATACGCCTCCTGGAGGATGGTCACCAGGTTGAGCATGATCAAAAACAACGGCGCAGGGATAGTTCCAGACTCGTAGCTTCCATAATGCATCTCGAGAACCTGCAACGCATCCAGCAAAGTCGAAGGATCATCAAGCGCGTCAGCTTGTCTGCGGCCTGGCCTGATGGGCCCGCCAGGAACATACGGATCGGGCTTGATGGGTCCTCCGGGAATAGTTGGGTCGGGAACAAGCGGCCCGCCGGGGATGGGGTTACCGGGGGTGAGGGTAGTCCAGCCAGGAACACCTTGACCACAAAGCTGGATGGCCGTAACGAGGACCTGCTCTATGAGGAAGATGTTGGCTGGCGCCTTGGCGGGGTCTCCATAGGCGGTCATCAAAGCGGCGAGTGCAGCCTTGAGACCGAGAATGTCCAGGAGCTGGCAGCTGCCTGTGCCGATGGTGATCTGGCGCTTGGAGGTGGCGGAGGCAGAGGAGACGGTGCCGTCAACAGGAGCGCCGTACAATTCGAGAAGATCAGCCATCTGTCGGAGGGCAAGCCAGGTGACGAAAGAGGGCTGGCCGCCTTGGGTAGACTCAAGAAGCAGGTGATAAGACTCTTCCAAACCGGCAAGGTCAAAATCAGCGGCAGGCTGAGGAGTGGCAACGGCGACCTCGGTATCGATACCTCGCTTCTTGTCGGAGGGCTTGATGATAGTCCATGTGCCATCAGGAGACTTGACGATGGCGATGCCACATCCGGCAAGGAAGTTGGTCAACTTCTGGATGATGATGTACTCCTGCACTGTTGGCTTGGGTTTGTGCAAGAGAGTCTCGAGAGCAATCTCAGCACCTTCCAGCCCGGGGCAGACTGAAGCGTAAGCGCCAACGGAGGGGGCATCGCGCTTTCCGGGAACGAAACCAGTCTCAGTTCCTGGGGGCGCAGAGATCTGGTCAATGCCAGCTAGAAACTTGAGTGCGGACTTGATGGCTTGGATATCAGCCAAGTCTTCATCAGTCTTGTTCTTTTTGTTCTGGAGGGCAATCAACTGCTTCTCGAGTTGCAGGATAACCTTCTTGGTGTCGCTCGCGTAATCGCCAGGCAGGGAGAAGGACCGCTTGCCGGGAGTGAAGCCAGTCTCGGATCCAGGCGGTGCGGAAATCTGATCGATGTTTGCCAAGTACTTGAGGGCAGCCTTGATGGCGCGAATATCGTCGATGTCCTCGGAAGTCTTGTTCTTCTTGTTTTGGAGAGCCACCAGCTGCTTCTCAAGCTGAAGGATAACTTGCTTGGTGTTGGTGGCATAGTCCGCGGGGAGGCTGAAAGATCGCTTTCCTGGCCTAATCTCCCCCGGGATTGGGAAAAAGATGCAGGGTGGCTGTTGCTTGATGGGCAGCGAGATCTCGCAAGTGGGAATGGTGTCTCCGTCGCCGGGATGAAAGTCGCCGGACCCGGGCCCTATGAGGATTTGCCGCTTTGTCTTTCCCGGTATGATTTGTCCAGGGATGGGGTAGAAGAAGCATGGTGGTTGTTGGCTGATGGGAAGGGATATTTCACACCGCGGAATACCGTCATCACCCGGATGGAAGTCGCTCCAGCCACCTCCTATGAGGGTCTGGCGCTCCTCCACCTTCTTGGAAGCTGGCAAGGCATGGACGACACCAAGGCCGAGCAGTGACAGAGTGAGGCTTGATCCGACCATGATGGCGGAGGAATGGGAGGACTGCCGGTGCTAGTTGTTGTTGGTATCCGTCAGATCTGGGCAAAGTCCATGTCCGTAGAGAGCAACTCTTGAGCACGATTGAGGCACGGGTCTTGGTCTTGTTGATATAGACATGGCGTTGTCGGTTGCTCGTCGTTCGGCGTATACCATGAACCCTTGCTGCCTTCATTGACCTCCGCTTGAAGCCAAAAAATATTAATAGCATATCGATAGCGACATTTTGGACCAGATTCATCCGATACTGCGGGCGAAACAGCATGAGACGTGGGTCATGTTGCGATATGGCGATATAGCGATGGAAGTTTGGTGGCGACAATATCGAGGCAATATGGAATAGATGAAATCCCAAGTGTTGAAGGCCCGGTGGTGATATAAACCGCTTTATTTACCCGGCTGGCCGGCATCGTCACCCAGGGGCCCAAGGTTCCAAGCTTTGCTGACCCGTGGTCCGGACTCGCAGCTAGACATACAGACCCTTAGACTGACAATGTGAAGTTGACGTTAGCATGCAGTTTTGGGTCGAGCGGCGACTTAAGGCCGCGGTCAACCGTATTGTGGTCTGGTTGGGGTTCAGGCGAAGGGATGGATAAGGGCAAAGGGACGGGCTATTTTTGGACTGATGTGGTGTTTTCACCCGCCTTGGTCCAACTTGGCGCGGACGACGTGCTGATTCCCATCCGTGGTTCATATATAAATGATGGTAGATATTGCAGCGCACACTTCCGGCAACCCGTAACATTTGTCCCAAGAGTTGGGAGATGGAAACGGTGTTGCATTTGGAACACTTTTGCTCTGTAAGAGATTGATGATGGCGAAGTGATGAGAGCCGGCGGCCTGTCTGTCTGCTTTTCACCAACAGCCCTTATCTGTCTCTTATAAAGGACAGAAGACACTCGTCTCGACACTTGATCAGCAGTTCTTCCGCCCGGCCGCAATCGGGTGTTTCGTGGGCGCATGGTGTCTTTTAACCGAACTTGAAGGTGCCATTGAACTTTCCACGAACACTTGTCCTTGTCGAACATGATAAAGATATCACCACCCCATCATGGCAGATGAACAGACGAGGACCAACCAAGCCATCATGATAGCGAAGGTGTATAGTGAAGAAGGGCCGAGACCAAGGGTCGCACAGATTTGTTTCCAAGAATAGAGATAAAGTTGCTCCATGTGGGTTGTTTTCTCGAGCTTATCCAGGTAAACCGAGAGTTTGGACGGGTTATTAAAGTTGCCTGCATGGTAACCAGAGTCGTTGGTTTCCACTTGCCCTCCGGTGTTATCTGGGAGCGTTGACTTTTCCGGGGTAAGCTGTTCGTACGGCACAGCACATGGGAATCTGCCAGGAACACGATCGTGGGTAGGTTTAGGTTCTCACCTCGTGTCTCCGTGAGTCTTGCCATGTTGTCTGTGCCTCTCTCGACCTGGGGAATGTCATGTCCCCATCGGCACTTGAGCTTACTGCAGAAGTCTGGGCCGAGGCACAGAAATAGGAACAGGCCATTTGACGGCCCATTTCTCCCCCGTCGTTGAGAAAGAGGCAAGAAATGTGATATCGTTAGTGAATGGACTTATGCACTTGCATTGACAATAAAGAGTTTGAAGCCAATCGCATACTTGGTCCCATCATTTTGAGGAGCAATTTGGCAGGTGGTAGCCAGATAGGGAACGGCGGCGGAGCGTTATCCGCTTGGGCGGTTTTTGTCTGTCCGGAGGGGCCATGAAACGAAGAAGGGTGAGGGGATCAAGGGAAAGAAAGTGGGTTGGCAGAGGAAAAAAGTTCAAGTTCGTGAAAGGTGAAAGGGGAAGGTAGATGCATGCGATGGAGGCTGGGAGATTCAATGTGAATCGATCCTTCCTCTTTCACTTCGTCGGAGAGTGTGCTTTCCAGTGAAGTCGTACCCGACAGCGTTCCTTCCATCCACACTTCAGCGTCCAAACACCACGCTGCCAGGCGGCCACCAGGCGGCAATCAGCTGTCAGACCTTGAGAGCCCATGCCTCGGCCGAGACTCTTTCGCTCTGACACGGCAAGTGTCCACCCAACAAAAAATACGGGCAAAGCAGCCAACACAAAATGAAAGCATCAAAAGTGTTACGATGGACACCAAACAAAGCTACGTCTTCCCAACAAGTGCTTCTTCCTTCAAAGCAAGTGATCCAAAACAGCGCAATGATAATAGCCACATAGTCTGAGTACAATCTTGTTACTCTTAAGCCTGTAATGCTATTGCTTTGTGAAGTGGTGTAAGTCGCCGAGTGTACCTCTTTTCTTGTAGCGGCCACTGCAAGCTTCCTTTGAATAACACCGCGGTTCGGCGGAGCAGTGGAGACCCTGGGCCTGAAGCTTTCCCGTTGCCTCCGTCCGGATCTGTGATGGTGGAAACAGTTGAGGATCATGGAAACATGACAGCCCACCATGGCCAGCTCAACAAAGTTGGAATCTCTGCCTTTGACATGTGCATAAAACATTGTCTGTAGCTCTGCTAGCAAATTGATTGTCCTCTGCATCTTGACACTTTACGACCACTTATTTTGACTTGGAACTCAAAACAAGCCACAACAAACACCATCCAACCGATAAAAAAAGATGCTGGTCGGAGACTCGGAGCCCGAACACCGGCAGCCCGACGCCTCACTCCGGGAACGCCGCCGGCCCTCAACCGCCTCGACCGCTTCCGCCTCCGGAGTCTTTTCCTCCGCCGCCGACTCCCTTTTGGAAACCGCCAAGGATGTCGAACACCGGATCGAGGACGCCCTGCTGATGCTGTGGGATGAACTCCCCCACTGGCGCCGCGACAACCACTTCATCCACTCGGGCTACCGCCGCACCTCCAACAGCTATCAGAAATCCTTCTGGTCCATATTCTACCTGCACAATGAATTTGTCAACATCTGGACCCATCTCCTGGGCGCCATTTTGTTCACCTTTGGCGGCTTCTTCCTCTACAACGTCATTGCCCCGAGATACGAGTCCGCTTCCGAGTCGGACGTCCTCGTCTTCACCTGTTTCTTCCTGGGCGCTTTCTGCTGCCTGGGCATGAGCGCTACTTACCATGCTCTGTCCAACCACAGCCCCGAGGTGGCCAAGTGGGGAAACAAGCTGGATTACACCGGGATCGTCTTTCTCATTGTAGGAAGCTATGTGCCAACCATGTACTACGGCTTCTTTTGCTATCCTACCTTGTTGACCTTTTACCTGAGCATGGTAAGTCGAAAAGATAGTGAGACACTTGTCCAGCTGGTTTTAACAAAACATGCTTTGCTCGCAGATCTGTCTCCTCGGTCTTGGGTGCATCGCCGTCTCTTGGTTTGAGCACTTCCGCACTCCCGCCTGGCGCCCTTACCGCGCCATCATGTTCGTCGGTCTCGGCGCATCCGGAGTCGTTCCCATCCTTCACGCCTTGACCTTCAACTCTTTCACCCAACTGGATGAGCGCATGGGCCTCCGTTGGGTCATGCTTCAGGGAGCCATGTACATCTTTGGTGCCTTCCTGTATGCTGTAAGTCTTCACCTTCTATAACTCTTTTATCGTCACTTTCGGCTTCTAACTAGAGCGAACACTAGGTCCGGTTTCCAGAATGCCGGTATCCCGGTCGTTTTGACATTTGGGGCAGCTCCCATCAGATCTTCCATGTCTTTGTCGTTCTGGCAGCAGCCACCCACTTGTATGGCATGGCCAAGGCTTTCGACTACCATCATGCCGTCATGGGAGGCACTTGCCGAGACCCAGTACGAGTATGACATGATCGATACACACTAGAAGCATATAGCGTGTAAAGATAGATAGATAGATAGATGTGATAGACTCATTCATCTTTCCGAAACCGACGCTGCCTAGGGCAATTGAAGTGAACCGAGACTTGTAACAAGAAGCAACCATTTCTTGGTACAATTGGCGCTGCCATGAGTTTAGAGTAAACATATGACCTTGACAGGTATTGTTCAGTCCAAGTTGCATACCCTATTTCTCCGTCTGGCGGATTGTTGCGTAATCACCATACTTCGCTTTCGATCTTGTGATAGCATTTTTCGCTATTGTATCTTTGGGATTGTTCGTTCGGAGGCTAGTCAAGGTCAATAGATCCTTAGTTTACTGCACTCCAAGATCCATCACTTTAATAATACCCGAAGCCATTGCACACGCCGCCCAGCAACTGTATTGCATGTTCGGGTTCCATACAATCGTCGTTAACCTGGTCAGCGGTTCATGGGTGACCACGCGCGATGCAAGCTTGTCGTCGAGCTCGGCCTCCCGATTTAAATCCTCTACGGTGCCTCCATTCTTCCTTGGTCGGCCCTTTTTCTTGCCAGACGCCGTTTTCATTCTTTCTAGCTTCTTCTTCCGGTCGAGCTCCTTGCGCTTCTCCGTCCTGGGATCGTCATTGGGCTCCGGCAGGAACCCTTGTAAGATCCGGACCGCGCCTCTGACGGGACGACCGCTGTCTTTTCCTTGAAGTTCAGGACGCCTAATCGGCCTGTACTCATGCTCCATCACTTTAATCTTTTGCAAAGGCTCCCCCTTCTGTTTGAAAAGCTTCTGCAGAGCGTTGCAGGAGAACAACGAGCCGTCTGCACAGCCAGCCAGCACGAACGGGTGCGTAGTTCCGGCAGAAATGCAAGTGATGGTGTTCGGGCCCGTGCAGATACTACGAGCCTGGCAGAAGAAGCGATGGTGTAGGAACGCAATGGTCGTGTTGGGCGTGGAGGACGGGTAGAGAGCCATGAAACCCTGCATGGACTCGTTCCAGCAAAGCATGTTCGGCTGGAAGCTGATAGCGGGAACAGGGAAGTATGTGAGTTCGGAGCTTGGCTGCGACAGGTCGGTCAAGGTTGCGCATCCGCCAACGGGAATCGAGGCGACCAAATAGGGATTCGACGGGTAGGCTGAGCAGATATCGATCACATACGTGGTGTGTACTCCGACCCTTTGCAGCATCTTCCGGGGGAAAATGGACCACAGTGTGACAGAACCGTCCGAGTGGCCGAGGGCGATGCGGTTGATATTTACCCAGCTTAGACAAGTCACCTTGTTGTTGTAATCATCATCGATACCAAGGGTGACAACGGGAGATTGTACCCACTCTAAATAAATGTTCTATCAGCCAGCAAGTCCTGAGAACATGGGGTGGGAGAAGGATCTGACTGCGTCTGACTTACCGTAAATGGGGGCGCTCCCTTCTTCAACCATCTTGACGTCAATAATTCGCGCCTTTCCATCTCCTGTAAGTATAGCTAGTAGCCCATAACTACCGACTGACTCGTAAGGCACGGGGCACCACTGCAGTCGCTTTGGCCGGCCCCAGTTAAAGCATAATGTCCTGATCAGCCGCGCTGGGGTGGTGGAAGGTCGAGCCAGCGTTTTGCCTGCCTCTTTGGGTGTGAACTCCCAAAGCTGGACACAGCCTTCAGCCATAGCATCGGGAGCGTCGTGCTTATCTGCACCATCTTCTTGTCGCCGGGGTTCTTGATCCGTGAAGGGTATGCTTGCTATGGCGAGAACTTGCTTGGTGTTGACGAGTGATGGAACCCAGCCCATGGCAAGCGGAATACTTCCAATGTCGAGCATCCAGCCGGTTGAGCTCTTGTCTTGGTCTTCGGATGTGCTCGTTGGGAGACCAGAAGCCGTTATCGGTAAACTTTGGCCTTGCGTGAACCGAAGCTCTGCCTGGCGATCCCAGGGCCCAATGAAGGTAACAAGGTCGCCTCCGGCTTGAGGAATGAGATGCTCTCCCTCATGGCTGGAAAGCAAATGGGATTGTTGTACCTCGGGACTCTTGGCATAGTAGTTGCTGTACCATCGAGCAGCATTTTGTTCCTGTGCGCGCTCGAAGGCGGGCGCGAGCCATGGACTGGGACAGATGCCCTGGGGTTCGTGAGGCAAGTACCTGGGTGGCAGAGCGGGAAATTCGGCCCATCGCATCTCCAAGTCCCATATAATCTTGATGCGGTTGTACTCTGGGCCGTACATGGAGTCGCGCAGGGCACTATACCGCGCATATCGCCTCAAGGGACCTGCGTAGACACGGGTTACAATGCGTGTCTCGAGGGGATAATGAGGAATGTCATGAAATCCTTTGCGGCTCTGGATCATGCCAGCGCCCGTATTACGGTGTTTCTTGGGCTGGGAGGACGGATCGTTCTTTTTGCCGTCGGCGTCGCCATCATCTTCATCGTCCTCGTCCTCGGCCTGGTCTTCTTCACTGGTGGGATCGGCCATGTCGGCTTCTTCATCCTTGTCCTCCTCTTCCTCCTGAGCTGGCTCCGGGGCAGCGAAATCCTCATCGTCGGAGTCCTTAGATGTGACGGGGATGGGTTCGTCCTCATCATCGAAAACGATGGGAGCCTCGACGTAGCTCTTTTTTATGCCTCTTGTGGTTCGGCGAGCCATGTCGATGAGTAAAAGCACTTGGCCTTTGGTGTATCCTCTTTCGTCCCCCTTGGGTATTTGGTTTGTCGTCGAGACGCTCTGGTGCAGTTGAGAGGCACAGACTGGCCAGGAAAACAAAACTTGAACAATGCCGGTCAAGATCAGCTCGTCTGGATGCAGCTCATAATTAACGATGCCGGTATCAATGTCGGACCGATTGATGCTTCTTTCTCTTGTCCAATCTCTCGAAACAAAAGATATGTGAAGTTCCAAAATTTCCGACTTTTTGGAAGTTGAAGTTAATACAAAGGTGAAGATGCCACTATCGAATCTGGGGAAACCGCGAGCTGCTAACCGAGTGGAGCAAAGCACACACCAGTGAATTTTTAGTGGAGTTACCGCCTGTGACAGTGGATTCTAGGCTCGCCGGGTTCCTGATCGCCAGGCAGTTGACGTCGCTGGTCCAGCCGGCATGTGGCCAGATCAGGGTTAGGGTCTTGTATGGCATTCATCCAAAGTTGCAGGAAATTCTGACCTCACTACCCGTGGGTGTGAGGTTGGCCTTGTGACGAGGCTGGCCAGCTACACCCACTCTCTTGCAGAGAGTGGGGCACTAAATTCTGGGACACCACTTTAATCTGGGACAGGCAAAAATGTATGGGAATTAAGTAGAAAAAGCCGTAGCACCACGACAATGAGGATTTGAAAGATGCAATTTTGGAGAAAGATTTTAGGAAGTAGAAAGAGCACTCTAGGAGTTTTTTAAGAAGACCCGGTCACTGGTGGTAGTGTTATTTACAAAAAGACTAGAAACTTCACCAAAAGGATGCATCATCTAACACCGGAATCACCAAGCGGGATGCATCCTCTAACACCAAAATGCTAAGAAAAGGTACTAAATTCCAATGTTTACCAACTCCTCTACTTCGGAAAAATGTCTCAAAATTCTGGTCTCTTTACTGGACTTCCTTGAAGCTCTCATTCAAATTGCATTATTCAGATCCTCATTGTCGTAGTGCTACGGCTTTGAGTACTCCTTTTCCCACCTAATTCCTAGCAAAAGGGCTGTCCCAGATTAAAGTGGTGTCCCAGAATTTAGTGCCCCACTCTCTGCAAGAGAGTGGGTGTAGCTGGCCAGCCTCGTCACAAGGCCAACCTCACACCCACGGGTACCGTATCGACTCATTCGATTTGGTTTTACTCAAAGGTGCATCGGTCCTAAGAAACCCTGGCGACCCGCATCAGCTCACGACAAGATTGGTTGAAGCTACTTATCCCCGGCGTTATACCTATTTGAGCAAAACCAAATCGAGTGAGAAACTACATCACCACTTTGTGTATCGAATGGACACATAACTCGCATCACACTCATTGGAAGTGCAACGCAAACATAGCTCTGCCATATTCGATTCCTTCCCCACCAGAAGATGTGATTGGCATACATCGCCGAAAGGCTGTTCGACCACGACGCCCTGTGCTCCCGCCACCGACTGACCAATATCCCGAGACGAAGAGCCACCTGTGTTACGGTTACGTCTTTTCCTCCGGCATGACTCTGATTTTCGAAGGGAACTCGACCGGTCTTATACCCCGTGTGTCTCCTTCGAACTGAGTGTCCTGTTGGATGATCATCACCGTCCATCTTTAGCACCAGTGATTGACTGGTACAACAATGCCAACAACAGCAATGACAACCACAGAAGCTGCTGCAATTGTGGAGAGTGCCATCCGCAAGTTCATCCACGGATGTCATATTCTCCATTATCATGGCGTTGTCGACGCCTACGGTCACCTCTCCTTCCGTCATCCACTCCGTCCCCAAATCTTTGTTATGGCCAAGAACATGCCCCCGGCCGCCGTCTCCTCGCAAGACGATTTGATTCAGTACTGGGTCGAAAACGCTGAGCCTGTCGAGGAGGGCGCTCCGAAAGGCTACGTTGAGCGCCGCATCCACTCCGAGATTTTTAAAAGGCACAACGAGGTCACTGCCATTGTCCATGCCCATGCGGATGCCGTCATCCCCTTCACCATCTCCGGCGTCCCTCTCCGTCCCTGTTACCACATGGCTGGCTTTCTCGGCACCGATGGACCGCCTGTCTGGGACATCGCCGACCACTTTCTCCGCAGCGATATCCCTGACATGCTTGTCCGTCATGAGCATCTAGGGAGGAGTCTTGCCAAGTCGTTTGATGGTGGAAACGTTGTGACTTTGATGCGAGGCCATGGGTTCACTGCTATCTCCTCGTCCATCGAGGATGCCGTGTTTCGAGCCATCTATACCATGAAGAATGCGGCTATACAGTCAAACACTTTATCTTTCCTGAGTGCAGCATCCGCCGCAACAAACAACTTCTCGCCGTCACCAGCCATTCGGTATCTAAATCGATCAGAAGCTTGGAGCGCAGCAGAAACGTTATCCGGTACAATCAGCAGACCATGGGAACTTTGGGTCAGGGAAGTAGGGGGATCTGGCTTGTATTCCAGCATTGCCTGAGTCTTTCAAGCCGTGGACTTCATTATTAAGGGAAGAATCGACTGGAGCGGCCAAGGTCCGATCAAAGGGGCATGTTGTCACTACTTTCCCCTTTCCTCAAAGATACACATTTGGGCATCATTCTTGTTTCTCCTTGAACCCCAACTCAGTTATGTCTCAATTCCCCTCTCCTTTTCAGTCTTCGGTGTACCTTCCTTCGTTCCACTCTCTACCATGCCCCAACCATAACTCATCCGCCATCTCCGCCAAGACCATCTGTCTCACACCGGAAAACATCAGTCTTCATCCTCACACACACATGATCTCACACCTCACACACACTGGTGGAAGGTATACGTACCTCCAAAGCAGATCGCGACCACCTCAAGCAGTGCAGCAGCACCTCTTCTGGTTCAACAGGTTGCACTTCTCCATGCGGTCGACCCCGACGTTCTGGCCCCACTTTCGGCAGTATTGCTCACCTATGTTTTAGTTAGACAGTCAGATTCCCCCTGTCCGTACCAGTTCTAAGTTGGTTGTTAAACGTACACTTCGCCGCGTAGAACCAGCTGCAGTCGCTCGAGTGGTAGCACGCCTTGCGCTCGACGAGCTGGGGGAACGAGCCCGGGTTCTCGGAGACACCGGCGGGAGAGGCCAGGATGCCGGAGGCAAGGGTGGTGAGGACGAGGAAGAAGGTGGTCTTCATTTTGGATTAAGGAGGGGCGGTTCGAAATCTGAAGAGAGGCTAAAGAGGTACTTGAGTGGCTGAAATCAAGACTCTGGCTGTGTGTTGATGATGAGAAGACGATGATGGTGTGATTTCGAGTCGAGATGGCGTTGGGGTCTTGGGGGTTTATATAGACTTGAAAGGCTATGAATCATCTCAACGGAACGTATGCCACCGAGCTCTCGTCTACCGCTTCGCGTGTAAGTGCAAAAATAGCAGGTCTCTATGGCATGGAGAGGGTCAGAGTCGAGTCAGTTCAGAGTTGATCATCGTCAGATTTTGGCTTGCCTTGATCCAGGCATTTCGACCAACTGGAGCCAGTTATCCGCCGCATATCCTGTCCCTTGCCTAACGTGGAGACCCTTAATATCCAGCGGAGGTGGTCGTTGACCAACAAGAACACCATGCCAGCCTCGATTCAGTCCATCCACACGCCTCACTGAGGCACATGTTACCCCACGATCAACGTCTTATGTACCCCATATTGTGGCTCAGGAGTAAAGAACCAATCGATGTCGGCTCAGTGTATAAAACAAGTCTTGTAAGTGACAATCGCGGTCCTGAAAATTTTTAAGTATGACACAGCTGAAGCTGAGCCAGGGGGAAATGCTGCATCGCGGGTAGCTTGCTGACAGCGCCAAGATGCTGGCTGACCATAAGGCGGGCTAACTCACCTCCGAACTGACACCACTCGACACCGACGTTCACACCTTCACCAACTGACGAGTTTGTACTCGAAATATGATATGAGGACTTCAGGTGCTTGCCATATTTAGGTTCTGACAGCTGAAAACTGTGCCATGCTACATGCATATGGCAAATACAGGTGTTGGGCCCCTACTTCAGCTTCAGACTTCTACCTATAGTCGCTCGTACTTCTACGATCCGCCTCGCGTTGGCCAAGCCAGCCACCCCACAGATGTACAGATCAACATCTTGTGTAGCCCTATGAAACACTCCACTACGTCGCCCTGTGTTGCCATGCCGAGCTATACACCAGAAAACCGTGGTTGTTTTCTCGATATCAGGTAATCCGCTGAGTGAAGCAAGATATGTGGCTGTTTACATTAGAGAGTATCTGACCCGATTACAGATTGCGACACCAGTATATGTGCATCCATACTGCGCTTACAGCCGTGTCCCGTGACAACAACTCAAACCTTGCCCAGAATGCCTTCAGGAGTAACCAGCTTGGTGGCAAGCGCAACAAAACCTCCCAGCAAACAAATGGCACCACTAAACATGGATACTTCGAAGAAGCCTCCATATTTGCTGATAAAGGCACCGTTGATTGGCGGACCGATTAAGCCTCCAAGCGCGCTGATGGCCATGCCCATTCCCATATAAGTTCCTATGTCTTGCTGGCTCTTGGGGCACACGGAGAAGGCGGCCGATGCCCCGGAGATGATGGTGCCAGATCCGAAACCGAAAGCGATCGAATAGACAATAAGCGCTGCGTTACTCACAGCCGAGTTCATGCAGAAGATAATGACCCCCGTGGAGATGGCTCCGAGGGCATAAAGGTTGAGTCGTCCGTACTTGTCGGCCAAGATACCGGGTATGACACGGCCAAACGTCGAGGCGGCGTTGAGGATAGCGAGCAGATATCCGCTCAGGGTGGTATTCATGCCTCTCGCAACGGCATATGTGGGTATGAAGAAGAGCGGAGTGAACATGCCGATGAAGATGAAGAACAGAGATGCGATAAGGAGGAGGTATTTGGTGTCCTTGTAAGCGGCTGGGATCCAGAAGCTGGTGGCTCTCGGGGGCAGACGGGCCTTGACGACGATGCAAGAGAAGAGCATGAAAGGCATCATGAGGAAGCCTGTGATGCGGATGGACCATCCGAAGCCGAGAGGAGAGCTGTTGAGCATGCGGGACAAAGCAATGGGGATGACGATACCGCCAACAGACGATCCGGAAACCACCACTCCCAGTGCAGCTGCTCGCTTCTTGTCAAAGTATTGGGATACTGCTGCGATTGCGGGAATCTGCAGGCAGCCCATGGCGATGCCCATCAGCACTCCTTGGACGAGCATGACTTGCCAGTACTTGTCGCAAAGACTCAGCAGCATGACGCACAACAGGTGAAGGATGGCGGCGGGGCGGATAACCTGATGATGGGCATTTGTCCTTGTCAGAAGCGATGCGAAAGACGGAGTAGGATGGAGCACTTACGGCAGCACCGAATCGGTCGAACAGTGGTCCTCCCAACATGCCCGAGGCAAATTGCATGTAGACGGATAAAGAGCCGATCCAGGCAACGGCGTCCGGTGAGCGCTGCTTGAGCTGATGGGTGAGGTAGTACTGCTCAAAGGTTCCGAACGAGTTGGCGAATCCTAGACAGCAAAAGAAAATGGCAGAGCCGCCAGCTGCGACAAGCCAGGCCCTGACGCCACCATCGGGTGCGTCCTCGAACGCGGGGGGTTCCTCCTGGATATCAAGGGTCTGGCTCGGGCTCTGGCTCTCAGATTGGCCTTCTTTCTTCTGTTGTTCGAGGTCAGGATTTTTGGCGACAGTGTGGTGCGCCTCATCAGGGTCGCGTTGGTGCTCAACGACCGGGTTCTCAACACGAGGGGTTGCGACCAAATCTGCCGAGTCCGCCATGGTTCAGGTTGCTTCGCTGCTGGTCAGGAGAGGAGAAGTGATGATGTTTGGGGTGAGATGACGAGCGGCAAAGTAAACATGAGGACAGAGCAGTTGTCCAGAATATGTCGCAGAGAGCAGCTGAGTTGGTTTCCAAGGCGGTGGAAAATTCTGACGGGGCAGACTTCTAATGGCCATTTTCACTTGAATTTTTCGTCCCTTCTTTCATCCCGTGTGGGTTAAGCACCTTAGGCTGCCGTGTAAGGTTCTGAGATTGCTGCTGTCTCGGCAACTGGTCGGGCTCGGGTACCAGGCGGTAACTCGGGGATGACGGATGGCAAAAGGATGAAGTACCACCGTTGTCTCTTCCACTTGCGGCTCTTTCCTCTCCAGATGTGTCGTCTCCACGATCCATGTTTCAGCAATGAGCGCAGCGCTCGGGCGGATGACGTATAAGATCCAGTTTCTTATCTGGAGGCGGTCGTCCCTCTGGATCTCCCATGCTAAGTATGGCTCTCAGCATTCAATATTCTCCAAGAGATATCGACTGCTTTAAAGGTCCGTCTGGCTCCCCATACATGGACACGGATATCTCCTGAAGAATACAACGACCCGGGCGGTCTTTTGTCTGGCCAATCCTCCGGTGCCCTCCTGCCACTTACGCGCAATGTGACAGTTGCCCAAAGTGACAGCGCCCTGTCTCAATGGACGACGACGGCAGACTGACGCAGTCTTATGGTGGCCACGATGGCAACGAAGAGGAACAAAATCTGAACAGAGAACGGAATCCTGCATCGACCTCAACAAATGTTCCAATCAACAGGCCCGGGGCAGTGTGGCATCCCAGACGGTCATACATACTGTACGCAGGCCATGATCTGGCAGTGTACACCGTCCCATCGGACCAACAGTGCCTGAAAATTGACTGGCGGCGAGGTCCGTGAGGGCGGCGAGCGGGCGAGGCAAACAGACAAGGGGCGCCAAGGTGGAAACTTGGAGGTTTGGACGACATGGAACAGACGGCAATCCACATGGTCACCCTTCATCAAACTTCCAATCAAGCACTCAGGGAAGGAGCTCCCTTCAGTCCAGTCTGGCCGCCTTTTCTACCAGGCCTCGCCTGCCCAATGTGTTCTTTCGCCCACCTCCCTCACCTCCCTCACTTCCTTCCGTTTCCGCTGCAATACTTGGATGGGGTACGGTTGATTGGAACACTCGACAGAATTGCACTTGCCGTCTGCCTAGACTGACGAGCCCATCGATCCGGCCTCGCCACTTTCTTCGACATTCATTGCCCAGATCTCCGACTTCACTTTTCATCTGTGCTCCTGGTCTCTCCAACTGCTGCTTCTCCCGGCCCTGCTGCTCACCACTGCGTCAGAGAGTATCTAATTGCCTGGTGATTGCAATGGTCGGCCTTCGCCTTCTTCCTCGCGACCTCGGCGGGCCCATCAACGGCTTTGACCCGAACATCAGCAACGGCACCTGTTACAGGAAGAAGGTCGTTCAGCTTCCAAGCGGCTATGTCCCCTGCGGCAATGTGGCTCTCGGCCACGTTGGCTGCTGCCAGCTCGGCGACATGTGTCTCGAGGAAGGTGCATGTTTCAACGCAGATTTCGTCACGACGTACGTCGCCGGGTGTACAGACAAAGAGTACCAAGATCCCATCTGCCCCCAAAAGTTTTATAATGCCGCCGTCTGGTCCGGCCTTATCTACTGTGACAATGACTTCAAGTGGATGCCGTGCATCCAGAACAATGACTATCCGGAATACATCACAAAAGACCCAGCCCAATGCAAGAAGGAAAATGTCTGTCCCAACACCGACGTTTCTGCTGCCTTTCCAACCTTCACTGCTAGCGCTATCCCCGACGTCGTCAAGCTTCCTTTACACCTGGACGAGAGCAGCCTCAACTGGCTCGTATCCGACCCATCCTTGGTATACCACAAGCCCAGCACCACCTCGATCCAGACAACCACTTCCTCTCTAGATTCAGCAACCTCCCAGGCAACCTCCACGGCTGGCACGGGTTCTTCCACGTCTACGCCATCTGCTGTCCCACCTGGACCAACAGCAACTTCCTCGACTGATGACTCCTCGAATCTCAGCACCGGTGCCATCGTGGGCATAGGAGTTGGCGTGGGCGCGTTGGCCATTTTGGTACTGGTTGGCCTTGCCATCTTCTTCATAGTCCGCCGACGAAGAGCAGAGGATGAACACAGCCCGTCTGGTACCGACGGGTCTGCGAACACGGCCGATGATGTGCTAGGAAAGGAGTCCAAGTCGCCAATCTCGCCAGGTGGAAACTCGCAAGATCTCCATGCGTCCCCGATTATCAGTGAACTCGACCCCCAGACTGACCGTCCATGGTCTCTGCGTTCAGAGTTACACGGAAACACGGTATCACCCTCGGCCTTCTCTCCAGCAACCACAAGCCATGCCTCGTTCCAGCCATCCCCGCTGATATCCGAGGCTTCGGAAGGTCAGGGCTATGCTATGGGACATACATACAAACCGTACGGTGGGGATCATCTTCAGCATATCAACGAGTTGCCTGGTTAGCCGCTTAACTGATCAGCGGCGTGTGGGAGGGAGTAGCTTGCCAAGGGACCCGAGGGATCCCATTAAATCAACAGGAAGGCTCGAAGTGAGGTGGATCCAGACTGAAATCTTGGGCGCAATACAAGCGATCTTCAGTTGTGGACGAATGTCAAGGTCAGCGACTTCAACTCCCAAGCTAAATAACACTTTTTTTTTTCGTTGTGTTTGAGTAGTATTACACACACCTTGAGTTGAAGGCAAGTCAGAGTTTCCAGCCAAACCTTCAAGTTTCTTTGTTTCTTCTTGCATACACTTTTCTGATGTGCCAGGTCACACTCAAGCCAATGCTAACAGTGAGCTAACATCACGTAAAATCAAGTGAGGACGAGATAACCGCTAGAAGACGCACTCGAATGTCAAAATCCGCTCCTGTCTTATTAATCACGGATTCAACATGATGGGAGGTCGAACTAGTCCGCAACAGTAGAAGCGCTGGAAGCGAAGGGACGTCTGTCCATTCATTATTATCCCGTTATAGGGCCCCCTCCGTCAAGACCAAACCTTTCCCAAAGCCCAACTTCACCACCATCATTGGAGGGATGACACCAGACGATTTTACGACATAAAGCACGGTATACCTGATAACAGCTCGCTTTGCGATCATTTTATGATTCTCAGTAACAAATTGAGAAGATGTAGGGAGGTCTCATCATGGATTTGACATTTGCTTCAACGAATATCCTCTGTAATATCATATAGGTCAATGAATGATACTTGGCGGTCAGATATCCCACATAACCGTTACTCACTTTAAGAAGTCATTGTTCCTCAATTATTTCTCATCGACAACTGATTACCAATCGTCAGCTTCGCGCGCTATCTCGACTCTCGATAAGTAAATCTTGCCTCTTTTCACATGCTGTCTATCGTTAAAGGCCATGACGTGCTCCCTACTCCGTCACCACTAGACGCGATTGCGTAATCCACTCCGCGTCTCACATCACCACCTTTACACCAATGCCCAATGATACGATACGCACGCTTACATTTGCTCCCGAGCCGCTCTGATTGACGACGCATATCATGCCGATTTGGTAGGACGGTTGAACGGCCTGCGAATACACTTCCTCATCGGGCTGGCTTCTAGAGGCCTAGACAACAGTATCATGGCGCCCCCCTCACACTCTACCACCACTCAGTAGCCGCCCATATCCTCCAACAAGGCACCGGATCGGCACCGGTTCGCATAGAGTTGAAAGCAACGGGCCATAATCGAAAGCCGTGCCTGCGTTGCTCATATTCGGCAACATCCTTGATTGGAACATAGCTTGCTCACGCAATATCATCCATGCCCTTCATCATGGGCATCTCCAACTAACCCCGCAAACAATGAACCGACGTCGTTTTGATGAACAGCTCGAGAAGATGGATTCTAAGGCCATGGCGAGCTGTATAAAAGGGAATCCGCACCCGTCCTGACTGGCAGCAGGAAGCTACTCACCGCACACTACACTAATAAACAACGTCGGACAAAGTCAAACCTCAACAATATGGCCCCTTCTGCTGTCGAGACCGTCATCGTTCCGGTTCCCGAAGTGAACCCCGTGAAGCTCCAGTCTGCGCACCACAGAGGCGTCTATAAGGAGCTCGCCCCTGTCGCCTTCGACAAAGAGGCGGAATTGTCTGGCAAGAAAGGCTTCCAGGCCGCTAAGGTATGACATATCAAGCCCTGTGGATGGCAGGGATGGACATATTTTGCTCTTCCATGGAGCCAGTGCTGAGTTCATCGTCCTGTGCAGTATCCCCATTACCTCCCTACCTGGAACCCAGAGCAAAAGTATCCCCCGTTGGAGCCTTTCGAGCACTACGAGCACGGCAAGGATGCCGACACCTCGTACAAGAACCTGCTCCCAGAGGGCACCACCGCAACTCACCTCACCCCCACTATTGGTACCGAGGTAAGGGGCATTCAGCTCAGCGCCTTGACCAACGCCGGCAAGGACGAGCTTGCTCGGTTCGTGGCGGAGCGCAAGGTTGTCGCCTTCCGTGGCCAGGACTTTGCCGATCTGCCCATCGAGGAAGCCCTTAAGTTTGGCGAATACTTTGGCCGGTAAGTCGGAAATCTTCTGATCATGCTTCAACCCGGGAAAGTAGGTAATGTGACTGATATTGGGAAACGCAGTCATCACATCCACCCTACTTCGGGCTCCCCTGAAGGCTTCCCCGAGGTCCACCTGGTCCATCGTAGCGCCGGTGACAACAGTGTCGACCTTTTCTTCGCCAACAGAACTTCATCTGTAGCCTGGCACTCGGATGTCTCGTATGAGCAGCAGCCCCCCGGAACCACCTTCCTGTACATCCTCGAGAAGCCCGAGACCGGTGGTGACACCCTCTTCGTCGATGCCGTGGAGGCCTACAACCGCCTCAGCCCCTTGTTCCAGGAGCGTCTGCACGGCCTCAAGGCCACCCATTCTGGTATCGAGCAGGTCAACTCGGCGGCTGTCCGAGGCGGGATTAAGAGGCGAGAGCCTGTTGTGAACGAGCACCCCATCATCAGGACACACCCCGCCACGGGCGAGAAAGCTATCTATGTCAACCCTCAGTGTAAGTCATCCCCAGCTCCCGGCTGCTCTGAACCCCTAGCGGAGGTCGAGAACATATTCCAGACAGAAGCTAACCTGCATACCACGCTCCCGCAGTCACCCGTGAGATTGTCGGTCTCAAGAAGGAGGAATCTGATACCCTTCTCAAGTTCCTGTACGACCATCTTGCCTATGGTGCCGACTTCCAAGCACGCGTCAAGTGGGAGGAGGGTACCGTCGTCGTCTGGGACAACCGGGTTACTCAACACTCGGCACTCGTGGACTGGAAGGACGGTCAGAGGAGGCATTTAGCCAGAATCACCCCCCAGGCTGAGAGGCCGTATGAGACCCCGTTCCAGGCCAAGGCCCAAAGGCTGGGTAAAGGAGTGGAGTGACTTTGTATTGACGATATCCGAGAAGCGTTGTCCTTTTGAGGTTGTCCTTTGTGCTGTACTTTAGCGGGCTTGTTTTGTATCATGATATGAACTCAGATCTATCCAGAGAGCTGTGGTGTATTAGAGGAACGGTATCTCGTGCAGTGAGGTGGCACTTTGGCTGTCCTCCGTCTTGACCTCCGTTTTTGCAACCGGAGAGCCGGGTCTTCGTCGCTGGCCTGCCCTGCGGGAACGGATTCGAGAGAACAGATCAACGTCGTCTTCCTCTTCATCCTGATAGCTGGAATCATGATTCCTGTTGAGCCTGCTGGTCTGTTTGTGAGAATGAGCAATGGGAAGGGAAATCCTTGTTGACTGCGTGCCTTGATCAATGGAGGCACGCGAAGCATGCGCCGATGTCTGAGACGGTCTACTTTCGGTGGTATTCCGGGCAGAGAGTGTCGAGACTGACGACATTTCGGTAACTCGAGCCCTATGGAGTTTTGGGGACCACGCCGTGTGCCCATCCAAAGCCGAGTCATCATCTTCGTTGTCGTCGCTTTCGTCTTCACTTGGTGGCTTTCGGTTGCCTAGTCTCCCTTGCCTATGTACGGCCCGGTCCAGTGACGGACTGAAACGTCTTGCAGCTCGGAATCCAGAGGCTGAAGTGCTTAGAGAACTCAACGAGCGATTTAATGGGACCTTCTTCTTCCTCGGGCTATCCATCAGGCCCTGCAGCGAGGTGCCTGTCCAGGGCTTGTCCCCAGAGTCCGAGTCGTGGTCCACGTTTTGGGCCGCCCGTTTCCCCAAGACCTTGGCTAGACCTCTCTGTTGGCTGGCGGCTGTCTCAAGCCTGGCATGCCTTCGCCGAACAGCATCAGTTGGTGCGCCCGTGACAGGACGTGAGATGTCCTCAATTGTCTCGGCATTCTTGGAACTGGCAAGACTCTTGAGGCGCTGGTATTCGGCGGCGTGCAAATGCCGGGTGAACTCGCCGGCCACGGCGAGAAACTCATCCTCCACCATGCGATACCTGTCATCGTAGCGGGGGCCTTCAATCATAAACTCCTCTCTCAGAGGCTCAGGTGGCGGCGATGTCGATGGGGACCGGGACAGATGTGGACGACGATTTGTGTCTGAGCCTCGTGCTGTTTTGCTAGGTAAAATATTGAGCCCATCTGCGCCCGTGTTCGGCTTCAGCGTCGCCTTGCTTGATGATTGTGCGTTCCGAGCCGAGGGTGAGGATGCGCTGGGTTCTGAGTCGGGAGCAGCGGTAGATGTCGATTGAGCCCCGCTGGTCTTTTTCTGGGTTGGTTCAACTTTCCAGGGAAGTTGTCGTGGCATGGCCGGAGACGTGCAGGGAGCTGCTGCTTGTTACTTCGGCTTCCATAAAGGATGCGTCTGAATGTCCGTATACAACGGTGCTGGTCAATTGAATGGATACAACTCAAGTAAGTCGTCGGTCGGTGCCCTGTGTACTGCCGTACTGTGCAGGTGCTGGTGTTCAGAGATGCAAGCAGTGACTGCCCAACCTGCAAGCACTTGACCGCCCGCGTCTTAGTAAGCGGGGTACGCTAACAGAGGTAAACGGAGCTAGCACATAAAACTGTTAGTAGCTCTGTCATACTCTTTCCAATCCTCAGCGACAAACGCAGGTCTCCAGTATCTGATCAATGACAAAGCACAGCAGCCGAGACACGGCTGATACATAGAGGTAAGGTAAGTAAGTACCTTTCGTGTAATAGTATTTAAATATTATAGTTAGTTAGCTCCAATAGTAGCAGTTATATGTTTGGTGTAAGGGCGGCAGGCGTTCCCTAGTACGTGAGTACTCTCGTCTCCCATCGCTATAACACATCAATCGCATGTACAACCTCATCCATTACTGATCGTCCTCATCTTCCGTCATCCGTCACACCATATCTACTCGTCCTTCTTATTCTTCTGGGGAATTGGGTTTCCCTTTTCGTCTACCAGCCCCTTCTCTCTCATGACTTTGAGTGCGTCATGAAGCGGATCCAAATCGGGACGAGGTGCCCGATGCGACTGGAAGTAGTTGTCGGCCCATGTAAAGTACTGTCCATAGTTGACAGTGAAATACATGTGATGCAGTGTGTGGTGGGCCGGGCTGTTGATATACTTCTCAAGCCAGTGGCCCGAGATCATGTCACCATCGTGGATGAAAATCGTCCAAACCTGCACCAGAACGAAAAGAACCATGTACAAGTACTTTTGCACCGGGCAAAAGAAGACAAACACGCTATCACCAGGTTAAAACGTCGCCCACAATGGAGCCCAGGGGAGGCAAGAAACTCACTGGTAAGGGAGGGACTGGACATATCCATCGAGTGGGTGGAAAGCCAGAGCTGCCCACGGCGTCGGCACTATCTCGTATTAGCTGGAAAATGTTGGGATACCGTACAGAGGGTGTGCGCCTACCAATCCACTTGTGGTGTGGCTTGTGAATGTACTTGTAAACACTGGGGTGGTGCTCAAGTCGATGAATCCAGTAAATCATGAAGTCATTCCAGATCATGAAGAGCACTGTTGAGATGGCCATCCATGCCCAGCCATACTCATCCACGCGGGTGTAGAGGAGACTCTTGCCGCGCACCTCGGCCAGGAAAAATGGCAGCGTCATGATATTGATCCAAGGGACGGCGTTCATGGATGAGATGATCTCCTGGCGCACCTGGTTCTTGAGGAAGCGTGGGTGGTACTCAAGACGGCGGTCGAAAATGAAGTAGTACGAGAAGGCGCTGAACACCCAGTATAGGAGCGTAGCACCAACTTGGGTGATCAACAGGATGGAAGCGCATTGTCGAAGGATGTTGTCCCGTGGCCATGCCGACCCGTAGGAAGTCTGCGATGGCGATTTTGAAAATGCAGACGTGCTGTTGTCGAAGCCATTGCCCAGCACGCTGCCGTCGGCCGTGGGAGTCGTTACCGCTGGCAACAGGTATGCGTATAGTCTGTCCAGCACAAGAGGATCGAGAATCTCCAAAGCTGCGTCCATCTTTCCAGACCCGTCTGATGCATGCAGCAGATGTTAACAACAGAAACGTGCGCCTACACACGGATGAAAGAAAACTATAAAAATTGGGAAAGGGGTAGCTAATCAGCAGATCCCGTCGCACATGTCGGACCCTTGACATCCGGTGGCTTGCTGGTGGCGTGTTGTGCAAAGCAGGTACCGCCGGCACAGCAGGGGTCGCGGTCCCATCTCATCTTGGCTTGCTTGGCAGGCACGCACGCGTCTGTCGCCCCCCGCTTCCCGTCTGCAGCAGTGAAGCCGATGGCGACTCCCCGTCGGAAATTAGTTCTACGAAGATAACAATGGCTACCGGTTGAGATCTCCATATATGAACAGCTCCATGTTATGGTTTGCAACATCGCAAAACACTTAGGTATGTGCTCCGTCACACATATCTATCTGAGGTATATAAGAACTAAATCTGGCCTGGGGATTTCACAAATCAAAGGGCCGCTGGTCTAGTGGTATGATTCTCGCTTAGGGTTCAATCCTGAGCATCGTTGCGAGAGGTCCCGGGTTCAATCCCCGGGTGGCCCCATCTTTTTTTCTTCTTTTTTTCTTCTAAACTCGATTGTGATACTTCTGATGCCATGCTTACTTGACTGCTTTTTCCTCTATAACAACAAGTTCTTTAACATTTGACAAACCAAATTGAAGCTAACAAACAAACCAGCATCAACCAAATTGTACTCCTTGCAACCTACCTCTACACTCGACTCCTCCTCCATTCCTTCCTCTGTTCTATCCCTCTTATTCAGGCTTTCGGGCATATATAATACGCACCAACATAGAGGTATGGTTGTGAATATCAGGATCTCTCATTTCCTTTCTCAAATGTGTACAGCATATCTTGATCTCCTCGCACACGGGGGTCCATCCCATGACGCCACCCCACACGTAACTCACGTACCCTATTAACGCTATATTAGTGAATCACTCCCATGTGCAGCGATGAAAGGAACTCGCCTTCAAGGCCAGACTCATAGACACTCTTCCTCACACCCCTAGTCCTTTCAACTTCTTGTCCTGTGGCCATGTACCGAAGGGGACCTTATACTCCTTGGACACCATATCCACAAACCCGGCCTTTCTGATGGCCTGTCTGTCAAGCCCATCCTCGAGAGCACTGAAAGACCTTCTCAGCTTCTGGCCACCAGCAATGTATACCTTGGACCACTGGTCCATGGCCGAACCCACCTTCACTGTCCCATCATCTGACCGAATCACGACTGAGTTTAGATGGCTTTCAATATAGCCGCCCAGCTTGCAGACACGGAACGCTCGTACATATAAAGCTTCCCAATTTTCGATAATCCCTTGCATGGTGCGCAGATGAATGAAGTCGAACGTGTTCTCAGCCCAAGTCCACTCTTAGTTGCAGTCCTCGATCTCGAATTTGACATTAGCAGGGACCCATGAGGGTTGGATAGGTGAATGCATCTGTGCCTATGACTTCCACAGAGGGGTATTGGTCGGCAACATCACTGAGTCAAGTGGAACGAAATTTAGTTAGTCGGGGATTTTAGATGGCCACCATGACCAAGTGATGGCGAGGCGAATGGACTTACATGGCCCAGATACCTGTTCCCGTTCTAATGTCAAGCACCATTTGCACATTGCTAGGAATCGGAGCGATAAAGAGCTTCCCATCAAGTATCAGGGTGTATAAGTAGTGCCTGTTAACGATCGTTAGGAGATGAATCGCTGCCGTGCTGGATACAACTGAATACAAAATAGCTTCCAAACTTACAGGATATCCATGGCCTCCGTATAACGCTCATCGTTAGGTTCCCAAGACTCAGCATTGCCAACATCACTGTGATAGGTCCGTCCTTCCATGAAGTGTTCGGTACTCGAAGATACTTTTGCTGAAAGAGCCCATGTCCCTGTCCCTGTCATTGCCTTCCTACTGGTCAATATCAGTACAATCAGTTGGAGAACACTATCTTTCCGGATGAACACTGCACAGGCGGTCATAGCAGTGGCCATGACACCAGCCATCTGTCAGAAAGCACGAAATGTAGAGCAATGAGATATGCAGTAAAAGGTATTGATTCTAGTAATCCTTATCCCTATCCTTCTCGAGGGTTACCAGGGTTTAAGTATAAAAACCAAGGATTCTGGGAGGCTATTCCTTATACGGTAGTATCGTCAAACAGCCCATATATCGAGCTATACTAACTATAAGAGGATTTCTACATTACACTGTATATACAATTATTTAGATAGGGAGGCATATATTAGACTAGAAGTTTAGCTATCTGTCACAGGGTTGTGACGGCTATATAGTGATGCATCCCGATGTCCACTGGCAAGTGAACATCGTCCTATCTTTTATAGGTTTGGCTTGGTGGTTAGATGCATTGCCGCCCTGTTATACTATCTATATATACCCTAATAATCTAATACACCCCCTCAGCTGAAGGCTTTAAAGCGAAGCTAAACGAACCGCTAGATATATAAAACTATTCCTAAATTAATCGTCAACTATATCCAAATCTAATAGAAATCCTTTATCCTAGTCCTTCTTATCCTTTACAATATCCCTAATAGACTCTATTCTTAACATTTTCTTAAATTTAATATATTTATCAACGGATAATACTTTAATTAGTCCGTCTACTAGTATCTTCTTCGTCTTACAATAAATAACTTTAATAAATCCTTTTTAAACCTCCCATTTCAATTAATAATTATAAATATTAATATAACGGCATTGTTACAGGGCTAGATCACATGCCCTGTGCCTTGCGTGCCATTGGCTAATGCGCCGTAGCGCTCGTGCTATGGTACTGGGCCAGCCTGGGCATTGAGGCTCTGTGTACGACCTATTCTAACGGGTCGTACTATGCCCTATATCAGCCTTGGCTAGTGTACACTCTCCTTTTACTTCCTTCGTATAATAATATATATCGTACCTTATACTTGTGACGATTGGGATCCAGTGCCATAGACCACATCCTATTCGTCTCATTAGTAATACCCACAGGACCCACCTAGGCCATCGATGCGCGCACCCTAATTGGCTACACTAGCGGTACGGGCGGTATTAATATATACGACTATTTAATTGGCACCCCGTTTATATTTACGTATATTATTAAATTAGATAAGGAAGGCGGTCGAGGCTGGTAGAATCTAAGCTATCCTATATAAAGATACAACTTTAGGACCCAAATCTCAACCTCTCCCTCTTTCCTTCTTTAACTTTAATTATTTTATATATTTGTACCTAACTATACGATACGGAACTACGTAAGCTAATATATTATAATATTTAATTAAAATTTACTACGTTTATTTAAAAAGGTATTATTATATCCCTAATTAAACCCGAGAACCCGATAAGTCGCTTCGTCGATTTGCGACCCCGAACTCTTATCGCTTCGCCAACATCGTAAACCCGTTATTAAACCTAATATCTATTAAACCCGAAACCCCCCTACTAATTATAATAAAAGCTAACTTCTATAATTAATTACGCCTAGGACGCGCCTTCGGGTCGTCCTCTCGTCCCCAATAAATAATAATCCCCTCCTACTAATTATAGTAAAAACAATTATAATAATATTAATACTTCTTAATAAAACGACGTTAAGGGAGATTCTAATTAGGAAGACGAAGATAACGAGGCTTCTTTTCGTACCGGAACTAACAACGAATTATTCGACAATAAATCGGTTATTACGTTTACCCCTATTAGAAAGCAATATACCTTTAATAAATTACCCTTCTAAAGTTATAATATTTCTACTCTTTACGACTTTAAAAAGGAAATACCTATTAAATTCATAGCGCGATTTAAATACGGTATTAAATATATCCCTAAAACGAATTCCTTATTTAACTCTTATTGCGCCCTAACTATTAACGGACTAAACCTAAAAATTATACGTAAATATATACCCCCTTATAAATAGTAGATTATTAAAGAGATCCCCTACTATTATATTGAATTTAATTAAAGTAGTCTTAATAATATTTCGAACTTTTAACGCGATATTATTATTATTTAAAATTTATAAATCTATTATATCTCTATCGATATTAGAGAATTTAATAATTAAATAATAGACTTATCGGCTAAATCCCCCTCGCCCTTAATTATTTATTTTATAAAAGAGTAATTATAATAAAATTTAGTTAGTAATTTAATTATTTATATAGATACCCGGGGCGTATAGCGGGGGGTAGAAGGCGCGACCTTAGGCTTAGGCGAAGATTCTATAAGATAGGAAAGGTCGATAGTTTAGCCGGTCCGAATAGAGAGGCTGCGAATATTATAACCGGGGGCGCGGTCGGGCGTACGATTAGAGGAGGAGGAGGCTATTTTAAACGATAATAATTTGGGGGAAGAGGAAAGAGGGTCGAAGATTGTACTTAGAGAGAATTTATATAAATAGTAGAGGAAGCCCTTACGTATATATAAACCGAAATAGAAATAGGAAAATAGGACGACGGGAAGGGGAGTAAAGGGTAAAAGGGCGGGACGAAGGTAAATAAGGGTAAATGGAAGCGGGGTAGAGGCCCGGAGGTGGGAAGAAAAAATAAAAGAGGAGAACGGTATTGTAATTATTCTAATATTGGGTAAAATATAATAAAATAGACGTATTTATTTGCTATAGCGGTAGGTAAGAACTGCTATAAATAGAAGTAAGGAAGGAGCGGCGCGGCTTACCTATAACCGGGACGGAGCTAAGGGTTTTCATCCGGCGGCGCTTATCGCCGTACGATTTTTCCTTTAGAGAACCAAGAGAAGGACCTTATGCTAATAAGGCGCTATAGTTATATAGCTAAGGAATAAGACTATTATTATTTATATAGATAAACTTTACTTATTAGTCGAAGTACGTTACTATACTTTAAAAGTAAATAAAATTATTATAGACGGTATAATTTACATTAATTTATTTAGTAATAATAATAAAAATAATAAAGGAAATTGCGTTATTAATTTTTACGCTATTACCTAGGATAAATACTACTCTTACGCTATTTAGAATTGGAATAGACCCCTTACCTTCTAGGAATTTCTAAACCTATTAGGCTAGGACCCTAATATTATATAGTATAAAATTAGTACTCGAGCTTATACCTTTGAGGCTTTCGTTAATATTATTAAAGAAGTAGTTTAAGCCCTCTACTATATTTACAAAATTATAATTAAAATAAATAAATAAGTTATATACTTCGTTTAAAAGGTAAAAGAATATTAAGCCAACGTAAATGATTACTCTAGTGCTAGCGAATTTAATACGTTTACTTAAATAAAGGAATTAATTAATTTCGAAGAATAATTAAAGGTAATAAATTAAAATAAAAAAGATTTAGTATACGAAGTTTAGTAGATAAAAGATAAATATTATAAACTTTATTAAAATTATAACGAATAAAATAAATTGTCCGAAAGGTTTATCGACGCTATTATAAAGGCGATTAAAAATATTATCCTAATATACGAAGAATATACCCAAAATTAGGTAAAAGGATTCAAGAAGGATTACGTTAAGGAATTCAATTATATATAAACTTAATACGCCCTCAAAATATTTTACTTCGAAACATAAATTTATAATTTAAAGCATATCGTTACCCTAATAAATATAATGAAAGAGGAGTTGGACGTAATTAATCCAATTAAATTA
This sequence comes from Neurospora sp. CHS-2018b, assembly GCA_009806015.1. Classification (NCBI taxonomy): domain Eukaryota; kingdom Fungi; phylum Ascomycota; class Sordariomycetes; order Sordariales; family Sordariaceae; genus Neurospora; species Neurospora sp. CHS-2018b. The sequence continues at coordinate 779,045 of RAOV01000004.1, forward strand.
AATAAAACTAGAGAAAAGGTTACCTTCTATAAATCTATTAAATATAACCCTAATATTATCCCTTTAATTAATATTATTTACCGTAAATATAGTAAACCCCTTAATAATAATAAACAACCTTTAAAAACTTCCGATCTCAATTATTAACCTTCGAAGACCCCACCGTACCATTTCGGTACTAATAGTAGTAATCCTAATAACAATCCTAATAACAATAATAATAATAGTAATAATACCGGCGATCCCCCTCGTCGTCTTCCCTGAAGTCCGCTTCGTTTTAATAGTTCTAAGCCTTATAATTATAGTTGCAAGGGCACAGTATGGGTGAGTCGAAGGCAAAGCTAAGATTCCATCTATAACAGAAGATTTAAGGTGAGGAGAAGAAAAGGAAGAGAATTAGATATATGCGTGCGAACCCGAATAAATACCCTAGTACGTAAACGATAACGGGACCTATATGCGGGTCGCTATTAGCTAATCCCTTTACTCGTATCCCCCTTTACTTATATAATAAATAAGGGTAAATACCTTTAATAGGCTTAGCGCCCGTTTAGGCTAATCTTAATACGAACCTTCTATATTATTCGTTCCTCTAACCTTTATAGTACCTTATAGTACTTTACAATACTAATCCTCCTATAGGGTATAGCGGGTATAGCGGTATAGCCGGACCGGCGCCGTTATATTACCCCCCCTTATATAGAAAATTCGTCCGCGAATTTTGTTGGACTAGGCTAGAGGCTCTATAATAAATGTAATAATCCTTTAATAATTTTATTTGCGTAAGATCCTTCGTAAGCGCTTTAATTTTAGTAATTTTAATAGTTCGTTATCCTTATATTCCTCTTAATCTTCGTTTAATTAGTTTATTAAACGTTTGGGCGGGCCTGGGGCTTTTAGGTTAGTTTCGTAGAATTCCTAAAGAAGTTTCGGGGCGTATTTAAAATTAGAGGCCGGTTAATACTTTAGGTCGGGGTCTTAACTTTTCTAATCCGTATTGTAAAAGAGTTTACTATTAATTACCTTAGAGGTATTAATCTTTTCGATTTCCTATTCGGAATCCTCGTTATTATTAATAATAGGGCTAAAGTATTTAGCCGATTAACTAGGTAATAAGTTATTATCGTACTTCCTCAAACGGTTAGTATAAAAGAAATCCGAACCCTTCTAACTATTTAGGAGTTCTAATTGGTAGGAGTACCCTACTTTCTCAATAATCTTATAATAGTTATAGGTATTGGGAAAATCGAACTTATCGCTAGGACGAATCGTTATTAATTATAGCCGTTTAATAATAACGATTCGGTTGCCGACGTCGAAATTTAAATCTTTTCGTTTCTTATTAATTTAATAAATTTATTCCTCCTATACTTTTATAATTATTTCCCTAGCGAATTCCGTATAATTATAAATATATTAAATATATTTTTAAATTTACTCCCTAATTAACTATTCGGTCTAGGGGATAGAAGGGTCCTAAATTCGGGCCTCCTAATCGAAAGGTATACGTATTAAGTAACCGAATATAATTTCGTAAAGGGAAAAGCCGGTATTATTTTAGGGAAGGCTATTCTATACGGCATTTAATATTAAGATTGCTTCCGACTAATCGTTTTAGTAGTAGTTAACGAAAGGGCGAAATTGCTAATTAAAGTAGGCGTTTATAATTTCCGCTTGCCCCGCTATTTAATTATAGCTTGCGGTAATTAATTTTTACTTTATACTAGTTAATTTAAATATTTCGTCGGTAAAAATTAATATAAATTAGGGATTATAATCGGAAATAACCTCTTCTAACATATTATAAATTTTATAAAGCCCCTTATAATATATCCGGGTAGCGTCCTAAATAATAATTTTCTTTATATAAGGTATAATTTATAATGATTTCATTAAATAGTCTACTATAATTAGGGTATTATTGAATTTATATTTATCTTTAAGTATTTTTTTAAAGTCGATTACGATCGAAGTCTATTTCCTAGCGGGCGGCGGAATAGGGTACAGCTTACCGGAGGTCTTATTTCTAGGCACTTTGCTAACCTTATAAATTATATAATTCTTAACGAAACGATCGATATCTCCCGCTATATTAGGCTACTAATATCGTTCGATTAGAATCGTTCGTATTTTATTTCGGCCGGGGTAAGCCGTTATAAAGGTAGAATAAATTTTATTAATAATACGGGTTCGAAAGTTATCCTTATTGGGGATAGCGAAGTAACTCTAATATATTAATAATCTATTAGCTATTACCGTAAATTTAAAGTCGGAATTATAAATACGTACGTAATACTTTTCTAAGGATTCCTCTTCGTAGTTAACTTTTATAATTGCGTCGACTAATTCGTAACCTTTAGGTTCGATTAAATATAATTCTAAATTGTTAATATTTAATATAAGGATTGGTATTAATTCCTTTAAAAAACCGTTTAATATAGTAATAGAGGCTAGTACGACGATTTTAATTCCTTTGTTTATTAGGGGCTTAAATATTTAAAAGGTATAGTACGCCTTTTTTTTATCCTTTTAAATTTTAAAGTCTTTTAATTTTCGTAATAATGCGTTAATAGCCGTATTTTTAGTACTAGGACGGTAAGTAATTTCGAAATAATATTAAAATAAGAATTCCGCCTATCCGGCTTATTATAAGTTGAGTAATTATTTAGTACCGAAATATTTTAGCGCTTAATAGTCGGTAATAATTATAAAAGGCTTCGATTATTTTAAACCGATTAATTTGGGTCGCTAAATTTAGAGGGCCCTAATAATTATAAGTAGCTCCTTATTGTAAATTAAGTAATTATATTCTATTTACTATATTATTTCTAAGAAATAAGTAATAAAGTACTATTCCTTCGTATTTTCTTAATATTAGGATAGGACTTTTATAAAGATACTATCGCTAATATCCGTTTCGATTCGTATTTCGGCATTGTAATTGAAGTATTTTAATAAGGGGGCATCTATTAATAACTATTTTAGTCTATTAAATACCGTTTAGTATTTGTCGGTCTATACGAAGGTTTCGCCCTTTTTAATTAAGTTAGTAAGGGGGTGGGCAACCCGACTGTAATCCTTAATTAATTTTCGGTAAAAGTTATAGAATCTTAAAAAAGATTGTATTCTATATAGATTAAAAGGTACCGCCTATTCTTTAATAACCTCCATTTTCTTTAAGTCAACGGAAATACCGTTATATCCTACAATAAACCCTAAGAATTTTATCTTTATTACTTAAAATTCGTACTTCTTTAAATCAGTTTATAGCCCTATATCCTTTAATTTAGCTAGGACCTTACGGACGTAATCCTTATATTCTTCGAAAGTATTAGAATAAATTAAAATATTATTAATATACGTAATATAAAAGTCTCTTAAGTATAGCCTTAAAAGTAAATTAATAAATATTTAGAAGTTAGCGGGACCGTTAATTAAATTAAATAGTAAAACTTTATATTTAAAAGCTCTTATACCGGTATAGAAGGTAGTAAGCTCTTTATCCTCTAGCCTTATACGAATATAATAGAAAGCCTATTGGATATCGATTTTAGTAAATTATTAGGCCTTAGTAACCTTAGCTAATATTTTTTCAATTAACGGTAATAGGTATCGATCTTTCTTCGTAATTACGTTAAATTTCCGGTAATTTATATAGAATTATAAATTATTATTAGCTTTCTTAATAAATAGGACGGGTACTACTTAGGGAAATGAATTTACTTTAATAAAACTTTTAGAAAGGTTTTCTAAAATATATTTCCTTACTACCTCTAATTTATTTAATAATATTTTATAGAATAGGTTATATCCGAACTCTTCGGGTCGATAGCCCTCTTCTAATTTAATTTTGTAATTGTAAAGTCGATAGTCGGGTAGGATATTCGAATTGTACTTATTAAAAATATTAATATAGTTGTAATAATATTTAGGTACTATCTTTAAAGCTTCTTCCCGAAGTTCCTTCTTGTCGTAAGGTAATAATTCCTAAGCGGGGTCTTCTATTACGCGTTTCTATTGGATAAACCGGTTAATTTTAAAAATATTTATTGAATATATTATATAACTATCTTTAGTAGTAAATTATATAAATAGGTCGCCGTTGAGAATGTATATTTATATAAGTTATTCTTTATATTAATTAGTCGAATCTCTTCTTAATTAATATATATTTTAATTATTAGAGCTCTATTTATTATTGAACGGTTTAATTAATTTAATTTTACGGGTGGGAGGGGAATTTATAAATAATATTATAAAGTAAATAAAATTAATTAAGTTCCTCTCCATTTTACTTAACGGATTAAATTGCTTGAGAATTGAATTGGGGTTCTAAAATAGATTTTAGGGCCGGGCGTAACCTAATTCGCCCGTATCTTCGTTTCGAATATATTTAAAATCTACTAACGTAATAGGGACCGTTTTTTTAAATTATAATTATTAAGCCTCGAATTTAAAAATACGCTTTTCGATTTACTTTTAATATTATTGAATTTCTCTTCAGTATTAATTGTAGGCTTCTTAATTAAAATCCTTCTTATAGTAATTAAGGAAGGGTTAGCCGACCGGAATAGGTTTTAGGGTAATTATATAGCCGTTTATAAATTTAGGTACTATACGACTACTATTTTTATTATCGGTCCGTTGTTTATCTTTTCGATTTATAAGCGCGTTGCGATAGGCCGTATTTTTCTAGTATTTTAGGTTAACGGTATTAGGACCGTTAGGACGGATTTCGAAGTTAGAGTTCTTTATTTAGTCCGGGTTGGGTTTCTATTCGGGGGGAAAGATTAATTGACGGTTCTTATAATTTATTTAAATATTATAGATATTGAGCTATTTTCGGCCGATAATAAAATTGTAGTTTATATTAACGACGATAAAGAAATCGGGGGGCGTAGTTCGGTTCCGGATTTTTAAAGCGGCTTTAATTACTTCTTTAATATTTTGGTTAATCTTTCTTTAATAGTTACTAATACTTCGGGCGGGAAAGTCGTTCGTTACTTCTATTAATAATCGTTCTTTCAATTTATTAGTAAATATCGTACTAATAAATAAATAACCGTTTACTCCTATATTAATTAGGGCGTTGGATATAGATAAAAATATTCTATTATTAATTATAGTATATTAAATAAGTATAGGATCCCTTCCTAAGTAGGGTATTAAATTGAATTTATCCTTTCCTTATCTTTATTTATCCTTTATTTATTCCGTAACCGATACTTCCCCTAAGAAGGAGTCTAATTTACTTAGGGTAATTAATTTCCTTAATTATTAGCGGCGGGGGTAGTATTATTAGCGGCGGCGCCGGTAGTAATTAGAGTAATTTATTATTTACTTCTAATACCGTTTTTATAAATTAGGTAGCGTTCGACGATAGTAATTACGCGGTTACGACGCTCTTAGTCGTATTAATCCTTCTAAAAATAGTTTTGTTTAATATAGTTACGTTCTTTATAGAGGAAGTAGCGACCCTCATTAAATAAATAGGTAGTTTCTTTAGTGCGGTCGGTAATAGAGTAGTTATTACTTCTATTACTACTAGCGGGTTTCGAAGCTAAGGAATTAGAATTATTAGAGCTACTAAATCCCTTATTACTATTATTCCTTTTATTATAAGAAGAAGAAGAAGCGGCCTTAGTTTCGTTAGTAATAGTTTTAAATATTTAGCCAAAACCGGAATAATTAATATAATAAAATTCGAAAGAAATAGAAGGGTCGCGATACTTAGCGCCTATTTATTTCTTATATTCTGTAAGAAGGCGTTAGAATAATTCGCGCTTCTATTCGGTCTTAGGGTATTAATATTCGCTAATTATACAGATAAATTTATTCTTAAAAAAATCGAAATTATTAATATACTTCATTTTAAGTTTTATAAAATTAATAAAAGCCTTTTCGTTTTAATTAGGGTTATTATATTCGCATTGTAAATAAATTATTAAATTAGAATACGTTATAAATTAATCGGAGTAAATTTTACGGAAGTAAAGTATTAAATCTTTAAAAATAAAGCCGGTTAAATGATTTTTAATATAGAAAAATTTATTATAATTGGTTAGGTAGTAATTAGTATTAATTTCGAACTTATTTTAAATTAAGTCGTACTAGGCTTTAAAGGGTATATCGTCCTCCTTATTTTAATTGTAGAATTTAAGCGGATTGGCCTATTTGGTTAAGAATTATATTTAGCGAAGGGGAGCGACCGGTATATCGTCGTCGTCGACTTCGTTATTAAGGGGGGCGGTTGCGAAACGGGTAATTAAATAATAAAGGGGAATTATATTAGGATCCTTTTCGATATTGGGAAGGATCGTTTCCTTAATCGTAATTAAGGTTGCCACTACTTTATCTTTAGGTTTATAGATTCCTTTAAGAATGCTCAAATCGGTAATAGTTTCTTTTAGGGTTTAGATTTCCTCCTCTTTATCCGCCAAGTGGTCTTTAAGAAACTAAACTATTTTAGGATCAATAATTAAAGTAAGCGTATTAGAAAAAGCCTCTTTTAATTTAGGGACCTAATTATAAATAGTATAAAACTTAATATTTAAAGACGAAATAATTTAGTATATCTTTAATACTTATTCCTTTAAAGCTATAACTATTATAACCCAAAATTTGAATTCGTAGAATATATCGGCTAGGTAATTAGTATATAATTCGGTAAATTAGGTTTCGTTCAAATAGCCGTTAAAGGGAAGCTCTAAATTGGGTAATAGAGCGCGATAGAGGACGTAGGGGACGGCGTTACGAATGAAGAATTCGGCGAATTTTTTTATTTTAGCCCTTAGGTCCTTAATAAAATCCTTTAAATTAAAAGCGGTATTATATTTATTAATTTCGCCGCTAATATATTAATCGAATAAGTTGAACGATAATTTGGGCTCCTCCTCGTCGTCCTTACTTTTAATTAAAGCGTCGGCCAGCGCCCCCGAGGGGGATTTAAATTGGTTATACGAATAGAATAATATTTTCTTACGAAGAAGGGTAGATTTGCTACGAGATTTCTCCTCGAAAGGGTAGAGACTATTGAAATATTCCTCATTAAAGCGTATAAAGGCCTTTGCGTTCTCCCTAATAATGGAGTCGATACGCTAAGGTCTCTTATTATTGTCGGCGACCTTCTTCTTCTTCTTCTTAACGTTAGGCTTAATAGTAGCCTTATCCTCCTCTTCCGGCGACTTAGAATTTCGATCCTCGTCGTTAGTATCTCTTTCGTTGAAGGTTTGGTCGCTATTATTGCCTCCTTCGGATTCTTAGCTGGGTATATATAGGAGGCTTAGAATAGGTGCACCACCGTTATTGGACAGTACCTTATACCTAATAGTCGGGCGACGGTTTATATAGTAGGATAGTCGTAGAACTATATATACGGTTCCTTCTTAGTTGCGGTTTCCTTTTTCCTACGGTTATTACATAATTACGGTCCTAGGACGGTTCCTAGCTTAGAACTATCGTTAGACGGGAAAGTTTAGCCTATATTTCCCAGGAGGTAATTGTAGATTTGGTGATCCTTCCGATTTTATCGTTTGCGATAGAAGGCCGCACTAAGATTAGCCCGTGCCCGCCGTTGCGTGGCGCGGCCCTATAGCGCTAAGATACTATATTAGTTATTTTAATAGAGTTATAGCTATAAACCTTTATACGGTGGTTAAGATAGTATATTTGCGACGACTAATTATATTACTTAATTGAATGTAATATTAAAAATATTAAAGATAATGATAAAGATAACGATAAAGAAAACGATAATAATAATAATAATAATAATAAAAATATAAAGAATAGAATAAATAATATATTAATTAATTAAGTTTGTTAGGATACGGGATAATATTGTTCTTCCGATTCTAGTAGGCTTAACCGCTAATTATTAAAATACGGAATATTGTCGCTCCTCCGATTTAAATTAAAGTATAATTAATTAAAGGTTAATTTTAATATTAGATACTATAATCCTGGATAATATTATTTTGAATATTATAATACCGAATATTATAATTCTAAACGCTATAATATTAATTACTATATTATTAATTACTATAATATTGAATATACTACTATTATTAAGTGCCGTATATATATATAGATAGGTATTATAATAGACGTTTAATAAAAGAACAGATTGAATAGATTTTAAAGGTATAAAAAACCTATATTTTCTTCGAAAGTAGCCGAATTTAGTATAGCCAACGAAATAGTAGGCGGTTTACGGTTATGCTTCGGGATATATAGTATAATATTAATAATATTATTAATATAATCGTTACCGCGCTTATAAATATTAATTAAAAATATTGTATAGCGATTTCTGCCCTAGCGGTTACAGCGGCAGTTAAGGAGATTATTTTTATTATTATCGTCGTTAATATTATTGCAGTTATAATTAACCGGGCGTTAGTACTTTAGTACGTTCAAATTTTGGCGGGTTTAATTAGAATCGCCCTTTATAAATATAAAGTGTAGCCGACTACGGCTTCTATTAATATCTCTTCTATAGCGTTTATTATAGCGGCCATTACGGGGGCTATTATAAGGGCGTTTGTACGGATTGCTACGTTTACGAAGGTTAGTATTTATAGTATTAAGCCTAAAAATATAACGAAGACCAGTATTATATTAATTATTATTACTATAATTATTACTACTATAACGATTATTATTACCTTAATTACTAATATAACTACTAGGCTAACTACTAATATAACTATTAGGCTAACTATTAATATAACTACTAATTTAAGTACCGCTAGTATTTAGCTTATATAATAATATCGGCTATTATAAATTCGGATTATATACCTACCGAAGGGGGAGAAGATTACGGGTAATAAAATATTTAAAAATTTCTAAATTTATATTATTTCAAATAATTTGTAGGATAATAAATTCAAAAGGGAATTTTTTAAATATTCCCCTATCTACTTCGATAAATAAATTATAGAATATAAAATTATCGAATATATTCTAGTATTCGGCCCTAATATTTTCGTCCTTTTTTTTAACCAAATTAGGACGACGATTATAATTCAATTCTATTTCGGACTTAATAACCCTATAAATTATAATACCTAAATTAATAATAACGCTTTTGAAGTAGAAAAAAAGCAAATCCTCCTTATTTCCGAAAGTAACTTAATAATTAATATAGGGTACAATATAAGCGAAAACTTCTTAGAAGAAATATATATTAATCTATAGCTCAACTAATTCTTCGAAGGTTTAATAATTATTAGTATTATTATAATCGAATTTTAGAAGTTAGAGGTAATCTTTAGCTATAATAATAAAGTAGGCATATAGTTTATCCTATGAAAATTTATTTTTTTAGAATTTATAAGTACCTTTAGCGTAGATACGAAGGCAACGAAATTTCGATATTCGAATATCGATACTAAGTACGGCCTACTTAATAACTTAATTAGTAAACTAATTAGAATAATATACGAATATATACTACTATATTTAATAATGGATTTCATTAATAATTTCCTTAGTTTCCTCTTGGGGGATAGACTATATAATACTTTCCTCGGATTTTAAAATATTACTATTAATATTAATAAGGTTATAATCTATACGATTAGGTATACTTATATTCTTCAATTCTATTAAATTAGCTTGGGTAGGGGCGTAAAAATACTTTTTGAACCTTTCTTCGAGTAAACGTTAATTAGAATTATTAATAATTAATTTACTAAATCTATTAGAACTAGAATTTTAGCTATAATTTCCTAATTAACTACAGCTTCCTAATTAATAATTACTACCGGGTATTTGGGGTAGGAAAGATTAGGCATTATACTACGGACTATTATATTAAAATTGACCGCTATACTAAGGATTACTATATAATTAACTATATTCATTATAACCGCTATATTAAGGACCGCTATATAGATTACTATATTGATTATAACCGCTATATTGAGGATTACTATATAAATTATTATATTAATTATATAGGTTATTATATATATTAAATATATTATTATATTAATTATATTAATAATCGCCACTTTAATAAGCCTAACCAGGTTAGGGAGATTAGCTTTAAGAATAAGAACCTTAAAAAAAACCCTCTAATATATTACGGTTATAATAAAACAAAAAACTATAATAGGATTGAGAATTATAGTAAGACCGTAATTGGTTACCGCTTAATTGGGAGCTATAATAGGATTGAAAATTATAGTAAGATTATAATTGGTTACCGCTTAATTAGGAATTATAGTAGGATTATAATTAGTTATTACTATTAAATTAGGATTGGGAACTATAGTAGGATTATAATTAATTATTACTATTAAACGGGGATTAGGAGCTATAATAAGACTGAATTTTATTAGCAATAAAATTAGTATTAAAAATAGCTTCGAACCCTAATACTAAATAGTTATTATCCTCTCTTATATATTCGGTATAACTAATATAATTAGTTTAACCTCTATTAGAATTTCTACTAATATTTTTAGAATTATAATTAATAGTATAAGTAAGAATTAAATTAATAGTAGTAATTCCAGTTCTAATAGGTATAAGTAAACGAATATTAGTACGAAGAATTTATTTATTACCAGTAATACAAGCGGAAATTGAATTAATAATAGTAATAATAAATATAGTTAAATTAATTATAACCGGTTATATAGTTAGGACCTCCTTTTATTTACCCTTCCTTTATTACTTTATTTATTGAATTATAGTTAGTAAATTATCGAGTCTTCTATTTAAAGAGTTTTCTATAGCGCCAGTAATATTTTAGTTATTTTATAGAAAGGATTTCAATTATTATTTTTATAAATAATATTTTTATTTTTAGGGAGGTATAGTATTTTAATTCCAATTTCGATTGCGAAAAATTTAGGGAAGAAGTATAGTATTTCGATTATTATAAAAAATTTACGGAGGAAGTATAGTATTTCGATTTTAAAAATTTTGGGGGGGTATTTTATTTCAATTTTAGAAGCTTTAAGGGGGTATAGTATTTTAATAGCTTTAGGGAACGAATTAGCCTTAGAATCTTTAGAGTATAAATAGGCCCTATCCTTAGGGTATAAATTAATTTTAACCTTATTTTAATTATATATTACCTATAGTTTATCTTTATAGGGTGGTAAATATACTTCGTTATTATTATTATTAAATATTATAACGGCTATATAATATTACATTTATTAATTAATTATCTTTTTAAAAGGGATCAGTCGATATAATTATAATAAATTTAGTATAACGTTTTATAAGAATAGTCCAACTACTATTAATATAAAGTAACAAAATATAATAATATTAAATAAAATTAAAATATAATTGATTTTATATAATTATAATTTATTTATTTAACCTTATCTTTAAGGGATTTATAAATAATTAGTAATAGAACGTTAAAGATTGATTACTATAATTAAAGGATTTTTAATAAATATTTTAGGGCGATAGTTATTAATATTATTAAGTTTATTTTTATTTACGTTTTTATCGTTTTGTAGTAATAAACGTTCGGTATAATTTAAATTAAAATTATTACTATTACTATTATTAATATTAGGAAAAGGTCTATTATTATTCTAACCTTTTTTAGCCGAAATACCGCGGGCGCCCATTCTACCCTTACTAAATATTTAGATATAAATTAATCGATAGTAATTAAAAGTATATATATAAATATATATTTATAGTAAAAGTAGGTTAATAACCGTCGGGAAATTTATAATAAATATTTATAATAAAAATTTGCAGTAGAGGCTTGCGATAGAGGTTTATAATACGAGGAAGGTTTGCGATAGGAAATCTTACAATAGGAGGAAGGTTTGTAATAGGAAGTCTTATAATAGAAGGAAATTTTATAATATAGATACCGGCAATTTAAAAAATTATTGTAATTAAAAGTTTAATATTAACTTAGCTTACCGCGCGTTGTAATTTAATTGCCCGCTTGTCTATTAAATTTAAGGAAAAGTTAAAAGAAAGAATAGAAAGAGAAGGGGGGAATAAAAGAAGAAGGAAATTTGAAAATTGGAAGGAAATAAATAGGATTTTAAATTCCGTTCGAAATTTATAATTATATTAGTAGGGCGCGGGGTACGGGGTAATCTTTTACTACCTTCTATTCTACTATATTATTAGTACTTTAAATTTATATATTTATAGTAAAAAAATTAAATAAAATAGCGGAATAGTATTCGTTAATATTAGTAAATAGTAATAGTATTAATATTAGTAATAATATTTCGAATTTATTTATTTATTCGATAAAATTCTAAGTGGGTTTTAAAGGCGGTTCGTAGCCCGGGGTAGGGTAAGGGTTATTTAGGCGGGTCTAGGTTATAATAAAAGTAATTTTAATAGGGGAAAGTAAATAGGGTAGCCAATAGGAATTAATATCTACTTTAGGACTTATATACTATAAATTAATTATTTGTTCGAAGATATTATCTATAATAATAAATGAAATATTGTAATTTATTAATCTTAGAAGCAAATATTTTATATATTATAATAAGGAAAAATATAAAGATTTTAGATTGGTTATATTTTAAATGAATTGCCTACCGGTTCTATTATTATACGGTACTTATATATAGTACTATACTTTATTATTTATTTATTTATTTATTAAATAAGGATCGAATGAATAATCGTATAATATAGTAGGTAAATTTAATTTGAAACTCGATTCTTCGTCTTTATAATTTTTTACTTTAATTTCTTCCTCTTTATAATTTCTCCTCCTTTATAATTTCTCCCCTTTATAATTAAAAACCCCTACTTTACCTTAGTTTAATAATAACTTTAGATAGGGTACTTTAATAATTAGCTAAGTACGATGCTTGGTCTACGCGTACCGAAGCACTTTATTCGCGCGGGGCCTATTAGATTTAATTTCGACGAATAATTATTTAGAGTCGGCTATGGCAATTGTAGTGTACTTCGTAATATCTATAATTTATTAGATTATTAACCCGAAGAATGATATTAAAAATTACCGAATTATATAGATTCTTATACCCTACTATTTAATAACGAGATTATTATATCTAGCGCCGAGGAGGATAAGAATAATAATAAAAATAAAAATAATAAGGATAAAGGTAAGTTTATTATTAGTTATATTTTATGTATTTATTATTAACTTAGGATAGGCGCTATTGATTAAAATACTATACTTCGTACTAGGGTTGCAACTTTAATAATTAATAATAGAAACTACGATATAAATGCCCTACCCGCTAGATTTAACGAAGATTAATTACGTTTTAATTTGGAATATATTAAGCGGGACTTTAAAGATTAAGGATTAAAAATTATTACTTTCGACGAAGATTTTATTAATAAAGACCTTATTAATACTTAGGTAGATAAATAATAACCGATTATTACCGAAATTCCTAAGCCCGCTGAAGGCTTTATAAATGTATTTATTTTGATCTATTCTTATTACGATTAGTATACAGAATTTTCGACTTTCTAATTAGCTCTGGGGTTATACGCTTATATTAGTTGTATATTTTATAATTAGTATATAATATTATTATAAATATTAGGTATATTACGTGGATAAGACGGTAAACCGATTCTAGTTATTTAATTACTATTAAAATAAATTAGGATATTAAAAGGGAGGATCGAAAAAAGGTTACTATTATTAAATATGCGGGTTATTTAAATACTTTTATAGGCATTTAAAATAAAAACTAATTTGGTTAATTGTAAGTAGGAAGAAACTAGGCAAAGATAGTAATAATAATAATAATAGTACAATATAATAGGATCTAAGTTTATTAAAATAACCGAAGAACTGGATAATACAAATATAATCCCGGTACTATTGTATTTTATAGATTTAAAATTATTATTTTAAGCCTTTTTGAACTTTAATACCGCCGTTAAGATATATAAGGGTATGGCGTATTTGGTTAATAACCCGATAGAGTTATATTATACGTTATATTGGTCAAATTTAATACGTACGATATTTAATTAATATACGTATTTTGTTAGCAATAATAATTTTAAAGATACCGGCAAAATTATCTTTCTATTAAATTTTATTTATTTTCGATATTTAGATAATATCGACGACTTGGACTATTTTTACCGATTTCTAAATAATTATCTAGATTATATATTGTATATTGGCTATATAAAGGCTATAGGCTAGAATTATACTAGCGATTTTGTAGATTATGTAGGGGAGGTTACTTTTATAGTATAGGAATGTTTGATAATCGACGATATCGACGATAAATTTCTGGGCGTTGGCTTTGGGGCTTAAATTAATAAAGATATGGAATTTAAATTATATAAATTAGTATTACGTTTCGAATAAGAGTATTAGATTCTTTAATATTTAATTAGCAGCTTTATACTAATATAAATCGATTTTTTCGATAGTAATACGTTAGATAACCCGAATTTACTAATCGATATAGTTACTAAGGGTAGGAGATCGAAAATTAAAATATCGAAAAAGAAATTTAAAAAGCTTTTTTAAAAGTATAGTACTATATTTGAAAACCTGAAAAAAAAGGGGTATTATTTAGTTAGACGTACTTTATAAAAGACTTGGGTACTTAAGAATGCTATGGGTATATATTAAGATAGAGATTAGTCCGATAATAACCCCGATATTCTTAATAGAAAGATTATTCTTTTAATATAGATACTACCCTTTTGTACTTAGTTTGAATTTAAGACTTATAGCCGGGAAATTTTCGAATAATATTAAGATAAGGTAAATAATCCTAGATTGGATGTTCTAAGTTGCCTAGTCATTATTTTTATTAATAGCTTTAGTATTTATTGTGATATACGTCGGTTTATTATAGGGATATATTAATTACTAATTGGTTTACTTTTGGGAAATTGTTTTAAGAATGTTAATATTTTACTTATAGTTCTTGGACCGTACGCTTTTAATTTCGATGCTATTGTTAATATAATGGGCTGTTTGATACCCTTAGACCAAAGTATTATAATGGATATTAAAAGTAAGTTAACGGTTGTATTAGTATTTATAATATATTATATTAGTGATATACTTTAATAGGATAAGAATTGTAGCGTTGTTAGGATAGGAGGTTTAAAATTCTATCGTTTTTATTTTATTAGCTTAAACTATATTATTAATAAATAGGACGTTATTGAAGATTGGACCTTAGATATTAACCGCTTTTATTATTAGTATTTTTAAATAAGGTACGAAATTGAATATAATATACGGAAAAAGGGGGATAAAAAGGCCTACTAAATTTAATAGGGTATAGGTAAAATACGGCTAATATTATTCAATTTAATACTAATTTTAAATATAATAATAATTTGTACCCTTAACCTAATATATTTAGAATTCAAGGGTAAATTTAAAAATTAAAATGTCCTATAAAATTTGTATTAAACCGGTTCGATGCTAATACTTTATTATATTTAAGTATGGCGGTATATATATATAAAATGTTAATAGATATATTTTTTATATTTAAGTTTCGATTAGAATATTGTAATATTTTACGAAAATGGTTATTTCCCCCTAATTGGGGTATATTATTTTTATTAAAGTTCTACCTAAAGGGTTATAAGTTATCTACTTATAATAAATAGTTAATAATTATATTATTCTTTTTTAAAGTATAGTTAGAAAAAGACTATATTAATCTATATATTTAGGAGGTATAGAGGGAACTTTTAATTAAAAAATAGCTTAACTTAGGTAATAATTATTATATTAAAGTTATATATAATATTTTAATTATAATAGCTCGTAGTAATTTAGTATTAATGAGTATTAGAAATACTTAAGAGTAGTATAAGGATTTAAATAATATTGTACTTATTGGGAGATAATAGTATATAAGTATATATTAAATTGTAGTAGAAAGTACCGCTAGAAATCTAAGAACCGAAGTATTTAAAATAAAGGTATACTTAGATGAATTGTTATTAGAGGTTTTATTTAGAAGATTATTTAGGCGGTTATTTATAGTCTAATTCTAGTCCTAACGATTAAAAAAATTATTTATAGCCTAATTTTAGGCTTAACGCTTAAGAAGGTTATTTATAGCCTAGCGCTCGAGAATTATATTAATTATTAATATCGACGATAACGATAACGAAGATATAGATATAAATATAGTAATTAATAATAACGACGACGGTAACGAAAATACCCCTATAGCCGAAGTAATAATTAAAGTTATTAGCCTACTAAAGCGTATAAAAGAGTATATTAGAAAGGTACTTCGATTAAATGTATATATCGGCATATATTATAATAATATATACGAAGAATATAGTCCGCTAGTTTTATTAAATATTTTAGTAGAGGAAAAATATTATAAGTAAATAATTAATAGGTTTTAGCGTTGGAAAATTTCAATGCCGCCCCGTTGTATACTATATTATATAGATTAGAAAAGTGGTACGTTAGCGACGATATTAATTAATTTAAATTAATAATAATAATTTCTAAACGCTTTAAAAAGATAGTAGAGACGATTAATGGCCGAGATATTAAAAAGTTCATCCTCTAATATAAGCGTATTATATATATTATTCGATTTGTTATATTAAATACCTTTACGTTAACCGACCCTACGTTAATATACTAAATTAACGATTTAATTAAATAAATGCCTAATATTTTCGAAAAATTATTGTATTGTAAAAAGTAGATTAGGATTGGTTTAATAGATAGTAACGGTAACGGTAATAGCGATGGCGATAGCGATAACGACGACGAGTTCGATATTGATTATTCGGCGGACGATACTTATTTACGCTTAATAATATCCGGAAAATTCAAAGTTAATATTATAAAGAAAATTCGCTACCTTATTATAATAGGTATTAATTAAAATATTGGCCTACCTTATTATTTACCGTTAACGTTTAAGTAAATACTAAATATATTTCGCCGGGTTCCAATTTAAACTTACAATATTAATTATAATATACTAATAATAATAATAATAATAATAGTCTTATTCCTTAGCTATATATTTATAGCGCTATAATTGGCATGAGGTACCTCTCTTAGTTCTTTAAAGGAAAAACCGTTCGGCGATAAGCGCCGCCGGATGAAAACCCTCAGCTCTGTTCTAGTTACGGGCGAGCCGTACCGTTCTTTCCTAACTTTTAATTATAACGGTTCTTATTTACTATTATAACGAATAAATGTATATTCTATTTTAATCTTCCTAATATTAGAACTATTGTAATACCGCTTTTTTTATCTACTCCTTCTTCCTATCCCCGCTCTTTCCTCCTATCCCCCAACCTCCGTCCCGTCCCCGTTTACCTTTATTTACTCTTATTTATTTTCTTACCCTACCTTCTTCCTTTTATTTTCTCCCCCTTCGTCCCATTTTTCCGTCCCTACCGTAATTTATACCCGTATAAGGGCTTCTTTTACTACCTATATAAATTCCCCCCGAATATTAGCTTTAAACTTTCCTTTTCCTCCTTAAATTACTATATTTTTAAAATAGCTTCTTTTTCGTTTAGCGGCGCGCCCGGCCGTATTTCCGGTTATAATATTCGTTAATTTAATATTTAAATTAATTAAGACTTTTTTTATTTTATAGAATTTTCGTTTAAGTTTAAGGCCGCGCCTTCTACCCCTTATATTCCTTAGGTTTTCAATATTTTTACGACTCTTTTTTAGGATTTTATCGCTATCGCCGATATTTTATTTTATAATCCTATACTTCGCTTTCTTAATAATTAGTAAAATCCTTGCCCTTATATTTCTATTTTTTCTTTAATTAATTTTGTTTTTTAATATTATTTATATTCTTTCTTACTTTAATTATATTTTAAATTTTGCCGACTATATTATAAGTACCCCGAATATCGTTACCCTTAATTATAATAATTTTTAGATTATATTCGCGGAATATATTTGTACGGTTAATAAATAGGGTAAATATTTTTTCTGGTATTATAGTATTATTCTTTTTTAATATTATTTAAATATTACGTCCTAAAATATTCTATATTTATTCGCCGTTTCGAAATATATATTCGATATTTTTTTTAGTTATTACAATAAGCGTAATTGTATTTAGGCGGCGGCAGTTATTATTATAGGCGTTTTATCTAACTTTAATAAATTTATTAAAATTTTCTAATAAGTTTATATATTTTTCTTTAACCCTATACGTATTCGCCTAATTGCCGACGGCCTCCCGGATATATTAAATACCCTTTTTTCTCTTTATTATTTTAGTAATTTAAAGGTTTCGGATTATAAAAAGAAGGGTTACTATAAAAGGTCCTTAGTCGATTGCCGTTTTACTACTATTTTTCCTCGTATTATTTCCGCCAGTACAGTTAGTAGTAGTACTAGCCTTAATATTAGTAGCCTCCTAGGTTCGTTTATAGTATTTAATAATCTTTATACTAAGATAGGTCCCGGTTAGGACGAATAGCGATACTAAATTATTTACAATTTAATAGAAATAATAGAAATATTTCGTACTTTCGTTAATTATATTTAGACGTTAATTAGATAGTTCCTTTATAATTCCGCTCTCTTCGTTGAATATAAATTGGAATTAATTTAACTAGTTTCTTTACTATTCCCCCTATTTTTATATTTCGATATTTTAATATTTTAAATAAATAAATAATTTTATATATATTTTGCGAATTCTTTGCGATACTCCCCTTTTAATTCGATTACTAAGTGGTATTTATTTAATTTGTTTAATTTAAGTGCCTACGAAAGGATTTTCTCTGTTTTAATTCTATTATTTAAGTGAGTTTGGAATTCTTTCTATATTTGCAATTAATTGGTCGTTATTATTTAATATTCTTCTATTTGTAAATATTTAAAAACGAAGTATTTAAACGTTTTTTTTCTAGTTTTATATAAATAGAATAGCGTTATAACGTCCGGTATTTTCTTTTAGAAGAGGAAGGACTAGAGCCTGATAATTCCTATTTGGGCTTAGGTAAGGAGGGAATTTTATATTTTCGTTAATAGGTACGGTTTATTATTATTTTTTAATATTTGGTTTTTCTTTTTCTTCTTCTTTTTTAGCCCGATTATATGCCGTTTAATAGTATTGTTATTAAATTTTATATTAAGGTTAACGATAATGAATTTATATTGTTGATTTAATTTAGTTATTATTACTACTATTTGGTAATTGTAATATAATATTTATTTTCTTTTTGTAACCTTTTTTAATTATTCTTTTCTATTAATAATAATTAGTTTTAGTATTTATAATAGGGGTAGGGGCGTTCCTATTACTAAGGGTAACTTTACCATTAATATAATAAATTTCTTTATTAGTACTTATTCTTTAGTTTATTTAATTTTAGTAGTATTGCTTTCGGGTTAGTTAGTAGGTAATTAATTTCTTATTCTTATTTAGATACGGTTAATTATTTAAGTTACGGTCCTTCGGACGAATTTAATTTAGTCCGTTCGGGTAAACTTTTTTTTAAAGGCCTTTACTTATTTATTAAAATAGAGGTCGAGTGGTAAATAAAATATTTCTGTCTTTAAATTCTATACCGGCGTAGTTTTATACGCCCCGGCGATAACTTTTAAATATTTAATCTAATATTTGGCTAGTTTAATTACTATTTTTCGTAGTTTTTTATAGACTTCGGTCGGTTAGTAGAAGGTTGAGGCTTTATATACGATAATGCTTCGAATATATTTAATATAAATTTCCTTCGCTTACGCGAAGGAATAGCCCTAAATTTTCGTTACTAATTATATTAAAGTATTCGTTTATATAATTATTTTCTTTTTTATTATTTCCGCGTATATTTGATAGTTAAATTTCTGGTTTAATTAGACCTTTAGGAATTTTATTGATTTTATTGGTTGAAGTACTACTCTATTAATTTAGAGAGTTTCCATCCTTAGTTCCTTCGTCCGTATAAAATGTATAAGCTCCGTTTTATTCGCTTCGAATTCTATCCTTCTTTCGGCTATTTATTTGGAATAGATTTCCTATATTATTTAAAAAATTTTATAATTTTTTTCTATTATTTTAGCTATTATAATAATATTAATATTATTGGCGAAATTAATTATAATTATATTTCTAATCGTAGTTAATTTACGGTATAATAGGGTAATAAAGAGAATAAAAAGGATTAGTAAGAGGAGGGAGCCTTAGGGCACTCCTACTACGATATTATAAGGTTTAGATATTTTATTATCGAAGAAAAGGGAACCTTTTCTTCCGGTAATGAAATTGTCTATTTATTTAAAGAGTTATTGTAGGAGTTATATTTCCTATAAGGTATATAGAAGCTATTTATAGTTGATTCTATTGAATGCGCCTTTTAAATCGAGGAGTATAAGAAACGTTACGGCTTTAAGTTTTTAGGTTGAATAGATTGTATCGGTTACTATTCTAATTATAAATTTTATTAAACGGTTTGTCCAGTTATTTATTTAGCCCTCCGGGAGGAGGTTGAACTCTTCTATTACTTACGTTAATTTTATAATAATTAAAGTTTTAAAAATTTTTTTAACGTTATTTAATAGTAAGATCGGCCTTTATACGTTAGCTAATTTTTATTATTCGGTATTTTTTTTTAATTTTTTATAAATAATTATTTTCGCGTTCTTAAATTATTAGGAGAAATATCCAAGCCGAAAGTTCGCTATAGCGAAAACCGTTATAATTTATTTAAATAGTACTTTATAAATTTTTAAAAATTTGTTTGAAAATTAATCGATATTTGGCGCTTTATTCGGCGTTATTTTCGAAAGGATATTTTTAATATTTTCTTTAATAATTTGGTTATTAATAGTTACCGGGGTGTCGCCGTTTAATAGTTAAATTTAATCCGGTAGATAATTCGTAGGTATATTTACTTTAAGGAAGAATCGGTCGGTAAGGATATTCGCTTTGTTATTATAGTCTTCGATTTCGTTTGCCCCTTCGTTGGGTTTGAAGGTTAGTAATTTGGGCGGATCTATTAAGTAATAATTTCGGGTTCGAATTTATTATTCTAATAATTAAAATTTATTTAAATCTTTCGATGTAGCGGCGATATAATTATATTATTTTACCTTTTAAATTTTCGAAATAAATTATTACTTTTTTATTATTACTTTTACGAATTCCCTTTAATTAGAAGGCGTCCTATTCCTAAATTATATTTACTATTTCCGCTTTATATTTTTTATTATCGTTTTATATTTTAAGTTTTATTAATCCGCTTATTTTCTCCGACTTTTCTTCCGGTATAGGACGAATTTTTTTACAATATTAATAAATTCTCCGTCGAATTTATCGAACGTTAATTCGAGGTCTTCTATTATAATAATCTTTTCCGGGACCGATATCCATTTTTTTACTACCTCCTTTACCTTTTCTACGTTTATAAAATTCTAATTATAACCTCCTTCCTCTTCTACTTTCCCGTTCCGTTTTCTAATTTAGATTTAGACTTCTTAGGGGTAATAATCCAAGCCGGTTTATTCGTATCGGTAAGCTCTTTAATATTTTACTTTAATACTATATAATATTTATATATAATTGATTATCCTATCTTTTTCTCTTCGAATTATATTGCCGAACTATATTAGTTCCCTGCGAGGGGTTAACCGGCTTAGCCTCTACTATCGTATTTAAGTAAGTAGTTATACGGTTCCCGGGCTAATCCTATTCTTTAAATCCTAATTGGGATAATAAAGGTTAAAATCCCCGACGGCTATTTAGTAGCCCTTCGGGGGTCTTTCTTCGAAAAGTTCGAAGAGGGGAGACTTTTATTAATATTCCGGTATACCGTTTATTAAAATAGGGGAGTAAATAAAATAGATAGTTATTAATTCCTATAAATTTTTAAACGTCGTTACGGCCTAGTCCTTTCCCGATCGGAAGTTTAAGTCCTTAAAATTCTACTTCTTATTTATATAAATTACCGCTCTTCCCTTTTCTAAATAATTAATACTATAATATTTACCGCTTCGCGGCCGGTAAATATCCCTATTTAAATTTTTATTTAACTCTTAGATCGCTACAATATTATAAGTTTCTTCTTACTCGAATAGAAATTTTCCTCTCTCGTATAATTTCCTTATATTCTAATAGAATATTTTTAATTAGATTATTAATTACCTTATAAGAAGGTTCTTTCTAATTTAACGGCGGATAAAGTAAGGGTTACGTTTTTAATAGTAGTAATTCGCGTAACGGCGATAGAGCCGGTACGGGTACGGCCGCCGACGTTCTATAAATATATAAAGGTATTTATCGGGCTAAATTAATTTATAAATTTCGGCCGAAAGTTATTTCCGACCGCTTTTTTAAGTCGGCCTTTCTTTACGCTTCCGGTAAATAATTTCTTTAAAGTTATAATAGAATAAGAATTGGGGGGGGCGTTAGGAATAGCGATATCCTCTTTAATTTTAATTATTAATTTTAATACCGGTTTAACTAATCTTTTATAAATAGTAAAATTATAGGGCCTTTCGGCATATACAATTAAAGCCTTTACGTAGGCCGTTTTAACGAACGGGTATTATTTTTTATCGAAAGTAAAATACTTTAATTTTCTATATAATTTATAATAAATTAAAGAATTATTTTCGTTCGAAGGGTAATTTATTTCTCTAAAGTAAATTTTATTATATTTAAATTGGTTATAACGGCTATAAGTATTTTCTTAGCGATAGAATTTCGTTGTATATTCGAATCCTTAGTATTTAAAATATTATTAGACGGTAATTATAATTTAGAACGGTTTATATAAATATATTCTATTATCCTAAAAGAAGAAATTCTCTTAGAGGAAAATCGTTACTTTCGTAGACGCAACTTCAATTAAAATTAT
Organism: Neurospora sp. CHS-2018b; assembly: GCA_009806015.1. NCBI lineage: Eukaryota > Fungi > Ascomycota > Sordariomycetes > Sordariales > Sordariaceae > Neurospora > Neurospora sp. CHS-2018b. Next base: position 801,863 of record RAOV01000004.1, read on the forward strand.
TCCCCTATCCTCCCCGTCGCATTTTTTCTAAGCTTTTATATAGATAATATCTATTTCCTTATTCTTCTCCCTTATTTCCTATAGTATTGTATTATATAATTTTTTATCGAAATTAGCCTAAGGGATACCTTTAATTAGAATTCCTATAATATTTAAGGTTACAATAGCTTTTATTCTAAAGATTTCCTTCGTTTAAATATAGTACTTTTAATACTATTTGCGTATAGGTTCGTCGAAAATTATAATATAATCGCCGCTTATTATTATCCGGATAATTATTTGGATTATTTTATTTAATCTTTCTTTTAAAGCGTTTTTAATCGCTTACTTTATATTTTCGTTTAATCGCTTAATATATTAAACGGAGATCGAAACTCTTTTAATTATAAATTAGCGTTCGTAATTAGAGGGGATAAATTTTAGGGTAATAATAATAATTAATTATTAGAAAGTAGCGCTAATTTTGCCTAGTAATTTCGTAATAATATTGGCCTATTTCTTCGGCGCTTTTTAGGTACCTTTTTTAAATTCTTTAAAAATATCCTTCTTTAAATCGTCGAAATCCTTCTTAATAATAAATTAGTTCTCGCTAACTTTATTTACCTTAGGCATCCGGGATTTATTTTTCTTTACTTGAATTTTCGCGAACTTAAAAAGTAATTTTCGAGCCTAATGACGGTCTTTAGGCGAAACGGTATTATAATCCGTAGATTTATTCGTTTAAATAATAAATTTCTTTATAATTTCGTCGTTTTCCTCCGTTTTTTTTAAAGTCTTTATAGCGAATACAGTATTAAGGTCGTTATAATTAGAGAAACTTCCGAAACGGTTATAAACATTATTTTCGAATCTACGTACGCTTTTATTAATTATTATCGGTAGCGACGATTCAATACTATTACTGCGCTCGTCGTAGGATATCGCGAGAGGGGTAAATGACCCTCCTAAGTCGATTGCCGTTGTCGGTTTTCGTTTTAGAGCACTTCCTAACTAGAAATCGGCGTTTCCGGTTTCGGCGTCGTTTTAATTATAATATACTATATATAGTATTTAGGCTTAGTATTATATAATATAGTAGTAGGGTATTATTTTTAAACGAATAAGTTATTCTATCCCTATCCCTATCTAATATCCTATATCCTATATCCTATATCCTATATTTTATATTAATATACTAGCCTATATCCTTATCCTTATCCTTATTTTTATCCTTATTTTTATTATTATTATTATATTAATATAAATAGAACTAATTATTCGGATATTAAGACTTTTAAACGCTATACTTTTAATTTGGGGGATTATATCTAATATAGGGACGTTGTCGATAGCTTCGGCCGTATAGACTATATCTTCGTATACGAATAAGCTTGTATAAACGAACGCCGTATCTTTCTTATATTAATTAAAGTAGTATTTATTAAGTAGATAGTTTCCTACCTAAAAGTACTATTAATGGAAGATATTAAGGAGTTTATTATTATCGGTCTTCTAATTCTCTAAATAGATTATATTTATATTATCGATATTTTAAAGTTTAAAGACCGTAAGAAACGCAATTATTAGCCTATTTGGGCCTAGGTAAATTAAGACATTATTTTAATATAAATTATTATTAATAGTATTAATCTATATATTTTCTATTCTTATTAAAATTTTGTTTAATATTAGTAATATTTATAATATAATAGGAATATTACCTATAATTCGAATAAATAAATTATTTATAACCTAGAAATTTAATTTAGATCGTATAATTAACTTTTAATAATTTATTTAAGTAACTAAATATTAAAATTATTTAATTATAATTTCTATCGTTTCATTTTATTTATTTTATTATTAGCCCGATTATTAATATTATTTACTAAATATATATATTATATCTCCGGCTTAAAAAGCTATTAGAAATTTAATAATCGTTATTATATCCCCGTTAAATATTATAATTATTAAAAGTATAATTGTAATCCCTAGTCTATATAATATAAATCTATCGCTTCGTTCGTATTACTAATTGATATAATATACTAACGAATAGATAAATAATTACCCGTATTTAATTACCCGTATTTAATTACCCGTATTTAATTACCCGTATTTAATTATCTATATTTAATTACTATTATATTATATCCTAGACCGGTACGTAGCATTAGGCGCCGGTACTATATAATAAGTATTAGAATATTTACGGGTATTAAGTAGCGGTATAATAATAGTCCGTATTTTAGCGCGCCGGTATAGTACTAGGGTTAGGGTCGGGGTTAGGGTTAGAATAGACCGTACGTTAGCGTTAAGTACCAGGCGGTAAAGTAAGCGGTAATAGGGTAGGCGGAAGCGTAAGGGTAAGTAGTTAATAGATTTATAGAAATTAATTCGTATAATTTAAAGTACTAGTATTATACGTATAATCGTAATTTCCTAATACTATACGTTTAGCGGCGCGCGGTTACTCGTGTAAATTCTTTCTAACTCCTATTAGTTTTAGGTATAGGTATCTAATTACTCTTACTAAATATAGCCCTAAAATTATAATCCTAGGACGGTTCGCTCTAAGTAACCGTATGGAGTCGGTTTTTTACCGAAGTACCGGCAGGAGTAATAAACCGTCGTACGACTGTAATGTAATTGTAGGCTTAGAGGGGGACCCGGCTGCTATGTTCGGAGTTGGAATTATCGTCGTCCTCGTCGTACTCCTCTCCGAAGAGGTCATCCTTATTATAGCTATTGCTTTTGTAACGGTCGTTGTTATCTGGGCCTTCGGCGCCAATATTAGTACTATTGCGAATTAAGTGTAGGGGTATTATTGTATTAGTATCGTGAGTTTTAATTCCTTGGATTACGACGGTCGGTTTAATTATTTATATCGGTTTTTATTCGTCAAGATTTAATTTTCCTAAGTATTATTAATTAGGGTGACCTTAAATAATATAAGGGTATAGTATGGGTGAGTCGAAGGTAAAGCTAAGATTCCATTTATAATAGAAGATTTAAAATATGGAGAAGAAAAGGAAGAGAATTAGATATATACGTGCGAACCCGAATAAATACCCTAGTACGTAAGCGATAGCGGGACCTATATGCGGGTCGTTATTAGCCAATCCTTTTATTCGTATCCCCCTTTACCTATATAATAAATAAGAGTAAATACTTTTAATAGGCTTAGCGCCCGTTTAGGCCAGTCTTGGTACGAACCTTCTATATTACTCGTTCCTCTAACCTTCGTGGTACCTTATAGTACTTCACGATACCAGTCCTCCTATGGGGTATGGCGGGCATGGCGGCATGGCCGGACCGGCGCCGTCACAATAGTACGCCCGATAATTTATACTCGTTCGAAGGAGGTTATTATAAGGGTAAAATAGTAAAAGTTAATATACCTACCTTTTCGAGAGAAGAAGGCGATAAATTCGATTTCAATATATAGTATTTTTAAATATACTACCGATTGAAAGTTAACGCTAACTATTTTACTAACGATAAAGCGGCCTTTAATAACGTTATTTTTAAATTATTTAAATAAGCGTTAAGATATTTCTTTCCTTTTATTTACGTAGATATTAATTTAGTACGTTTAAAAACTATAGAATAGTGTTACGAGCGACGTGGTCACGAGAGACAAGCTAAATACGTTGATTCCCAGGTCTATAATAGAATTACAAAATGAAGAAGAAAAGAAGGAAACGTGCAAAGGTACGCGCAGGCTCTAGGGTTTTGACCTAGAGCCCTATACCCTATACGCCGGTCCCGCGGAGCGGGTCGGTTATATATACGGCTATACCGTACCCTATATTAAGGCTTGTCCGTTAATACCGTAATATTACCCCCCCGGTAGAAAAAGATTCGTCCCGAATTGTATAAAAGTGTATAAAAAACTATTATATATGTAAAGTGGGTACTTCCTAATCCTCTAATTAAAAATATATAAAAAAGTCGCCGTTGCTTTAGCTCGAATATAGTCGCTTTCTAAATAGAGGGGGGGTATTTTCGGGTTTTTAATTAGTTTAATTAGTTTAGGGCCCCCGCGTTGTTCTTAATTACGTTAATTATTTACCGCGGTATATTAAATAATTTACTCTATAATTATATTTAAATTAATTATTAATATACTTTTTCCTTTTCCTATATTATTATTTCCTTACGCCGATATAATGCTTTAATACCTTCGTCCCTTTCCGTACCGGTATATTATTATTATTGTAATCCGGATTAAATTCTTCCGCTTCAGCTATTTTTAACTATACTTCTAGCTATTTAGGAAGTCCGGGCTAGTTAGGGTATACGTCGTAGAAGGTTTTGACAATATAGGCAGAATTTTTAAAATTCCCGGTATTATAGAATTTCGGATCGGGGTTATACCCCTACTAATTTATTCAGTACTATAATCGTCCCTTATATATTTATATAATTAGAATATCCTTTATTTTCTATTCAATATTATCTCCTATATATTTACTAGCCGGCTCCTCTATATATTAACCTAGTAGGGGGTTATTAGGATACTTCTATAGGCTTTTAGTATAAAAGACGTCGGTCCCCCTCTAACCTTCCGGGACTTCTAGATGGTAGGAATAGTTATATTTCTCTTTAATTTTAAATTACTTATTAATTAATAGGAAATTTAACTTATAATTGGAACGGTCTAATAATTCACTATACTTAATAATAAAAACTTTATCCCCAATATTAAAATTAAGTACCCGCCGGTAACGGTTCATTTATTAAATTATACGATTTTAAGCGAGGGTAATAAATTCCTTAGCTTTCTTTATATATTCCTAAATATAGGTTATTAATTCTTAAGCGTCCCTTCGGTTAAGTCTCTCCTTTACCGATAGGCGTATTAAGTCGGATTATACCTCTTAATTTAGCGTTCTTAGTATTGGGAAACCCCTTAAGATTTTATATAGTTATAAGCCTCCTAAATTATCGTAAAGCATACCTATTTATATTATATTTATAGCGGGGATAATTTCCGATTAATTATTTTGGAAATAATTTACGTAAAGGCGTAATTATTAGTCGAAGTATTCGTTTATAATTTCTATTTACTCCGCTATTTAATTATATTTTAATAAGGTTAATTTTTATTTAATATTTAAGATTTTTATTAATTCGTTAGTAAAGTCTATAATAAATTAAGGACCCCGGTCCGATACTACTTCGTAAGGGAGACTATATACTCGGTATAATCCTTCGTAGTATATACGTACTATATTACGCGCCGTAGCGTTAATATAGTAAAGTATAATCTAAATAACTTTATTTAATCGGTCTATAATAACTAATATATTATTAAACCCGTAGCAATCTTTCAATATAGATTTAAAGTTTATTATAAAATATTACCAAATTTAGTCGGTTAATACTAAAGGGTATAATTCTCTTAGCGTTTTATTACGAAGAACCTTCGAAGTATAATATATTATACAATTTATAATATAGCGGTTAATATCCCTTATTATACTTAACTACTAGTATTAAGCTATAACTAATCTCCTTATTTTATTTCGGCCCGGGTAAGCAATAGTAATTTTAAAGTACAATTTATAAATAACCTTTACGCGAAGCGTACTTGGCGGGATAATTAATTTCTTATATTGGGTTAGAATTTTATTATAAGCAATAAACTAATATCCGTTCTCCCTTCGACAAACTATATTTTAATAAATTTCGAACTCTATATTAATTTTATTTTCCAAAATTAACCAATCTATTAGGATATACCCCTCTAATAATTCGTCCCTAAATAGTAGCTCCCTATTTTCCGGCGCGTATAATATTTCTATATTAATTTTTATAAGGACAGTATCGGTAGTTGTAATAGCTATAATAACTATAGGTACGTCTAGTATTGAAATTACGGTTATATTATTCGAATATATTATAGTACTGTTATTAAAAGTTTTAAAAATGCAGATTATACAATATACTTCTTACTTCGCCTTTTGGGTTTTTAAATCTTTAAATTTCTTAGAGAAGGCGTTAGCGGCGTTATTATCCTTACCCGGCCGGTAAGAAATAATAAAGTAATATTGAATTAGGAATTCGGCTTATCCTATTTACCGTAGATTAAAGAAGCGTTTTATATTAAAGTATTTTAATATTTCGTAATTTATAATAATTAGGAAGGGGGTTTATAACCCTACGAGTTTTAACTTCTAATATTAGAGGGCGCGGACGATAGCTATTAATTCTTTATTATAAATCGAATAATTATATTCGGCTCCGTATATCGTTTCCGAAAAGAAGGCGACCGGTCTCTAATCCCCCTCGACTTCCTAGGAGAGGACGCTAGCTATTACGCCGTCCGACGCGTTTATTTCTATACGGGTAGGGCGGTCGTACTAGAAATAGCCTAGTATCGGCGCGCTTAGTAACCTAACCTTAAATTCATCGAAGGCCGCTTAGTAATCTTTATTTTAATTATACTCTTTACCTTTCTTTATAAATATAATTAACGGCTTAATTATACGGTTATAATCTTTTATAAACTTCCGGTAAAAGTTATAAAAGTTTAAAAAGGATTAAATTCCTCGGACGTTGGTAGGGATTTACTAATTTTTTATAATAATAATCTTTTAGGGGTCGACGGTTATATTATCCTTCCTAATAATAAATCTTAGGAATTTGGTTTTCTCTATATAGAACTTATATTTATCTAGGTCGGCCTATAGATTAGCCGCTTCCAATCTAGCTAATATTTTCTTAACGTAAATTTTATATTTTTTTAGTAAATTAGAATAAATTAGGATATTATCGATATAGGCGCTATAGAAATTATCCAAATATTTTATTAGGGTATTATTAATATATTTTTAGAAGGTAGACGGCCTATTTATTAGCCTAAAGGGTAGTACCTTATATTTATAAGCCCTATAGCGAGTTTTGAATATCGTTAATTCTTCGTTGTTAAGGTATATATAGATACGGTAGAATATTTGTCGGATGTTAATCTTTATAAAGATTTTAGTTTAATTAATTCGGGCTATAATTTCTTTAATTAATAGTAACGGATACTTATCTTTATAGGTAATAGCGTTAAACTTCTAATAATTAATATAGAAACGAAGTCTTCTATTAACCTTCGGTACGAATAAAATGGGTATTACCTAAAGTACTAAATTACTTTCGATAAATCCCTTTATTAGGGCTTTATTAACGTATTTCTAGTAAGCCTCTAATTCGTTTATTATTATTTTATATAACGGATTATAACCGAATTCCTTTAGTTTAGTACCTTCCTCTAACTCGATTTTATAGTCGTTAGGTCGATTATTTAGTAGGGTATCGGATTACTTCTTACTAAAAATATCTAAATATTAATAAATATATTTAAGAATTTCCTTTCTAGTTTTCTCCTATAGCTTTACATTATTTTCTATTAATATTTAGTCTTTCCGTTTCTAATTTTCGATAAACCGATTTAATTCGTAGAAATTTGTTATACTTATATATTTGCGTTTATAAAACTTTAGGAAAACTTTAACTTTTATAACGGCTAAATTATTATAATACTTATACTAACCTACGCTATTTTTTTTCAACTAATATTTCCTTCGAATATCCTCACCTTAATAAGGATCGTTAACCCTTTTAGCGTCTAGTATAGCGATATATTCCTACTTCGAAGGGAGGTTAGGCTCTTTATTAGGAAGTGCCTATTAATTATACAATTCCCTTTCTATCTTAATTAATTCTTCTATTTCCCCCTTCCTAATGGGTTGGACCTTTAATTCTTCGAAAAGTTCCGTAGGTTGTACATTCGCCGTTTTAGGTTCTTCGGGTTATATTTTAGCGGTCTCTAATTTTTATATCCTTTATTGAATCTTTTTTAAGGTTATAGCCCTTTATTTTACTAATACTTCTTCCCGTTCCTCCTTTAACTCCTCTTCCTTAATTTAGGGAAAGATTAAAGACCGGTTTACTATATCTACAAATATTTAGTAATACTATAGCTAATATTTACTAAGGATTAGATTATACTTTAAATTAACGATAATTATTATTTCGTCCAGTAATATACGATTTTAAATTTGAAAGGTACTACGGATATAGAATTTAATCGTTTCACTATATTACTTATTATATCCGCCAACGGCGTATAGTTTAAATTTTCGAAATTATTTAATTTAGAGGTTCTTAATAAAGTTATTAGCGAAGGTCTTACTTACAAAAATATTTCCGTTAGCTCCCGAATTAATAAATATATTAATTGTAAATAATAATTTGCTATTACTTATTATAGTATAAAAAATAAATAAGGCTTCCCCGCTTAAATAATTATTTAAGAAATTTTTTTCTATTTTTATTTCCGCTACTTTTATTTTAATTATCTTTTTTAGGTCTTTTTCAAAATAGATACTTATTAATTTAATCCTTAGGAAGGAATCTATAGTACTTAAGGTAATTAAGTTCCCAATTTAGAAGACTTTTTATCCTCCTTCTCGGCCTTACGAGCGAATTACTCTACAAATTCATTAATACGGTTAGAATTACTACGCTTATTCGGGCAATCCTAGAACCGGTAACCGGTTTATTTATAAATAAAATATTTATTTTCCTCTAGTAATTTACGGGTCTCCTCCTTTAATATATTAGGGGGACGACAGGAACTTAAGCCTTTAACTATAAATAAAGAGAATAACGAACCTTTAATTTTATTAGAAGTATTCGATAAAGAAGAAGAGTTCTTAGTATTTTTCTCCTTATTTTTATCCTTTTATTTAGCTTTTTATAAACGCTAATTATTCTCTACGTATTTCTTAGCTATACGTATAAAAATTATAAAGTTAATAGTATCTTTACTATAATTAAATAGGAATATATTCTAAATGTCGGCTAGGAATTTTTAATTAAATTCCTACTTCTAAATATTAACGGAACGGTTATATTCTTCTACTAAGTGTACGAAGGCGTTACGGAATTCTTAGAAGTCCTAACTTATTTTAAATTATAATTTATTAAATTCGAAAATTGCCCTTTCCTTATAATTGTAGTTGTAATATTCGTTCTTAAAATAGTTAAATAATTATTAAAACGTTTTAAAATAATATAGTCCGTCTCTTAAATATAGCTCTAAATCTTAGGCCGCTTTACCGGCCATATAATTCTTAATATATATTTTCTTAATTTTATCGTCGGAAAAATAATTAATATTGAATTTTAATTTATTTTAAATATAATAATATTAAACGTCGAAGGAAATAATATCCTTATCCTTTTTAATATAAAAGTACGGCGGATCCTTTTTTTTTTACCGATAATCGACTACTACTATACGTCGAAGTATTAATTATAAGCGTACCTTCCCGGTCGCCACTATCGTTAATATTATTATTAATAATATTTTAACGACCCTATTTTTCTAAATACTATATATTCGGATTAATAATAACTTTCTTTTTATATAAAGCTATAATATTTTTAATAAAGCGAGCGACAATAGCGTTAAAGTCGGTAATTTCACTCTCTTTAATACTTACTTCTATACTTAATTCTTCCGCCTAAATAATAATTATAATAAACGTATTTTAGATTTAAATTAATTTATCCTTAACTATATTTATTTCGGTTAATAGTTTAGAATAGTTACGATAATTATCGGGAAGAGCGGAAGACTACGTACGGTCGTAATTATTTATTAAGGAGGGCGTATTCCGGTCGTCGTACGAATTTTAATAATTAAGACAGGAATTACGAAAATTATTAGGGCCCTTATTATAATTATTAGGACCCTCGTCGTCGTAATTTATACTATTTAAATATTTATTCTCTTTATAAGCGCGATTATTTATTATAATATTTAATTTAGCGATACCGAATTGCACCTCCTTTCATAGGTCGTGAACTTTTTCGCGTAGGGACGCGTTTTTATATCGCAATTTTTATAATTTATTTATATTATTTACGGCCGAAGTAGGTATATTTAAATTAGTAAGGGTATTTTTAAATAGGATAACCTTTTTTTTAAATTCGGTATTCTCGTCTTCCCCCCCCTTCTAATAATTAAAGAAATTTATAGCGTACTTATATATTTTATTTAAATTAATATTTAGATTAATTATAATAATTTAGTAATTATATTACTAGGTTAACGCCGCTTTTGTAAAGATAGTGCGTAATTTAATTTCTTAGAAAATCGTTTCGAAACTGGTAAAGTCTTTATAAATATTTTAAAAAGTAAATAAATTTAAGAATAATAGACCGGTACAACCTTTATTACGATTTATATATTTTAATTAATATTCTTTACCGACGGTCGTTAATAGGTAGAAAGTAAAGGAAGGTCTATTTCCCTTCTTTAAATAGTATTTAGCGATTGTATTAATTTTCGTATATAAGAATACGTACAAATCCTCTTTTTTAAAAGTATATTGTACGTTGGCTATTTTATTAATAATTTCCTAATTAAAAAATACGAGGGTTTTTTCGATAGAATCCAGGGCTTCTTTATTATCGAAGTTTAACGTATTAAGGGTTTTAAATTGGGCATCTTATTTATTTTTAATTATAATAGCGTTGAGCGAACGGCAACGGAAAGCGTCGTTTTACTTTATTACAGATTCGGGGGTAATCGGGACGTTATTAATCTTGAAAGTAATTTATTCGACGGTAACCTTATCCTTTTAGGCCTTAATAGCCTACTTTTGAGCTTCACTTACTTAAGCGCTTACTATAGGGGATACTTTTAAAGTACCCGGCTTCTTAGGCGATACTTTAACTATAATTATAATTATAGCTTTTTTTTCGGGGGTATACGTTATCGCGGGGTTGACTGAAGTCGACGTTAGGCGATACAATACGACTATTTAACTACTTTTTTAAGAAGTATAAATAATAAGATATTTGGTTTCTTCCTTAGAAAGTATAAAGTTAATCTTATAATTGTTACGAGCGACGTAATTACGAAAGATAAACTAAATACGTTAATTCCCAAGTCTATAGTAAAATTATAAAATGAAGAAGAAAAGAGGGAAATGTGTAAAGGTGTGCGCAGGCTCTAGGGTTTTAACCTAGAGCCCTATGCCTTGTGCGCCGGTCCCGCGGAGCGGGTCGGTCACATGTACGGCCGCACCGCACCCCATGCCAAGGCCTGTCCGCCAGTGCCGTGACAAATAGTTAATGGTTTACTTATAGGTTAGTTACTATAATTTTAATACTAATGAAAAGGTATGTAAAAATTACGAGAAATTATTTATATATTCTAATAAACGTTTTAAGGATTTTAAAATTACTTTTATTCGTTTAGCCAGTTATTACAATATTTTTAAAAATTAGTAAAAAGTTAAACTCCGTTATAAAATTACTATATACCTTTATAATTACGCTAAGTTAATATATTATTCGAAGAATACTTATAATAAGTATACCTGTCACGGCGTAACCAGAGGGCACGTTGTTGTACGACTTTGATTAACTTGGACTAAAGACAAGAAGTTGAAGAGGGAAGAAATCCTAAAAGGGAAGGCTCGATAGGCGAGGCGAGGTTTTATACCCTGGCTGACTGGGAGGCAGCTAGAGCCAAGACCAGAACCTGTATTATGAACTAGACCCGTGAATGGAATTTATGACGGCTGGTGCCAGCCGTCATATTACCCCCCCTTCGCAATAAGCTTCTGTCCCGGAAGCGATTAATTCTAATATTATATGTGATAATCCCTATTATCCTCTATTGAGCTCCATTGGACTCAACTCCTCCCAAATCCCTAGTACCGGTATTAATGCCGATATTTCTAGATTAGACGTGCTTGGTAGAGTAATTCTGCTGCTCAGTCATGAACTCCTCTACGTTATTTCTATTATTTGAACTAGAACGACCCGATTCTACGTCTTCGGGTATGTAGGATAGATCTAGAGAGTTGATTGCCGCGATTGCGCTAATGTCCATCTTGTCACCCCTATTATTGGTAGTCTTAGTTTTGTCCTTTAAATGGCCTTCGGTTACCGAGCCGGCAAAGCGCTGCAACTTTGAGACGAGATCGGTATAATTGCTGGGTTTATCGACGAGACGGAGCTTCTCTTTCAGATCGGATGAGATGGCTCTCCTTATCAAGGATATTTGGATGTACTTTGGCTACTTATTTGCACTGCAACGGTAGAAGAGGCGTTTAAACCGGGCAAGGAAAGCCATAAAATGCTCATCCTTATACTGCTTAACAGTTTGAATCTTCTCCTCGGCATTTTGGACTTTATGCGGATTGTCAAAGTGGCGGGCGAGCTGATCCAAAATGGCTGTTGGTTGGTACTGCCCTTGGATGAGTTGAGGCTGTATTAGTTGTTGTACTTTATCCTTAAGTTTGGAGTAAACGTAGAAGAATTGTGCCTTTTCCGTTCCAATGGATGCTCCATCGAGTTCGAGCTTAGCCGTAATCATGGGAAACCAGGTCTCCCAATGATTAGAGGTGCCATTGAATTTGTCGACTTCTGGAAGCGATGCCTTTGGCCTTGGTTTATCCGCAGATTTCTGAGAGGCCAGAGTGGTGACGAGAGTATCTAAGCTGGTGAGAGATTGGATTTTCTTGGCCAGCTCAGTCACGGTTTTCTGGAGTTCCATAATAGCGTTGCCCTAGGCGGTAAAAACCTCTCAAGCTAACGGCGGCTAAGACATCGTGAGGGGAGTGCCAGATTGTCGGTGTCGATGAGGCTCTGCGGGAGGCGGAAGCTAATACAGAAGGAAAATGGGGAAGGTCGAGAAGAGAAGAGACGGCGTTGAAGTCCGTCTTATATACTAATGTCAATGTTGAATGACAAAGGTAACCGGATTGCCGGTAAAGAGGGATACTATAGTTGCGGTTGCTGGAAACGACAAAGACCGGATGAGCCGCTGTTTGATGTTTGAGCTCCAATCAGAGCAGGTGAATGGCAAATAAGTGAAAGGGACGGAGTCTGGACTCCACTTGAGGCTCAAAACCCAAGTGAATGGTTGAGGCTCTGTGGAGGTTCTAAAATCCGAGTGAATGGTAGCGGGGTTGGCGACCCGCGCAAAGATGTTGACAATAATAAACAAAATCGTGAATTTGCCCTCAATGGGCGCCCGCCAAACGCGCCATCCTTGTTGAGCACACCAGTTCAGATCTGGCTGTAAGGCGCATGGCCCGTCTCGTAGCTTCTGAGGCTCTGCTACCGCCCGTAGACGTCCAGACAATTGGATCTAGCTCAATGCAAGGCGGTGATTGGAGAATAGGTGTAGTAACTGGTGATGAAATCGTAGGCTGGGACGTTCCAGGTACACGGATGGGATAGCCGTTGAGATACGAATCCGGGGGCATGGTACTGGGACAGAGCCGCAGGATACTAGCGAGGTGGTGTCGGGACAGGGCCGCGTTCACCGGGTGCGTGGTGATGGGACAGAGCCGCATTCCAGCGAGATGGATCGCATCGCAAGACTCTGGTTCGTCGTCGCTGTCGATATCGATAAAGAAGGGTGTTGAATACGACCCAGCTAGTCTTGTTGATAAAGACTAGTCTTGAGAAGGGGGCACGTTGTTGTACGACTTTGATTAACTTGGACTAAAGACAAGAAGTTGAAGAGGGAAGAAATCCCAAAAGGGAAGGCTCGATAGGCGAGGCGAGGTTTTATACCCTGGCTGACTGGGAGGCAGCCAGAGCCAAGACCAGAACCTGCACTATGAACCAGACCCGTGAATGGAATCCATGACGGCTGGTGCCAGCCGTCACAATACCGAAATATTATAAGGTTTCGATAAAAGCTTCTATATAGGTTAGAATTAAAGAAAAGAAAAGGATAAGAAGGTTTTAATAATTAAACCCTTTAATTATAAGAAGCCTCCTAAGGATATAACGTTTAATCCCCTTCGTAATCGTTTCCCTAATTTATCCTTTATATATAAGAAGCCTTCTAAGGAAGAAATTCGCACTCTATAAGCGGAAGGTAAGTATTTTATTTATTAAAAACCCGGTTATATATTAATTTCGTACCTGTTAGGAGATATTCCCGGCAGTGCCAGGATGTCTCCACCTTATCGTAATATATACTGAGTTAGGTATAGGCATACTCATTTAAGCAAGTGACGGTATATAAGAGTACTCACCCCATCGGTCTCTATTAAAACTAACGGATCAATTAATTATTACCTTACAACTTATCTTCTATTTTGCTTACGCTCTATAAAATCGTATATAAAGTTCCAAATTAAAACTCTCAACAATCTTTATCTTCGCTTCCTTTAACAAAACTATTATTAATCGTTATATACTATTACTCTATCTAGCAATTAATTACTTATTCTCTCATTCTCTATTAGTATTACTTATAAAGTACTTCGTAGTATAATAAATAGTACCTACAACTCAATTTCAACCCGACTGTTATGGGGCTAGAGCCCAGGGGTTAACCATGGCTAATGCCAAGGCACCTGCGAAGGCTCTGGGTCGCCTGCAAGGCCTGTACGCTGCCGCCTACAAAACCCTCTTCCGACTGCACCCTTCTAGTACAGTCTTTCCTTTCCTCTTTGTCAAATATTACTCTTTCAACCTTATACGACTGCTCGCTGTGCCTTACTTTTGTAGACCCGTTACATTATATTTGACCCTCTTTTTCAATTACTACCGTTGCCTTTCTCTCGCCGGCACGCTAGAAGAATCTTCCACCGTCGTTTTCGTTCTTCAACGATAATTTCTTTCTTCTACGTCTTTCGTGTTACCGTTGTCTTGCAAGTACGCTAGAAGAATTTCTATCGCTCTCGTATTCCCCTAAGTGATAAATACTTTTTACCTATATCGTTCTCTCTTTCGTTCGATTGCCCTCGTTCGCCTACGATTAACTTAAATTATAATTGTTGCCCGGATTCCCGTCCTTCTCGATAAAAGTACCAGTTCTTTCCTCTAAGAGTGCCCTCGAAGTAGTTCAATAGATAGCCCTCTCCGCCGTTGAGTTACCGATACTTTAATTAGTCCATCTTAATCCGGTGGGGGCTTAGACGGTTACGACGATAGCAGCCGAAAAGAGGAGTTCTTAGATTGAGCAAAGTCTTGTTGAAGATTGCCCTGATAATACTACGGATGGGAGAGAGCTGTTACGGTTTAAAAGGAGGAACCGATCTAAATAATTGGGAGGGCGATATCTTTACGGGGCGCTGGTTCGTCTCGTGGTTAGTATAGTAAGTTCCCTACCGTACTTCTTATTACGTAGCTATTTAGTATCTACTACGAAACGTAACCGCAAGAGGGTAGTAGGTGTGAATATTTTGTAGGCATAAGGATTTTACTAAAATCGTTCCTTAGCGAGGGAATTATAACGATGGTTTATAGCTGTAGCGTTTTAAAGGACGTGGTAGTAGTTGATAGCTACTATTGGTAGGAGAAGTAAAGCGATACGAAGTATTGGGTAATAACCTTATTGTTGACTACTGCCGGCTTGGATAGGCTTAGTAGAAAAGACGCGCCGGATGGGCAAGGTCTAGATTCCCTAATTTAGTCTTGGTACCCTTAGCCTTTGGGTGTAGCTCTGTGAGGGTAGGTGCCTGGCAGGGCACCGCTAACTCGGGTAGTAAGTAGGTAGTCGTGTAGCGTTTGTTTGGGGGCTCAGTATAGATACTTTTCTTAGTATTATTGATTCTTCCCCGTACAGTAGGCGTTTGGTTGGGCGTGGTTGTTGATGGGTTTTATTACCTTCTTGTAATTAGCTGCGACCTCTGTGCGGTGGAGCACCTGGCTCTCTTTAGGGGAGTAGGGGGGTAATGTTATAGGGCTAGAGCCCAGGGGTTAACTTTGGTTAATGCCAAGGTACTTGCGAAGGCTCTGGGTCGCTTGTAAGGCCTGTGCGCTGCCGCCTACAAAACCCTCTTCCGATTGCACCCTTCTAGTGCAGTCTTTCCTTTCCTCTTTGTCAAATATTACTCTTTCAACCTTACACGACTGCTCGCTGTGCCTTACTCTTGCAGACCCGTTACACCGACCTTATTATTCTTTACTCTTTTTCTCTCTTCCTTTCGTAAAGGGGGGAGATTTATTCTTCGTTTCGATAGTTTTAATATAACTATTAAATTTACCGTCCCTAAACCAAATACTTTGCCTATTCCAATTCTTTAAACTCCCTTTTCTTTATAATTCTTTTATTATCCCTATCAATCTTAAAGTATACTTTTACTATATCGAATAATAACAATTCTATTCCAATTATAACTTTTAAGCTATAAAATAACTAATAATTAAATAAGGCGTAGTAGATTATTAATTACACTGTATTTTAGAAATAGTTTTATTATAAAGAATACCTTTATACCGTCGCCTAAAACCTTATCGTTAAAGTAATTAAATTTTACCTTAATAATAAAATAAATTAAATCCTTACCGAAGAAGATTAAGTTATAAAGAATAAGAATTTAAATTTCGATATAGATTAGATCGTTAATATAGATATAACCGATAAAGAAGTTTAATTCGTCTTACGAAAATATCGCCGCCTGGTTGAGAATTATCTAATCTTAGGCCGTAAAATTTAGCTATTCCTAAAGGATAAAGATAATTAAATTTATTAATTCAAAAAGAAGTATTATTGTAATTATATAAGCTAATTCAAGGCTAACAATCGCAAAGTCACCAACGATATAACCAAAAAAGCAGCCAAGGTACTAATTCCTCCCAGCACTAATATATTAAAGATAGGCTCCTAATTTTAATTTCCCAACTATTTTTCTAATACTATTAGGATAGCCAACCTTAAATAAAACGACGCCGAAACCGGAAACGCCGATTTCTGGTCAGGAAGTGCTCCAAAACGAAAACCGATAACGGCAATCGATTTAGGAGGGTTATTTACCCCCCTCGCGATATCCTACGACGAGCGTAGCGATGGCGTTGAGTCGTCGCTACCGATAATAATTAATAAAAGCGCGCGTAGATTCGAAAATAGTATTTATAACCCTTTCGGAAGCCTCTCTAACTATAACGACCCCGACGCTATATTCGCTATAAAGACTTCGGAAAAAATAGAGGAAAATAATAAAATTATAAAGAAATTTATTATTTAAATAAATAAATTTACGGACTATAATACTATTTCGCCCAAGGACCGTCGTTAAATTCGAAAATTATTTTTCGAATTCGTAAAAATTTAAGCGAAAAAAAGTGGGTCCCGGATGCTTAAGGTAAATAAGGTTGGCGAAAACCAATTTATTATTAAAAAAGATTTCGACGATTTGAAGAAGGATATTTTTAAGGAATTTAAGAAGGGTATTTAGGAAGCGCCGAAGAGATAGGCCGATATTATTATAAAATTATTAAGTAAAATCGGCGCTACCTTCTAATAATTAATTATTATTATTACCCCGAAATTTATCCCCTTTAATTACGAATATTAATTTATAATTAAGGGAATTTTAATTTCCGTCTAATATATTAAACGATCGAACGAAGATATAAAATAGGCGATCGAGAATACTCTAAAAGAAAGATTGAATAAAGTAATCCGGGTAATTACCCGGATAATTATAAATAGCGATTATATTATAATTTTCGACGAATTTATATACGAATAGTATTAGAAATACTATATTTAAGCGAAGGAAGTCTTTAGAACGGAAATTATTATAACCCTAAATATTATAGGAATTTTAATTAAAGGAATCCTTTAAATTAGTTTTAATAAAAGATTATACGATATAATGCTATAAAAAATAAAGGAGAAGAATAAGGAAATGGATATTATTTATATCAAAATTTAGAAAAAATGCGACGGGGAAGATAAGGGAATAATTTTAATTAAGGTTCTATTTATAAAGGCAGCGATTTTCTTTTAGGAGAATTTCTTCCTTTAGGATAGTAGAATATATTTATACGAACCGTTCTAAATTATAATTACCGTTTAATAGTATTTTAAATATTAGGGATTCGGATATATAATACAATTTTATTATTAGGAGGATGTTTACGGCTATTATAGTTAATTTAAATATAATAGGGTTCGCTTTAGAAAAATAAATTACTTTTCGAACGAAAATAATTCCCTAATTTATTATAAGCTATATAGAAAGTCGAAGTACTTTATTTTCGATAAGAAATAATATTTATTTATTAGAGCGGCCTATATAAAAGTTTTAATTATATATATTGAAAGGCTTCGCGGTTTTATTATTTATAAAGGACCGGCTAAATTAGTATTAAAGTCGACGATTAAAATTAAAAAGGATATCGCTATCTTTAATGCCCCCCCTAATTCCCATTCTATTATAATTTTAAAGAAATTATTTACCGGAAGCGCGAAAAGAGGCCGACTTAAAAAAGCGGTCGGAAATAACTCTCGGCCGAAATTTATAGGCTAATTTAATTTAATAAATACTTTTATATATTCTTAGAGCGTCGGTAGCTGTATTTATACCAGTTCTATTATTATTATACGAATTATTATTATTAAGGACGTAACCCCTACCTCATCCGCCGCTAAATTAAAAGGAACCTTCTTATAGGGTAATTAATAATTTAATTGAAAATACTCTATTAAAATATAGGGAAGTTATACGAAAGAGGAAAATTTCTATTCGAATAAAAGGAGACCTATAATATCGTAGCGATCCAAAAACCGGGTAGAAATTTGAATAGGGATATTTATCGGCCGCGAGGCGATGCGGTCTATTCGGCCTGGAAATTTAAAGCCGTAACGTCTCTTATACTCCTCGATTTGAAGGGTATATTTAATAGAGTCAATTATAAGTGGCTTCTATATATTTTGTAGGAAATGTAACTCCTACGATAGCTCCTTAAATAGGTAGATAATTTCGTTACCGGAAGAAAAGGTTCCCTTTTTTTCAATAATAAAATATCCAAACCTTATAATATTATAATAGGAATACCCTAAAGCTCCCCCCTTTTACTAATTTTTTTTATTCTCTTTATTACCCTATTATACTATAGGCTAATTATAATTAAAAACGTAATTACAATTAGTTTCGCCAACAATACTAATATTATCGCGGTAATTAAAACGACGGAAAAAAATTATAAAACTCTCCAAATAGTATAGGAAATCTATTCTAAGTAGGTAGCCGAAAGAGGGATAGAATTCGAAGCGAATAAAACGGAATTTATATATTTTATGCGGACGAAGGAATTAAGGATGGAAATTCTCTAAATCGGTAGAGTAGTATTTTAACCGATAAAATCGATAAAATTCCTAAGGGTCTAATTAGACCGGAAGCTTAATTATTAAATATATATAGAAGTAGTAAAGAAGAAAATAATTATATAGATGAACGCTTTAATATAATTAATAATAAAAATTTGGGGCTATTCTTTTATACGAGCGAAGGAAATTTATATTAAATATATTCGAAGCGCTATTATATATAGAATTTTAACCTTCTATTAACCGACCGAAATTTACAAGAAATTGCGGAAAATAGTAGTTAGGCTAGCCAAATATTAAATTAAATATTTAAAAATTATTATTAAAGTATATAAAATTATATTAATATAAAATTTAAAAATAGAAATATTTTATTTACTATTCGATTTCTATTTTAATAAATAGGTAAAGGCCTTTGAAAAAAGGTTTACCCAAACGGATTAAATTAAATTCGTCCGAGGGATTACGGCCTAAATAATTAACTATATTTAAATAAAAGTAAGAAATCGGCTACCCACTAACCGATTCGAAAATAGTACTGCTAAAACTAAGTAGGTTAAAGAATAGGCGCCGATAGAAAAATTTATTATATTAGCGGCGGGGCCGCCTTCAGTAATAGGAATACCCTTACCCCTATTATAAATATTAAAATTAACTATTATTAATAGAGAAGAATAATTGGAAGATATTATAAAGAAAAAGTAAATATTATATTATAATTATTAAGTAGCGGCGGCGGTAATTAAATTAAATTAGTAGTATAAATTTATTATTATTAATTTTAATACGAAGTTTAGTAACGACGTTATTAAACGGTATATAATTAGGTTAAAAAAGAAGAAAAAGAAAAAAAATTAAATATTAGAAAACAATAACGAATTATATTTATTAATGAAAGTATAGAGTTCCCTCCTTATTTAAGCCCGAATAAAAATTATCGGGTTTTAATTCTTCTTCTTCTAAAAGAAAGTACCGGATATTATAACGTTATTCTATTCGTACAAAACCGGGGAGGAAATATTTAAATATTTCGTTTTTAAATATTTATAGATAGAAGAATATTAAATAATAGCGATTAATTGGCCGTAAATATAAGAAGAATTCTAAATTTATTTAAATAATAGAATTAAAGTGGAGAAAATCCTTTTATAGGTACTTAAATTAAATAAATTAAATAAATACTATTTAGTAATCGAATTAGAGGGGGAATATTATAGGGAATTCGTAAAATATATATAAAATTATTTATTTATTTATAATATTAGAATATTGAAATACAGGAATAAAGGGAGTAATAGGGAAATTAATTAAGTTAATTCCAATTTATATTTAACGAAGAAAATAAAATTATAGAAGAATTATTTAATTAATATTTAAATATAATTAACGAAAGTACGAAATATTTTTATTATTTCTATTAAATTATAAGTAATTTAGTATTACTATTCGTCCTAACCGGGACTTATTTTAATACGGAGGCTATTAAACGTTATAGGCGAACCCGGGGGGCTATTAATACCGGGGCTAATATTATTATTAATTATATTAGTGGAAATAATATAAAGAAAAATAATAGTAAAACGGTAATCGATTAAGGACTTCTTATAGTAACCTTTCTCTTTATAGTCCGAAACTTTTAAATTATTAAAGTAATAAAGAAAAGAGAAGGTATCCGGTATATTTAGGAGGCCGTCGGTAGTTAAGCGAATACGTATAAGGCCGAAGAAAGATATATAAACCTATTAAAGGGTTTTAATAAATTTATTAAGGTTGGACAGAATATTTATAATAGTAATCGCCACCGCCTAAACGTAATTATATTTATTATAATAGCCGAAAAGGACATTAAATATATATTTTAAAATAGCGAATAAATATAGAATATTTTAGGATATAATATTTAAACGATATTAGAAAAAAATAATATTATAATATTAAGAAGGATATTTACTCTATTTATTAATTATATAAATATATTCCGCGAATATAATTTAAAAATTATTATAATTAAAGGTAGCAATATTCGGGGTACTTATAATATAATTAGTAAAATTTAAAATATAGCCGAAGTAAAGAAGAATACGAATAATATTAAAAAACGGAATTAATTAAAGAAAAAGTAGAAATATAAAGGTAGGGATTTTATTAATCGTTAGGGAAGTAAAGTATAGGATTATAGAATAAAATATCGGCGATAGTAATAGGATTTTAAGAAGGAATTATAAGAGCGTTAAAAATTTAGGGAATACGGAGGGTAGAAAGCGAGGCTTTAAATTTAAACGAAGATTCTACGAAATAAGAGAAATTTTAATTAATTTAAATACCGAATTAATAAATATTATAATTAGGAATACGGCCGGGCGCGCCGCTAAACGAGGAGGAGGCTATTTTAAAAATATAGTAATTTAGGGAGGAAAAGGAAAGTTTAAAGCTAGCGCTCGGGGGGAATTTATATAAATAATAGAGGAAACCCTTATACGGGTATAAATTATAATAGGGACGGAAGGATAGGACGAAGGGGGAAAGAATAAAAAGGAGAAAATAGGGTAAGAAAGTAAATAAAAATAAATAAGGGTAAATAGGGACGGAACGGAGGCCGGGGGATAGGAGGAAGGAATAAGGGCGGGAGGAAGGAGTAGACGAAGGGAATAGTATTACAATAGTTCTAATATTAGGAGGATTGAAATAAAATACGCGTTTATTCGCTATAGCGGTAAGTAAGAACCGTTATAGTTGGAAATTAGGAAGGAGCGGTACGGCTTACCTATAACCGGAACGGAATTGGGGGTTTTTATCCGGCGGCGCTTATCGCCGAACGGTTTTTCCTTTAGAGAACTAGGAGAAGTACCTCATGCCAATTGTGGCGCTATAGATATATAGCCAAGGAATAAGACTATTATTATTATTAGGATAGCCGACGCTCCCTCTACTAATTTTTCGAATACTATTAAAATAGCCGACGCTCTTCCTATCGATTCGATTTAAGTCCCGATATTGCTTTCCTTACTACCGACTCTAGCCAACCAAAATATTCGTCTTATATCTCCGATAGAATCTATTATTTTACATACTAGTTTAATCGTATAATGTTGGCCGGTTGTGCCTTGGCCTTGGCGCCCATTCACTGGCACTCCCGTCCTGGGTATTTAGGCTGCCCTTCTTTCCGTTTTCCCTTCCTCCGTTACCACAACAACAATACATCACACTTTCCGTCGCCTGAGTCCAACATATAAGCCGCTACTAATTTTACCGAATAATTCGCTATTAACTTAAGAATAGCGTATTTTACTAATATAGGTTAGGCGGAGGCGTTAATTCGATTCGTAGTAAAATAGTCTCGGACACCGGTGCGATGCTGGATCCCTAGTTCAAGCAACGCCCGCTGTATAAGTGAAGCGTGGGCATCTGCGTCTTTTGCAACGTTCTTTATTCGGACGGCTATAGCCGTCCTCACCTAATTGCTCCCTCTTGCTTTTTCAACCTTCTTTTCTGTCCTCTTGTTTCATTGCTTCATTACTTCATTGGATCGTTGGAATTGCTTTTTATCGGGCGGGAGGACGATAACTTTATCGATAGGCGATATCGAGAGATATGGTGAATGGATTTTAAAAACGGAAGGACCCAGTGTATTCTGGCTCGGACTGTCGTCGACACTGTCCGCAAATTGACCAATCAGAAATTGGCTTGGCAAGACGCCCTGACCAGTTGTAGGGCCGTGCCACGCTTGTAGCCAATCAGAGCACAGAGAACTATTACACGAAGACCTGGCTGTAGACGAACCGTCCCTCAACTCCGCTTCGGTGGATGTGGGTCCTTTGAACCCCCAGACTGTGAAAGTCATCCACCTCTGCATAGTTGAAGCACGCTTCAAAAATAATAGCGGTATTATTAATTCGAATAATCCGTACTAATTATAGCCGATACGTTTCCGATTTATTTGGTTAAGTTTACCCAATATATTATTTAGGCTGCTTAAAACGGTCTAATGCTAAGTACTATACTTACCTAACCTATTATTTATATTGTTTAAAAAAGTTTAGTTTTAAGTACTGTCCGTACTATTAATTAAAATTAGCGTACGTCGCTACTATACTATAGTATTATAATTAAGATTCGAAACCTATATATTATTAATATTATTAATTAGCTAAAATAGTTTTGTATTAACCGGGATAACCGGCGGCCCCTAATAGAAAATTTATAAAATTTACTACCTCCTAACTATCCGTTCGTTAAAAAGAACGGAAGTTATTATCCGGGTATAAATTATTTAATAATCTTAATACTTATAACTAGAATATATCTTATTCTAATTATATATAGTATTATAAACCCCGGAGATTATTAGTAAACTACGTAAATTCCGCCGCCCGGTTACTACTCCTACCGGTAGGTTAAAAACATCGTTCGTTAAATTCCTCTACCTCAAAGCTAAATTACTTAGAACTAAGTTCTAAAAATTTCTCCTTAAATATAAAGCCTTCCTCCGGTTCAACTTTTCGCCCGTTAATAATAATAAATTCTAATTTAACCCGTTAACTAATAATAACTAATAGTTTATTTCGACGAATAATCTTCGGTTAAATTATTTTCAATTAACTTTTTCTACTATTTAATTAATATTAATAATAATATTATAATATCGGAATCCGGAGCGCTTAATAAAATTATTTTCAATCTATTAAAAAGGATTAATTAATTAGAGGCGTAAACCAACGAACGTTCTTATACGCCCGCTAGGATTCTTCATAATAAAGCTATTCAATAAAAATTCTTTAACGTCGGAATATTCTACCCTAACGCCGATAAAAATAAGAGGAAGAAAGGCATTTATACCAACAGTAAAGTTAACGTCTATATTAATTATAATTTTTTCTTTAATACTATTTATAAAACTTTATTTATTTATACTAAACGTTAAAAAATTATTACTAATAATATTCAAATACTATTATATAGAGCCGCCCTTTCTTAATAGACTAATACGCTTTCCAATTTTAAATATAATAATTTTTACAGTAATTTTAATAAGATTATTAACGCTTTTAACCGAATTTTTAGAATTAAGCCCGACGAAGCCTAAAAATAATTAGATACGTATAAATTTACTATAGAAATAAATAAAAAAAGCGTTTATACTTTATATAATTATATTATAGAGATATTTACATATATGTCTTTATTTATAGGGTAATTGTAGTAATTTCTAATTATATATTCGCCTTTAAAATAGTTTGCACCTAAAATTGAAATTTTACTACGTTAAACCGCTATAGGGCGTATAAGTTAGTAATTATATTAATACTATTACTAATAAAGTTAAAGTGGTCTATAGCGAATTAATTGATTTTTCGAAAGTTTTATAATTTACCTTCTAAGTATTTATAAATGCCGGCTATAATAAAGATTCCTTTAATAACGCTTTTAGCGAATAGGCCGCTAATTTAAGTAAAATCTTCGTTTATTAGGGCGACTACGATAATTCGAGGGATAAGGATAAGTATTTTAATAATTAGGGTTCTAATAATAAGTTTAATAACAACAACAGCAATCGGTTTAATAATAATAACGGTAATAGTTTTAAAAATAATAAATCTAATAATAAATTTAATTAGGATAATTATAATAGCGATTATTCGGGTAATAATAATATTGATTTTTATTATTAAAGCAAATAATTTAATAAGCGATAATTCTTTAAGGACGGCCGTTATATTTATATTAATTAGATTAATATCTATATTAACGAATCGGGGGGATAGCTCAGTTAGGAAGATCTGAGTCTGGCTGCCTTCGGTTTTTATCCGAAAGGTCGTAGGTTCGAATCCCGCTCCCTTCACTTCCATCCGGTTTTTCGAAAATCGAATAGAATCTTCCCCGCCTTCCTAAGTCGTTAAAGCGCTAAAAATAACGTCGGGCCCACCCTAGTCCTTAGCTAACGCATAGGTACACGTAATTGGGCACGTATAGAAAATCTCTTCCCTAGGCTTCGTAGTAGCTAATTAATAAGGGTTCTCGGAATTGGAACCTTAATAAATCCAATTGACCAATCGAATTGCTATTTCCGGTCTTATTACCAATTTTAGCCCTATAACGCCCTATAGCAGCAACCGACCGGCTAATCGGCGAAGAAATTTTAAGAAGTAAGACTTTACCCCTCTACCGCTAAATATATTTTAAAAATAGGATGAAAAAAAGTAAATCCGATACCGTAGTACTAATGCCGGTTGGAGGGGGGCGGGGTTTTAAAAAAAGCTAATTAAAAGTAACGAAGTCTACTAGGACGAAAGAAATAATAATAAGAATAACGATAAATATCGAAGTAATTAAGGCTCCCCCGGGCTCCCTTAGTAAGACGGGATGAAAGTTCGGGTTAAGGGTTAGGGTTGGAAATGGAGAAGCTGAGGGCTTTTATCCGGTATTTAATAATACGGTTTTCCCCTTAGACTAAGAAAGGAAGCTGTACCGTATACCCACTGGGTAGGCTATATATATAATATAGTTTAGCGTGATAAGACAATATATATATATATTAACGAATCTAATGCTAATAATAAAGTATCTAAATTCGAAAACGAAAGCTATAATTTTATTTATAATTTCGAAGAGGAAGTGAATAATTCTTATATAAATCCTTCGGCTCTTAAGTATAATAATTATTACGGGGCAAGGCCAAAGGTAGGGGGTAGGTTGGATATGCGTAATTGTACGAGGAGAGGGAAAGAGAGGTGTGCGCAGGTTTAGCGATATAAGGCAAGGCACGAAGGCTATACCTAGAGCTCAGACCAATCGCACGTACATACGCACGTAATATACTATTAGTTAATAGTAGTAATAGTACGGCACGAAATTCAACTACCTATAGTAAGAGCCGTACGTATACAAGGCAATTATAAGTAATCTTATAATACTACCTCTATATAAAAGAAATTCTATAATTTTAAAATCTATATATATATAAAATAATAAATTACTCCTCAATCCCCATCTTTAAACTCCTCTACCCGTAAATAAGGTCCTCCTCCGTCGTCGAAAACCCAACTCCTCCTTATATCCCTAAATTCCTCCGCAATTTAATTATTGTCCCCCTATTAATAAATCCCTACCTCTAATTTACCTTCTACATTCCTCGTAAGGAGCCTTTTCCTTTACTATATCTCCGAAAACCTCCTAAAAATCTTCCTAAAAGCCTTATCCAATTTCCTTATATTTTCCTCGGACAATACCTCTAACTCGTAAAGGGTAACTACAATTATTAGAGCTAGCCTCTACGCTAAAGCTTATCGTTCGGTTATAATATTTATAACGGTAGTATTAATTTATTCCTTTAAATCAATAATATATTTAAAGCGTTTCGGGGGCGGAATTAAAGCCCAAAGTATTCGGAGTACGCAAAGCGCTAAAATTAGTACCTAGAATACTCGGGGTATGTAAGGCGCTAGAATTAATACCCGGAGTACTTAAAATACTAAAGCCGGTACCGGAGTCTATTCCTATAATATAACTATAATTTCTAACTACTACTTAACCTCTAATAAAATAAATACTTCGGGGTAATTATTATAGAAAGTAATAATAGCCTTCCTCGTATTAATTATATTAATAATCGGTTCCTCGGTAGGGTTGTAATAAATCTATACTACTATATAAAACTAATAGTAATTACCCCCCCTCTATTTACAATTGAAAAATTCGTCGAACTCCTACTCCGGTACTTCCTCGTAATTATTAATTCTAATTAT
The DNA here is from genome assembly GCA_009806015.1 of Neurospora sp. CHS-2018b. NCBI lineage: Eukaryota > Fungi > Ascomycota > Sordariomycetes > Sordariales > Sordariaceae > Neurospora > Neurospora sp. CHS-2018b. The sequence goes on from RAOV01000004.1 coordinate 828,692, forward strand.
CACCCAGCCTTCATTAATACACACATCCCCCTAAATAGCGGTTTAGCTAAGTAGGCCTTCCTTATAAGGCTTAATTATAAAAATGTAGAATACTGGGGAATATTGTATATTAATAGGCAAAATAAATTTCATATTATAAAAATATACCTATTCGACTTTAAAGGAACCTTCCCAATAAGCGTACAATTTATTATAAAGGCGACTGTTGGCCAAATTAATTGTATTTAGTATAATTAAATCTCTTAAATAGTATTTTAACGTATTAGAGCGTTTTTTATTAGTATTAGCCTCGTAACAATCCTACGCCTTCTTTATTAAAATATATATATAGTTCCAAATAGCCTCGAACTAAATTACTAATTCGTAAACTTTTAAATATTCCTTAGCTGGGCATATATAGGAGGCTCAGAACAGGTGCATCACCGTTATTTCACAGTTCGTTATATATAACAGTCGCACGACGGTTCATACAGCAGGACAGTCGCAGGACCTTGTAAACGGTTGCCATTTGGTTGCGGTTGCCTTTTTGATTACGGTTCATGCATAACTACGGTCCTAGGACGGTTCCTAGCTCACAACTGTCGTTAAACGGGAAAGTCCAGCCCACACTTAGGGAAGCAATATCACAGACTTGGGGTCTTGCCAGACTTTGTCGCTCTGCGATAGAGGGCCGCGCCAAGACTGGCCCGTGCCCGTCGCTGCGCGTGCGCGGCCCCACCGCGCCAAGACATCATATCAGTTAATTGAGGTATGTAATACCCCTGCATACTACGACGACCAATCATATCACTCAATTGAATGCGACAGCAAAAACACACCGACAACGACAAAGACACAGACAGAGGGAATGGAATGGAATAAATGATGTATCAATTAAGGTACGATCAGTTAGTAGGCTGACTCCAATACTGGATGCTGTGATCCTGGATGATGTGGTACGGTCAGCTAGTAGGCTAATTCTAACACTGGATGCTGTGATCCTGGATAATGTGGTACGATCAGCTAGTAGGCTGATTCTAATACTGGATGCTATGATCCTGGATGATGCTATTCTAACTGTTGTAATACCGAACGCTGCAATTATGAACGCTGTGATGCTACTTGCTGTGATTCTGGATGATGCTATACTGAACGTTGCAATTCTGATTGCTGTGATGCTGCTTGTTATTACTAACTGCCGTATGTATAAATGGATATTATAACAGAAATTTGATAAGAAACGCTATGCCGAAAATATATATTGAAGATACGTATTGAAGATTGAGGCGAAAAGTAGTCGTAGGCGCAAAAGATATAATCAAATGTATAAAGATCCTATACCCTCTTTAAGAGTGGCCAATTCTAAGGTAGCCGATGAAGGAACGAACTTGCGGTTACGCTTCGGAATATAGGGTGTAATATCCAAAGTATTATTACCCGTATAACGATTACTGTGTTTATAATAGGACATAGGAATATCGGCCGTTAACGATATTATACGGCGGTCTTTAACCGGGCGGTTACGGCGGCGGTTAGGGAAATTATTATCGTTATTATTATCGTTATTACGACTATAATTGACTAGGAGCTGGCGCGGGGGCACGTTCAAATTCTAGCGCTAATTAGAAGAACCGCCCTCTATAGGTATAAAATAAAGCCGGCTGCGGCTTCTACTAGTATTTCTAAGACTACGATTATTATTACTATAGTCGCGGTTACGGGGGCGTTCGTAAGGATTGCCACGCTTACGAAGATTGTTGGTTATAGAACCCGGGCTAGAAATACGACGAGGACCACTGCCCTAGCTACTACTAGAACGACTACTATTGCCCTAACCACCAGCATGGCCACCAGCACTATAGCCACCAGCTTGGATACTAGCTTGGATACTAGTTTAGACACTAGCCTGGGCACCGCTAGCCTAGGCACCACCAATATCTAGGCTATATAATAGCATCGCCTACTATAGATTTAGGTTATATACCCGACGAAGGGGGGGAGGATTACAATTAATAATAGAACGTTCGAAAATTTCTAAATCTATATTATTTCGAATAACCCGTAGAATAATAAATTCGAAGGGAATTTCCTTAAAAATCTTTTTATCTACTTTAATAAAGGATTTGTAAAATATAAAGCTATTAAATATATTCTAATATACGGCCCTAATATTTTTATCCTTTTTTTTAACCAAATTAGGACGGCAATTCTAATTTAATTTTTTTTCAAATTAGATAATAATATAAACTATAATACCTAAATCGATAATAACGCTTTTAAGGTAGAAGAAAGGCAAATGTTCCTTATTTCCAAAAGTAATTTAATAATTAATATAGGGAGTAATATAAAAAAATATTTCCTAGAAGAAATATATATTAATCTATAGTTTAATTAATTATTCGAAGGTTTATTTATCCTTAGTATTATTATAATTAAATTTAAGAAGTTGGGGGTAATCTTTAATTATAATAACGAAGTAGGTATATAATTTATCCTATAAAAAATTATTTTTTTAAAATTTATAAATACCTTTAATATAAATATAAAGGCGACGAAATTTCGATATTCGAAGATCGATACTAAATACGGCCTATTTAATAACCTAATTAGTAAATTAATTAGAATAATATACAAATATATATTATTATATTTAATAATAGATTTCGTTAATAACTTCCTTAGTTTCCTTTCGGGGGATAAATTATATAATACTTTCCTCGGATTCTAAAATATTACTATTAGTATTAATAAGGTTGTAATTTATACGACTAAGTATACTTATATTCTTCAATTCTATTAAATTGGCTCGGGTAGGGGCGTAAAAATACTTTTTGAACCTCTTTTCGAACGGGCGTTAGTTAGGATCGTTAACGATTGGCTCCCCAAATCTATTACCTTAATTACAGTTTCCTAATTGAGACTAACGACTACCGCCGGGTATATAGGGACCGTACTAAGGACTTAGGCCGCCCTATTAGAAAGTATATTAAGGACTGCCCTATTAAAAACTATAATACTAAGGACCGCCCTATTAGAAACCGCCCTATTGAAAGCTATATTGAGGACCGCCAAATAGATTGCCGTATAATTCATTATAACCGCTATATTGAGAGCCGCTATATTGAGAGCCGCTATATTGAGAGCCGCTATATTGAGAGCCGCTATATGGATTTCCGTATTTATTATACTAATTACTATATATATCGAACAGATTGCTATATTCGTTATACTGGTAATTGCCGCCGCTTTAATAAGGCCAGCCAGTTGGGGGATACTAGCCTTGGGAAGAAGAAGAACCTTAGCCAAAGCCTTGCGGTATAGCACTACCACTATATATACTATTGCCTTATTGGGTGCTATATTAGGAGTGTGAGCTATATTAGGGTTGTGAGCTACGTTGAGACTATAATTAAGAGCTATACTAGGACTAGTCATCGAGCAAATTGTTGGAAAAAGCAGCTTCGAATCCTAATACCGAATAATCGTCTCCAATATACTTACTATAATTAGTTTAGCCCCTAATAGAGCCTCTACTAGAATTATAACCAATAACGGTTCCGGCAAGTATTAGTAAACGAATATTAATACAAGGAATTTATACACTAGTAACGGTAAATATAAATAAATTAATCGCAACTATAGTAGGAGTTTACTTAAATTTATTTTACTTCTTTAATTTTTATACTTAAGTTAATAAATTATTGAATTTTATATTTAAAGAATCTTCTATAGCGCTAGTAATACTCTAGGTATTTCGTAAAAAAGATTTCGATTATTATTATTATCCTTAGGGAGGAAGTATAGCGCTTCGATTACTACGAAAACCTTAAGGAAATATAGTACTTTAATTACTACGAAAATTCTAAGGAGGAGGTATACTACTACAACTACTACAACTACTACGAAAACTTTAAGGAGGAGGTATACCGCCTTAATAACCTTAGGGAACGAACTACCCCTAAGGAATAAATTAGCCTCGGAAACCCTATCTATATTATATATTGCCTATAGGTTAACTATATTATTATTACTAAATATTATAACGGCTATATAATATTACGTTTATTTATTAAATATCCCTTTAAAGGGGATTAGTAAATACTATTGTAATAGATTTAGTATAACGTCCTAATTATTTTATAGGCACAGTCCTACCGCTAATATAGAGTAATAAAGTATAATAATACTATAAATTAAGTAGTTAAATAATAAAATTAACTATATATATACTTAGGGATTTACTTACTTAACTCTATCCTTAAGGGATTTATAAATAGTTAATAATAATACATTATTATATTACCAATATTACCGTATTTATAATAAGTACTATAGGGCGCTAATTATTAAAATTATCCTATTCTTCTTATATTTCGTAATTCTCTAAATTATTATTATTAGAATTAAGGAAAAGTCTATTATTATTATTATTATTCCGGCCTTTCTTAGCCGAAGTACCGCGGGCGTCTACTCTACCCTTATTAAGTATCTAAATAGAAATTAATTAATAATAATTATTAAAGGGTAGAGGTATATCCGGGATAGATATTTACAGTAAGGGCAGATTAATACCCGTTTAGGGAGATTTATCTACGATAGAGGAAGTCTTGCGATAAAAATACTGGCGATAGAGGAAGTCTTGCGATAGAGGAAGTCTTACGATAGGAGGAAGTCTTACAACAGGAAAAAGTCTTGCGATTTGTAATAAAGATAGAAATATTAAAACGAATTACTATAATCAAAAGCTCGATTTAATCTGGCTCAGCTTGCCGTACGCGGTAGTCTAATTGCCTACCTATTTATTTAGTTCGAGGAAAGGTTATAAGAAGAAATAAGTTGGAAGAGGAGGGAGAAGGATTGAGTGGCGGCGAGTTATTAAAGATTGTACGCGCGGGGCAGTCTTCTACCGCCTTCCATTCTGCCGTATCGCTAATGCCTTATCTACATATTTGCGGTGAAAAAGACCAAATGAAATAGCGGGGCAATATTCGTTAATATTAGTGAATGGTGATGGTATTAATAATATTGACGGTTTTACGATTGTTTATCTACTCAATAAGATTCTAAATAGGTCTCAAGGGTCCTCTAGGCGGGTCTCGGTTGAGTAAAATAGTCTTAGTAGGGGAAGGACAATAGGGCGACCAATAGAAATTGCTATATTATTAACGGTCCTTAATCCACCTACCCTACTACCCCTACTTTCCCGCCCTACTATAATTTATATTACCTACTTTATAGCTTATATATATTTAATACTATACTTTTATTAACGATAAATAACAATATATAAAATTCGAGACTACTAAAATAGAAATAGAGATAACAAATAATATATATTTTCTATAGGTAAGGATCTAGCTCGGCTGGCAGCCTATAAATACTATCTATATATTAGTAAACGTATGTACGTTTACTCCCTTTTAAAATACGTATAATTATACTTTACAAATGAGCCATGCTACTCGCGCAGTGTCACTTTTCTCCGCGCGCAGTGTCACTGCGCGGTTAGCCATATCAGGGTAGGGTTTGCTAACCGCGCAGTATTATACTAATCCCTAACCCTATAATATTTTTTATGGTATTTAACGTTCTGGTAGTGTTGATAGTCGATATTTTGTAATAACGTGTTGGTGTTGAGGTCACTGCGACTGTCACTAAGGTAGTAAACTGTACAAAAGAAATCGAAGCATCTATATTCTAACTACCTATCTAAGCTCTCCTCTACTCTCCCAACTTCCTTTTTAAACGTTTAATAGCCCTCCCGCTTCTAGTTACCGCTATAGGTACTAATAAACGTATTATAGTACGTTTCTTATGGGCAGGCTATTCATCAGAGCTTGAAAGAGCAAGGGGATCGCTTAAAGGAGCCTCATAATAGCTGCAGTACTCAAATTAATAAGTGTAACGTATTCAATTACAATGAATCTATTAGGGTTAGGGATTACTGTGACACTGCGCGGTTAGCCAACCCTACACTGATAATGCTAACTGCGCAGTGTACACTGCGCGCGGAGAAAAGTGACACTGCGCGAATAGCATGGCTCTTACAAATATTATTTGCTATTAATATAAGATGAGACATACGTAAATAGAACCCCCTATAAATATATTTATAAAGTACCGCACCGCTAATCCCTCAATCGTTTCTTTCACCTCTATTAAACTTTCCCCTCTACTTTACTCTTCTCTAAAACTCTCCCTTCTACTCTACTCTTTCAAATTCTCCCTTCTACAACTAACCCAACTTTTTCCTTATCTTCATTCTCGGGCTCGTACCACTAAAATGCCGGGCCCCCGGGTGCCCAAGCATTTCCCCCGCATAAGACCCATCAAATTTAACCTCGATAAAATACTATTTAGAATCGGTCATACTAATCGTAACATTCCTCGCAATATTCCCAATTTACTAAATTAATAACGTCAGAAATCACTAAGCTATACCGATTCTTATACCCCGCTATTCGACAATAACATAGCTATATCTGGTATTAAAAACGACGAGAATAACAATAAAAATAACAACGAAGGTAACGACGAAGGTAAGATCACAATTAGATTAAACTCACTTATTTTTAGTTGATCGCTAATTCGAAATTAAATAAATACCCTCGACCAAAATACCATACTCCGAACCAAACTCGTAAACTTAATAATCGATAATATCGACTATAATACTTTACTAATTAGCTTCGACGAAGACTAATTACGTCTTAATTTAGAATATACTAAATAGGATTTTGACCAAGAATTTAATACTATCGCCTTCGATAAGGACTTTATCGATAAAAATATCGTCGGTATATAGGTAGATAAGTAAAAGCCAGTCGAAATTCCCAAGCCTACCGAAGGCCAAATTATAAATATATTAACTTTAATCTATTATTATTACGACTAATAATCGGAACTTTCCACTTTTTAACTAACCCTAGGATTATACGCCTATATTAATCGGATATTTCAAGAGTAGTATACAATATTATTATAAATATTAGGTATACTACATAGACAAAACGGTAAACCGATCCTAGCCGTCCAATTATTATTAAAATAAATCCGAATATTTAAAAGGAGGATTAAGAAAAGACTATTATTATTAAATATACGGGTTACTTAAATTCTATTATAAATAGCTAAAATAAAGACCGATTCGGCTAATTGTAAGTAGGAAGAGGCTAAATAATAATAATAATAATAATATAAAATATTAAGTACCGATTCTATTACCGAAAATATCGACGACCCGGATATAATATTATTATTATTATATTTTATAGATCTAAAATTATTATTCGAAGCCTTTTTAAATTCTAATACCGCCGCCAAACTATATAAGGGTATAGCCTACCTAATTAATAATTTAATAGAACTATACTACGCTTTATACTAATTAAGTTTAGTATATACGATATCCGGTTACTATACGTATTTTATTAGGGATAATAATTTAGAAGATACCGGTAAAACTATTTTTCTTTCGGACTTTATATATTTCCGTTATCTTAACGACGTTACCGATTAGGCCTCCTATCTATACCGGCTACCGATTGACTACCTAAACTATATATTATATATTAGCTATATAAAGGCTATAGGCGAGAATTATACTAGCGATTTTATAAATTATATTAGGGAAGTTATACTTATATTATAAGAATATTTAATAATTAAGGATATTAATAACGAATTCCTTAGTATTAGTTTTAATATATAAATTAACGAGGATTTTAAGAATTACGAATTAGTATTACGCTTAGAATAGGAATACTAGATTCCTTAATACCTAGCCGATAGCTTCGCTAAAATATAAGTAGATTTTTTCAATAGTAATACATTGAATAATCTAAGTGCCCCAGTCGACACTTCGAAAAAGAAGAAGAAAAAGAAGCCTAGGAAGCTTTTTCGAAAGTACAGCACCATACTAGAAAACCCGAAGAAAAAGGGGTATTATTTAGTTCGGCGTGCCTTATAGAAGACCCGGGTGCTCAGGAACGCCATAGGTAGAGACCGAGATTCCGACGATAGAAGGATTATTCCATTAGCATTAACACCACGCCTTCGTACCTAATTTAAGTTCGAAACCTATAACTAAAATATTTTCGAATAATATTAAAATAGGGTAAAAAATCCCGGACTAAATATTCTAAACTATCTAATTATTATTTTCATCGACAGCTTCGGGGTATATCGCAATACTCATCAATCTATTATTAAAATATATTAGTCGCTAACTAGATTACCGTTAGGAAATCGCTCCAAAAATGCCAATATTTTTCCTATTATTTTTAGACCCCATACATCCAATTTCAAGGCTATTATCAATGCAATAGGGTATTTAATACTATTAAATAAGGGTATTATAATGGACATCAAAGGCAAGCCAACAGTCGTATTAATATTTACTATATATTATATTAATAATATACTTCAATAGAACAAAAACTATAGTACTACTAGATCTATAGGCCTGAAATTCTATTATTTCTATTTTATTAGACTAAACTATATTATTAATAAATAGAATATTGTCGAAAATTAAATATCGGATATTAACCGTTATTATTATCAATACTTATAAATAAGGTATAAGGTTAAAAATAATATACGAAAAAAAAGGGATAAAAAAATTTACTAAACCCAATAGGGTATTAGTAAAATACGGCTAATATTATTCGACTTTACCCTTAATTTAAACGTTATTATAACCCGCCCTCCTAACCCGGCGTATTTAAAATTCAAAAGTATAGCGGTATATATATACGAAATATTAATAAATATATTTTTAATACTTAAATTTAAATTTAAATATTACTATATATTATAAAAGTAGTTATTCCCCCCTAATTAGGGATTTATACCGTTATTAAAGTATTACCTAAAGAGTTACGAATTATCATCCTATAGTAAATAGTCTATTATTATACCCCTTCTTTTCGAAGTATAATTAGAAAAGGAATATCTCAATATATATATATTAGAAGTATAGAGGGAAATTTTAGGTCGAAAATAACCTAACCCTAATAATAAATACTATATTAAAACTATCTATAAGGCTCTAGCATCGATAGTTCGTAATAATTCGGTATTAATAAATATTAGGAATACTTAGGAGTAATATAATTAGTTAGATAATTTTATATTTATTAGAAGGTAATAATATATATAGATATGCCAGGCGGCAACCGAGGGTACCGCAAGGAATCCTAGAATTAAAGTATTTAAAATAAAGGTACGTTTAATTAAATTACTATTAGAGGTTTTATCTAGAAGATCATCTATGTGGTCATCCAGGCGGTCTTCAATAGCCCAGTCCCAGTCCTAACGCTCAAGAAGGTCTTCTATAGCCCAGTCCCAGTCCCAGCGTTCAAGAAGGTCTTCTATAGCCTAGTCCCAACGTTCGAGAGCTGTATCAATCATTGAAATCGATAACGATAATAAGGATATAAATATAGCAATTAATAACATCGGCGATAACATCGGCAATAATGGAGATGATAATATCCGCGATAATAGAGATGATAATAACGACAATGGTAACGAATATGCCCCTATGGCCGAAGCAGCAGCTAAAGCGACTAGCTTCCCCAAGCGTACAAAAGAGTATATTAAAAAGGCACTTCGACCTAATATCTACGTCGGTATATACTATAACGGCATTTATCAAGAGTATAGTCCACCAAACTTATTGAATATACTAGCAAAGGAGAAAGATTATAAATAAGTCGGCCCGCTATATACCCTTGAAATACCGTCCCTAAAGTTAAATAGAATAGTTCGACAAATCTTAGCGCCGGTTCGTTTATAGTTTAGCGATACCGCCCACGTAATTAGGGTTGCCGCATTGTAAAACAATTATAAAAAGGCGGCCGCAGTTAACGACGATATTAATTGAATCTAAATTAATAATAATAATTATACCCCTAAATGATTAAAAAAGACGGTAAAAACAACCAACGGCCGCAATATCGAAAAGTTCATCCTCTAATACAAGCGTATCGTTTATATAATCCGTTTCGTTATATTAAATACCTTCGCCCTATCCGACCTTACGTTAATATATTAAATTAATAATTTAATTAAATAAATACCTAGTATCTTCGAAAAATTACTATATTACAAAGAGTAAATCCGGATTAGTTTAAATATCGACGAAAATAACGAATTCGATATCGACTATTCGGCAGACGATATATATCGTTACTTAATAATAATTAGTAAATTTAAAATTAATATTATAAGGAAGATTCGCTACCCTATTATAATTAGGATTAATTGAGATATTGGCGAGCCATACTATCTACCGCTAATATTTAAGTAAATATTAGATATATTTCGCCGCGCCCTAATTTAAGTATACGATATTAATTATAGTATCTTATATATAGTCTTCGGCCTTAGTGTTATATAATATAGTAATAGGGTGTTGTTTTCTAACGAGTAAATTATTTGCCTATCCTATTTATCTACCTATGCCCATCCCTATGCCTATCCCTATATATATATCCCTATCCCTATCCTGTCCCTATCTTTATCATTGCCTTCCTACTAATTAATTCCTATAATTACTATATATTTCCGGACGAATACTGTACAAACGGTCATAGTAGTGGTAATAATACTAACTATCAATTATATAATATTATTAATATTCGAAATTAATTATCCGGATATTAGGACCTTTAAACGCTATATTTTTAATTTGGGGGATTATATCTGATATAGGGACGTCGTCGATAATTTCGGCCGTATAAATTATATTTTCGTATATAAATAAACCTATATAAACGAGTATTATATCTTTTTTATATTAATTAAAGTAATACTTACTGAATAGATAATTACCTACCTTAGGGTGTTACTAATTGAAAATACTTACGAATTTATTATTGTCGGTCTTTTAACCTTCTAAATAGAGTGTATCTATATTATCGATATTTCGAAGTTTAAAGACCGTAATAACGACCATTAGCCTATGTGGGTATAGGTAAATTAGGACATTATTGAAACGCCCATTCCTTTATAGAGATTCGTCGTCGGGCCTACCTCCCAGGTGCCACAATTGGATCCACACTAGAGGTCGTGGTCCGTGGGCCTACCACGAAGCGACGGAAGGAGCGGCGGTTCTGTCTATAGCGGTCCAAATGCATTTAATTGCGGAGCCCATGGACCCACTCCCTGCCCAATTGGGAAATTCTGCGACTCAGCTGAACTCGAGGCCCGTGCGTTCTGCCAGAAATCCGTATTTGATATCGTATTCAAGCTGTCATTGCTCAATAATAATAAAGTGTACCGATATGCAAAAGATAGTGCCGTGTGCAGCGTATTTATTTTATTAAGAATCCCGTTTTGCACATTGATGCACGTTGAAATGCGGTTGTGGCAGTGTTGCAAAGTTCGATTTATATGCGATGTAGGTTTGCATGCATGCGACCGTGGCTTACGTGCCGGCTGTCTGATATTCCCGTCAACCCTTTGATACTTCCGTTAATTTTGGTACTCCCGTTAACCTTTTGATACTTCCGTTAACTTTGGTACTCCCGTTAACTATCTGATACTCCCGGCAACTCTGATAGTCCCGGCAAGTCGGCGCACCGGCTACTACCTTTTACGTTATCGCCTTCAACCCTACTACTTTTAACCAATAATACTACCTTTAACCTCAATACTATACTCTTTTATCGCTGCAACCATCGTGCAACACCAGGAATCATCTGGAATTTTTGATATCTTTTGATTTCAAGCCTTCAAACGACTGCGTACGCGTTTGTACGACTTTTGCTGAGGTGCGATTTCAATCGCGCATTACTTTGGTGTCGGCCTAGCACCTTCCGTCTCTCAATACTAATAAAGGTAATCGCGATACCATTTACCCGCCACCCTTTCTATCTCAATATACTTTTCACCGCCCATTTACGATAAATAGATAGTCGCGACGATAATAATCACGTTATTAACCGCCAGACCCATCTGGCAACCAGACCGTTAGGAAATTTCTGGCACTTGTTGGCTCCCTCCTAGAAGGGTATAAGAATCTGGCTCCCCCCACCTCTCTTCGACCCTCGAACTCTCTCCTCTTTAATATATATTAGAGAGAGATCAACCTACTTGATTTCAGATATTTTTCAATACTTGGGCTTGACTATTCCTCTATCGATAACGGGTTAGTTCCCCTCTTCCTATTTCCCATTTCCCATTTCCCATTTCCCATCTCCTATCTCCTATCTCCCCCACTGACATCTTCTACAGGAAGCGCATCGGAATCTTTTATAGCGCCGAGGTAGAACGTGTCGGTTATCTAGCCGGCGTGAGTCCCCTCTCTTCCCCGCTCCCTATTTGATTGTTCATTTTGCTGATGCCTCGACTTTCCCAGACTTGCCTTCTCGATCTCGTTGATATAGCATCCCTATATAATATCCTTACAATATCTATAACTATTTTTTGGTTTTTTGGATTGTTTTGGATAACATCTCCACCGACCATCCATTCTCGCGACGGTACATTGTACTGGTTGCTTGCCTCGGCGAGCTTGAGATTAACGACTTCTATTAAAATAACGGCTCTCAATTATAGCTACGATAGTAATTGAAGTAATTATTGCTTGGCCTGGTTGGTTCCCCTCCCTGCTCCTTGTTCCTTGCTATTTGTATGTTCCTCTGCTAACGTCTTCACTGTCTTCATTTAGAGACCTCGGTTCGCTCTACGGAATATACGTCAATTATTTCTTTCTCCTTTCCCCAATAGTTTACTCTAATATTGACCCGTTGGTGCAGGGCACCCAATCGGCGGTACTATTTGGACGAAGCTGGAAGGGCGAGGTCATTGACGTTACCCACCCTGTCGGCTCTGGTAGTGTTATTACCAATCCGTAGAAGCAAGTTATTGTTGGCTTTTTGGCTTTTTGGCTTTCATTCTTTCTATCTGTTAGCTTGATTAGGATTTTGCAAGAGTAATACTCCCCGCACCCAGGGCAATCCTACACGCACCCTCTCAGACCCAGATGTCAGCTGTCATGTAAAATATGGGGTTTTGGCGGTATTTTTACCTGTTTTGAATGTCGTATCGCATTCAAGCTGGGTCACCCAGCTATGTGACCCCCTTGATGATTATTCCCCATAACTCACTCAAATCTCGTGATATCTCTATGGTGTTTAGTGCAAAATGCTGTGTATTGACTGCTCTACTCGCTGAACTCAAAATCACTGTCAAGAGAGGAGAGCTCAGACAATATTTCGATGGGCGCCCGCTGTGCCTCTCGAGCTCTCTCCTCCTCCTCCCGCCGTTGGTGTTCTCGAGCCCTCTCCTCCCAGTATCTACCCAGCTCCTCATCGTCGTCCTCCTCCTCTTGTTGATAAATGCGTGCAAAGGGGTGGTGTCAGATGGGTGCAAATGGCCGTGTGAAGAACAGCGAAAGAAATGACCAGGTTAGAGGAAATGTTGCGTGTCATTTAAAATACGAAATTTAGCGGGTAAAAACGTGATTTACGATGTCAGGTGTCATCAGCTGCACGGCCCCATATTTCTGGGTGGGGGAGGGTGCGTGTAGGTTTGGGGTGGGTGCGGGGAGTATTACTCTTTTGCAACTATTATTCGGTCCTGTATTTCAGCCATTCAGTTAGTCAATTAAGATGGAGGGAACAACACGAAAGTGTGGCACATGTAAAAAAGTTAAGCCAATATAAGTATTTGTTAGTAAAAGAGATCCCAGTAGTTACATTATTATATACGATACCTGTCGCGACAAAGCGGTAAGTCAACATCTCATCTTTCCCTTTATATTATCTAATCTATTATTATTTCCCTTCCTATTAGCCAATTAGTCAACTAGTGTTGTTTGCTTAACGGTAAATCCTTCAAAAGCGTAAATCCTACTATAAACCTAGTATGCCGCATCGTTCTACTACCTGCGGGTAAATAGTACCTTCGAGGGTTAAAATCCGAGCCGCGGGGGGTTGCGGGTGCGACTTAGGCAATACTGGCTAGTTATTTGGGAATAGGCTATATTTTGAACAACTAATATTTCTTTTATCTTTCTAGAACTAGACTCTGAAGCAAAAGCGCGGCGCATCTATTCGATCCCTTACTTCCAATGCCCTATCTACCCTTATTAATAATAAAAGACTTCCGGTAGATACGTTACTATCTTCCCTAAAGGAAGCCCATACTAAACGTAACTAACGGATACCTATTCCCTAAGAATTTTACAATACCGTTCAACTTCTCCAGGCTTAGGTATTCCAACCTTAAATCCCGGCATTTCGGGCTCCGTCATTTTAAGTACCGGTATTCCAGCCTCTAACTATTCAACGTCCAGCATTTCAAGTATTTTAACGTCTCGATCCCCGCCAGCGTCTTAACAGCGAAGAGGTCAACATTTCCACTCAAGAGTTGTTACAGGCTGAACAGAATCCGCAAGAGGAGAGAATGTTTGGAGCCCTTGTAATAATACGAAAAGAGTTTGAAGTAAGAAGGCGATAGTAATAGCAAGCTGGTCAACTATAGCAACCAGCTTAGCAGGCCGGTCAAGGACAACGACGACTACAACTTCTTGAATAGTAAAGGCTGAATTAATTGTAGCATTCCCAGTTCCAACGTCAAAACCGATAGGCCGAGCAGAATCTACAACAATAAGGCTTAGTAGAAAGCGAGTCTCAAAAAGACCGTAATGCCATTGAACATGTTCAGCGGCAGGTTAGATAACGTATTGATAGATAGGCTCCCCGATTACCAATTATACGCCCTGTCCAGGAAGCTCAACAACCCCTAGTCCAGCAACCTCTAAATTAATAACCCCTAGCCGCCTAGCAACCCAAGTTTTACCGGTTTAAGATATATGAGCCCAAATTCTAGCAAATTAAAGAAAAGGTTAAATAGATTATATTAAATACTCCCAAGTTCTTATTTGGCAGTAAATATTTATAGGTATACTTGTACCGTTTTTTATTACAATATTCAATAATTAATATTATTATAGGATAATAAAGAAACGGTTCGAGTACGTATAGAATAGAAAGAAATTGAGCGTGATTATCGTTATCGAAAACGTAGGAAAAAAGAAGTTTTACTAGTGCCTTCTTTAACAACTTTAATTGTACAATAATATCCTAGTTTGTAAGAGATAGATACTAATCTATTATAATCCTAGGAATTATTTCGATGCTAGGTATACGGTCTTCCCCGCTACCTTCGAAATCGCTGCCCAGATGGTTCACTTTATTGCATTATTTGTATTCCTTTCCCTAATACTAATATTTAGTATTAAATAAAGATCTATATTTATTGCCGTTAAGAATGGCCTCGTAAAGAATTTATCGATCTATTCTTTAAGGAGGTAGATATATACTTTAATTGTTAGTAACCTGGAAGTTATCCCCTTAGTTATGGCAATGTCAACCCTTTTAATAATATTGCCTAGTCGGACCCCGAAGACGAAATACCGTATTTTATTTACCTAAAATATTACTAACTACGCCGGCTAATTGACCACGACCCTACCGGCTTCTACGTTATATACGTTTACGATACTTCTAATTACGATATTCGTAATGAATCGAAAGTTTGTATTTGCTGTAAGTAGGAATATGTTAGGCGGAATTTCTTTAATAGGCATAACGTTGAATATAATTATTACCGGTCATATTAGGATTAAATTAACGAAGAGGATATTAATTAGGATAACGAGGACGACTATTATATTTATAATTTCGGAGACGATGATGACGATTTCTTCGCAGATTATGGCATTAGAAATCCTATCCGCCTTCCCCGAATGAGGAACCCTTTTAATAGCCTAGATGCTATATTTAATATTAATAATTACGTAGTTGAGTATAATACTTTCGAAACCCTTGAATTACAATTATAACCCTAGTTATTAAGAAGAGGTCGGCTACTAGGTAGAAGACCTTTGTGAGAACGTACCCTTGGTATTCGATTCCCCGGTATAGTAGGTATTGAATTTGATCGGAATCTTACCTTCAACGGTAATATAATTGCTAGAGCCATCCTAGAATCCGATTATTAATAGAATCTTACTTTTTACTAGAAGTTCAATAAGGTGGTTCAATAGTATTACGAAAAGTATAAAGAAAAGTAGTTCGAATTAACGGTTAACCGGGAGGGTGTATATGATTGATGCCGTTATGTTGACGCTGAGTTGTAACCTAACGACCCTTTCTTATTCAATACTAAGAATTAGATGGATTTTGGTACTTTCGATAAGAATAATCCGGTATTTTAATTACTACGCCTTAACCCTATTAAAGAAGAGAAACTCTATTCGCACGGGGATAAAACTCTATTCGCACGGGGAACAAAAAAATCTTTTTAAGTATAACTTAGCCAAACCTTACTCAATTTAAGCAAAAGTAGTACTAAATTACTCGTTGATTTTCAATAGATTTTACAGTGTAGGTACAGCCTTTATCGCCCTAAGCATTGTCCAAATCTGGTTTTCCTCGGAAATTTAATCTTTTAATTCTTTTAAGCTTTTACTTATAATTCTTTATATCCTCTATAGTTCTAGGATCTACAAAGTACGTACTGTTCTAGTAGGAGGTTCAAGAGATACAGAAAAAAATAAGAAAAATTCCAATATATTTTTTGACTCCCTACTTTAATCCTAAGTATACGAAAACGAAGAATGAAACTTACAATTATTTTCCCCGTGCGAATAGAGTTTTATCCCCGTGCGAATAGAGTTTCTCCTAAAGAAATGCTTATTTTAAGGGTTTATATCTTTATTGATATTTATATATTTGGTAGTGCATAACGGAAGTACAAGGGTTATTGCATTAGCTTTCTTCGGGATATTAATTATATTTGCCGTTAATTCTCTAGATTACCCTAAGAAATCGATATAGTATTAGTCAAACTACGCAATATTCGTAATTAAATATATATCGTCGACCGAATTCGAAGAAATTTTAAGGTTAACCGCCGGAATATCGAAATATAGCTTCGGTTTTTAAAAGAATACTACCCTAGATATACCAACGTTGAGATTGTTTAAGAACGCTTCGATTAATTACCGGAAGATGGAGATATATTCGATAACGTCGCTATTGTACCGGCCGAGGAGATTAATATTAAGGAGTTCGATTTCGATAAAGAAGGTTAATAACAATTAGAAGAAATTTTCTAAGAAGCTAATAAGTTAGAAGTCGGTGTGGCGCTAGATTTTATAGGCGGATTAATGAATGATGTCGACTAATTGAGAGTACAACTTCGTGGAGATCTAATGCCGAACCCCAACTTTGCCCCGGTACGGGTTATAGATCTACCGGATAACTAATAACCCGGTTAACTTCTGGTTGCAAATCTACCTAGTTAATTTGTAGATCCCGGTAGTTAAGCACCGGTTTTCGGCCCGGCTCCGAATCCGAATCCGAATCCTTCGGTTATTCAAATCCTACTTCCTAAACCTCTATTTCCCGGTTAACTTCCAATACAACCTCTAGTACAACCCCGTGTTTATATTGAGCAGGGCCCCCTTCGAAGCTAGCCTATTAATAAATTTCGTCGTAACTAGCCTATTATGTTTTGGGCATTCCTAACCCTCTTCCTATACGGTACCGCTAAATTTCTTACCCCTCGGCTAAGAGTAATAAAATTTAATAATTAAGTTCGGTATATAATAAGGTAGTATAATGGCCACTTTATTCAATATAAAAGATTCCGCTACGTTACCTTTAATTCTATAATGCGTAGCTAGGTTAACAGTAAGAGTATATACTATATCGATTATCCTAAATTCGATTTCGAAACTTTTGCTAACTAAAATCAGTTTTAAAAATACTTCGAAAAGCGTAGTAAAGAAGCTATTACCCTAATTAATTCTATTATTCGATTTGCTAATACCCTTCGAAGCACCCGATTATTTTAAATCCAGAAATTTTATAAGTTTTTATTATACGTTAATTTTTTAGGTATACCTACTATATTTATAATATTTAGTACTACTGATTATTATTAGGATAGTCTAGTAAAGTATATGCCTAATTATGATTAATGGCTGGCATTTAACGACGTTGATCGTTGTATAATTTTTCGAAGGAATATTTTCAATAACCCCTATATCGCTACTTATTACTTTTAGAAGAGATTTAAACTCTTCAAAGAATATATCTTAATCCTAAAATTCAAATTTAACGATTATTAGTAGAGGTTGGAATTTCAAGTTCGAGGAACTGGCTATACCTATAGTATTTATTAGGTAAATAATATTAATGCCCCCAATTTGGCCGACCTTATAGTGCGCCGAGAATTTATTGAACTATAGGGTTACTATATTACGGCATATAACCCAGCACTTTACCGTATTAAATAGCCAGAAGAAATATACTTCGGCCCAAATGAGGACCTAGAAGGACTACTTCCCGGTGCTCGTCCCCGAAATACCGGAAGTTAAAATGCCGATGCTCCGGATCCCGATAATGCTCAGGCTTAGGCCCAAAATTCCTAGGCTCAGGCCGATAACTCTCAGGCCCAGGCCGACAACTCTCAGGCTCAAGTCGAAAATTCCTAGGCTTAGGTCGAAAATCTTCAAGGCTAAGATCTTCAGGCCTAGATCGATAATCTTCGAATGTAAATCCAATAATTTCAGGCCGAAATAGATTAAAATAATTAGGATGCTCAAATTGAAGATGAAGTTGACGATGCCCCGCTGGGAAATTAAGAAGTTTAAGGAATTTAAGCCGAAGATAATGCTCCGGAAGATAATACCCCGGAAGATAATGCCCTACCGGGAAATTAAGAAGCTTAAGATCCGGCTCCGGTTTATAGCCCGGCTCTACCTCCGGCTCCGGCTAATTAAGTACCGATCTTAATTCTACAAGATTATATCGACCGTACTAATATCTTAAGTCGGCTATATAGTTAAATTGAGCTAATATTTCGCGAATTTACGGATATAATTAACCGAATGTAAAGATATATATATAGTAATGCTTACTATCTTCGAGCTCGCCGTTAAGTTCGAGGCCTGCCCGGTAATCTATAATATATCCTTGACCCCGATGCCTATAAGGTTAAAGTCTGCCGCTTCTATTTTCTCCGTAAATTATACGATGACCCTCTTTTTACAATACGTATTAACCTTAGCTTCTAGCTATTTAATAACAAACGGAATAATACTATTATTAATTAGTTTAATCTAGGTATTATATTAGGCTGGATGGCCAATACTAATATATAGCTATGTACTAGTATAAATGCGGTACTTAATTATGTGGCTAAATACGTGTTAAAAGCCGAGAAACGGATTAAGAGTTACGTAGAGATCGCCGCCGAGGTGATTCCGAATATTAATGTAAAGTAACTAATTAAATAATTTGTAGTAAAGTTTATAAATAAGTTTATTGCTGAATGTAACTAGTTTGTTTAAGAAGTTTGCTATATTCTTATAGACCTTCCTTTATAGGAAAGTACCCGTAAGGTTATTATAGTTGATTGTTATTATTGGAATTAAAGAGGCATTATTATCGCCGACCTTAATGTAGATCTATAGCCTGATGAGAGGAGAAGATAAAATGTTGTAGTAGAAGCCGCCAATACCGCTGCCGTTATTAGTCAAATTAATAATAAAGGAGGTAGTGTTTATATTAATATAGTAGGCGAGGCTTAATAAACCCGTTTACTTTATTAGAAGTATATGAATTGTAAAGAGAGGTATATTAATATTTTTTACTTCGAATTCTTTATTATATTCGATTTTAGACTACGATTTAAACTTTTTACGGATCGCGCTAAGCTAAAGGTATTTAACTACTTTTTAATTTATAAGATTGAAGATAATCGGGATAATTTTATACGTATTAAATTTATATTGTATTACTTTTATTGGCGCTTAGATAACCTCTATACCGTTAATAGTATTCGATATAATTCATTCGAGGATGCCTTTTTTATATATTAACGAAATTATTAGTATCCTAATGATTATTACGGTAAACTTCCCCCTATAGAGCTAGAGGAGGATTTTGAGCCCTTTAATTAAGAGGTGGAAGTAGATAAGCCGGATTGGGAGGATATTATTAGAGATATGTTTAATTATGTTATTGAAGAGGACCTTAGTAATGTTTTAGGATATCGCCCTATCGACCTTACTTATAATTGGCATAAACATTATACTACCCGGTACCAGGAGTTTCTTGGTTAAGCTGGTAATTACTAGAAATTACGAAAGACTAGTTTCAACTTTCTAGATTTAAAACTTATTATATAACGAATATATAATACTTTGAATGCCGAGTAACGTATAGTGTTTGACCTGTTTACTAACTATTACGAGGCTATTCTCAACGGTAAAATACTTGAATAATTACTTCTTCAAGTTGATAGCAAAGGCGGTATTAGAAAATCCTATTTCATTCGACTACTTTCTTATAAACTTATTAATATAGCAGTATTAGCGAGCAATCTTCTTAAACCCGTTGTTATTACTGCTCCTACTAGTGTAGCCGCTAATAATATCGACGGTTATACAATCTATTCGTTACTTAAACTTCCTTTTAGTATTAGTATTTTGAATAACCTTAACGGTATTAAACTCTCTAGCCTTCAAAGAGACCTTCGATAGTATAAATATTTTATTATTAACGAGAAGTTTATGCTAGGAATGAAAATTATATATTTTATCGATAAGAGGTTGCGATAAGTATTCCTAGAGAATTAGTATAAGATGTTTAGTAGTACTAATATTCTTCTACTTGGAGATTTCTTTTAATTACCGCCTATTAGTCAAAAAATATTATATTATTAGGAATTATTCGAATTTGCCAATAATCCTAATACTCCTTTCGAAATACCTAGAAACGACGATGCCAATAGACTTCCTAACGAAATAGAGGAGTAAAGGCGTAAAAGAAAGGCCGGGAAGTTGGACTTTATCCAACGTAGTAGCCGGATTTACTACTTTACCTTCGATTGGAGTATTAAATTTAAATAAATCGTCCGCCAATAGGGTAATAATTAGGCTGGATTCCGTAATATATTCGAAGGTTTACGAATTAATACCCTTATTGTTCGTTATTAAGAATTATTATTAATTCATTATAAGTAGGTACTACTAATTAATAAGTAGTTGGATTTCGTTAATACTTTATATATTTACCCAACTAATACTATAATCGATAAATATAACTTTATTTATTTAGAAGTATTAAATAAGCTAACCTTTATAATCTATATTACTAATAACCCTCGCACTACTAGAGGCACTAAGTATACTAATGCTGGCAATTTGTATAATAAGTTTACCTTAGTTATTAGCAATAAGGTTATACTTACGGAAAATCTCTAAACTAAGGGAAGGTTAGTTAATAGCTCGATTGGTACTATTATTAATATTGCATAGGATACAAATCGACGACATAATATTCAATAAGTTATTTCCAGCATAATAAAATATACCTACTAACTCTTTCATAGCCCAGAAGCCAATGACCCCCCCTTTATTATTTTGGTACACTTTCCTAACTACCGAGGCCCACCCTATTTCGAAGACTACCTAAATATTAATATTTACATTGTCCCTATCTTTCAAATTATTCGAAAATTCCAACGAGGTATTACTTACTATATTAGAATATAGTTCCCCCTTACAATTATATATACTATTATAGTATATAAATCGTAGGGATAAATATTAGATAGGGTTGTATACGATATATTAAAGAAGGACTTTGCAACTAGATTATTATATATGGCTATTTCTCATGTACGTACGTTGTAGGGTTTAATGTTCGACGAGACCTTCGAAATCGATGTTTTACGTGTTAGAATTAGCTATATATATCGTTATCGAGCCCTCGATATTGCCCGCCGTCGTAATTAATAACTGGTTCCTGGATAGCCATTGCCGCTACGTGGGCGCCAGGAAAGCCCTCTAGCATCTAACTGGGTTCCTTAGATCGGTCCCGGGCCGGGTGATGTTCCGGATGATGATTCCGATTTCGGTGATGACGGCCGGCCGGCCCGGGGTAGAGGTCGCGGTAGACCCTGTGGTAGACCGCCTAGTAGAGGCCGTGGGAGACTTAGAGTAAGTAGTGTGGCTGCATTATCTGGTAGAGGTAGAGTTGGTAGTGTGGTTGCATCTGGTAGAGGTAGAGCTGGTAGTGCAGCTGGTTTTGGTAGATTAGGTATAGGTTTAGGAAGGTTTCGGGGAAGACCCTGTAAAAGTATTGGGCCGCTACGTTTGAGAGGAGGATAGTCTATGGATGTATTGAGGGATATATTTAGGAGGTTTGGATTGTGATAGACGATTGAAAGGATGTTAATATATAATTATAGATGTAATTTAGTAAAAGAGAATAAGTCTTTCTACGTTGATAATATGAAGCATTTGAATTAGCACTTTCCTGACCGTGACCGTGACTGTGACGTTTAAGATTGAATAATAAGTGAGAATTTAGTTAATGAATATTTGAATTAGTACTTTCGTGATTGTGATTAACGTTTAAGATTGAGAATTTAGTAAAAAAAAAGTAAAAAAGAGTTTAGGACTTATAAAGTACGCCCTACCCGAAGTCTCTAGAGCGCGAAGTATCTTGAGCCTACTATGAGGGATAGCCCGTTTTAACTATGCTTTAATCTCTTGCTTTATATTGATATTATAGGACTTTTGTGAGTAGTTTTTCCCTAGACGGATAAGATTGGAGAGTTAGAGTTAGTAAAGCTAGGGTTAGTGTAAAAACGGTAGTTATAGTTGGGAATCGAACAGAGGGTTTCTACGCTATATATACTAGTAACGGCTATGTACGTTTACGCAAACCGCTATACTACGAGCGTCCTTGTGGTACCCCTTATGGGGCTGGTAATAGTAAGGTTGAGAGATGAGAGTTATAAAGAGCGTTAAAACGTTGTTAGGAGTGTTATTTGGGATTATTTGGGATAATAATAGAAATTTGAGTTAAGAGTGAGTTTGGGTAAGATCTGGTGATGTTTCGGCTGGTGTTTTAAATCTGGTAATATTTGGTGATGTTTTTCTTGGTGTTTTGGTTCTAGTTAGGGTTAGGGGTAAGATGTGGATCCTATGGGCGTTTCACTGTCTTCGTTGGGCATATCTGGCTCCGCCCAAGGAAAGACTATGTTTTTAATATAGATTATTAATAGTGTTAATCTATGTATTTCTCTAATCCTATTTAATATTAGTAATATTTATAATTAGTTAGGAACCTATTTATAATTCGAATAAATAAATCTATAACCCAGCTCGGATCGTTACTAATTTAATAATTTGAGTAAATATAATCCGGCCCTAACTTCCATCGTTTCGTTTTATTTATATTATTTCTAATTTAACTACTATTATTACTCCTTTAAATATATATATTATATACGCATATATATATACTTTATATTTATACTATTATACTAGATCGTCTTTCCGGCATATTAGAAGCCTAATAGCCGCCGCGTCAATCAGCCACATCCCCGTCAAGCACACCACAATGCAAGCGCATTACAGTTTCCGTACAGCGTAGTCATTATATCGTACAAGTTGCCCATTAACACAAATATCAACAGACAAGCAATTGCCATCGCATCCCATCGCATCCTATCGCATCGCATCCCAAACCGGCGCGCAGCGCCGGCCGCCGGGTAGCGCGGTAAGCGGTACCGGGAATGCCGGGCGCCGGGCGCCGGGGTCGGGGTCGGGGTCGGGGTGCAGCGTGCTGGACTTAGCTGGGCATATATAGGAGGCTCAGAACAGTCGCCCAACGGTCGCATGACCATTCCTTTCACACGACAGTAGCAAGACGGTTCTCAAGAAGGGACAGTCGCAGGACCTCCTATACGGTTATCACATTGGTTGCGGTTGCCATTTTGATTACGGTTGCTACATGACTACGGTCCTGGGACGGTTCCTAGGCTCAGAACTGTCGTTAAACGGGAAAGTCCAGCCCACACTCGAGGAAAGAGCAGGGCAGACTTGTGGTCTTGCCAGACTTTGTCGCTCTGCGACAGAGGGCCGCGCCAAGACTGGCCCGTGCCCGCCGCCGCGGTCGCGCCAAGTGGAGAACACTGGCCAAGACCCATGTCAGTCAACAGGCTCAGGCAAGTGCACTGAACCACAGTGGGCATTTGCGTTGCGCACACCACTGCGACGACCAATCATATCACTCAATTGAATGCGACACCAAAAACACCAAGATAACGACAAAGACAACGACAACGACAAAGACAACGACAACGAAGGCATAGGGGATGGAATGAATGATGTATCAATTGATTAACTCGTTAGGACACGGGACGACATCGCTCCTCCGACTTCAGTTACGCTCAAGACCGTCAACTGCTAGGACACGGGATGTCATTCATGACATCGCTCCTCCGACTTTAGTTGGGTTGAACCTGTTAGGACACGGGATGTCGTCGCTCCTCCGACTTGAGCTAAGGCACGATCAGCTAGTAGGCTGACTCCAACACTGGATGCTGTGATCCTGGATGATGCAATGTTGCGTGAGATGATGCTGGGTGCTGGGCAATTATTGAACGCTGCAATTCCGAACGCCGTGATTGCTGTGATGCTGATTGCTGTGATGCTGATTGCTGTTATTAACTGCCGCATGCATGGGTAGATATCGTGACAAAATATGACAAACAAAGCGCTGAATACTAAAGACTCATGTTGAAGATTCGAGGTGAAAAGCACTCGGAGATCATGCAAGACTTAAAGGTGCAAGGATCCCATACCCTCTTCGAGAGTGGCCGAATCGAGTGTAGCCGATGAAACAGGCTTGCGGTTGCGCCTGGGAATATGGGGTGTGACATCGATGGTGGTGCTATTGGTATAGCTACCGCGCTCGTGACGGATGTCGGCCGTCAACGACATTGTACGGCGGTCCTTGGCCGGGCGGTTGCGGCGGCGGTTGGGGAGATCATCGTCATCCTCGTCGTTGACATCGTTGCGGCCATGATTGACCGGGATCTGACGCTGTGGCAACATATTCTGGCGGGTCTGACTGGAAGAATCGCCCTCTGTAGGTGTAAAGTGAAGCCGGCTACGGCTTCCACTGGTGTCTCCAGGACCACGACTATCACCACCACGGTCGCGGTCGCGGTCACGGGGGCGCTCATAAGGACTGCCACGCTCACGAGGACTGTTGGTCACAGAACCCCGGCCAGAAACACGACGAGGACCACTGCCCTGGCCACCACCAGAACGACCACCACTGCCCTGGCCACCAGCACGACCACTACTGCCATGACGACCACCACTGCCCTGACCACCAGGATGACCACCAGGATGACCGCCAGGATGACCGCCAGGATGACCGCCAGGATGACCGCCAGGATGACCGCCAGCACCATGGCCACCAGCACCATGGCCACCAGCTTGGGCACCGCCAGCATGACCGCCAGCTTGGGCACCGCCAGCATCTGGGCCATATGATGGCATCGCCTGCCATGGATTCGGGTTATGCACCCGACGAAGGGGGGGGGGCTCACGGGTAGAGGTAACAGAGCGCTCGAGAATCTCCAAGTCCACGTTATTTCGAGTAGCCTGTGGAATGACAAGCTCGAGGGGCAGTTCTTTGAATATACCCCTATCCACCTCGATAAACGCTTTGGAAAACGCGAGGCTGTCGAATATGTTGCGGTACTCGGTTCTGGCATTTTCGTCCTTTTTCTTGGCCAAGCCAGTACCCGGACCACGACCAACATTCAATGCTTTCTCGGATTGGATAACTCTACAAGCCATAATGCCCAAGTCAATGACAACGCTTTTGAGGTAGAAAAAAGGCAGATCCTCCTTATTTCCGAAAGTGACCTGGTAGTTGATATATGGTGTAATGTAAGCGAAGACCTCTTGGAAAAAGTAGGCATTGATCTAAGGTTCTACCAATTCTTCGAAGGTTTTACGGTCCTTAGGGTCGTTATAGTCGAATTTAAGAAGCTGGGGGTAATCCTTGGCTATAGTGACGAAATAGGCATGCAGTTTATCCTATAAAAACTTGTTCTTTTGAAATTTATAAGTGCCCTTAGCGTAGATGCGAAGGCGACGAAATTTCGACATTCGAGTGTCGATGCTAGGGACGGCCTGCTTAATAACCCAGTTGGCAAACCAGTTCGAATGGTACGCAAATATACACCAGCGCATTTGGCGATGGATTTCGTTGATGACCTCCTTGGTTTCTTCCCGGGGAATAGACTGCATGATGCTTTGCTCGGATTCTAGAATATCGGTATCGATGGGGTCGTATTCTATACGTGAGGGTGCACCTAATTCCTTCAAGGATATTAAATTAGCGCGGGTGGGGGTGAAGAAGTGCTTGGGAAATCTATCTTCGAATCGGCGTTGGTTGGGGTCGTTAATAACTGGCTCCCCAAATCTATTGGAACCAGAACCAGAACCTTGGCCACGGTTTCCTGACTAACGACTGCCACCGGGTGTCTGAGGTGGTAAAGACTGGCCGCCATGCTGACCACCATGTTGAAAGCCGCCATGTTGAAGACCATATTCATCATATCGGCCATGTTGAGGACCGCCATATGGATTACCATATTCGTCATAACCGCCATGTTGAAATTGATCGCCATACTGAGGACCGCCATGTTGAAATTGACCGCCATATGGATTACCATGTTCGTCACATTGATTACCATATGCATCGAACAGATTGCCATATTCGTTATACTGATAATTGCCGCCGCCTTGGTAAGGCCAGTTGGGTTGGGGAAACCAGCCTTGGGAACCTTGAGAACCATGCGGCACACTACCACCATACACACTGCTGCCATGATGGGACTGGGAGCCATGGTGAGACTGGGAGCCATGGTGGGATTGGGAGCCATGGTGGGACTGTGACTGATTGCCATGATGGGACCGAGTCTCATCGGCAACGTTGGTAGAAAAGGCAGCCTCAAGCCCCCATGTCGAATGGTCGTCCTCTCCCGTGTGCTCGGTATGGCTGGCGTGGCTGGTCTGGCCTCTGTTGGAGTCTCTGGCAGAGCCATGGCCAGCAGTGGTTCCATGGCCAGTAGTGGTTCCGGCAGGTGTGGGTGAACGAATATTGGTGCGAGGAGCTTGTGATCCGGTAGCAGTGACGGTAGGTGTAGATGAGCTAGTCACAGCCGATTGGGTAGTTGGGACCTCAGGCATCTTCTGCTTGCCCATCTCTTGCCGCTTGTCCTTGTCTTGTTGCCTCAGCTGTTGAGCTGTGGCCAGCAAATCGTCGAGTCCTGCATCCAAAGAATCCTCGGTGGCACCAGCAATGCTCTGGTTGTCTCGTAGAAGGTTTCTCGACTGCTGCCTTTGCAGATGTTGTCCTCGAGGCATGGCACCTCGACCTCGAAAAGGTTGGGGGGGAGGCATGGCACCTTGACCTCGACCTCGAAAGTTTTGGGGAGGAGGCATCATAGCACCACCTCGGCCGCGAAAAGCTTGGGGAGGAGGCATAGTACCTCGACCGCGGAAAGCACCGCGAAAGGGTTGGGGACCAAACTGGCCCTGTCCCTGGGGCATGAACTGGCCCTGTCCCTGTCGTATATTGCCCATGGCTTGTCCTTGTGGAGTGGTAAATATGCCATGTTGTTGTTGAATATTGTAACGGCTATATGATATTACGTTCATTTATTAATTGTCTTTTTGAAGGGGATCGGTCGATATAGTCGTAGTGGATTCAATATAACGTCTCATAGGAACGGTCCGACTGCTACTATAGGGTGACGAGGCATAGCGATATTAAATAAAGTTAGAATATAATTAACTATATATGGTTGTAGTTTACTTACCTAACCCTATCTTTAAGGGATTTATAAATAGCTAGTGACGGTACGCTAGGGATTGATTACCGGTATAATTAAGGGATTCTTAGTAAGTACTTTAGGACGTTGGTTATTGACGTTGCTAAACTCGTCCTTATCTACGTTCTTATCGTCTTATAGTAGTGAACGCTCGCTATAATCCTCTAAATTACTATCGTCGGCATTAGGGAAGGGTCTATTATTATTATTCCGACCTTTCTAGGCCGAAGTACTATAGGCGCCCGCTCTACCCTTACTAAGTATTTAATATAAGTTAGTCGATGGTAATTAATGATATGTATTTATGTGGATATATACTTATAGTGAGGGCAGATTGACACCCGTTTAGAAGCTTGCGATAGAGGAAGTCTTGCGATAGAGGAAGTCTTACGATAGGAAGTTTTACGATAAGAAGTCTTACGATTTATAATAGAGGATAATATACGATAGAAATACTGGCGATAGAGGAAATATCGGAGATATTGCGATCGAAAGCTTAATGTTGGTCTAGCTTATTTAATTTGCCGTACGCGGTAATCTAATTACCTACCTATCTGTTTAGTTCGAGGAAAAGTTATAAGAAGAAGTAAATTAGAAGGGGAGGAAGGATTGTATTAGCGGGTTAATTCTGTTCGAGATTTGTAATTGTACGCGCGGGGTAGTCTTCTATTGCCTTCGATTCTATTACCTTCTATTCTACCGTACTAATACCTTAAAGAATATGTATATTTACAGTAAAAAGATTAGATAAAATGGCGGGGCAGTGCTCGTTAATACTAGTAAATAGTAATGGTATTAATATTTGTAATGGTGGTGAAGGATATCGATAAAATTCTAAGTAGGTCTTAAGGCGGCTCGTAATGGGGCAAGGGTTATTTAGGCCCGTAGCTGGGGTTTGGGGCTGCAATGCACCTGTTTTGGCAGGGGTATGTGGATAGGGCAGCTAATAGGAGCTAGGTATTCACTTTGAACTACGATTTATATTTACCTATCTACTATACCCTATATTTATTTGCTTGCTTGTTTATTTATTTGCTAAATAAGAATCGAATGAATAGTCGTGTGACGTATTGTGCAGAATCAGATTCAATCTTAGACTTATCCTCTTCCTCTTTGCAACTTCTTCCCCTTTATAACCTCTTCCCCTTTGCAACCTCTTCCCCTTTATAACCTCTTTCAACTTATCCTACTTCTTCCTCCCCTTTGCAACCAAGAGCCCCCCCCCCCCTCAATCTGACGATAGCCTCAGTTAGACACACCAGGCCAAGATGCCTGGCCCCCGAGTGCCCAAGTATTTTGTTTGTACGGGCCCCATCAGGCTTGACCTCGATGAAAGACCATTTAGAGTTGGCCATAGCAGTCGTGGTGTGCCGCTACGTTCAAATATCCATGACCTGCCAGACTACTAACCCGAATAATATCAAAGATTACCGAGTTACGCCGATTCTTATGCCCCGCTATTCGATAACGATATTGCTATGTCTGGTGCCGAGGAGGACGAGAATGATGAAGATGATGACGAGGATGAGGATGAAGGTGAGTTTATTATTAGCTATATTTCACGTATCTATTATAGTTATTAACCTACTATATTTGTAGGCGCCATCGATTAAGATGCTATGCTTCGTGCTAGACTTGCAGCTTTAATGGTTGATAGTAGAGACTACGATGCCTTGCCCGCTGGATTTGACGAAGACCAACTACGTCTTGATCTGGAATATGCTGAGCGGGATTTTGACGAATAAGACGAACCGGATATTATTCCCTTCGACGAAGACTTTGTCGATGAAGATCTTATTGATGTATGGGTGGATGAGTAATAACCGGCTGTTACCGAAATTCCTAAGCCCGCCGAAGGCCTCACAGATGCATCCACTTTGATCCATCACTACTGCGATCAGTATGCGGAACTTTCGACTTTCCAACTGGCTCTGGGGTTGTACGCCCACACTAGTCGAATGTCTCGAGAGCAGTATACAATATTACTGCAAATATTGGGTACACTACGTGGACAAGACGGCAAACCGATCCCAGCCGTTCAATTACTACCAAGACAAGTCAGGACATTGAAAGGGAGGATCGAGAAAAGACTGCCATTATTGGACATGCGGGTTACCTAGATTCCATTGCAGGCAGCCCGAATGAAAACGGCGTCGGCCAGCCGCAAGCGGGAACAAGCCAAGCAACAACAACAACAACAACAGGAAGCAATGGGCACCGACTCCATGTCCGCCACCGAAGACCTCGACGATCCAGGCACAACAATACCGGCGCCGCTATATTTCATGGATCCAAAGTCGTTATTTCAAGCCTTCTTGAACTCTGATGCTGCCGCCAAAATGCATAAGGGTATGGCCCACTTGGTTGACAACCCAACAGAATTACACCATGCCCTGTGCTGGTCAAGCTCAGTACGCACGACATCTGGGGAATATGCACATTTTGTCGGCGACAATAACTCAGAAGACATTGGCAAGGCCATCTTTCCATCGGATTTCATTTATTTCCGTTGTCTTGACAACGACAAGGCTTGCCTATGCCGACTACCCCTTGAGCACACAGACCATATGCTGCACATTGGCCGTGTCAAAGCCGTTGGGAAGAATTATACTAGCGATTTCGTGGATCATTCAGGCGAGGTCACCCTTATCGTACAAGAATGTCTGACAATCGAGGACATTGATGACGAATTTCCAGGTGTCGGATTTGGGGCCCAAGTCAATGAAGACATGGATTTCAAGAGCTATGAACTGGTTTTGCGCTTGGAACAGGAACATTGGATTCCTCAATACCTTGCCCATAGCTTTGCCCCCGTGCAAGAGGATTTTTTCGACGGCGATACATTGTATGATCCAAGTCCACCAGTCGACACCTCGAAGAAGAAGAAGAAGAACAAAAAACCCAGAAAGCTTTTTCGAAAATACAGCACCATACCCGAAAACCCAAGGAAAAAGGGGCATTATTTGGTTAGACGTGCCTTGCAGATGACACGGGTGCTCAAGAAGGCCATGGGTGGAGACCGGCAAGCCGACAACGACATTCCCAATAGAAAGATTGTTCCTTTGGCATTAATATTACGCCTTCGTGCTCAGCTTGAACTCGAGACTTACGGTCGTGAAATATTCGAGCAGTATTGGGACAGGGTGAATAATCCTAGACTGGATGTTCTGAGCTGCCCGGTTATTACTTTCATTGACGGCTTTGGTATTTACCGTAATACTCGTCGGTCCATTATAAAGATGTATCAATCACCAGCTGGCCTGCCTTTGGGAAATCGTTCCAGAAATACCAACATTTTTCCCATTATTCTTAGACCCTATACATCCAATTTCGAAGCTGTTATTAATATAATAGGGTATTTAATACTATTAGACCAAGGGGTTATAATAGATATTAAAGGCAAGCCAACGGTTGTATTAATATTTACTATATATTATATAGGCGATATGCTGCAATAAAATAAGAATTCTAGTATTGTTGGATTTATAGGTCTAAAGTTCTGCCGTTTCTATTTTATTGGTCTAGACCATATGATTAATAAGTAGGATGTCGTCGAAGATTAGACTTCCGATCTTAATCGGTTTTATTATTAATACCTCTAAATGAAATACGAAGTTAATTGCAATATCCGGAAAAAAGGGGATAAAAAGGTATACTAAACCCAGTGGGGCATTAATAAAATACGGCCAGTATTATTCGACCTTATACCTAGGTTAGATACTATTATAACCCGCCCACCCGATCCAGCTCATTTAGAATTCAAAGGCATAGCGGGATATATGCACTATATATTAATAAATGTATTTTTTACACCCACGTCTCGACTGCAATATTGTAATATCTTACGACATTGGCCATTCCCCCCCGGCTGGGGATCTATACCGTTACTAAAGTACTACCTAAAGAGTTACGAGTTGTTAGCCTATAGTAAATGGTTAATTATTGTACCGTTGCTCTTTGAAGCCTGGCTCGAAAAAGACCACATTGATCTATATGTCTGGGAGGCGTGGAGGGAACTTTTGGCTAAAAAACAGCCTGACCTAAGTGATGATTATTGTGTTAAAGTTATATGTAATGCTTTGGCTACAATGGCTCGCAGCAATTTAGTGTTAATGAGTACTAGGAACACCCAAGAGCAGTATGAGGACTTAGACAACATCGTACTCATTGGGAGGCAATGGTATGTAAGCATGTGTCAGGCTGCAGCAGAGGGCACCGCCAAAAATCCCAGGGCAAACGAAGCATTCAAGACAAAGGCACGCCCAACTGAACTGCCATCAGAAGTGTCATCCAGACGGTCATCCATGCGATCATCCAGGCGGTCATCCATGGCCCAGTCCCAGTCCCAACGGTCGAAAGCTGCATCAGTCATTGACATCGTTGACGATGATGATGACGAGGATATGGACATGGCAATCGATGACAACGACAACGGCGACGATGGGGACGATGTTGCTCCTCTGGCCGAAGCGGCGGCCGATGCAGCGGCCAAAGCCAGAAGCACCGGCTTACCCAAGCGTGCAAAAGAGTATATCAGAAAGGCACTTCGACCAAACGTGCATGTCGGCATACATTATAACGATATATACGAAGAATATGGTCCACCAGCTCTGTTGAATGTTCTGGCAGAGGAAAAATACCACAAGTAAGTCGATCCCCTCGTTGAAACCGACAAGTCTTGGCGCTGGAAAATTTCAATGCCGCCCCGCCGTGTGCCGCCCCGGGTGGAACACAAAAAGCCGATCGGCGTCAACGATGTCAATTGATTCAAACTAACAACAACTTCCAGACGCCTCAAAAAGACAGCAGAAACGACCAACGGCCGAGATGTCGAGAAATTCATTCTGCAACACGAGCGCATCGTCCATACGATCCGTTTCGTTATGCTGAATGCCTTCGCCCTGTCCGACCCCACGCTGACACGCCAAATCAACGACCTAACCAAGCAGACGCCCAGCATCTTCGAAAAATTGCTGCATCGAGAGGAACAGATCAGAATAGGCCTGATGGAGGAAAACGACGACGACGACGACGAGTTCGATGTCGACTACTCGGCGGACGACACACATCGTCGCCCAGCAGTGTCCGGAAAGTTCAAAATTGACATCATGAGGAAAACTCGCCACCCCATTGCAGCAGGCATTAACCGGGACACTGGCCTACCTTATTGTCTACCGCTAACGTCTAAGCAAATGCCAGATGTGTTTCGCCGGGCTCTGATTCAGGCCTACGACATTGACTATGGTATACCGCATATGTTCTTTGGGCCTGGCGTTATACAATACAGCAGCAGGGTGTCGTTTTCTGACGAGTAAGTTATTTGCCCATGTCCTTGTCCTTGTCCATGTCCTTGCCTTGTCCCTGTCCCTGCATTGCTACTGGTCAATTGTTTTCAATCTGTTGTATTTCCGGACGAACACTGCACAGGCGGTCATAGCGACCAGCCATCACATCACGGCATCTAACATCTACATCATGCTGTGTCATGCAGTGTCATTGATGCAGACAGAACGGAAGCTAACTATTCGGATGCCAGGACCTTCAAACGCTACACCTTCAACCTGGGCGATCATGTCCGATACAGGGACATTGTCGATGGCTTTGGCCGCATAGACCACATCTTCGTGCACGAGCAAGCCCGTATGAGCGAACGCCGCATCTTTCTTGTGCTGACCAAAGTGGTGCCTACCAGGCAGACAGTTTCCTACCTAGAGGTACCACTGATCGAGGACACCAAGGAGTCCATCATTGTTGGTCTTCCAGCTCTCCAGACAGACCGCGTTTACATTGTCGATATTTCGAAGCTCAAAGACCGCAACAAACGCGACCATCAGCCAACATGGGCCTGGGTAAACTGGGACATCATCTTGATGTAACTAGCATCATCAACAGCAGCAGCAGCATCAGCATCAAGCTTCAAGCTTCAAGTTCACCTGTCAACCTACGTGTTTCCCATTCCTAACATTGGTGATATCCGTGACATGATAGGAACGCTGCATGTGATCCGAACAAGTAAGTCTACAACCTAGAAGCTTTGATCGTTGCCAATCTAACAGTTCATCTGAGCGAGCAGGTACAGCTCGGCCCTAATCTCCATCGTCTCGTCTCGTCTTTCTTGTCGCCAGTCCGACCGCCAATGTCACTCACTGCAAACGTGCGCATCCTAGCGCCGGTACCACTACACTGGATCATTTTTCCGGCATGTCAGAAGTCTAACAGCCATTGATGCATCACCAGCCAGGCACTGCAAGCGCAGTCACCGTACAGCGCAAATTGCGTCGTCGAGTGATCAATTGACACAGGGTACCAACAGACAAGCAGTTGCCCGTCGCATCAATCACATCGCATCAATTGCATTGCAGCCGTCGCATCCCATTCCGGCGCGCAGCGCCGGCCGCCGGGCAGCGGTGCCGGGCAGCGGTGCCGGGAATGCCGGGCGGCGCTGGGCCGTGCACCCGGGCAGCAGTGCAGTGCCGGGGTCGGTCGGGGTGGACCGTGCGCTGGGTGGGCGGCAGCGGGTGGGCGGAAGCGGGTGGGCGGAAGCGTGGGGGGCAGCAGGATTGGGGGCAGGCGGGTAGCTAGTGGGTCCGTAGAAAATCGCACAGTCCAGGCACCAGTTGCACGGTCGCATGCACGCATTGGTCGTGACTTCCTAACATGTCTGGGGGCGGGTCGCACCCAGGTCGCCTGCGCTCGGGACCGAGCGCGAGCTCGCGCAAGCTCTTTCCTGTTCATTCTGCGCGACCACCGCAATTGGGTGTGGGAGCCCAGGTGCTCCTGCTAATTGTAGCCTGAAGCAACGGTCCTGGGACGGTTCGCTCTAAGAAACCGTGTGGAGTCGGTTTTTCACCGAGGTACCGGAAGGAGCTATGAACCGTCGAGGGACTGTCGCGCGACGGTGGGCTCAGATGGGGGGCCGGCTGCTATGGACCGTGCGCTGGCGGGTGCAGTGCCGGTGGTCGGGGTGGACCGTGCGCTGGGTGTAGTGGGCGGCAGCAGGGTGGGCGGAAGCGTGGGGGGTAGCGGATTGGGGGTAAGTAGTTAGTAGATCTATAGAAATCAATTCGTACAGTCCAGGCACCGTAGCTATACGCTGGCATGCATAATTGATCGCGACTTCCTAATATGTCTGGCAACCACCGGGTGACCACTAGTAATTGGGTATAGGAGCCCAATACTCCTACTAAATATAGCCTGAAACTACGGTCCTAAGACGGTTCGCTCTAAGTAATTATGTGGAATTGGTTTTTCACCGAAGTACCGGTAGGAGTAATAAACCGTCGCGCGACTGTAATGCGACTGTAGGCTCAGAGGGGGGCCCGGCTGCTATGTCCTTCTACTAGGCTAGGGAAAACTAGAATAACGTAACTAATAACAACTCTATACCCATCCGTAAGTAAAAACCGTAGTTAATAAAAAATAGGGTAATTCCCGTAGTTTCTAAGACTATATTATTACCAACGAACTCCGCTAATAGTAACTATTTAGCCCAATCCGTTTATACCCAATTTACGAAAACCTATAAATATTATTCTATTTCTATATTAATACGTTCTATTTAAATATTCGTTTAAGAGTAGAAAGTAGAATTTAATAACTTTTTAATTACTAATTTTTTATAAATAATAACCTAAAATATTATTATTGGTCTTATACACGCTAACTAACTATGTAGTCCACCCAGTGGGTATACGGTGCTACTTCCGTTCTTAGTCGGTGGGAAAAACCGTGCCAAAGCCGGCTGAAAACCCTCCGCTACTCTTTTGCACCGGTGCCGTAGTGGCATCGTGCCTACGTTGTTTGTCTTCCTCTCGGTATAACCTCACCGTTATTCCCGAGGCCTGATCTTTAAATCCCGGGCGCGGTCTCTCCGGCCTCACCCCGTCTCCGGCCACCTTCCGTACCTTCCTCCGGCGTTTGCGGCCGCCCTTTCATGTCGTCATTCCTTCCTCCTCCTTATACCCCACCCTTTCATCCCATCTTTCCTGATAAATACGTTATAGCAGCCCCACCCTCTAATATAAGGTAATCTCTCGCTCGCTCCTTCCCTTCCTTCCTTTCTTTTCCCTTTACACTTCCCGTCGCACCTGCCGTTGTGTCTCCCGCCGCCCCGTCGCCTGCAACCCGCCACCGCATCACCAACGACTCCGACTCGGCTCCATCATGGCGCCCTCCGGCAACTCGGCTCCTGCCGACCCCAGCTAACCTAAAATAGCGAAACGAATTAGGAACTGCAATTTAAAATTATAATATCGGGTAGTTTATATAGGATATATATCCTATTAATAAACCAATTAGCTAACTCCTCTACTTCCATCGTCTCAATAGTAATATAGTACCGCATCTTAATAAAGCGGTCTACTATAATAGTAATATATTTAAATTTTTAACTTAAATATAAATTTTCCGGGAAAGGGGAAACGTAATCGATAAAAATATCCTTCTATAGTACGAAAGTAGCTAGTATAAATTTTAAATAGCCTACTTTAATTCTCTATAATACTTTAGTCTTAAAATAAATTAAATAACCCTTATAATAGGCCTTTATAACCTCCGCTATACCGGACTAATATATAGCAGCCGGACCCCCATCTAACTATACCGTAGAGCGATAATCGCGCAACGGTTTATAGCTCCTTCCGGTAATTCGGTAAAAAATTGTCCCCATACAATTACTTAGAGCGAACCGTCCTAGGACCGTTACTCTAAACCACATCTAGCAGGCGCATTTAGGCTCCCACACCTAATTACTAGTAGTCGCGGGCAAGAGCTCGGCGGTCGCCAAATATGTTAGGAAGTCGCGATCAATATATACCCCAGACTGTGCGAACTAGATTAGATTTTTCTACGGACCTACTACTTATAGTGCGCGCCCCCACGCTTCCGCCCGTAACCCTGCCGCCTACCTAGCGCCCAAGCGTACGGTCCACCACGCTCCCGACCCCGGTACTGCACTGCACTAGCGTACGGTCTAGCGCCGCCCGGTATTCCCGGCCGTATTCCCGGCACTGTACCGCACCGGTACTAGCGTACGGTCTAGCGCCGCCCGGCATTCCCGGCACTGTACCGCACCGGCGCCCGGCGTTGCGCGCCGGTCCTGGAACGCGATGCGATTGCAATTGAATGCGATGGTAATTGAATGCGATGCGATGGCAATTGCTTGTCTATTGGTTAGTACGCTGTGTTAATTGGTAGCGCGACGAAGCGATGTACGGGTACTGCGCTTGCAGTGTCTGGCTGGGATTTGATCGATGTATGCTATTGGGTTATGGCCGTTAGATTTTTGATATGGGGAAAGATGATCTAGTGTACCGGTAGTGGTACTGGCGCCAGGATCTGATGCGCACGTTAGTGATATTGGTGGTCGGACTAGTAAGATAATCGATTAGACGAGACGATGGAGATTAGGCCCGAGTTGTAGTGAATACCTGCTTGCTTAGACGAATTGTTAGAAACGGATTGACTACGAGATTTAAGCTCCTGGGTAAGTATTTACTATTCGAATTATAGATAGCTACTATTATATTACAAATATTACCAATGTTAGATAGGATTGGAAATATGTAGATTGATAGGTAAACCTAAAGTTTAATAATAATACTGCTTGGTTATATTAAGATAATGTCCCAGTTTACCTAGGCTTATATTGGTTAATAGTCGCGTTTATTACGGTCTTTGAGCTTCGAAATATCGATAATATAGACGCGGTTAGTTTGGAGAGTTGGAAGATTAATAATAATAGATTCTTTAGTGTTTTCGATTAGTAGTACTTCTAAGTAGGAAATTATCTGCCTAGTAGGCATTATTTTGGTTAGTATAAAAAAGATACGGCGTTCGTTTATATAGGTTTATTTATATACGAAGATGTAGTCTATGCGGCCGAAGCTATCGGCGTCCTTGTAACGGATATAATCGCCCAAATTAAAGGTGTAGCGTTTGAAGGTCCTAGCATTCGAATAGTTAGCTTCCGTATAACGCTGCATAATATAGTATAATATAGATGTTAGATGCCGTAATGTAATAGCTAGTCGCTATGACCGCCTATGTAGTGTTCGTCCGGAAATATAATAGATTGAAAATAATTGACTAGTAGCAATGTAGGGACAGGGACAAGGCAAGGATATAAACAAGGATAAGGATAAGGATAAGGATAAGGACAAAGATATAGGCAAATAATTTACTCGTTAGAAAACGATACCCTGCTGCTATATTGTATAACGCTAGGCCTAAAGAATATATATAGTATATTATAGTTAATGTCGTATGTTTGAATTAGAGTACGGCGAAATACGTTTAGTATTTACTTAGACGTTAGCGGTAAATAATAAGGTAAGCTAGTATCCCGGTTAATGCTTGTTGTAATAGGGTGGCGAATTTTCCTTATAATATTAACTTTGAATTTGCTAAATATTGTTGGGCGTAAATAGGTATTGTCCGCCGAGTAGTTAATGTCGAATTTGATATCGTCGTCGCCGTCGCCGTCGCCGTCTATAAGGCCTATTTTGACCTGCTCCTCTCAATGTAGCAATTTCTCGAATATATTAGGTATTTGCTTAGTTAGGTCGTTAATTTGGCGTATTAACGTGGGGTCGGATAGGGCGAAGGAATTTAGTATAATGAAACGGATTGTATAAATAATATACTTATATTAAAGGATGAATCTTTTAATATTTCGACTATTAATAGTCTCTACTATTTTTTTGAGTCGCTTAGTTATTGTTAGTTTGAATTTAATTAATATCGTTGACGCCGATCGGCTTTTTGTGTTCTACCCGGGGCGGTACACGGCGGGGCGGCATTGAAATTTTCTAGCGCCAAGACTTGTCGGTTTTATAGGTACGAACAGAGGAAACACTAGAAATATTGAAGATGCAATTTGAACTTACTTATAATACTTTTTTTCTGCCAGGACATTTAGTAGGCCTGGCGGACTATACTCCTCGTAAATATCGTTATAATATATACCGATATAGACGTTTAATTGAAGAGCCTTTTTAATATATTCTTTTGTACGCTTTAGTAAATTAGTAGCTTTAACTGCTACTTCGGCTATAGGGGCATTTTCGTCGCCATTATCGTTATTATTAATTATTATATTTATATTTATATCCTCGTTATCGTTATTGTTATTATCGATATTAATGATTGATATAGCTCTCGACCGCTAGGCTATGGATAACCTTCTTAATCGTTGGGACTACTGGGCCATAGATAACCTTTTTGATCGTTGGGATTGCTGGGCTATAGACGACCTTCTTGAGTACTAGGACTGGGATTGGGCTATAGATAACCGTTTGGACGATACTTCTAATAGTAGTTCATTTAAGCGTACTTTTATTTTAAATACTTTGTTTGCCCTAGGATTTCTGGCGGTACCTTCTATTATAGCCTAATACATACTTATATACTATTATCTCCTAATAAGTATAATATTATTTAAATCTTTATATTATTCTTAAATATTCTTAATATTTATTAATACCGAATTACTACGAATTATTATAGTTAAAGTATTATATATAATTTTAATATAATAATTATCATTTGGGTTAGGCTATTTTTTAATTAATAATTCCTTTTATACCTCCTAAATATATAAATTAATATAGTCTTTTTTTAATTATATTTTGAAGAGGAGCGGTATAATTATTGACTATTTACTATAGGTAAATAATTTGTAACCCTTTAAGTAGAATTTTAATAAAAATAGTATATTCCAACTGGGAGGGAATAGTTATTTTTATAAAATACTATAATATTCTAGTCGAGATTTGGGTATAGAAAATATATTTATTAGCATTTTATATATATGTGCCGCTATATTTAGATGTAATAATGTATTAGCGTGAATTCTATAGGATATTTTAGTTCTTTAGATTTACTTTTGAATTCTAAATATACTAGATTAGGGGTACGGGTTATTATTATATTTAAAACTAGTATTAGATCGAATAATACTGGCCGTATTTTGCCTATACCCTATTAAATTTAGTAGGCCTTTTTGTCCCCCTTTTTCTATATATTATATTTAATTTCGTATTTTATTTGGAAATATTAATAATAGAAGCGGTTAATATTTAAAGTCCAATCTTCGATAACGTCCTATTTATTAATAATATAGTCTAGGCCAATAAAATAAAAACGGTAGAATTTTAAACCTCCTATCCCGGTAACGCTACAATTCTTATCCTATTAAAGTATATTATTAATATAATATATAATAAATACTAATACAATTGTTAACTTATTTTTAATATCTATTATAATATTTTGGTCTAGGGGTATTAAATAACCTATTATATTAATAATAACATCGAAATTAAAAGTATACGGTCTAAGAACAATAGGAAAGATATTAGCATTCTTAGAACGATTTCTTAATAGTAATTCAATTGGCGATTAATATATACCTATAACCGACCGCCGGGCATTACAGTAAATATTAAAACTATTAATAAAAATAATAACCGGGCAATTTAGAATATCTAGTCTAAAATTATTTATTTTATCCTAATATTACTCGAAAATTTCCCGGCTATAAATCTTAAATTTAAATTAGGTACGTAGAGGTAATATCTATACCAAAGGAATAATCTTTCTATCGGGAATGTCGTTATTAGACCGGTTTCTACCTATAGCCTTTTTAATCACCCGGGTCCTCTATAAAGTACATTTAACCAAATAATGCCCTTTTTTCCTTAGGTTTTCGGGTATAGTACTATATTTTCGAAAAAACTTCTTGGGCTTCTTTTTCTTCTTCTTTAAAATATCGATTAGTAAACTTAAGTCGTTCAATATATTACCGTTGAAAAAATCCATTTATACCGGAGTAAAGTTATTAGCTAAATATTAAGGAATTTAATATTCTTATTCTAAGCGTAATATTAATTTATATAATTTAAATTTTATATTTTTATTGATTTAAGCCCCAAAGCTAACGCCCGGGTATTTTTCGTCGATATTGTTAATTATTAGGCATTTTTATACTATAAAAGTGATTTCGCTTATATAATTTACGAAATCGTTAGTATAATTTTTGCCGATAGCTTTAATACGGCCGATATGGAGCATATAGTCTATATACTTAATAGGTAGTCTATATAGGCAATTAAAGTTAGCGACGTCGTTAAAATAACGGAAATAAATAAAATCCAACGGGAAGATAGCTTTACTAGTATCTTCCGAATTAGTTCGATTATTTCTAATAAAGTAAGCGCATTTATTAAATATCGTACATATAGAACTTGACTAGTACTAAGTATAGTATAATTCTATTAGGTTATTAACTAAGTACGCTATACTTTTATATATTTTAGCAGTGGTATTAAAATTTAAAAAGGCCTTAAATAATAACTTCGGGTCTATAAAATACAACGGTACCGGGATTATATCTAAATCCTCATTTAATTCTTCGGTTATTTTAATAGATTTAAATCCTATTATATTGTACTATTATTATTATTATTGTTACTATCTTTGCCTAGCCTTTTCCCGCTTGCGATTAGCCGAATCGGTTTTTATTTTAAATATTTATAAAAGTATTTAAGTAACCCGTATATTTAATAATAGCAACCTTTTTTCGATCCTCCCTTTCAATATTTTAACTTATTTTGGTAGTAATTAAATAGTTGGGATTAGTTTGCCGTCTTATTTATATAATATACCTAATATTTATAATAATATTATATATTAATTACGAAATATACGATTAGTATAGGCGTATAACCCCAGAGCTAGTTGGAAAGTCGAAAGTTCCGTATACTAATTATAGTAGTAATAGATTAAAGTAGATATATCTATAAGGCCTTCGGCGGGCTTAGGAATTTCGGTGACAGCCGGTTATTATTCATCCACCTAAGTATTAATGAGATCTTTATTAATAAAGTCTTCGTCGAAGGGGATAGTGTCAGGTTCTTGGTCAAAGTCCCGTTCGGCATATTCTAGATTAAGATGTAGTTGGTCTTCGTTAAATCCAGCGGGTAGGGTATTTATATCGTAGTTTTTACTATCGATTATTAAGTTTACGAATCTAATTCGAAGCATAGCATTCTAGTCGATAGCGCCTATACTAGGTTAGTAATAAATACGTAAGATATAGCTAATATTAAACTCACTTTTATCCTCATCCTCCTTATCGTCTTCTTCTTTATTATTCTCGTCCTCCTCGGCGCTAAACATAGTCGAATCGTTATCGAATAGTAGGGCATAAAAATCTACATAACTTGGCGATCTTTGGCGTTATTATTCTTGGTCTGGCAAGTCAGGGATATTACGAGGTACACTACGACTGCTATAGCCGATTCTAAATAGTATTTCGTCGAAGTCAAGCCGAATGGGGCCCGCACGAACAAAATGCTTGGGCACTCGAGGGCCAAGTATTTTGACCAGGTGCCCTATCTAAGGCTATCGTCGGATTGAGGGAGGGGGGGGTTCTTGGCTGCAAAGGGGAAGTTATAAAGAGGAAGAAGTTAAAAGAATTGCAAAGGGGAAGAAATTATAAAAACGAAGAAGATAAGTTTCAAATTAAATCTAATTCACTATTTCCCCACTACGTCACACGACTGTTCTCAAGATTCTTATCTAGCAAACAAATAAATAAACAATAGAGCATATAACCATATATAGGTACTATATAACAATAGAACCGGCAGGCAGTTCATCTGAAATATAACCTGCAATCTCTCCTTATTATATTGTAGTATATAGAATGTTTGCTTCTGAGATCAATAAGTTACGACGTCTCGTTTGTTTGTTGTATACAGTAGATGAGGAGTTAACTTACCCACACGCACCAGTTTCCTACATGTACGCACCCCCACATTAAAATATGGGGCTTTTCAGCTGATGACACCTGACATTGAAAAACCCGTTTTTCCCCGCTAAATCTCGTATTTTAAATGACACGCGACATCCCCTCTAACACCGCT
Organism: Neurospora sp. CHS-2018b; assembly: GCA_009806015.1. NCBI lineage: Eukaryota > Fungi > Ascomycota > Sordariomycetes > Sordariales > Sordariaceae > Neurospora > Neurospora sp. CHS-2018b. Next base: position 871,342 of record RAOV01000004.1, read on the forward strand.
AAATTTCGTGCACCTTTCAAGACTTTCGAACTTAGCGATTTCAGTAATATTGGCACCTCTCCAGCACCCAACACCAGCACCCAACACCAGCACCCAACACTCTACTGGGTAGAGAGAGCTCGAGAAGCACAGCAAAGGCGGGCAGGAGGGGAGGAGGCTGGAGGGGAGGCACCGGTTGAAATATCATCATCTGAGCTATCTGAGCTTTCTGAGCTCTCGTCTTCTGAGCTGTCAAATGTGAGCATTTAGAAATACACGCTGTCTTGAACCCCTCAACACCATGAAAGTATCGCCAGATTGTCGCTGTCACATTTGCTTGCCCGCTGAAGATCGAGATTTACTGGGGATTTACTGGATGCTTCAAGACATTGCAAATCATGATTTTCACGGCTAAAACCAGATAAATTACATGACAGCTGCTATATATGTGGGGGTGCGTACATGTAGGAAACTGGTGCGTGTGGGTAAGTTAACTCTAGATGAGATTAAGTAGATGACCAGATGTATGTAAGTCCTAATAGATGCCTGGTTCCTATTGGCTGCCCTATTTCTATCCCCCTGCTAAGACGGGCTGTATTCACCGGCATTGTAGCCCTACAAGCGTTAGACCCCAAATGCGGGCCCAGACGCGGGTCTAGACGCGGGGCCCAGATACCCCTGCCCCACCACGAACTGCCTTTAAGACCCACAAGGTAGCCTTATCGAGTAGATAAACATGCGAAACACCATTACCAACATTAATACCATCATTATTTACTAGCATTAACGAACACTACCCCGCTATTTCATCTGGTCTTTCACCGCAAATATATAGAATCTTCAAAGCACTAGCGATACGGCAGAATGGAAGGCAATAGAATAGAAGGCGGTAGAATACTGCCCCGCGGCCATACAAATCGTCAACCCTTCAATCTTCGTCTCTAACTTCTACTCCTCTCCCAAACTTCTTCTTACAATTTTACTATAGCGATAGACAGGCAGTTAGACTACCGCGTACAGCAAGCTAGATCAACGTCGATTTTAATTATAGTAATTATTTAAAACGCAAGCCTTTCTATCGTAAGCCTCTCTATTATAAGTATTTGTCGCAAAATTTCCTATCGCAAGCCTCAATCGCGAGACCTTCTTGTCGCGAGACCTTCTTATCGTATCCTTCCTGTCGTATCCTTCTTGTTACAAGGCTACTTATTACAAAACTTCCTAACGGGTATCAGTCTACCTTCACCGTGAGTATATATCTACCTAATATTGGTTACCATCGACTAACTTATGCTAAATGCCTGGTAAGGGTAGAGCGGGCGCCCGCGGTGCTTCGGCCAAGAAAGGCCGGAATAATAGACCTTTCCCCGATGCCGACGACGATGGCCTGGAGGATCGCGAAGACCAGTCACCAAGAGATGAGAACGTAGAGGAAGAAGAGTTTAGTGACTTCGATAATTAGCGCCCCAAAGCCCCTGCCAATAATCCCTTGACTATACCGGTAGTTAATCCCTAGCGTGCTATTACTGGTCATTTATAGGTCCTTCAAGGATAGGGTTAAGTAAGTAAACCTAGGCCTCCCTCAATTAATCGATTTAGACTTAATTCTAACTTCTATTAATTAGTATCGCTATGCCTCGTTACCCTATTATATTGGTAGTAATCGGACCGTTCCTATAAGACGTTATATTAAATCTAATACGACTATATCGACCGATCCCCTTCAAAAAGACAATCAACTACAACCAATGAACGTAACATTATATGGCCGTTACAATATTCAATAATAATAATAGGGCATATTTACCACCCTACAAGGATAAACCATACGACCGGGATAGGGATAGGGTCAGGGTTAGTTTATACCCTAGGGATTCCGAGGCTAGTTCGTTCCCTAAAGTTATTAAAATGCTATGCCCCCTCAAAGCTTCCGAGGTAATCGAGGTAGAATACCCCCCCAAGGTTTTCGTGGTAGTCGAAGTGCTATGCCTCCCCCCCAAGGTTTTTGTAGTGGTCGAAGTGCCATACCGCCCGCCCAAAGTCTTCGAAGTCGAAATAAAGGTGCCATACCTCCTCCTCCTCCCCCCCCTCCCCAAAGACAATAATAACGTTACTTCCAAAGGCAATAATCGAGAAACCTTCTACGAAATAACCAGAATATGGCTGCCACAGAGGATTCTTTGGACAAAGGACTCGATAATTTGCTAGCTATAGCTTAATAATTGAGGTATTAAGATTAGGCTAATAAGGGGGTTCCAACTACTCTACCGGCTATAACCACTAGTTCATCTACACCTACCGTCACTACTGCTGGTGCAACCTCTGCGCGTATTGCATCTACACCTGCTGGAACCGCTGCTGGATTATAAGCTCCTCGTACTAGTGTTCGTTCACCTACACCTGCCGGAACCGCTGCTGCTGGTTCAACTCCCGCTTATACTACTAGCTATAGTTCTAGAGGTGCCGGTAGAGACTCCAATAGAGGCCAGACCAGTCACACCAGTTATACCGAGTATATAGGAGAGGATAACGACCATTCGGTATTAGGGCTCGAAGCTGCCTTTAATATTAATTTTGCCGCCGATGAGACTTAGTCCTAGTATGGCTCCTAACCCCATTATAGCTCCCAATCCTATTATAGCTCCCAATCCCATTATAGCTCCCAATCCCAGTCTGGTGGTGGCAACCGGTCCCACTCCCACTATAGCTCCCAGTCCCATTATAGCACTTAGTATAGCAGCAGTGTGTATGGTGGTGGTATGCCTTATAGTTCTTAAGGTTCTTAGGGCTAGTTTCCCTAACCCAACTGGCCTTACTAGGGCGGCGATTACTAGTGTAACGAATATAGCAATCTATTCGATGTATATAGTAATCTATGTGACGAATATGGTAATTTATATGGCGGTCCTCAATATAGCGGTCAATTTCAGCATGGCATGGCGGCTATGATGAATATGGTAATCTATATGGCGGGCAATTTCAACATGATGGCCCTCAGCATGGCGCCCAGTTTTTCCCACCCTAGACACCCGGTGGAAGTCGTTATTCTCAGTTAGGAAACCGTGGCCAGTCGGGAAGCCGTAGCGAAGGCAACAGATTTGGGGAGCTAGTTATTAACGACCCCAACCAACGCCGACTCGAAGATAGGTTTCCTAAGTACTTCTTCACCCCCACCCGCGCCAATCTAATGTCCTTGAAGGAAATAGGTGCACCCTCCCGTATAGAATACGACCCTATCGATGCTGATATTCTAGAATTGGAAGTAAGCATTATGTAATCCGTTCCCCGGGAAGAAACCAAGGAGGTCGTTAATGAAATCTATCGCTAAATGCGGTGGTGTATGTTCGTATATTATTCTAATTGGTTTGCTAATTAGGTTATTAAATAGGTTATACCTAGTATCGATACCCGGATATCTAAATTTCGAAGGCTTCGTATCTACGTTAAAGGTATTTATAAATCCTAGAAAAATAAGTTTTTGTAGGATAAATTACATACCTACTTCGTTACTATAGTTAAGGATTACCCTTAGCTTTTAGAATTCGATTACGATAATACTAATAATCGTTAAATATTCGAAGAATTAATTGAACTATAGATTAATATATATTTTTTCTAGGAAGTATTTTCTTATATTACTCCCTATATTAATTACTATTACGCGAAGAAGTGCTTCACAAATAATACTAACAGTATTGCTAGATAGAATAACAATATGTAACGGTTGACGACAGTCTTATTAAAGGAAATTTAAAATAAGCACTATCGAGAGCCTTAACCTAGGACCTCGCATACGACTTTACAGAGTGTGAGCAAAATAGACGTTAAATTAATATAATATAAATTAATAATCTAATTAACTTTAACGAAGGTTAATAGGATAGGTACTCTTATATAATATAGACGGCTCGACCGAGTAGTCCTATATTCAATAAAGCGTATGCTAAGATAGAGTAGGGTATTTAAATATCTACCTAGAATATTCTATAATATTTCCCCTTCAATAAAAGGAGAAGACTACCTACTATTTACTAAAACTATTATTAAATATAAATATAAAAATAAAAACTATTGCTTTCCTTATTATTACTATATATTCTTTTCTATATCCTATATTAACTTTAACTACCGAAATTATTTTTAATAACCAAAATATTCTAATATAAAAATTAAATAATAATAAGCAACCAAAGCGGATAACTATAATTAAAAGGATTATTAGTAGTAGCGATAATGCTATAAACGAATATTAAAACTATCTTCCTCTACGTCTATCTTATTTTCCTCAAATATAGGAGGCTCCTAACGAGTATATTTACGACCGAACGGCGATTTATCTTCAACCTAATTGCTATAAAGACTAAAGTAATGTAAGGAATAATAACTTAATAAAATATAATAGCGAAAGGCAAAATAAATTGATATAGCGTTGAATTTACTAAAAAATAGTATTATATTATAGGAGCCGCGGGGAAATATACTGCTAGACCGAATAGTATAAATCGAAGAGAAGGTCGGTATAGTATTATATTAAATATTACGAATTGTATTACTGGGCAACGGAATATAACGAAAGTGAATTTTATGTAACTTATTAAATTCCTTTCAAATTCAATTTAATTTATTGCGAAGATTATCTATAATAATAGCCTAATAATTATTAGTATCGTTAAATTAACGAATTTATTATTTAAGAGTAGTTACGACCGTGGCAAAAATAATATTAGGGTCGACAATATAAGTAGGTTAAGCGTTGGAAGTATTAATTACGATAGTAACTTTGCAAATAACTTTACGTACCGGAAACTTTAATATAGCTAACGTAATTAGGCTAATCTAAGTATAATAAAAGTAGCTTAAGTAGGCTAGTGAGCCGCTAATTTACTTAAAAAGACCGTTAATGTAATTAAAGTACTATAGAGCTAATAAATTTACTTACGTCGGAATATTATAAATATAAATATTGTTATTTTTATTACGTAATTCTAATATTTTATTGAACTTAGCTTTAATACTGCGGATGAATTAATATTATAAAAAAATATAATTATTTTTAGGGTAATTGCGATAGTATTTATCATCTTCCTTAATATATTTCTAAATGATTTCTTAAATACTCGTATGTAATTCTTATATTTTCTAATTAATTTTAATACTAAACTTAACGCAATTTTCGTCGAAGGAATTAATAGCTTCCTTAAATTTGGGGTAAACTTTACTTTTAATAGTAAAATTATTTTCGGCAACGTTAATTTTAGCGTAAACTTCCGTTATATAGATTATAGGTTTATGGATTCGCTTAATAAGAGTCGGTTTAATATTAATAATTTCGAATAAAATCGGTTAAGTATTAATGGGAGTAAGGCGTAAATTTCCTAATACTCTATTAATAAAGAAGTCTAATAAGCGCTACTCTTACTAATCTAAAAAATAGTAGCCCTCGAAAGTAATAATATAGCTAATAAAATTAATAACTTTAATACTAAAATTAACGTTAATAATACGCTAATAAATAATATTAGAAGTAAATTTAACCTCTACTATTTAACTATGGTAAAATATAATATCGCCGACTAGGACCGGAATTAATAGAATTAAATTGAAGCCTTCTTTATTGGTAGAATTAGGCTATATTCGTATATTATTATTATTAACGGAGTTAGCGATTTAATTCTACTAATTATCGTAGTTACCGCTGGAAATAAATAATGCGGGTAAAAGTATTAATAATATAATAATAGTAAGGTAATTAAAATTGCCGTTGAAAATTTGCGAAATCGATTAGTCGAAATCGATTTAGATACTAGTACGGTTAATAATATTATAGAGAACCGAAATAAATTTATTGTTGTGTAGTATAAATAAGTAATTAATTGTTATAATAGGTACTTAATAATAATCTGTTTCTACGACTTTAATATTCTTAATTAAAATACCGTTTAAATTATATATTTTAGAGCTAGAAGGGATACGACTAACTGGGTTATATAAGCTAACTAAATTATTTAATCTATTAATACGATTGATAATAAATTGAATAAGCGTATATTAGAAGAAGATACGTAAATATTAATCGTTTATAGTAGTAATTCGATTAATAATAAATACGGATATAATAATATATATATTATTAATGCCTAAACTAATTACCTTATAATTTAAACCGTTTAAATAATAATGGTTAAGGTATATTGTAATATTAGCTAAAATCAAGAAATGTAGGTTTAATTCTAAAGTAAGGGGAGTTAAAGTGCGATTTTAAATTAATATACGTAAATTACTGTTAAAATCGCTATTAATAATCCAAATTGTAAAATTGTTGATAAAGTCGTAGTTAGGGGGCGCCTAATTTATTATATTGTCCTATATAATAATAAGTCGTTTATTAATATAAATAAAAAGTATAATAAATTAAATAATAAAGGGATTTACTATAATGCTATAAGGTTGTAAGGATAAAGTAGGTTATAAGAGGTTAATAAAGTAAAAAAGAAGTTTTAGAAGGAAGGAAGGAATTTAAATTATATAAAAAAGTTATATATATATTAAAACTTCTCGACCCTACCTTAAATTGCTTGCCGGGGAAGCTATTTACCCTATATAACCGTACTTATTTAAATCTAGTAGCCTTATATACTAATGTTCTACCTAAATAAAATAAAAGGAAAAGCGATAGAATTGTAAAATAAAAGTAATATATTATAGGCTAGTAATATTAATTAATAATTTTATTAAAATTAGGAGCTTAAATGAGCGATAATTTAGAAATTTTAATAAATTATAAATAAAAACTAAAATAAATATAAAATGAAAAATATAGAAAAAAGAAAATACTTTTAAACCCTTCTAATTTTCCACTTCCTCCCTAGTTTTATTAAAAGGAAATTAGTACGTCTATTAAATCTAACCTACTATTGTCCGGGTTAACGATTAATTTGCTAAATTACTTTCCTATAAATACCCCTAAACGGCAATTCTAATAAGTATTCGTTTTCGAATTCTTTTACCTTCTCCTTTAAATTCCTTATAAACTCTATACGCAATTCCTATATATTATTTTTATTCTAATAACCAATTTACTTAATAAAATATTTAATATTAATAAGACTTTAGTTTCTAACGACCAAACCTTTAACTTCCTATTCTTTTTAACTATTAATCTTAATAGGTTTAAGCGGAGGAACTTCTCTTTTAAAAGGATTAGGGCTTTAAATTAGCTTATAAAGGTATATAATAGAAATTACTGGGTAAGTACGTTACAAGCCGGGTAAATTAAATTTATAAACTAAAGGACTAATTTTCTTTAAGATTTTATAAGGACCTATACAATTTATTAACTATTTACTCTTAGGACTACCGGGTAAATAATAACTTTTATTAAATTATATATAAACTTTATCCCTAACTTCGAACGTAATTGGAAAATGCTTGGCGTTATATCTCTCTTTAACAGCTATACTAGCCTTATTAATAAATTCGGTTACTTCGAATTAATATTCTTAATATAATAGAGCTAGTAATTCGATTATAATCGCCTCTTTTATATTAAGGACGAGAAGATTGAATACGGCCCGAGGTTTAAATCCGTATACTAGTTCGTTAGGTAATAACCTAATAGTAAATTAAATAGTATTATTTAAATTATACTATAGAGCCGTTAATATTAATGTTTAAGGGAGAGTATTAGTAGCGTACTATATCCGAATTACTAATTCTACGATTTAATTAGTACATTCGGATTAGTCGTTAATTTAGGCGTAATAAGCTATAGAAAATAGTAAATTAATAGCCAATATTTCGAAAATACTACGGTAAATACCGGAAACGAACTTTAAATTACGATTACTAATAATAGCAATTAATAAACCCTAATTATAGAAATATAAAGTTTAAAGTAAAACTTTAGCTTATTTACGCGTACTATATATAGAATAATTTACTAATAATAGTACTTTCTTATTAAATTTACAAATAATACTATATATAGTATTAAATTCTTCGTATTTAAAGAGAGATTATATAATATAAGCGGATTTAACGGTCGGTATATTAATAATAAAATTTATTATAATAGTATAAAATAAATACGGGAATATTTAAATAAGTAGGAGTTCGCTAAGGGTTAATTATTAGTCGTATTGATTTTAACGGTATACCTTATAATATTTAATATATTTCCGAACTATCTAAATTTTCTATTCTATATAAAATTAAAATAAGTCGTCTATTATCCTATTTATACCGAAATAATATTTTTTATTATATATTAATTTTAATATCTTTTATATATACGAATGAGGGATATAAAAACGTTGTTTATTTTAATAATTAATATAGTAGAAAAGGCTATCTTCGAATAAATAAGGGCCGGCGGGTAAATTAGGTCGTTTACTTAAGTAATATATATAAATATAATTTAATATATTAGCCTTTTTAATTAATTAGAGAATTCTATTATATTTAAAGTTGGAGGGGTATACTTCGATTAATTATTGCTGGAATGCGGGGGTAATAACCGGTAAAATTATTCGGGTATTTAGAGAAATTTCTATATATATATAAAAGAAAGTATTAATATTGTTTAAATAATTGAAATTATATAAATTAGCGAAATAAGATTAAATATCGGCGAATTTATTAGAAATATTATTATCGTTAGCGGGTTTAACGGTAGGTAATTTTAATAAGGCGTTCGGGACGATGTTTAAAGGGCCCGGGATATAGAAAATATTTAGGTTGAATTATAATACTTAATTAGTAGCGTTAATAAATTTAAAATTAATTTTAATTAAGTTTATCGTCTGTAGGGAAGTATATTTAATAATATTAGTAATAGATGCGTAATTAGTAATAATATTTATATAATATTTGTTAAATTAGATTATTTTCTGTAATTTCTAGAAAGTTTAAATAATAATTACGATCTTTATTTCCGTAGAACCGTATTTCTTTTTAGTAAAAATTATTAATTTTAATAGAAAGTAAATTAGTTTAATTATAATTAATAGAATTTTATTTATATTAGGAATAAATTCACCGTCCTACGGGCATTTGAATTAAAAAGTGTAAACCCTATATATTATATTGCTAGTATTAGTTTTAATAAATAAAGCGTCGCCTTTAACGTAATAAAATATATAAGCCTAATTATATAAATTTTCCTATATAACGCGAAAAGCTTCGAATTCTTCCTTAGTCGGTACGAATTTTATTTTTAACGTATAAATTTTCTTTACTTACTTTATCGAATTTAATTTTAAATCTCCCTCTTTATACGTTTATTTAAGTAATTCGGTTTTCTTACAGTTAAATAATTCCTCTTTTATAGCAAACTAAAGTATTCTTCTACGGATTTATCCAATTATTTTAAAATATATTTTTAATACGTTAAAAGTATTAAGGAAGCTAAGTTTTTAGAAAGCTTTAATCTTATTTTCGGTACGGGAAAGCTTTTCGCCGTCGATAATATTATTAAATAATTATATAGAGGGGTAGGCTACAAACGATTTATTAGCGTTAATATAGATATAATATTTATTAAATAGGTTTATTATAATATTAATGTATTTTAAGTATTCCTTTTTAATATTATTAAAAATAATAATATTATTAATATAAGCGCGAATAAATAAGCGATATTCGAAGAATAATCGGTTTATAAATTTCTATACGAATATAAGAGAATTTTTAAAACCTATAAAAATAATGTTAAATTATTCGAAACCTCTTGGGTTTATTACTATTATACGGTTATAATATTTGATAAAAATGGGTAATTAATAGAAAAAACCGGCGGCGTTAAAGATAGAAAAGAATTTTTTACTAATTATAGTGTTAATAATATTTTCCTAATTGGGTAAAGGATATATATCGGGAATAGTAATACTATTAAAAGGGCGAAGATCGATAATTGTACGGCCTTTTTCGACTCCGTTGACTTTTTTTTAAATAATAAATATTAAGTATGTAATAAAAATAGGTTATAATATAAATACTATTTTGCCCTAAGCGTATATTTTGTTGTACTTTTTATTAAGAAATTCGTAGTTTCTTATTTTAAATAAGTAGGATTTAATAATTCGTTACTAATTTTATTAACCATTAATGAAATTAATATGTATTTTATCCTTTTCTTTTATAGGTATAATCCTTCAATTTTTAAAAACGTCGATATATTTATTTAAGAGGCTTTTAAATTATTAAATAAATTCGGGATCGGTATTATAAATATTAATACCTACTTCGGAAGGAATGGATTCGATATTAGTAGGCTTAGTAAATCCGTAGGAAGGAATTTCGAAGGTATTCTTTCGGATTATAGTTTCCTTATTATCTTTAGTAAATTCGTTAATATATATAGCGTATTACTTAAGTATAAGACCGGTTTAGATGATTACGTTTAAATATATTACGTTTAAGGCGTTTAAAAATATAATTATTTCGATAATTTTAAGTAACGGGCGTATAATTATACTGATTCGAATATTTGCGAGGATAAAAAGAATATTATTAAATTAATTTAAGTATAGAACTATTTTAAGGGTTTTATTATTTACCATAGCGTTTAGTAAATAAGGATATTAAGCGTAAAAATTATAATTAGGACGTTTATTTTATTAATATTAATTATTAAATTGGGCGCTATATTATATTGGGAATATTCCCGATTAATTACTTATAAGGATCGTATCCGATTTAGCGAATATTTTGGTAATTAAAGCGTCCTTTCTTACTTTTTCCTTTTTAAAAAAGACTTTTCCTTATACTTTTATACTAAATACGGATCTAAAAAAATATAGAATAATATTGAAGTCTAATTTTATACTGTAGTAACGAAGAAAATCGGTTCTTAATAAAATATTTGGGCTTAATTCGTTAATAATTAAAATGGATATTTAAAAATAGCTATTAACTTTAATACTATTTACCTTTCCTTCTATATAAAAATTAAATTTAATAATAATATTAATAACTATTTTTAAATTAATTCCTTTTATAACGTTCGGCGGGACTAATAAATATCGAATATTAAATAAAAATCGTTTAATAAATATATAATTTACTACTATTGATAAATAGTCCGAATTTAAATATACTGTTATAATGGGCGTATTAAAATTCGGTTTAATATTTACCTATAAATAGGAAATTATTTTCCTTAAATTTATCTTTCTATTTCGTAAAGTAATATCTAGGATTATTTCGATTATTTACCCTTCTATAAAAATGAGTAAATAATATTAGCTTTTATACTAAACTTCCGATAATTTAAATTTCCGTCCGTTTACTAATATTAGTAATTTTAATTTGATAACCGCTTCCCTTATTTTATCGACCCGATTTAGAATTGCCTAAAAGCTCCCGGGGGTTATTATTTAATTTTTAAACGAAGGATTGGACGACCTATAAAATACTTAAGTTAACTTTAAATAGTTAAGAATTACTATAAAATTTAAATCGGATAATAGATTTAATAATAAGGATATTATATAATCATCGCAATTGGTACTTTTAATAGGAATAATATTAATAATAACGGTTAGAGGCGAAAATAGCGTAGTCGGCGGAATATAATTTTTTAGAATATTGGAAAATACAATATTAAGGGAAGCTAAATAACCGGTAAAATAAATAGAAGATTTATTATTATATTTAAGGGCGGAAATATTTATATTAAATTCAATTATTTCTTCTTTAAAATCACCTATAAAATAGTAACTTTTGTTCTATAAGTAGTAAACTTTATCTTTAATATCGGAATCGTTTTCGAAAACGGTCGCAATATTAATATAAGTATAATGGCTATTTTTAAAAATCTAATATTTTACGAATTTCTTACCCTAATAATACTAACGATTATTATTATTATTCGAATGGTCGCTATTGTATTTATTAAATTTATTGCCAAATTTTTTAAATCCCCTATTATTAAAATAAAATTTTCTATTACCTCTTTTAATAAAATTATTATTAGAAGGCTAAAAGCTCTTCTTAAAAAAAGGCTTACTTTTATCCCAATTTCCCTAAAAATTAGAATAAATAGCTATTATAGTATTAAATCCTAAAAAATCGATATTATTATTAATAGCGAAGTAAATTAAGCGAAGACCCTTAAAAAAATTAATAAACTTACTATAGATAAATATAGCTTTTATTTTAACCTAAATAATATAATTATTAAAGTTAACGTTCTAATTAGGCGGGGCGTAGTAAAATTATAATTTAGGATACAAGGCGTTCTATAATTGTATATATAATTAAAATTCATTAATATTTCCCTATATTCGAATATATTAGAATAATTCTATAGAATAATTGTATAGGGCTAGGTCGCTCTTCTTATATAACTCGATAGTAAATTTATAGGTATTTAATTATTATTATACTATATAAAGTTTAATACTAAAAATGTATTATAAAGCGTAAATAATTTTACCGAAATTATTATAAAATTTAAAACGTTCGTCGAAAGAAAAAGTATTAATTTATTAAAAAAGGGCGGCATTATATAATAATTATTAGAAATTATTTAAAATAATTTTGCGATAGTAGGGGTTGCGGTAAATTATTTCGGTTATAATATTAACGAATAAATAGTAATGAATATAAATATTAATTTTATTATTAGTATAAACGCTTCGCTTTTTCTTATCTACGTTTATATTAAGATAGAACGCCCCGACGTTAAATACTTTCTATTAAGTAACTTTATTATTATTATTAAAAATCGGCGTAGAAGATCGGTCGCTAATTCTATTAAATATATTAACCAAAATATTATTACGGATTTTAAAATCCTTAATACGGCTATATAAATTATTAAATATTTAATTAAGGGCGGTAATATTTAATATACTATCGTTATTAGCTTTAGCCAATTAATAAAAAGTATTGGAAAATATATTTATAAAACGAATTGAAAATTATTAAGTAGCGATAGGCTAATTACTTTAGCGGAAGGATAAATAAGCGGGAGGAATTTAAATAAGCGTAGCGTAAATAGGAATAGCCTAAATAGAAGGAATTTAGGCCGGATAAATTAAAGGAAGTATATTAAGTAGTTAAATTTAACGAATATATTATTTAATTTAACGAGCCTATTTTTCGGCTTCTTCTTTATTAACCGGAGATCGTTCCTATTCGGTAAATTCCTTAAGGGTTATTTATATAATTTAATTTAAAATTTAGCGGCCGGTTATAAGTAGAATAAAATTATAAATAAAATTATTACGTTTAACGGTAAAACGAGGTTAGATCGGTAAGGGTTAGCGATTAATATAATTAATTTAAAGATTTTTTAATTAATTAGCGATACTAGCGGTATTACGTAAATCCCTAACGCTAGTTATTATAGTATTATTGGTTAAACTAAATAGACTTATAATATACTAAAGTTAATTTAAAGTAAAATTATTGGAATATTAAGCGGGCGGACGTCGAATAATAGCCGGAGCAGCTAAAGTAAAGCCGGACTTTACGTTATTTTAGGTAAGGTATAAAGTATTTTAGACCGGATAGATAAATTGAATTAATATTTTATCGGCTATTATATTATTTTAAATAAAGTATAAAGTATTTTAAATTAGATTAATGAAATAAATCGGAAATTTATTAGTTATCGTCGGCTTGGATTATTCGAAAATTCGTTCTTACTACTATTATCGGACGAATTGTACTAATATTTCCATTTATTTTATATTCGTAAAATATTTAGTAGTAAAATTAGTTATAAATTAATTAGTAAGGTTGGCCGTAGTTTTAATAATAGAGTTTATACGGGAAAGGATAAATTCTATAGGCGAGAGGGGACGACGGTAAAATTAATCGATTTAAAAAAATTATTCTATTAGAATAAGTAGTAAGGAAGGCGGTATAAGAATTTGAAAAGGATTTATAAGAGGCGGTACGTTAACTATTTTAACGGTATTAGAGAAATTGTTAAGTAAAATTTGGGAGTTAGCGATAGATATGTTAATATTATTTATATTAAGAAGAATTGGTATTTCAATAGTTATTTTAACGGTTTTATTAATTACCTTAAATTAAATAGCGTTTTTAATAATTTTTAGCTCCTTAATATACTATTGCTAGTGCTTTTTTTTAAACTAAGAAGTAGGACTATCCTTTTCCTTAGGGAAAGGCTAAATTTAACGTCCCTTAAAGGGGTATTTGGCGATAAATTGATAGTATTTACGTAAAATCTACTAGACTTCCTTGTCGGCTACGTTTATATCGACGATTTAGCTTTTATTATAAATATCGTTTCTAATATTATTAACCCAATTTCTTTTAATACGGATTTGGCCGTTATTATTAATACGAAGCTAGGCGGCTTCGATAAGAAGTTCGCCGGCCTCCGGTTGAAGACGTTCTTTATAGTAAAGTTGAATTTAAATTGTGGTAAACTTGTAAATTTATTGTACCTTATTAGTTATATTATTATCCTAGAGGTCAAAAGCCGTTTGGGGGGTAGCGTTATCGTCGTTAGACATCGTAGGGGTAACTTTAAAACTTAAAGGAATAGTAAAAGAATTGTAAAGAAGGGGGGTTTAAAAGAGTAGGATGGGTAGGTACTTAATTTAAGAGGGTAAATTTGAATAAGTAGTAATAAATTTAATAAATTGTTATTAGACCTAACGAAATAAAGATAAAATTTCCCCCTTAGCGAAAGGAAGAGATAAAAAAGATATAAAATAAAGAATAATAAGGTCGATTTTAATTCTAAGTTATAGGTACTACTTATTACGCGAAGAAGTATTTTATAAATAATACTAATAGTATTATTGGACAAAATAATAATACGTAACGGCTAACGATAATTTTATTAAAGGAAATTTAAAATAAATATTATTGAAAGCCTCAACCTAGGACCTCGCATACGACTTTATAGAGTATAAGTAAGATAAACGTTAAATTGATATAATATAAATTGATAATCCAATTAATCTTAACGAAGGTTGATAGGATGGGTACTTTTATATAATATAGATGGCTCGACCGAATAGTCCTACATTCAATAGAGCGTATGCCAAGATAGAGTGGGGCATTCAGGCATCTGCCTGGAATATCCCATAACAATTACTAAGTTACTTTTAGAAACAAGGAGGATTTACCTTTCTTCTACTTTAAAAGCGTTATTATCGATTTGGGTATTATAGTTTATAGGGTTATCCAATCCGAGAAAGAATTAAATCGAGGTCGTAGTCCGGGGACTGGTTTGGCCAAAAAAAAGGACGAAAATACTAGGACCGAATACTATAATATATTCGATAGCTTGGCGTTTTACCGAGCGTTTATCGAGGTGGATAGGGGTATATTTAAAGAACTACCCTTCGAACTTATTGTTCTATAGGCTATTTAAAATAACGTAGATTTAGAAATTCTAAAACGTTCTATTACCCGTAACCCTCCCCCCCTTCGGCGGGTACATAACCCGAATCCATAGTAGGCAATGCCCTTATATGCTCCTAGCGGTGGCCAACCTAGTGGCCAACCTGGCGGTCATCCTGGCGGTGGCCAACCTAGCGGTGGCCAACCTGGTGGCGGCCAACCTGATGGCGGTCATCCTAGTGGCGGTAATACCGTTGAGAGGGTATTGTAAAAAGCACAGTATGTGTGTTGTTTGAATGTGTATAAATTGATGATCTGGAAAAGAATCCAAAGAGGGGAGCTCGCGCGCGGTCGAAGACCTTAAGCATGCGCGAGCCTTATCTAATCTATAGGACCCATATAGGTAGGGACGCGACCGCGGGGTCGGGTTAATTAACCCAATAGAGGCAAGCATATTTTAGGCCGCCAAGTACCACTTATTAAATTAATATATAATAACGGTAGCAATACTGTTCCGGTATTAAATCCCGGCCGCGAAAGAGAAATACTATTAACCTTAGTAATAATTAATATATATATATATATAAATACCCTCACTTCTTCTTAGGCCTTAAATTCCTTCCGTAGGAGGGTATCTCCTTCCTAAACTCGTTTTCTATTAATACTTCCTCTATAAAGCGTACCTTCTTATAACCCTTTTTAAGTACTTTATCCGTAAACGCACGTCTTCCTTTACGACGTTACTAATATTCCTTTAATAATTCTTAAGTATTATTTAGCTCCTCTTCGGGTAATTATTTATTACGCTCATACCCAAATCCAATTTATTTAACCAAATATTTTTAACCTCCCGTTTTACTATTTACCTTATAATTTAATATTATATCTATTTCTTACTCTCCTTCGTCGTTAGAATCGATTTAATTATCTTCGATAGGGCCGGGCGGAGGTTAGGTCCGGTTGAAGGGATCGCTTCCTTAGGGTACTCCTTTAAAGTACGCTATTAAAATTACGGGGTAAATACTAGCCATTTCTAAGGGAAATTCGAATTTATAAATAAATTTATTTACGCGCGCTATTATACGAAACGGGCCGGTATATTATTAGGAGAATTTCCTAAATAAACGATTAGGTAAATAATATTCTTTATATAGTTTTAATAATATTTTATCTCCTACTTAAAATTTACGAAGTAAGTATCTACTATTGTATCGCTTTTTAGCTTTAATTATAATAAAGTCTATTATTAATTGAACGTCTTCTTTGAAATTATCTTTTAAAGTTTTATAATTACGTATAATATTAGGAGCGTCCTTTTTAACGATTAAGTCTAACGGACTTAGAGGTTTAAAGCCGAAGAATTATTTGTAAGGTAACGATTTAATCGGTTTAAAATAGGTATTATTAAAATTCTATTAAAAATTGGGTAATAATTTTACTTAATTGGATTTAAGGTTTATAAAATAATAGTACTTAATAGCGATCTTTACATCCTAATTATATTATTCAACTAAACCGTTGCCTTAAGGGTAATATATAATTATTATTAATAATTTGGTATTTATAGACGCCTATATACCTTTTTATAGCCTAAATGTAAATTTTTTATCTTTATCCGATATAATTACTTATAATATACCCCAATCGTTTAATAGCAAGTCTTTTATTAAAATTGTACCCTAATTTTTAATTGTATATATCGAATAATTAGAAATAAAGCGAATATACTTAGATATATAATAAGTAACGGGTATTAGGGCGTTAAAGGTATTATATCCTTTTAAGTATTAGGGTATACTTACGGCTAGGACTTCCGGTAGGTCGGTAATAAAGTTTAATATAATTATACGTATAAGTAATATATATTCCGGGTTTATAAGTTAATAATCGCCGGTTATAGCCTCCCTATCGGTATAGTTTAATTAGTAGGCCGGGTAATATTATATATATTCGGAGACTTTGTAAATTTTCTTTACTATAGCGTAATCTTTAAAGTTGTAAAGTATATAGTCTTTACCGAAGTAGTACTTTTCGTTATATACTGCGGCTAGAATTGTTAATACTATTAATTTAGGGATATATAATTGTTTTAATTTATTAGGAGTAATATTATAAAATAGTCCGTCTATTACCTTAAATAGGTATTTAGGGTTTGAAATAACGTTATCGACCTCAAAAGCCTTCCGATAGGACTTAACGTCCTTAATAATAGCTATATACTTAGAGTCCTCCTTATATCCCTGGATAAACCTTTTTTTTATAGTAATACTTATTTATACTTCGGTATAAACGAATTATATTTGATTTAGAATTGGAATTTCGTCCGACTTGCTATTCTTATCCCTTTTAGCTTTTAATTTACTTAGAATATCGGGAACGAAATTAAATTTACTAATAATATAATATACTTAGAAATTATATTAAGAAAGGTAAATAAACGTGTTAATTAGCCGACGATTACTTCTATCCGTAGATGAGGTATTAAAAGTAATTTATTCGTATATACTTTTCGTAGCCGAATAATTAGTAAGAACGATAATAGGGTAATTCGATAAGTATAAGAGGGTTCGTAAATATTTAATTACCTATATTAAATATATAACTTCTATTTCGGAAAGACCGTATCTTATTTTAACCTTATTGAGGGTTTTATTTAGGAATATAATAGGTAATATTTAATTAATTGGGATTACGACGTTAGGCGCTTACTTAAAGCCTTTTTTAAAATAATATAATATTACGCCGTAACCTTTCTCTAAAGAGCCGTCGATCTATAAAAAGGTTTATTTATTAGGGTCGAAATAGTATAGTTTTATTTCTTCGCAAATCGCTTTCTATACTACTTCGAAGGAAATTTTTTCTTCGGGTATAAGTATATATATTATCTTAGCGCAATAGTAAGCTCGCTTCGACGGGTTACCGGCTATAATAGCACTAAATTTACGTCCTACGGCCAATAATTCAACCTTATAATTCTATAATAGTTCTAATATCTTACTATAGTATAAAATTAAATACCTAATAAATTTAGAATTTCTAATATAGGTTTCTAAAGCCTTTAACGTCTCTGGGAATACGAAATTCCGAAAGGCCTCCAATCGCTCCGTAATAGTAATTAAACCTAAAGCGTCTACCCGAAATCCTAGAAGCTCCACGTTAGGGTAGGCAATATAATTCTTTTTAGGTGATAGAACCAAATTACGAAATGCAAAGAGTTTAAAAACCCGGTTAAAGTATTCCAAATACTCCTCTATAATATTAGAAAAAATAATAATATTATTAATGAATATACGATAGAAATACGCTATTGTTACTAATAACTTATTTATAAACTTCTATATGTACGTTAAAGAGTTCTAATAACCTATAAGGACTACGTTTAACTATTTAAAACTATATAGATTAATAAGGGTAAGCCTATCCCTATATAGGGGCTAAATTCTAAACTAATAAAAAAACGTAATAATATTAATAATTGTAATAAATATCTTCCTATATAGTAACGCAATAACTTCGGATTAGAAGGGTAACGGATAATAATCGGGAATAGTAACTTTATTAAAGGCCTTTAAATCGATTACGATTCTACTTTTCTACTAGCCTTTAATAATATACTATACGATAAATACCGGGTAAGCGAATAGAATAGCCCGATTTACCTAATTTATCTTCCTTTATTTATATAGCGCCCCGAATATTTAATTTAATATTTCCCTATCTTTTTTACTAAGGGGGTATAATTTAGCGTAAATATACTAATTCTATTAACCCTTTATTAAAGGAAATTTTATTATATCCTCCTCTTTTATTTTAATAACGTTTCCTTCTTCCTACAAAGTAGGATATTTATTAATTAGTTCTTTTATTTTAGATACGAGTACCGGATCTTGGGTATAGATATAAATACTTCGGTCCGATACCTTTTCTAGGAGATTTACGGATATTTTTAGGCTAAGAATTAATTATTTATCTTTAAATTTCAATTTTAATTCCTTTTTTCTAAATTATAACTTAATCTTATCGAAAATGACCGCTTTAGCGTAATACTTACCGTCGGCCTCCTCTATAACCTTCTATACTATTATTTCTAAATCTTCGTTTATAAATTCTTTAAAAATCTCCTTATCGGTTATATTATTAATATATATATACCGATTGTCCTCCTTCGGGTTAACGTCCTTTTAAATTACGTTAAATATTCGAATAATGGGGACTTCGAACTTTATATTAAGCGCCGAAGGAATTCTAAGAGCTCTAGCGGCTAGGTCGGCCATTATACTTTATAATAAAGTTAAATAGCCGCTATCTGTAGCCTCGGTAATATTAACGATATAAAACCGTTTTAGGATGGTAATAATTCTATTAATTATATTATTGACGAATATTACTAATAGGGCTTTCGTATTAATTACTATATTAGTAGCGAAATTATACTTCGAATTTAGTATAAAGTTTTAATCCTTCGGTAATTCTTTATACTTAATTATAATATATATTAATTCTCCTAATAATAAAGTAGTTTTAAAAGTCGTTATAACCTTCCTAATATATAATTTAATATTCTCCTAAGTGATAAAATTAATATAAAAGTCGTTGAAGTCCCTAAAAGTAATTATATTAAATTTATAGTCCGTATTAGCGGTATAAGAGTATAGGAAATTATTACTAAATAAAATATTAGGCTCCAGCTTATTAATTACCTAACTGCCCTTCTTAAATTTTATTAAAGTAAGCTATCCTTCTTTATTAAAACCTTCTAAATAAATTTCGAACGTGGTTAACCTATTTATTAATTTTAACCGACTTTCCTCCTACCCCCTTAACTTTAATATACCTAATTTCTATAATATATATTAAGGTTTATAAGAATAGGCGCCTAATAAGGGTTCTACCTATTCCTAGATCTATATAAATTTCCGAAATCGTACCCTTAGGGATTAGGCGAACGTTAATGTATATATAGGTAAAGTTTAAAATAGGACTATTATCGATTTCGGCTAGTATTATTCGTAGTACTTCTTTAATTTAAATAAGTAAAGATATTAATTGTATAATCGGTATTAGGGTAACGTATAGTACGGGAGGAGGCTCCTCGCTAATAATCTTACTAATTTAAATTAATTTATATATTTTAAAGTGCTTAAATAGGATATTCCTAAATAATAATATCTTCCGGTAATATCTATAAATTCGCTATTCGGGTACTAAAAGGGAAAGGGTACGAAATTGTTCTACTTTTACCGTTTTAAGGGTTTTATATATCTTTTTATATTATTCCTTCTTTAATTTTATACGGATATTTTTATAATATTTATAATATTTTTTCTTAATTTCGAATATTATATAAATGTTCTCTGTAATAAAATTATTATTAAATGAATTAGTTCTCGCCTTATATTTAATCTCCTTAATATAATTTATTTAATAAATTTTACACTCGTAATTTAAATCCCGGTCGTAATTCCTATCCCGGTTTCTATCCTAATCGTAATTATAATCGCGGTCGCAACTTCTATTATAGCTCCGGTCGCGGTTATAGTCTCTATCCCGGTCTAACTAATTATAATTATCGTTCTTAACAGGATCCCTAATTCTAGAGCGGTTATGGCCGTCGTTCCTCCAATTACAGTTTTTATTGTAGGAATCTTTGTTTAAAAAGGATCTAGCTACGGCGAACAGGACTACGTTAGCCTTAAATATCTCAATCATATAATTCGAAAGGTCTTCGTTATCCAATAGGGCCTAAAGGTATTATTTAATATAGAAGTCTAAACTAACCCAAATTTATATTATAATTCTATATTAATTATTAATAAAATCCTTACCTATAATACCCATTGCTTACGTATAGTACAATTACTTTTAAATATAAATAATAAGGGCTCCTTCGTTTTTAACGATTTTTCTTAGAAATAAATATCCTTTATTAAATTTAAATATCGTAATAGCGGAGTTCGGCTTAAAATAATCGACCAACTTATTAAATAAAATATAAATACTATTACTCTTCTAATTCTTTTTACTAACTTAATCCACTTTAATAAATTACTAGACCTTAACTACTCCTCCTAATAAGGTATAGAAGAATATTACTATTTAATAACCTATTTTATTATTAGTGCTATATTCGACGAAGGATAAAACTTACTTATAGAAAGCGTAGATATCCGTATAAATATCGCCTTTAAGGTCGGTAATAATACCGATCTCGTCGGGGTTATTTATAATCGGGTTAAAAATACCGATTTCCTCTTATTTAACTTTACGGTAATCCTCCTCTTCAAATTCTTCGTTATCGAATTTAAATTTATCCTCTAATTTAACCTTTTTCGATCGATCTTTTTTCGTTTTAAAGCCGTTGTTCCGTCCGCCGCCACCCTTCTTACCGTTACTATTCCCTCCTTTTCCGCCGCCGCCGCCGCTAGGGGCGTCGTATTAGCTAAGAGCTTTATTAATTTTACTATAATGGCTAATTACCTTCTCAGCTTTAGGGATCTTTTCTAATTCCTTTTCGTCCTCTTTGTATTTAAACGCGGGTTATGCGACGTAAACGTTATAATTAATATATTTAAACCTTTCTTATTAATCTTTTACCTAAAATTCGATTTCGATAGGGGTATAAACGATACCCGGAAATAATTTTACCGAATTAGTAAATCTAGAATAATAATGTAGGTTGAAATTAGGATTCGTAAATATGTAAATTGTATAAACGGGATATAAATTACTGTTTTTTATAGTATAATACTTAGTTGGAATGGGTTCCGGGAAACGAAGCTATATAGGCAACTTGTAAATCGGTTACGAAGATAGGACTCCTCTTCGAATAAAGTCCGCGGGGTCGAAATTTTTTTATTTAATACGGTTAGGGGGGTTAAAAATTAATCCGAAACCGGTAGTAATTAGTATAGATACTATTTTAAATTCTAATTTTATATTAATTAGTATTTCGATAGAGTAAGCGATGTATATATTTTAAATTAGTAGAGAATTTAATTTTAGGGGACTGCCGTTAATTTAAGGGATAAGAAGTCTATTACGAGCGGAAGCTCTACTATATATTAATTGCGGGGATTCTAATATATTTTCCAACGTAGTCTGGAATTTATTTTTAAAGCCGGTAAATCTATTCTTTAATAGGCCGGTAAGGTTAGTACTTTACGCTTTAGGAATTTTTGGCTATTTATTTTAAAGTTTAAACGGAATTATAAATTCGCCGGTAATTTTGTTAAAGAAGGGGTTTAGTAGGGTATAAGGGTTATTATTAAAATTCTTAATAATTATTTCTATAATTTCCTTTTCAATTATACGACGAATATTATTAATTTATTTAATTAAATTTTCTAAAACGATATTTTAGGCCTTTTAAAAAGCTTTAATAGCCTTTTGCAAATTAGTATTCTACGCCTAAATATTAACGTTTTAATTATTAATTATTTAATTAAAAGAAGACTTCTAACTAGCTAACAAAATTTCTAAGAAGATTTTTTAATCTTAAGTATACTTATTCAAAAATTCGTACTACTCGTTAATGTATTAATTTAAGAGTTCGCCCTATTCCTTTAGAAATTAATCGGTTTACTTTCGGAATTTATATATAACGTTATCTCTTTCTTTATTTTAAATTTCTTTTATAATATCGGCAATTTCCGTCTTATATACTTCGAATAATTTATATATTTTACCTTAATCCTCGATCTAACGGGCGCGTTAATCGACTAAATCGTTTTTAAAGATTCTAGTAAAGCGTAGGTAGATAATATTCGAATTACTAGGTTATATTCTTATTAGTTTAGTTTATATAGTAAACTATCGTAGTTATAATTAATTTTATCGTTAAAATACTCGATAGATTCCTTATTAGTACTAAATTTGAAGGGGCGTAACAAAAAAACTTAATTAAGGTCGGGTCCCGTACTTAAAGTATAAAAGTTTTAATTATAATATATAGTTAGAATTAAGCGCGAGGGTGGAACCGCTAATTTAAAAGCTAGTTCGGTCCTTTAATATAAAATATACGCGCTTATTAAAGGGTATTTAACCGAGTGGTTTGGGTTAGCTACCGGTAGGGTATAAATACCGATAAGTATATTAAAGGGTCAATTGGGAGGGATCGAATCGACGGTTACGAATATTTCGTCGCGCTCGTATTCGTAGTACTCGTTACGCTTATAGCGTATTCGATTCGGGTCGCGTTTATCTTCTATATTGTTTTCTTCGTAGAGGCCGGCTTCGTTTTCGAAGTATAATATTTCTTCGAAATTATTATATTTAAGGTTTCTAGAGGGACGAATTGGGTTTAATTCGATTAGGGAGGTTAGTGTAATATTATGCGAGCCGTTTAGCGCGTCGGATTTAATATACGAACCGGGTATAATGGTAATTGTTTTATCGACTTTCTTCCTAGTTAAATACGTTTTATAAATACGAATTTAAATAGATTTTATAACGTAAACCTAAGTAAATAATAAAGAAAATACGTAATTATAAATCGAATAAGAATAGATACTACTACGTACTTAAATTCGGTAGTAGGGGAAACCCTTAGTATTTAGAGTTTTACGACGTCTAGAATCCGAATAGTAATAGACGTAATTATTTAAATTCGCCGGGTCCTTAAGGGTAAAGTAGGGTAATAATTCTTACGGTTACCTTAGTCGCTATAAGAGGGAACGATCGCGTACCTTAGTCAGCGATTGGTAGAGGAATAGGGGAGTCGTTAATTAAATGAATAGGACAACGAATATAATGCGGAAAGGTAGTTATAATTATAAAAGTACCTAAATTCGTCTTACGTACTTGAAGATATTTTTGCCGAGGAAGTTGTCGCGATACGACTTTATCAATTATCGTTACGCCTTTTTTAGAAGGCGATGGCGATAAATAATATAGTATAATTCGGTTAATGTAATTAAAGTTGTAGTTACTATATAATACTATTGAGAGGGTATTATAAAAAGTATAGTATGTATATTGTTTGAATGTGTGTAAATTGATGATCTGGAAAAGAATTTAGAGAGGGGAGCTCGCGCGCGGTCGAAAACTTTAAGTATACGCGAGCCTTATTTAATTTATAGGACTTATATAGGTGGGGACGCGACCGCGGGGTCGGGTCAATTGACCCGACAGAGGCAGGCATACCTCAAGCCGCCAAGCACCACTTGTCAAACTGACATGTGATGACGGCAGCGATACCGTTCCGGTATCAGGCGGTCATCCTAGCGGTCCGGCTGGTGGCTAAGGAAGTGGTAGTCGTCAAGGTAGTAGTGGTCGTGCTGGCGGCGGCCAAGGCAGCGGTCCTCGTCGTGTTTCTAGCCCTGGTGCAACCAATAGCCCTCGCGATCGTAGTAGTCCGTATGAGCGCCCCCGTGATAACCGTCGTAGTGGAGACACTAGTGGAAGCCGCAGCCGGCTACACTTTATACCTACAGAGGGCAATTCCAATTAGACCCGCCAGAATTTGAACGTGCCAGAGCGCTAGCGCCCGGTTAACCATAGTCGTAATAATATTAATAATAATGACGAGGATGATAATGATCTCCCGGACCGCCGCCGTAACCGTTAGGGTAGAAATCGCTAAGATAGGGACCGCCGTACAATGTCGTTGACGGCCGATATCCCTATATTCCGTCGTAAACGCGATAGCTATACTAATAACGACACCGTTAATATTACACCCTATATCCCGAGGCGCAACCGCAAGCCGCCTGCTACTTCGTTAATTATATTGGATTCGGCCACTCTCGAAGAGGGTATAGGTTCCCTACACCTTTAAATTTTTTACATTATACTTCGGAGTCCTTTATATTTAGCCTTTTCTTTTATCAGATTTATAATACCTATACGTATACGGCACTTAATAATAATATATTTAGTATTATAGCAATTAGTATTATAATAATTAGCATCATAGCGTTTAGAATTACAACGTTCGGTATTACAACTTTTACATCATCCAGGATCAGAGTATCCAGTGTTAGAATTAGCCTACTAGCTGATTGTGCCTTATCATCCAGGATTACAGCATCCAGTGTTGGAGTTAGCCTACGTAGTAGCTGATCGTGCCTTAGCTCAAGTCGGAGGAGCGACGACATCCCGTGTCCTAGCAGTTAAACGGTCTTAATCGTAACTGGAGTCGGAGGAGCGATGTCGTCCCGTGTCCTAACGAGTTCAATTCAATTGATACATCTATTCTACTCCCTATGCCTTTGTCGTTGTCGTTGTCTTTGTCGCATTGTCTTTGTCGCATTGTCTTTGTCGTTATCGCATTCAATTGAGTAATGTGATTGGTCGTCGCAAATGCGCTGTCTGGACCCACTGGAATGCAGGGGTTCAGTGCACCTGATATAGGTCTTGGCCACAGTGTTCTCCACGGTCATAGTCTTGGCGGCGGCGGGCACGGGCCAATCTTGGCGGCCCTTTGTCGCAGACCGACGAAGTCTAGGAAGGACCCCAAATCTGCACCTTCTCTCCTATACTCTCCTATACTCTCCTAATGTTCTACCCTACTGCTTCCTAAAATGTGGGTTGCAGTTTCCCGTCTAACGATTGTTTTGAATTGGGAACCGTCCCAAGACCGTAGTCATACAGCAACCGTAGGAAAAAAGGAAACCGTAACCAGGAAAGAACCGTACATATGGTTCTGCGACTGTCCTACTGTATGAACCGTCGCCCGACTGTTATATATAAGGTACTGTCAAATGACGGTGGTGCACCGGTTCCGAGCCTTCTATATATGCCCGGCTAAGTAGCAAATCATCGAATCTTATATCTAGAGAATCGTTAATAGCAACTATACTCTAATCATCTCGTAGAAGGTTTCTCGATTATTACCTTTATAAATATTATCCTCGGGGCATAGCACCTTAACCTCGACCTTAGGGAGGAAGTATAGCACCTCGACTACTACGAAAAGCTTAGGGAGGAAGTATAATACCACCTCGACCTCGAAAGTTTTGGGGAAGAGGTATAATACTACCTCGACTACGAAATCCTTAGGGGGGTATAGTACTACGAAAGGGTTAGGGACTAAACCGGCCTTAGAAACCCTATTTATATTATATATTGCTTATAAGCTACCTATATTATTATTATTAAATATTATAACGGCTATATAATATTACGTTAATTTAGTAACTATTTTTTTAAAGGGGATTAATCGAAGAAGTTGTAGTAGATTCAATATATCTACCCAACTATTTTATAGGCACGGTCCGACTACCGCCAGTATAGGGTAACGAAACATTACAATACTAGAAAAAACATATTAGACAATATAATCAATTACATATATACTTAGGATTTAACTACTTACCTAACCCTATCCTTAAGGGACCTATAAATAGCTAATAACAGCACGTTACTATATTACCGGTATCGCTATATTCATAGCAGGCGCCTTAGGGCGCTAGTTATCGAAATCTTTATCGCGATTATCTAAGTCACCGTTATCGGCGTCGGGGAAAGGTTTATTATTCCGGCCAGTTATCGTCTGTTTGGTCGTTAGCCAAGGGTTATAGATGTGGTGGTTGGTGTGGTTACTTACGGTGACGGCGGATTGAATACCCGGCAAGCTTGTAATTATAGTAATTGAAGGAGAGAATACAGGGTCGAATATTTTATTGTACGCAATGGTCTTGGGCGCGATAGTCTTATCGCGCGCAATAACCTTAAGCGCGATGTTCTTACGAAGTCGTGCGCGTTGGTTTGGCGAATTTATATATTGCGACGAACATGAAGAAAAGGAAGAGGAAGAGATGAAGTAAAAAGATTATAATGTAATAGATTTTAGAAGTAGCCGGTAAGGTAGTGAATAGAAGCGGGGTAGATGATTCTACCGCTTTCTATTTTACTATATTTCTAGTGCCTTATCTATATATTTGCGGTATAAAAGATTAGATGAAATGGCGGGGCAGTATTAATAATATTCGTTAATACCGGTAAATAGTAATAGTATTAATAGTGTTAACGGTTTTGCGATTATTTATCTATTGTCACAGGCATTACTGCCCTGTTCCTGTATATAGATGCACATGCACGTGTGCTGCATTTAGTGCAGCCAGCTGGGTGCAGCTGTCTGGCTGCAGTATACTCGCCCAGTCTGGACTAGCCAGACTGGCCGTTATATAATATACCGTTGTGGGCCCATGCTCTGGGACCCACAGCCCCATGCCCTACATAGTTCTCGTATACGCACAGGATTCTCTTCCTATTCCTCGCACAACAATCAAAGTCTTACCTTAATACTTGCTCGCGCCCCGTAATACTTTATTATACCTAACCTTCGCGTTAAAGTACAACGAGTAATTTCGGTCGAACCAAACTTAGTAAAGGCTAACGCAGTAATCTAGTTCTCGCGAACTTCACTTTTCGGCGAATCGTACAACTTAGCTAGCGGTATATAGAAGATAAGGTACCGTCTCACCACGGTCTTTAGACGGTTCCTAAATGTTAACCGTCGTACAACGGTCAATTGGGTCATTTTAGGAAAGAACGGTTCTCTCTAGCGCTACAGTTGAGCCGCAGACAACGGTTGATTCGCCTTGGCCTTATTTTAACCGTTTATTGACGGTAAGTACGCCCCAAATTGTAAAGTAATTATGGGGAACCACTATTATAGGCCTGCGACTTCCGTATTAGATTTGGTAATCTTTCCCGCAGAGCGCCGTACGCGTACGGTCTATATTAATTCGCAAGAAGGCTCGTACGGTCCAAATCACGATATTAATAATATCGCTAAGATAAGGAAGGCGTTATACTATACTCTTACTTAATTGAGAGGATATGGCGATTGAGTTTGGCGCTTAAGACCCTTATTATCTACTACGTTGTACTACTACTTTAAGGGGTAAGAATAGTGTAATACGATACGACGAATTAATTAAATGTAATAATAACGATAAAAATATAGATAAAGATAAAGATATAAATAATAGGATAGACGTAGAATAGATATATTAATTGATTGAACTCTTTAGGATACGGGACGATATTGTTCTTCCGACTTTAATTATTATTGAATTTATTAGGATATAGGATATCGTCGCTCCTCCGACTTGAATTAAAGTACAATTAGCTAGTAGGTTGACTCTAATATTGGATGTTGTGATCCTGGATAATATACTCTTTGTATGAGAGGCTGTTTGCGTTAGTAAATGCTGTAATATCGATATTAATTATATTGCTGTATGTTATATGTTATTAATATCCTTGCTAAGATATAATAAACAAAGCTAATATTGAAACTGAACCGCTTATAATAAACGTAAAGAACTTATACTATCTTCGATTGTGGCCGAGTTTATGGTAGCCGACGAAGGAGTAGGTATACGAGTGCGCTTGGGAACCGGGGGAGTAATATCGGTATTATTAATGTCGGGCTAGCGACGTTGGTAATCCGAAAACGAATTAATATTATACGATTTACTGCGACGGTCGTAATTATAATAATAACGACGATTAGGGGGGTTATTATCTTTATTATTATTATTATCGCTATCGCTATATCTATTTTAGGAGACTGGAAGCTGGCGTAATAAGGTAGTACTAGTACGATTGCTAATATTAGTGCTAGTGCTAGTATTAATGCTAGTACTAGTACTAGTATTAATACTATAGCGATAATAGGGTATAGGGGTTAGTCTATTACGTTCCTAACGATTATTACCCTTACGATATTTATTGTTAGGGCGACTATACGGACTATAACGAAGACTATTATTATATATAGAGTTAGATCTAGGCCTAGAAATACGGCGAAATTTAATACCGCCGCTAGTAGGAGTACTAGAATTACTAGGACTATAATTACTAGAACTACTAAGACTATTAGGACTATAACTACTAGGACTACTAGGGCTATTAAAACCATTAGGACCGTTAAGACCGCTAGCTTAAGTAGTATATATTAATATCGCTAGCTATCGGGCTACTATTGTACTAAGGTCGCGAGGAGTCCTACGATACAGCGGGCTTAAAATAGTAGTAGACCTTTCTAGAATTTTTATATTAATATTGTTTCTAATTTATTAGGGGGTAACCAATTTAAGGGGCACTTCCTTAAAGAGATTACGGTCGTACTTAATAAAATTCTTATAGAAAGTAAGACTATCGAATATATTTAAATAATTATTTCGCATATTCTAATCCTTTTTTTTAATTAAATTAGTACTTAATTTATAATTAACGTTTAATTTAGCTTTGGATTAAATTATATAATAAATTATTATACCGAATTCGAATATAATATTACGTAAAAAGTAGTACGGAATATAATCCTTATCGCTAAAAGTAATTTAGTAATTAATATATAAAGCAATATATAAAAAGATGTCTTCGAAATAATAGGCCGTAATTTAAAGTTCTACTAGTTTAATAAATATCGCCTTATTATCCTTATCGTCGTAATTAAAGTTTAAAAATTCGGGGTAATCTTTAGTTATTGTAAGGAAGAAGGTATAGAATTTTACTTATAAGAACCTATTCTTCTAGGTTTTATAGGTATTTTTAATGTAGGCGCGAAATTAGCAGAATTTTAAAGAATGGGTATTAATATTAGGGGTAGCCCGCTTAATAACCTAATTAGTAAATTAATTCGAATAGTATACGAATATATATTAATATATTTATCGATAAATTTCATTAACGATTATAGCCGTCTCTTCTTTAGGTACGGAAATTATAATATTATTTATATCGACGCTATTATTATAGAATTCTATCCGTAACAGTATGTTGGTCTACCTTAATATATAGAGGTTTTTACGGGTAAGTTCGAAAAAATAGTTAGAATATTTATTTTTAAAGGGTTCCTCTTCTTCATTAACTATATTCCTATCGATTGTAAAGGATCTACCGGTAGATCCTCTACCGGTAGATCCTCTACCCCTAGACCCAAATTGGCGACTATTGCGATTACTACGACCTTGTGGAGTTTCCGGCCCTTAGGGTTAGTATTAGTATTGGGAGCTAGTACTATAATTATATTCGTTATTATAACTTTAACTATAGTCTTGACTATAATTATAGCTATAGCCGGGAGGAGGAGGAGGACTATAGCTACGATTATAGTTATAGCCGGGAGGAGGAGGACTATAGCTACGGGGAGGAGGGCTATAGCCGGGAGGAGGAGGACTATAGCTACAACTATAACTATAACTGGGAGGAGGAGGACTATAACTATAGGGAAGAGGGCTATATCTAAGGCTATACTCTTAGTTATACTTTTGGCTATATTCTTAGTCGTAACCGGGCTAGTAGTTGCTAGAGTTATTATAATATTGGGAATTACTATATTATTGAGGGGCGGTGCCGCTAGACTGCGATTAGGTGTTGTCGAAATTGGCCTATAGGAAGGCAACCTTAAGTAATAAGCTTAAGTTTTTAATACCGCCGCTAAGTGTAGATAATTAATGGCTATAAGTATTAGAGTTAATACTAAAGCTAGGAGCGCTAGGAGTTTTTTGGCTATTATTAAATGTATTAAAAGGTTTATAGCTAGGTATAGACGGAGTAGAGGGTTAAGGGGGTTAAGGGGGGTTATTGTATTTTATTGCCCGTTCTACCGTACGTTTATTAATATTATCGAATATTAATTGGAATTAAAGATTATAGAAAACCTCGGTCGACGGTATACTTTAGTCGCTTCGTATAGGGTCCTTTAGCGGGGGGTTCTGGTAATGTTTAGTTTATTTGTATTGGGCGAATTGCTAGCTTTATTAGCTTATAGGAAATTGACTTCGGCCGGATCTGTAGGAAGAAAATGGCTAGTGCGGGGGAAATCCTCGGCCGGATCCTTAGGTAGATTAGCCTTGGTAGTACTAGGGGGATTATTAACTATACTATTAATATTGACTATATTATTAATTCTGACGGCTATATAATATTACGTTAATGGCGGGAATAGGACCCTAACCTTGACCTTTATTGCGAGTTGCAATTTGTGAATCCTTGACTAAAACATTTATTAATATAATTATAGCCGACTCTATATACTAACTAAGCCGCTGCTTCCGGTTGTCTTACTTGTGTAGTGAAGTAATATTGTGCTATAAAGGTAAATGTTAAATAATGTTTGAGGATAATAAAAATATTGGATATTTTGGACTTATTTAATTGCGGCCTTTATAGTAAGGAAGGGGTATAAAACTACTAGTAGATCGCTTTTTAGGCTTCTTAGGTGCTTAGACTTCCTTATCCCTATTATTATTATTATCGTTATCTTCTTCGGACTCCTCTAACGACGAGTTCTCTTCGATATTTAATTTATCGTTCATAGCAGCCGGACCCCCATCTGAGCATACCGTACAGTGACAGTCCCTCGACGGTTCATAGCTCTTTCCAGTACTTCGGTAAAAAACCGACTCTATACGGTTATTTAGAGCGAACCGTCCTAAGACCGTTACTTCAAACTATATTTAACAAGCGCAATTAGGCTCCCACACCCAAAGCTAATAATCGTAAGTAAAAGCTTACGCGAACTCGTAAGCGGTCGCTAAATATATTAGGAAATCGCGACTAATACATATAATTAATACTTAAATTATACGAACTAAATTAGATTTTCTACGGACTTACTAACTATAGTACGTACCCCTATCCTACCCCTATCCTACCCCTACGCTTCTATTACCCTATTCCTACCGCCCTACTCCTACCGCCTATTTAGTAGCTAAATATATAGTTTAATGCCGCTTAATATTCCTAATACCTATATTCCTAATACTATACTACTAGTACTAATGTACGGTCTAGCGCCGCCTAATATCCGTATTCTTAATATTATATTACCGGTATTAACGTACAGCCTAACGTCGCTTAGTACCTATATTCCCGGTATTATATTATACCGGCGTTTAACGCTACGCGCCGGTCCGGGATATAAATAATAATTATTTATTTATTAATACGTTATATTAATTAGTAATTTATACGACAATTCGGATGCGATATATTTACGTAGTACAAGGATTACGTTTATAATATTTAACTATAAATATTAAATAAGTAGTTATTAAACTTCTAATATATTAGAAAGATAATTTAATATAGTAGTATAGGCGCCGGCTATATATAATACATATATTTAAAATACGTACATTTAATAATAATAGCGGTTAGATTAATAATAAAATATATTAAACGAAATAATAGAAATTAAGGCCGGGTTATCGATAATACTTAATTACTTAAATGAATTATTAGATTAATAATAATTAAAGTTACCCGGGTTATAGATTTACTTATTTCGAATTATAAATATATTCCTATTAATTATAAATATTACTAATATTAAATAATTATAATATTAAAATATATTAATTAATAAACGATCTATATTAAAATAATATCCCAATTTACCTAGGCTTATATTGGCTAATAATCGCGTTTATTACGGTCTTTGAACTTCAATATATTAATAATATAAATGCGGTCTATTTAGAAAATTAGAAAACTAATAATAATAAACTCTTTAATATCTTCAATTAATAGTACCTCTAAATAAGAAATTATTTACCTAGTAAATATTACTTTAATTAATATAAGAAAGATACGGCGTTCGTTTATACGGGCTTATTTATATATAAAAATATAATCTATACGGCCGAAATTATTAGCGTCCCTATAGCGGATATAATCACTTAAATTGAAAGTATATCGTTTAAAGGTCTT
The DNA here is from genome assembly GCA_009806015.1 of Neurospora sp. CHS-2018b. Lineage (NCBI taxonomy): Eukaryota > Fungi > Ascomycota > Sordariomycetes > Sordariales > Sordariaceae > Neurospora > Neurospora sp. CHS-2018b. Next base: position 904,321 of record RAOV01000004.1, read on the forward strand.
AGTATCCGAATAATTAATTTCTATAATAATATTATATAATATAGTATAATATAAATGTTATATACTGTAATATAATAGCTAGTATTATAGTTACTATAATAACCGCCTATACGGTATTCGTCCGGAAATATAATATTCGTAGATATTAACTAGTAGGATAATAGGGATAGGGTTAAAGATAGGGATAGGGATTTACTCGTTTAAGAATAATACCCTATTATTATATTAAATAATACTAAGCCCGAATACTATATATAATATACTATAATTAAATTCGTAGGCCTACTTTAAAACCCGGCGGAATACGTCTAGTATTTACTTAAATATTAGCGGTAAATAATATAGTTCGCTAATATCCTAATTAATCCTAATTATAATAGGGTAGCGAATTTTCCTTATAATATTAATTTTAAATTTACCCGATACTACTAAGCGTAAATAGGTATTATTCGCCGAATAATTAATATCGAATTTATTATCGTCGTCGTCGTTGTCGCCGTTTATTAAGCCTATTCTAATCTACTCCTCTCGATATAATAATTTCTCGAATATATTAGGTATTTACTTAATTAAGTTTTTAATTTAGTATATTAACGTAGGGTCGGATAGAGCAAAGGTATTTAATATAATAAAATAGATCGTATAAACGATATATTCGTATTATAAAATAAATTTCTTAATATTTCGGCCGTTAATCGTCTTTACTATCTTTTTAAATCGCTTAAATTATTATTATTAATTTAAATTTAATTAATATCGTCGTTAACGGCCGTCGACTTTTTATATTCCACCCGCGGTATATAGCGGGGCGGTATTAAAATTTTCCAACGCTAAGATTTATTGGTTTTATAAGTACGAATAAAAATATTAAAAATATTAAAAATATAATAAACGGACTTATTTATAATATTTCTCCTTTATTAATATATTTAGTAGGCCTAGCGGACTATATTCTTCATAGATATCGTTATAATATATACCGATATAAACGTTTAATCGAAGAGCTTTTCTAATATATTCTTTTGTACGTTTTAGTAGGCCAGTAGCTTTGGTTATTACTTCGGCTATAAGGGCATTTTCGTCGCCGTCGTCGTTATTATTAATTACTATATCTATATCTATATCTTCATTATCGTTATCATTAATATTAATAATTAATATAACTTTCGACCGCTAGGATTGGGACTAAGCCTAAGCTATAAATAACTTTTTTAATTGTTAGGATTATTGGGCTATAAACGACTTTCTTAAGCGTTAGGATTAGGATTAGGCTATAGATAATTATTTAAATAATATTTTTAATAGTAATTTATTTGGGCGTACCTTTATTTTAAATACTTCGTTTACCCTAGGATTTTTAACGGTACTTTCTATTGTAGCCTAGTATATATTTATATATTATTATCTCTTAATAAGTACAATATTATTTAAATCTTTATATTACTCTTAAATATTCTTAATATTTATTAATACTAAATTACTACGAACTATTATAATTAAAGTATTATATATAGTTTTAATATAATAATTATTATTTAGGTTAAGTTGTTTTTTAACTAATAATTTCCTTTATACCTCCTAAATATATAAATTAATATAGTTTTTTTCTAATTATATTTCGAGGAGGAGCGGTATAATTATTGACTATTTACTATAAGCAAATAATTTATAACTTTTTAAGTAGAATTTTAGTGAAGGTAATATATTCTAACCGGGAGGGAATAGCTATTTTCGTAAAATATTATAATACTTTAATTAAAATTTGGGTATAAAGAATATATTTATTAGTATTTTATATATATATACCGCTATATTTAGATATAATAATATATTAACGTCGAACCGGTTTAATACTTTTTTAGATTTATTTTTGAATTCTAAATGTATTGGGTTAGGGGTATAAGTTATTATTGTATTTAAAACTAGTATTAAATTGAATAATGTTGGCCGTATTTTGCTTATACCCTATTAAATTTGGTAGGCCTTTTTATCCCCCTTTTTCCGTGTATTATATTTAACTTCGTACTTTATTTAGAAATATTAATAATAGAAGCGGTTGATATTTAAGGTCTAGTCTTCGATAACGTCCTATTTATTAATGATATAGTCTAAGCTAATAAAATAAAAACGATAGAATTTTAAACCTTCTATTCTAGTAACGCTATAATTCTTGTTTTATTAAGGTATATTATTAGTATAATATATAGTAAATATTAATATAACCGTTGGTTTACTTTTAATATCTATTATAATGCCTTAGTCTAGGGGTATTAAATAACCTATTGTATTAATAATAGTATTGAAATTAGAAGCGTACGGTCTAAGAACGATAGGAAAAATATTGGCATTCCTAAAACGATTTCCTAATAGTAATCCGGCTAGCGATTAATATATACTTATAACCGACCGCCGGGTATTATAGTAAATATTAAAACCGTTAATAAAAATAATAACTAAGCAATTTAGAATATTTAGTCCAAGATTATTCACCCTATCCTAATATTATTCGAAAATTTCCCGGCTATAAATTTTAAATTTAAATTAAGTACGTAAGGGTAGTATCTATACTAAAGGAATAATTTTTTTATTAGGAATATCGTTGTCGGACTAGTCTCTACCTCTACTTATAGCCTTTTTAATTACCCGGGTCCTCTATAAGGTACATCTAACTAAATAATGCCCCTTTTTCCTTGGGTTTTCGGGTATAGTACTATATTTTCGAAAAAGCTTCTTGGACTTCTTTTTCTTCTTCTTCGAAGTATCGATTAGTAGATTTAGGTTATTTAATATATTGCCGTCGAAAAAATCCACTTACACCGGAGTAAAATTATCGGCTAAGTATTAGGGAATCTAATATTCTTATTCCAAGCGCAATACCAATTTATATAGCTTAAATTCTATATCTTTATTAACTTGGGCCCTAAAACTAACGCCCGGGTATTCTTCGTCGATATCGTCAATTATTAAACATTCTTGCACTATAAAGGTGATTTCGCCTATATAATCCACGAAATCGCTAGTATAATTTTTGCCGACAACTTTAACACGGCCGATGTAGAGTATATGGTTTATATATTTAATGGGTAGTTTATATAGGTAATTAAAGCTAGCGACGTTGTTAAAATAATAGAAATAAATAAAATCCGATAGAAAGATAGCTTTATTAGTATTTTCCGAATTGGTTCGATTATTTCTAATAAAGTAGGCGTATTTACTAGATATCGTACGTATAGAACTTAACTAGTATTAAATATAGTATAATTCTGTTGGGTTATTAATTAAATATACTATATCCTTATATATTTTGGCGGCGGTATTAGAATTTAAGAAGGCTTTAAATAATAATTTCGGGTCTATAAAGTATAACGGTGCCGGGATTGTATCTAGATCCTCGTCTAATTCTTTAGCTATTTTAATAGATTTAGATCCTATTGTATTATATTATTATTATTATTATTATTATTATTATTATTATTATTATTATTATTATTATTATTATTATTATTATTATTATTATTATTATTATTATTATTATTATTATTATTATTATTATTATTATTATTATTATTATCTTTGCTTAACCTCTTCCCGCTTACGATTAGCCGAATCAATCTTTATTTTAAATATTTATAAAGGTATTTATATAATCCGCATGTTTAATAATGGTAACCTTTTTTCGATCTTCCCTTTCAATATTTTAATTTATTTTAATAGTAGTTGAACGGTTAGGATCGGTTTACCGTCTTATCTACGTAATGTACTTAGAATTTATAGTAATATTATATATTACTCTCGAAATATTCGATTAATATACGCGTATAAATTAAATACTAATTAAAAAGTAGAAAGTTCCGCGTATTAATCGTAGTAGTAATAAATTAAAGTAAATATATCTGTAAGGCCTTCGGCGGGCTTAGGAATTTCGATTGGCTCTTACTCGTCTACTTATATATTAATAAAATTTTTATCGATAAAATCTTTATCGAAGGGGATAGTATTAAGTTCTTAGTTAAAATCCTATTCGGTATATTCTAAATTAAAATATAATTAATCTTCGTCGAAACTAATTGGTAGAGTATTGTAGTTTCTATCATTAATTATTAAATTTGCGAATTTAGTTCGGAGTATAGTATTTTAATCGATAGTATTTATATTAAATTAATAATAAATACGTAAAATATAATTAATATTAAATTTACTTTCATCCTTATCCTCTTTATTATTATTTTCTTTATTCTTATCTTCCTCGGTATTAAATATAGTATTATTATCGAATAGCGGGGTATAAGAATCCGTATAATTTAATAATTTTTAATATTATTTGGGTTAGTAGTTTGGCAGATCGTAAATATTTAAATATAGTATACTACGATTACTATAGCCGACTCTAAATAGCCTTTCGTCGAAGTTAAGCCGAATAGGGCCCGTACGAATAAAATACTTAGGTATTCGGGGGTTAGGTATAATAGTTAAATACTTAAGGCTATTATTAAATTAAAAGAGGGGGGGGTTCTTAATTATAAAGGGGAAATTATAAAGAGGAAGAAGTTAAAAGAATTGTAAAGGGGAAGAAGTTATAAAGACGAAGAAGATAGACGAATCTTAAATTGAATTTAATTTACGATTTGCCTACTATATTATACGACTATTTATTCGATTTTTATCTAGTAAATAAATAAATAAATAATAAAATATAATACTATATATAGGTATTATATAATAATAGAACCGGCAGGCAATTTATTTAAAATATAATTATTTATATTTTTCTTTATTATATTGTAATATATAGAATATTTATTTTTAAAATTAATAAATTACAACGTTTCATTTATTTATTATAAATAAAATTAAATAAATAATTAAACGTATATAAATCCTATACCTAATTTTTATTAACTGCCCTATTTTTATCCCCCTATTAAAATGGGCTATATTTACCGGTATTATAGCCCTATAAACGTTAGACCCCAGACGCGGGGCCTAAATACCCCTACCCTACTACGAATTACCTTTAAAACCTATAAGGTAGCCTTATTAAGTAAATAAATATGCGAAATACTATTACTAATATTAATACTATTACTATTTATTAGTATTAACGAATATTACCCCGCTATTTTATTTAGTCTTTTACTATAAATATATAGAAATACTAGCGATACAATAGAATAGAAGGTAATAGAATAGAAGGCGGTAGAATACTGCCCCGCCGCGGCGGCTATATAAATCGTTAACCCTTTAATTTTCGTTTTTAATTTCTACTCCTCTCCCAAACTTCTTTTTGCAATCTTCTTACTATAGAAATAGATAGGCAGTCAGACCACCGCGTACGGCAAGCTAGATCAATGTCGATCTTGATCACGGCAATTATTTAAAACGTAAGCCTTTTTGTCGCAAGCCTCTCTGTCGCAAGCCTCTCTATCGCAAGCATTTGTCGCAAGACTTCCTATCGTAAGCCTCTATTACGAGATCTTTTTATCGCGAAACCTTCTTACCGTAAAACCTTCTTACCGTATCCTTCCTATTATAAGGCTATTTACCGTAAAATTTCCTATCGCGAAACCTTCTTATTATATCCTTCTTATTATAAGGCTATTTATCGCAAAATTTCTTAACGGGTATTAATTTACCCTCATTATAAATATATATCTATATAGTATTAATTACTATCGATTAATTTGTATTAAATACTTAATAAGGGTAGAGCGGGCGCCCGCGGTGCTTCGGCTAAGAAAGGCCGGAATAATAACAATAATAATAGACCCTTTCCCGATACCGACGACGATAGTAGTGGCGGTTCTAGTTTGGATCGCGGCGAACGTTCAAGCGATAAAAACGAATTTAACGATTTCAATAACCAGCGCCCTAAAATACTTATTAAGAATAATACTTTAATTATACCGGTAATTAATCCCTAGCGTACCGTTACTAGTTATTTATAGGTCCCTTAAGGATAGGGTTAAATAAATAAACTTAGGCCTCCCTTAATTAATTAATTTAAATTTAATTTTAATTTCTATTAATTAATATTACTATACTTCGTTACTTTACTATACTAGCGGCAGTCGGACTATACCTATAAAACAATTAGGACGTTACATTAAATTTACTATAATTATATCGACCGATCCCCTTTAAAAAGATAATTAACCGAACGTAATATTATATAGCCGTTATAATATTTAATACTAATATTAGGGTATATTTACTACCCTATAAGGGTAAATTATAGGTAATATACGACCGGGATAGGGTTAGTTTATACCCTAAGGATTCTAAAGTTAATTTACTCCCTAAGGTTATTAAAATACTATACCTCTTTAAGGTTTTTAAGGTCGAAATAAAATACCCTTTTAAAATTTTTAAAGTTAAAGTAGAATACCCCCCTAAAATTTTTAAAGTCGAAGTAGAATATCCCCTTAAAAATTTTAAGGTCGAAATACTATATTTCCTCCTTAAATTTTTTATAGTAATCGAAGTACTATATTACCTCCCTAAAATCTTCGAAATCGAAGCAAAGGTACTATACTTCCTCTTCCACCTCTTTAAAAATAATAATAATTTTACCTTTAATAATAATTAAGAAACTTTCTACAAAACGATTAGAATATAATTACTATAAAAGATTCTTTAAATAGAAGATTCGATAATTTGTTAGCTATAATTTAATAGATGAAGTAATAAGGGAAGGGTAAATAGAAGGAAATTTTAACTATATAATTAAATATAATTAATTCAATTATATTTACTATTATTATTATTAGTACAATTTTTATTCGTATTACTAATATAACTTCTATTCGTATTGGCGGTAAATTATTTATACTTACCGGAACTACTACTAGATTATAAGTTCCTTATATTAATATTCATTTACTTATACCTACTGGCGCTATTAATTATAGCTCTATTAGTAGAGGTTTTAGTAGAGGCTTTATTAGGGGTTAGACGAATTATATTAATTATATTAAATACGTAGGAGAGGATAATGACTATTCGGTATTAGGGTTCGAAACTGCCTTTTCTATTAATATTATTAATAAAACTCGGTCCTATTATAATTCTTAATCCTAGTTTAATAGTAGTAACCGCTCCTAGTCCTACTATAGCTCCTAATTCTACTATAGCTCCTAATCCTATTATAGTTCCTAATCCTATTATAGTACCTAATATAGTAATAGTATATATAGTAGTAGTATACTATATAGTTTTTAAAGTTCCTAAGGCTAATTTCCCTAATTCGGTTGGCTTTATTAGGGTAGTAATTACTAGTATAACGAATATAATAATTTATTTAATATATATAGTAATTTATATAGCGGTCTTTAGTATAGTAGTTAATTTTAATATAATAATTATAATGAATATAGTTAACTATTTAGCGGTCTTTAATATAGCGGTTAAAATTAGTATAGTAGTTATAATAAATATAGTTAATTATATAGCGGTTATTAATATAGAAGTTAATTTTAGTATAGCGGCCCTTAATATAATATTTAATCTTTACTATAAATACCTAATAATAATTATTAATTAGGAAGCTGTAATTAAAGTTCTAATAAATTTGGGGAGCTAGTCCTTTATAATCCTAACGAAATTCTATTCGAATAGAAGTTTCCTAAATACTTCTTTACCCTTACCCGCGCTAATTTAATATCCTTAAAGGAAATAGGTATATTTTCCCGCTTAGAATACAACCCTATCGATACCAATATTAACAAATCCAAGGAAAGTATTATACGGCATTTGATCCGGGTACAACACCCTTATATTAGGGGTGCCCTAAACAGTATAGGTACCCCAATATTTCATATTATTTTGACGTAAAATAGCATTTACATAGTAAATTCCAGAGTCTTACACATACATAAAAAAATAGCAACGATATTCAAAAACATAGTTTTGTATAGAGATTTCTATAGCACACAATATTTTACACATAGGATAGTTCTATAGTATTCATTTACACTACGAAAGACTATAGTACTGGCTATAAAATCTCGTAATCCTTAGCATAGTATTTTCACTATTGGCTCGCCTCCATAGCCTTCTGACTAGGCCTACTCATACGGCCACTTCGTATAACCTTAGCAATAGGTAAGCCTACTTGAGAGCTGGCTACCTTACCTCTCTTATAGTTAACCGTTTATTTAACTGGAGAGCTCGACTCTAGTATAGCCACTTGACTAGATGGCTCTAGAGACGAGAGCTCTAGTGCAGCCACTTAAATAGAGTCTAGTACCTTTAGAAATGGCTACTATTACTCTAGAAACGACTAGTAGGGCTCTAGTATTAGTACTAGAGGGAAATCCTCTACAAAGGGGTCTGGAGAGGGCTCTAGAATAAACTCTAGCTAGAATTCTAACTCTAGAGAGGGCTCTAGAGAGGGATCTGGGGAGTGCTTTGGAGAGAGCTCCAGAGGTGGGAGTACCAGAGGCGGGAGGTAATCTAAAAGCGGGATTAAACCAGACTCAGAGCCAGAATCAGACTCAGAGCCAGACTCAGAACCAAAGCCAGACTCAGAGCCAGACTCAGAGCCAGAGCCAAACTTAGAGCTAGAATCAGACTCAGAGCCAAACTCAGAGCCAAAATTAGACTCTGGTACAGCTACTTCAATATTATCTAGTACTAATTCTAGCTCGCTTTTAGATATTAAATCCGATTCGCCGCTATAGTTTGAACTACTAGAACTAACCGGCTATTATACGCGCTTACATTTAGTAAAGCTGGGAGCAAGCTCATCAATATTATCACTCTCCCAATGAAACTTATAACGCCGTATGTTCGGCTACAGGCGAAGAAAGTTATTGAGGTTGCTTTATTTAATAGGCTTAACCTTCTTACCCTCTTTCTTACTCTTTAAGGCTGGCGTAGCCTTCTTCTTGCCCTTTAAAGTTGGCGTAGCCTTCTTCTTGCCCTTTAACACTAGTATAGCCTTTTTGGGGGTCTTGGGAGTCTTCTGCTTTGCCTTTAGGTCTACAAAAAGGGCGTACTCGTCAAGTATAACTCTAGCAGTATTCTTAGCGCCTTTTTAGCCTTTCTTAGGCGTAACGTGGGGGTCTTTAAAACGAAGGTAAAAATCGTTAAAATCCTATTCAAAGAGACTAGTTAATAATAATATATAAATATATAGATAGAATACATATAAGGGGCTCTTTATAGTACTAACGAGGGTATATATAAGTAAGTTTCAATAGCCTCTTTGCAACTAACCTATCAAATATAATATAACGACAAAAGAGTCCATACTAGGCAGTAACACTACACTCCTCACTACAAGGTTCTAGAGCAGGCGGGTCACTACGTATCCCCTTATCTATTTAAAGGTATTCGTCGTTAATAATCCCTAAAGTAATATAATTAATTTGCAGCGGTAATTTACCTAAGTAGGCGCGGTCGATATACTCTTACTTCTAGTTAGCTTGCTACTTTGCAACCTTCTCTTTAAAAGTCTGGTATTGTTTAGCGGCTATTTCGACGATAGCGGTAACCAACTTATAAATATTACTATTGCCGTTGAGAAGGTAACTCTTAATACTGAGGTTACTTAATTCAGCTAGCAATATAACCCTAATACCAAAGTTCCTATACTTCTTAATATAACAATATACCCATTAATCTCTAATAGGGAGCCAATTCTTCTAGATATATCGAAGAACTAGCATTTGACTTTCAAACTACTTCTTCAACCTTTCCCAAGCTACCCAAAACTCTAACTCAATCTTAACGTACATCATAAACTTAAACAAGGCCACAACACCATAGGGATCGTTAGTAATCTTAGTAATTAAATTAGTAAATAACTTGCCAAAGGTACCGCTAATTCGTACGGATAAGCAAAGTCCTTAATTAGTTAGATCGAAAGAAACCGGATTCTCCCAATTGTCTTTACCCTCCTCGTCTTCAAAATTATCGTCGTCATCCCCCTTTTACTTCTTCCACTTCTTTTTAGCGTTAAATAGAACGTTCTTAACAATATGGAATAGACAGAGCTGTTACTAAATATCAGGAAATGTATTGGCCAGGGATTGTTTTATTTCTTTATATTTATCCGTAACAACGACGGTAGGCTCAGGAAGGTTATATTGTAATTTCAATTCCTTAATAGTATCTACTAGGAAGTTAAATGCCGCCTCCTTCTCGTCGTTAATAATACCGAAGATATAATTGAATACTAAACTAATAAAAGAAACGTTCGAGACCTACAGTAGAAGGGATAGTTAACTAAAGATATAATTAAATACTATACCAACAGAGGAAACGCTACCTAGTAAAAGGGATAATTGAACCGGTTAGTATTATACGTATTATTAATAATTATAACCTCTAGAAACATCTTGGCTATTTCTATACAAACTAGGAAGGTAAAGACGAGGCCCAGCAACCGTTCTAGGTCTTCTGGATCCATCTTCTTAATATACTCGATATTATTATCGTTAAATAATTTAATCAAGGTACCAGTAGGGGTATAACCATCGAGATTACGACGGCGAATGCGCGCTCGTACGTTATAAATGTCCCTCCTTATAAACGGCATAAGAAAGTCGTCCCGTACCATAGCGGTAACCTCGCGAACTCGAATAGCATTAAGCCTAGAAATATCGTCGATCTTCTTCAACACCTCTAATTTCATTTTACAATATTAAGGGTAAGCAGAGGGATAGTAAGACTGGCCATAGTTATAAACTCGATACTCTAATTTATCGTATAAAAGAAAGTGCCAGAGACCGTCTTTCTTCTTTACAACTACTTTCCAATTACAACCGCATTTCCGTAAGGTAGTCTTTCGAACAGTTACCTTAAATTTGCGCGGTTAGCCAAATCTATCACAGAAAAGATAATATCGTATATAATCTTTCACGGGGACTCTAGGTTTACTACCGCAACCTTAGCCACGAATAACGGCGAACCCCATATCGTAATCGAACGCCCACTTATTAATCGACTCTTAAAAGCCCTCGATAGTTATTAAGGGAAGTATAGCGCCAAAGGGTGGGTTGTGAATCTCATCTCTGTAGTCAAAGAGAGGCTCGTCTTCGTCGCTTAAATCAGAATCAGGATCGCTCTCGTCGCTTAAATCAAAATCAGGATCGCTCTCGTCGTAAAGTAATTATATTGAGGGAGGCGGACTAGGAGAATTAACGAAAGTATCGTCGTCAGAGAAGCCTTCCCTCCCTTCGTCGCTATCGTTATCGAGGTCGACGGGCGCATCTAGTACCCACGGCGGCATCTTAATCTCGTACGCAATGCGCGCAGTATTCTAAAGCTTCAAGAAGGTCAGCAAATACTTCTAGTAATTAATGCAATTAATATTTACGTACGTGCGGTCGATTCTAGCCTATTCTAGTATTTACAGCTAGTCTGGTTGTCAAGAGGGATTTGAAAGAAGGTTGTGTGTGTGTGAAGGTTAAAAGGAAGCTCAAAATCACTAAGTCTAAAGAAGGGGGTCGTACACAGATAGGTAAATAGGGGATCCACTAGCTGACTGGGCTTGGCACTGTCTTACACGAAAGGCTATTGTACGATTACTGTCTGACTGTATTAAAAGATAATCTACACGTTAAACCCTAACCCGATTGGGGCACCCATACTGTTTAGGGCACCCCTAACATAAGGGTGTTGCACCCGGATCAAATGCCTATTATACATGTGACGACTGGGATCCCGCGACCTTGGTATGGGCACTGCGAACCCCACTCGTCCCATTACGAGACCCATATCCTTAGGGATGTACGCCCTCTGGTTGGCTGGGCCAGAACCCAGAGATGCACGACCAATCAATTGGTTCGTTGCGGCCATTCAACTGGCACCGCGACTTTCACGTGTATTGTTAGATTAGATAAGGAAGGCGGTCGAAGCTAGCAGAATCTAGTCCCATCCTATATAAGGGTACAATTCTAGGGCCCAAATTTCAACCTCTCCCTCTTTCCTTCTTTAACTTTAATTATTTATTTCTTTTATACCTAACTACGTAATACGGAACTACGTAAGTTAATATATCGTAATACTTAATTAAAGCTCACTATATCCATCTAGGAAAGCATTATAATATCCTAATTTGAACCCGAGAACCCGATAAGTCGCCTTGTCGATTTCTAACCCTGAACGTCGCTTCGCTAATATCGCGAACCCGTTATTAAACCCGATACCCCTTACTAATTACAATGAAAGTTAACTATTATAATTAATCTCGCTTAGGGCGCGCCTTCGGGCCGTCCTCTCGTCCCCGACAAATAATAAACCGAATAACCCTATATTGCTAATTACGAAAATAATAATTATAATAACGAATATTATAATAATGCTAATTAGGGGGATAAGGAAAACGAGGATATCTCCTTCCGTACTAGAAACGACGACTCGTTCGAAGAATCGGTCGATACTTCTACTCTATCCCCTTCTAAAAAGCGCTATACTCTTAATAAATAACCTAAGGGAAAAATATTCCTCTTCGACGCTTCGAAAGAAATTCCTTTAAAATTTACTACGTAATTTAAACGAAATATAAAATTTACCCCCAAAATTAATTCGCCTCTAAACCCTAATACGAATAATAATAGGATTATAAACCTTAATCCTAATACGGTACGTAAATATGTACCCCCTTATAAATAGTACGCCGATAATGAAGTTGTTTATTATTATATTCGCCTAAATTAGGGCGGTCTCGACTATATTTCTAATATTCGCCGCGATAATATTATAATTTATAATTCCCAAATACGCTATATCTCTATCGACGCTAAGGAATTTAATAATAAAATAATTAATTTATTAACTAAATCCCTATCCCCCTCTATTATTTATTTAACGGATAATTATTAGTAACTTTAATAAAACTTTACTAATAACCTTACCCTCTATATAAATAACCTTTATCCGTTAATAGAGGTACGCTACTATACGTTAAAGGCAAATAAAATTATTATAAACGGTACTAATTGCGCCGACTTTATTAATAATAATAATAAAAATAATAAAAGTAACCGCATTATTAACTTTCACCCCATTACCTAATAAAGCCAATTTTTATTGGCTATCCGAAATTAAAATAGCCCTATTACCTTCTAAGAATTTCTAACTCTAATTAACCAAGATTCTAATACTATATAGGGAGAAATTAATACTAAAATTTACGTATTAGAGGCTTTTATTAGTATTATTAAAAACGTAGTATACGCGCTTTACTATATTTACGAAACTATTGTTAAAATAAATAAATAGGTTATATACTTCGCTTAAAAGGCTAAGAAGTATTAGGCTAACGTTAATAACCGCTCCGGAGCCAGCGATAACGAAATAGAATTAATTAATTGGCTAATTGATATTAAATAATAATTAGCGGCTACCGACGCGGATAAGGACGACCTAGGTAAAAAAGTTTATAACCTTTAGGTTAAGAATAATAATTTTCGTCGAGAATATAATAAATAGAGTTAGAAGACTAATAGCATTATCGATATAATTATTAAGGTTTATAAAATAGCGATGCTATTTATAGAGGTTCGTGCCTATAATTAAGTAGAAGGTCTTAAGAAGGACTACGTCGAAAATTTCAAAGTCCTTTATAAATAATACAATTTCAAAGTCGCTTATTTATAAATTTAGGTCGATAATTTAAATCGATTATTAGATATTACTAATATAGGTGCGAAGGAATTGGCCGCTACTAAGCCTAAAGCTATTAAATTAATTAAATCTAAACTTAAAGAGAGAATTACTTTTATCGAATCTATTAAATACTCTCTTAGTTTTATCCTTATAATTAATGTTACCCGTTGTAAAATTCCCGACCGTCGACTTTCTAAGACCCTTAACGATAATCGCCGTAATAAGGATTAATGCGCCCTTTCGAAGCCCGCCTTATACTACTTCGGAGCCGGCGGTAGCGACCTTAACGACGATAGTAATAATAATCCAACCGATAATAATAATAATAATAATAACTGCGACCCCCTACGCGATCTGCGTCGTATCCTTCGCGATAATAATAAGCGTTCCTATTATAAAAAGAGTAATACCCCTTTTAATATAATCTTTTTCGAAGGAGATTATCGTTGCAATAAAATAGTTAAGGTAGATATCCCTACCTTTTTTAGTAGTAAGGATAATAAGCTTGAATTCGATATATAGTATTTTTAAATAATTAACCGTTTCTATACGAATACCAATCACTTCGCCGATAACGAAATTACCTTTAGAAAAGTCGTTTCTAAGCTTTCTAAATAAGCGTTAAAAAACTTCTACCCTTTTATTCGTCCCGACGCCGGTAGGTTACGTATCTATATAATTGAAGACTTTATAAACTATTTATAATTAAGTTACTATAATTTTAACGCCGATAAAAAGGTTCGTAAGGAGTATAAGAATTTGGTAATACGTTATTCTAATCGCTTCTACGACTTTAAAGTGGCCTTTACTCGTTTAGCTGGCTATTATAATATTCTTAATTCTTAATAGAAGTCGGAATTTCATTGTAAGATTACTATTCGACTTCGTAATTGTATTGAAGCTAGCTATCGTACTAATTATATTTATAACGTTTATATTGAGTTTTTCTAAAGTTTTAATAAAAATTTCTATATAAGTTAATTTAATGATAAGGATAAGAAGGTATCCGCCGGTAAGGCCCTCGGTAATTTTAAGAAGCTATTTAAAAATACCGCCTTCGGCCCCCTTCGTAACTATTTACCCGGTTTATCCTTCTTATATAAGAAACCGTTTAAAGAGGAAACCTGTAAACTATAATAGGAGGGAAAGTATTTTATTTATTGTAAGCCCGGCTATATAACTCCCGACTACCTTCGTCGGAAGAAACTTTTCGAAGTTTATAATATTAAAATTTACGCTATACGTATAGAATTCCCTAACAAGGAAATCGAATTAAGCGAAGACGAAGGCGATAACGGCTACGAAATTAAAATTATTATTAAAAAGGATTCGGATTCGGATTCGAAAAATTAAAATGCCCGGAGAAATTAATCTCCCGTCTAAGCGAGGTATTAATATATATATTAATAAGAAAAACGGATAATATAGACAAATTTAATTTACGAAACTATTTAGGAAAGGGCCCGCCTTTTACCGTTAAATATAGTATAATTTACAATAGATTATCTATCCCTACTTTCGACGTACTTATCGATACGGGAGTAGATATTTATATTTTTCTAAATTAGAAATTCGTTAATAAATTAATTAAATACTTAAAGTTCGAGAGTAAGACCGATTTTTAGCTAGGGTATATTAAGCCTTATAAGAATATTAAATCTAACGTTATCTCTTAAGTAATAAAAGCCGCCATTCGAATATAGGGTTATAAGTTCCTTAATTAATAGATGGTCGTCCTACCGGCAATATCGAAAAATATAATATTAGGAAAACTATAATTAAACGAAAATAAAGTCCTACTCAATTATAATAATAATTAATTAATCTTCCTAGAAGGGCTACTAAAAGTACCGCTGGATAAAGATATCGATGTTAGTAAGCGATTAGAATTACTTTAGGATCCTTCCTTTTAGGAAGATATAAAGCGAAGGGAGCGCTTAATAGATATAGAAGATAAAAGACGAACGGATAGTACTTTATTATAAATTTATTTACTGAAGGAAGAAGTAAAGGAATTGGATATTATTATTAAAGAGTTATAAATTAAAACGGAAGAAGTAAGGAAGTAGAATAAAGCTAAGGTAAAAGCGGTAAAGGAAACGATCGTTAAATTAGAAAAGTAGAAGTAGGAACTTCTATTGGTAATTAAAGAGGAGATTTAAGGAAGGAAGTATACCGAAACCCTTAAAGGAGTCCCTAATGTTAATTAGAAGCTAAAGGGTATCTATATGGCTAAATATTACAATTATAGAGATTCTCTAGCGTTAATAGATATTAATTAAATAGAATAGGAATTCTTTAATAGTATTAAGTACGAATATACTTCGGAAGCGGAAATTATAGAGCTAGAAATAGTTCGAGACTTATATAAGTAGAGTAAGGATTTATATCCTTATTGCGATACTTAGGGACTATACTATATAGAGCGAGCCTTCGGTTAGACTAAATAACGCCCTAGGGACTATACCCTGGTAGGCGCCGTGGCTATAGATTTTTACGCTAAGCGTAGAGAGGTCCTTAAGGAGACTAGTTTCTACGAAATTAACGGCATTATTAAAGCAAAGCAATTTAAATTACTATTAAAGGACGAAGAAGAGTATAAATAATTAGTAATAGAAAAACTTCTAAAGAAGTATTAGGACTACATTAACGTCTTTAGCAAAAAGGATTCAAATACGCTCCTAAAACTTAAAGAGAAGATTAATTACAAAATCGAACTCGAAGAAGGCAAATCCCCCCAAAATTTCAATTACAATTCCTTATATAAAATAACGCTTAAAGAATTAAAAGAATATAAATAATATATTATTAACAATTTCCGAAAAGGGTTTATTAAAACTAATTTAGTACTATAGGCGGCGCCCGTATTATTCGTACTAAAGGCTAATAGAAGCTTACGTTTCTATGTAAACTATTAAAAGTTTAATACCCTATTAAAGAAGGATTAGTACTTATTACCCCTTATTAATAAAATATTAATACGAATTAGCTAGGTAAAGGTTTTTATTAAAATTAATATCCAATAAACTTTCTACTATATTCGAATATACTTAAATTATAAAGATTTAACGACGTTCCGAATACGGTATAGAGTATATAAATATAAAATATTACCCTTTAACCTTATAGGAAGATTATTATCCTTCTAAAGGTTTATTAATAAAATTTTAATAAATTACTTTAATAACTTCTATAGCACCTATATCGATAATATCCTAATCTATTCCAATAATTAGAAGGATTACGATAAATATATCGATATAGTACTATAACGTCTCGAAGAAATAGGGCTATAAACTAATATTAAGAAGTATAAATTCAATATAATTAAAATTAAATTTTTAAGCTTTATTATTAATATTAACGGCGTTATAGTAGACCCGGAGAAGGTAGTAATTGTAAAGGAATAGAAGGAGCTAATTATTATAAAAGGCGTATAAACCTTCCTAGGTTTCTATAATTTCTATTAGAAATTTATTAAAAATTTTAGCCGGATAGTAAAGCCGCTAACGAATTTAACAAAGAAAAATTTAGCCTTTAAATAGGACGATTACTATAAAAAGACGTTCGATACCTTAAAAAGGAATTTCTTTAGCGCGCCCGTCTTATATTATTTCAATTATAAGAAGGAAACGCAAATCGAAATAAACGCTAATAATAGAATTTATACTAATATAATAAGCTAACTCTAAAACGACGGTAATTAATATTCGGTCGTATTCTATTTGGAAATTATAAATTCGGTAGAATTTAATTACCCTATTTATAATAAGGAATTAATAACCGTAATAAAAGGTATTGAATAATAGCAACCCGAATTAAAAGGTACTAAACCCTTTATAATATTTATAAATTATTAAGCGCTCGAATATTTTAATACAAAGAAAATATTAAATAGCCAATAGGTTCAATAGTCCGAAACCCTATTAAAATACTAATTCTAAATAACCTATTGCCCTAATAAAGAAAACGTTACCGCCGATATACTATTTCGTAAATTAGAAGACTTAAAAACCGTTAAAGATAAGAAGGAAGACTAATTTACCCTACAGATATTTAAACCCGCCGATAATAAATTCTTTACCTTTACTAGCAATAAATTAATAGATATATTAATTAATTCAGAGGGGGAGAATAAATTAATTAACGTAGAAATCGCCGAATTAGAAATTAATTATAATTTGATTAACGAGCTAATTTAAATTAACCGATTTATAAAATTGTTATTAATCTATAGAAAGAAGGCGAAATAGGAAGGTTTACCCTTCGTTATTAAAGATAGCCTACTAATTAAAGATTATAAATTAATAGTCCTAGAAGATAATAATTTACGAATTAAATTTATCGAAGTAATTTACTACCTAGTTACTTTAATATACCTAAGTAAAAATAAGATTAAACGGATAATTTATAAGCGGTACTAATAAGTAAGATTAGCCGCCGATATAGACCGTTATATTATTAATTATTAGACGTATAAAGTATCGAAAGCATTCAAAGATAAAACGCTTAAATTAATATACTCGATTCCCCTAAAGGAGGATTGCCGGGTATAGAAATTTTTAGTAATCGACTTTAAATTAATGCTTAAAGATAAGTACGGTTATAATATATTAATAATTATTATAGACCGATTTACTAAAGTAAATTAGAGTATCCTTTATAAGGATATAATTATTACTAAGGACGCCGCCATTTTGTACTACCGAGGCCTATATCGTCTCTTCGGCCTTCCTAACGAAATAATTAACAATAAAGGCCCCTAATTCGTATTATAAATAATATAGGAAGTAACCTCCGTATTAAACGTTAAATAGAAATTAATTATATCTAGTTACTTACAGATTACTAATCAAATTGAAAATTTATACTAGTATATCGATTAACGGTTGAAACCTTATATTAACTATAATTAAGACGATTAGTTAAAATTTATCCTAATACTAAATATAGCTTAAATAAACCTACCCTACGATAATTTAAATGGCCTATCCCTTAGAAAAATTATTATAAGCTTTCCTATACCTAATATATTAAATTAGGAGGACCGTATAATTCCGAAACCGCCTAAGACGGAGATTAACCGATAAGAGGCTTACTAATTAGTCGAACGTTTAAAAACGTTCTATATAATAATTTAATTCGCTATTAATAAGGTATAATAATAATAAACGGCCTAAACTAATAAATACCGGAGGGAACTAAATTTCGGAATCGGCGATCGAATTTTTATTATTAAACGAAGCTAAATTACCGATCGACCTAACGATAAATTTAATTAGCGCTAGACCAGGATTCCTTATAGGATTAAAATTATAAGAGGCTATTTTTACGAGTTGGAGGTTCTTGAAGGATAGAAAGGAATAATAGTCTACTACGCTAACTGCCTAAGAAGGTATAAGGATAACCCGTTACCGGGTTAAGGTAATAATAACCCGGCTGGCGAATTAATCGGTAATTAAGAGGAATAGGAAATTTTAAAGATAATTTCCTTAAAAGTTATTAGAGGGAAGTTGGAATACTAAGTAGAATAGAAAGGCTAGGACTCCGACCTAGAGTTCTGGCCAACAAGTAACTTTGTTAATTTAGCGGAACTCTTAAAAGAATATTATAATACGAACCCTACGATACCGGGTCCCCCTAAGCGACTAGACTAATAGCTAAAGGGTAATAAGTTAGACTATAACGATAATAATGCCCTAGTAGAAGGATTACGAGTTGGTTTGAGGAGGAGAACGATAGTAAGGAAGAAATAGGAAGGGCGTTGGAGGAAATATTCGAATTATATTTATATCAAAATTTTTCTTTTTATTCTTAAAGCTCTAGGGCTAAGCCTCAACCCGGGGGGGAGGGTAATATAACGATTAGGATCCCGCGACCTTAGTATAGGCACTACGAACCCTACTCGTCCTATTACGAGACCTACATCCTTAGGGATGTACGCCCTCTGGTTGGCTGGGCCAGAACCCAAAGATGTACGACCAGTCAATTGGTTCGTCGCGGCCATTCAATTGGCACCGCGACTTTCACGTGCATTGTTAGATTAGATAAGGAAGGCGGTCGAGGCTGGCAGAATCTAGTCCCATCCCATATAAGGGTGCAACTCCAGGGCCCAAATCTCAACCTCTCCCTCTTTCCTTCTTTAACTTTAGTTATTTAT
This sequence comes from Neurospora sp. CHS-2018b, assembly GCA_009806015.1. Classification (NCBI taxonomy): domain Eukaryota; kingdom Fungi; phylum Ascomycota; class Sordariomycetes; order Sordariales; family Sordariaceae; genus Neurospora; species Neurospora sp. CHS-2018b. Next base: position 924,095 of record RAOV01000004.1, read on the forward strand.
TTCTTTTGTACCCAACTACGCGATACGGAACTACGTGAGCTGGTGCATCGTAACAATACAGTCTATCCCCCGGGAAGAAATTAAAGAGGTCGTTAACAAAATCCATCGCTAAATACACTAATATATATTTACGTACTATTCGAATTAATTTACTAACTAAATTATTAAATAAACCGTACTTAGTATCGATACCCGGATATTTAAATTTTAAAGACTTTATATTTACATTAAAAATATTTATAAATTTTAGAAAAATAAATTTTTATAGAATAAATTATATATTTACTTTATTACTATAATTAAAGATTACCTTTAACTTCTAGAATTCGATTACGATAATACCGATAATCGTTAAATTTTCGAAGAATTAGTTAAACTATAGATTAATATATATTTCTTTTAGGAGGTTTTCATTTATATTATACTTTATATTAATTACCAAATTACTTTTAAAGATAAGGAGAATTTACTTTTTTTTTACCTCAAAAGTGTTATTATCGATTTAAATATTATAATTTATAGAATTATCCAATCCGAAAAAGTATTAAATATTAATTATAGTCCGGGTATTAATTTAGCTAAAAAAAAGGACGAAAATACTAAAATCGAATACTAAAATATATTCAATAACTTCGCATTTTCTAAAGCGTTTATTAAAGTAAATAAAGGTATATTTAAAGAATTGCCCCTAAAGTTTATTATTCTATAGGTTATTCGAAATAATATAAATTTAAAAATTTTCGAACGCTTTATTACCTCTACTCGTAAATTTCCCCCCCTTCGTCGGGTATATAACCCTAATTTATAATAAATAATACTATTATATAACTTAAATATTAATAGTACCTAAACTAATAATTATTTTAGTAGCGGTTATCCTAGCAATTATCCTAATAATTATCTTAATAGTCCGGCTAATAGCTAAAGAAATAGTAATCGTTAAAGTAATAATAGTCGTACTAGCGGCGGCTAAAATAATAATCTTTATTATATTTCTAACCCTAATTCTATAACCAATAACCCTTATAATCGTAATAATCTATATAAACGCCCCCGTAATAAATATTATAGAAGAAATACTAATAAAAACCGTAGTTAACTATATTTTATACTTATAAATTCTAATTAAACCCGCCAGAATTTAAATGTACTAGAGCGCTAACGCCCGGTCAACTATAATTATAATAATATTAATAATAATAACGAAGACGATAATAATTTCCCAAACCGCCGCTATAACTATTAAAGTAAAAATCGCTAAAATAAGGACCGCCGTATAATATTATTAACGATTAATATAGCTAAATATAAACGCAATAGCAATCGTACTAATACCGTTAATATTATACCCTATATCCCGAAGCGTAACTATAAGCCGCCTATTACTTTATTAACTATATTAGATTCGGCTACTCTCGAAGAGGGTATAAGTTCCTTGTACTTTTAAATTTTTTATACTATACTTTAAAATCCTTTATATTTAGCCTTTTTTTTTATTAAATTTATAATACTTATACGTATACGGTATTTAATAATAATATATTTAATATTATAATAATTAGTATTATAATAATTAATATTATAGCGTTTAGAATTATAGCGTTCGGTATTACAATTTTTATATTATTTAGGATTAGAATATTTAATATTAGAATTAATTTATTAACTAATTATACCTTATTATTTAGGATTATAATATTTAATATTAGAATTAGCTTAACTAATTATACCTTAATTTAAATCGGAGGAACAATAATATCCCGAACGATATCGTCCCGTATCCTAACGAATTCAATTTAATTAATATATTTATTCTACTCCTTATACCTTTATTATCATTATTATTTTTATTGTATTATCTTTATCGTTATCGCATTTAATTAAAGTAATATAATTAATCGTTATAAATACGCTATTTAGACCTACTAGAACATAGGGGTTTAGCGTACCTAATATAGGTTTTAACTATAGTATTCTCTACAATTATAATCTTAGCGGCGGCGGGCACGGGCTAATCTTAACGCGGCCCTTTATCGTAGACGGCGATATTTAGAAAGACCCTAAATTTGCACCTTCTTTCATATATTCTCCTATACTCTCCTAATATTCTGCCCTAATACTTCCTTAAATATAGGCTAGACCTTCCCGTCTAACGACTATTCTAAGCTAGGAACCGTCCCAGGACTGTAGTTATGCAGTAACCGTAGGAAAAAAGGAAACCGCAACTAGGAAGGAACCGTAATTAGGGTCCTACGATTGTCTATCTATATTAACCGTCGTCCGACTGTAATATATAAGGTACTATTAAATAACGGCTATCCGACTGTTCCGAACCTCCTATATATACCCGGCTAAGTTATCGGCCAAAAACAATACCTTTCTAATTAAGCCCTTGCCTTTGCTTGTAGCCTTACTTATATTACCGCTACGGCTAGTATTAGAAGGGGCCGCGCCCTTCTTACCCTTAGGGCCTATAGTTTATAATAGTTACGGTTAATTGGATATAATAATAATATTAAATGTAGGAAGTTAATTTATAGCGATTGCAATTTAAAATGAACTTTAAATCGAGGGCGGGTCTAACTAGCGATAGGGTCGCGCAATAACAATGAATATATAACTAGTATTATTATTATTAATATTACTATTTTTATTGTTGTCGTGTAATATAACGAAGTTATAAGACGACGAGGTTATAAGATGGGAGAAGTTGTAAAATAGGAGAGGTTATAAAATAGGAGAATTTACAAAATAGGAGAGGTTAGAGGGGAGAATTTGTAAGAAGGGAGAATTTATAGAAATATATACGCGGGGTACACGTTTTTACTACCTTCTATTCTACTACCTTCCATTTTATAGTATAATAAATAGATTTTATATTGTAAATAAAAGTTTAGATAAAATTATAGGGTTATTATAACGGCTAGCGTTAGTTAATACGTGAAGGTGGTAAAGGTGAAGGTAAAGGTTGAGGACGGAGTATAGGAAAGTTTGTTATAGGTTTGAAATACGGTTCGAACTATTATTTTAGTAGGGGAATATAAGGGTTGTAATTAATAATACTAATTAAATTATTGCCCTACTACGGTAGGTATTTAGGTATATTATACTTTATTCTTCTATTTATAATATTTAAATGTAGTAAGGGGATAGATTAAAATAATAAAGTTCGATAAATTTAGGTCGGTGAATAGGAATTAAATAAACGGTTAATAAGAGATTAGGAGATATAACGTATAATCTTATTGCCTGAATTTTTTTTTTTAGTTTGGTAGTTAATATATATTTATTAATCTATTATTAGGGGTTATATTTATATGTATAAGTCCCGTTTACTAAATCCTTCTGTAACCGACGCCGTCCTTCCGTTTGTATTCGTTTAAATTACGAATAATACTTGCGACGTTTAATACTCCCTTATTGGGGGGTAATTTACTATATTAGAAATCTCGCCCAAAATACCCGGCCTACGCGCTCCCAAGATTATACTATGTATAGAACCTGTATATTTAGGCAAATAATTATTTTGTATTAGACGTAGTAATCGCGGCGTTCTTCGCCGATAATTAATTGATCTTAACCGATAATAATAAGAATAATAATAACGACGGCAGCGGTATAGATTATTAAGTGCTAGTTTTGCCCTACTTTTGGATGGCGATAATGATACGGTTATGTTTAATCTAGTTGGCGGGGTGGCTAATGACGACGGTTAGGAAGATGTAGATAAAGACGACGACGAAAGTAAGTATTATCTAAATTATAATTTAAATTTAATATTATATTAATGCGGGATAGATACTCTTGATTAAGACGCGTTATTTCGAAGTAGATTATAAGCTTTAATAATCGATAGTATCGATTATAATGAAATTTTACTAGTTAGTTTTAACGAAGAGTAATTGCGGCTAGATTTGGAATATACCGAGCGGGAGTACGATAAGTAAATCCTCGAATTAGAAACCGTTATATTTAACGAAGATTTTATTAACGAAGATATTTATAATAAATTTTATATTAGTAGCTAAATAGACGAATAAAAACTAATCTAATTAATTAAGCTTATCGAAAACTTTATTACCGATAATTCTATACTATATTATTATTATTATAATTAATAATTAGAATTACCAAATTTCAATTTCTTACTTGGCATTTATACTTACTTCAATTATATAACTTAAGTCGAGTACTATATATAGTTCGAAATACTAGGTATACTACGTAGGGAAGATAGTAAATTAGTCCTAGTAATACGATAATTGCCTAGATAATTAAAAACTTTAAAAGGCTATATAGAAAGTCGAATACTATTATTAAATATACGGGAAATTAAAATCCCGTTGTAAATTAAAAAAATGAAGATTAAATCCGCCAATCGAAAAAAATAGTAATAGTAATAGTAAGGCGGTTCGGATAACGAAGAGGACCTATTAATAGTTATAGAGCTATTATTCTTTATAGATCCCTATATATTATTTTAAACCTTTTTAAATTCCGATACGGCTATAAATATATATAAAGGTATAGCATATTTCGTAGATAACCTAATAGAGCTTTATTATACCTTATATTAGTCAAGTTCGGTCTATACGACTTCGGGGGAATATACGTATTTTATTAGTAATAATCGAACTATTTTAAATTTAAAGGATATTGGAAAGGCTATTTTTCCTTCGGACTTTATCTATTTCAGATATTTTAATAATATTAATAATTTAGATTATCCCTACCGCCTTCCCGAAGATTATACGGACTATATCTTATATATTGGCCGTATTAAGGCCGTAGGAAGAAATTATATTAGTAAATGTATTGAACACCCCGGCAAAATAATATTCGTAGTTAATAAGTATTTTTTTATCGATAAAATTAAAGACGAATTTCCCGGTCTTGGCTTTGGTATTTAGGTCTACGACGGTATAAAGTTTAAAAAGAATAAATTAATTATTCGTTTCGAATAAGAATATTGGATTCCTTAGTAATTAGTAGATTGATTTGTATTAGTGTAGATAAATTACTTCGACGGCGATAACTTTAAAAATCCTAGCCCGCTAGTCGAACCGAAAAAGTCTAAGGAAAATTCTAAGTTTTTTAAAAAGGCTAGGAAACTCTTTTATAAATATAGTACTATTTTAAAAAATCCTAAAAAGAAAGGCCATTATTTAGTTAGACGTATATTACAAAAACCGTTCGATAATAGTCAAAATATAGTATACGGCAATTATAATAAATGTATTACTCCCCTAGTATTTATACTACTTTTGCGGGCGGAATTAGAATTTAAAATATATAGCCGGGAAATATTCGAAAATTAATAGGACAAAATCAATAGCGGTATTAATATTTTGAATTACTTAATATTTATTTTTATTAATAGGTTTAGTATTTACTATAATGTATGCCGCTTTATAATAGGGGTATATTAATTACTAGCCGGCTTACTATACGGTAATAGCCGTATTCGAAATACTAATATTTTCCTAATTGTTCTTGGACTATATATTTCCAACTTTAATACTATCGTTAATATAATTAGTTATCTAATACCCCTAGATAAAGGTATAATAATAAATATTAAAGGCAAACTAACTATAGTATTAATATTTATAATATATTATATTAGCGATATATTTCAATAGGATAAGAATTCTAATATTACGGGCCTAGCCGGCTTAAAATTCTATCGATTCTATTTTATTAGACTAGAGTATATAATTAATAAATAGGACGTTGTAAATAATTGTAAATCTTTCGAAATAAAACGCTTTTATTATTAGTATTTATAAATACGCTACGAGGTTGATATTAATATATGGAAAAAGGGGGATAAGAAAGTATACCGAATTCAATAGGGTATTAGTGAAAAAAGGCCTATATTATTCGACTTAATACTAGTATTAGACACTATTATAACCCGCCCGCCCGATCTAATACATTTAAAATTCAAGGGTAAGCTTACCTTTATTACCTTTAGAAATATTTATGTAAATGTCTAACTAACTAATATTCTTAGGTATAGTTGCCTATATTTATGAGATGTTCTTCGACGCCTTCTTAATACCTAAATCTAAATTCGAATATAGTTGTACTTTTCGTACATAGCCTTTTCCACTTAGTTAGACTATACTACCTTCCCCTATATTATACCTTAAAGAATATACTTTAACCGAATATAATAAATGGTTAGTTATTACGCTACTATTCCTAAAAATATAGTTTGAAAAAGATTATATTGACCGGTACGTTTAGGAAGTATAGAAAAATACTATTTCCGAATATAATTATATCGATAATTTAAGCGATAGATATTTACTTAGAATTATATTATATAGATTAGCTATAATAGTGCGCAATAATAGTATCTTTATAAATATTAGGAATATGTAGTCTAAATACGAAGATATAGATATTTATATTTGGAATGGGCGTTTATAATATAAATTTATATATAACGTTATAGTAGAAGGTATAGTAAAAAACCTTAAGGTAAAGGATGTTTTTAAGGGTAGGGCTCGTACTTTAGAATTACCCTCCTAATTTTCTAAGCGTTCGTTAATATTTATAGCTACTTTAGGGTTAGACTTAGGACTTAATATATTTATCGTCGAGAGTATTGAAGATGAGGATATACTGATCGCTAAAGCGGCCGCGGAAGTAGTTGTAGAGGTAGTAGTAAAAGCACGGCTAGACCAACCTCTACCGAAGAGAGCAAAAGAATATATTAGAAAAGTATTACGACCGAATATTTATATTAGCGTTTATTATACTAATATATACGAAGAATATAGCCCGCTAGGACTATTGAATATATTAGCGGAGGAAAAGTATTACAAATAAATTCTAATTTCTTTTAATACCCTATACTAACAATTACCCTTAAGACCACTAAATGCAATAGGCCCGATTAAGAATTCTATATTATACGAAATCTCGGCCCGGCGCTAAGCCGCCTACGTGATCGCTACTGCAAATTATATATATAAAACCCGGGCCGTAACGATGTCGGAGAATGAAATTAATAATTATTTACGTAGATAATTTAAGAAGATAGCCGAGACGATTAACGGTAAAGATATTGAAAAATAGATTCTATAATACGAGCGTATCGTTTATACTATTCGATTCGTATTATTAAATGCGTATACGCTATCCGACCTAAAACTAACCTAATAAATTAAAGATATCGCCCGCTAGGCTCCTAATTTATTTAAATCGTTAATTAACCGGGAAAATCAAATTAGATTAGGTTTAATAGCCGAATTCGAGGATAAATTAGATATCGATTTGTTTACTAACGCTATCTATCTACGACCTTTAATTATTAATAAATTTAAACCTACGATAATAAGGAAGATTTACTACTTTATTTTAATTAGTATTAACTAAAATACTAGCTAGCTATATCCCCTACCCTAGACTTCCAAATCTATGCCCGATATCTTCCGTCGTACTTTATTAAATATATACGATAAAGACTATAGTATACTATATATTAAGAGGTTTGGGCTAAGTATAGTATAATATATTAAATGGGTATCCTTTTTAAACGAATAAATTTAAATTACCCCTATCCCTATTCTTGCTTTTCCCCTATCCCTACTTTTCCCTTATCCCTAGCCTTTTCCCCTATATAGTTCGTCCTTGCATCCCGCTTTATCCTATAGTATCGTTATTTCGGTAGTAAGTTTATACCCAAGGATTTGGACCGTATATTATACGTACAATATATATATAATAATATTATAGGAGATATTATTATATTATAGCCTAATATACGTAGATTTATAGTGTAGAAGCCTATAGCCTTATATAGTCTATAGAAATTTCTATATAAGAACTCCGAAGATAATTCCGATTATATATACGTACTAAGTTAATAATAGATATTAATAAGCTTTATGCTATAGTAGGACTTATAAGTGCTATACCTTTAATATTGGCGATTATATTCGCTACCGATACGAGCCTAGCTTTGGCCGTATCGATTATATCTTTATATATAATTAGAAGAATAAAATAGAACGCCGTATCTTTCTTGTATTAATTAAAATGCGGGTAGATGGCTACTATATCCGTACCCTTAATATTTTAGTAATTTAAAATACTAACGAGGCTATTATCGTTAGCCTTCTAACTATTTAAACCGACCGTATTTATATTGTCGATATTTCGAAGCTTTTAGAGCGGCATTAATACAACTACTAGCCTATTTAGGCCTAAATTAATTAGGACATTATTTTAATATAGCCGTAGTAGCATATTAATTTATTATTTATTATCGTTCCTTTGTAGTATCTATCCCTTATAGTATTTATCCCCTATAGTATCTATCCCTTTATATTGGCTACCTAATTAATATAATGGTGTTCGATAGTATTAATATTTATTAGCTATGATTTTAGTGATATATAAATATTAGCTAAAATTCAACCCCTATAATAGTTTATTAAGATTAATAGTTTATTTAATAGGTATAACGCTTTAATATACGGCCTTTCCTTCCGGGTCTTCCCCTTTCGCCTCTTCTCGTCTTATTTAATGCTTAGTAATTACCTTATTCCCGTACCCCCGTGCCCCAAAGTTAATACTTATTCCAGATACTACTGATTATAATAGTTCGTTTTATATGGCTATAATTATTTTACTTCTATTCGTTCCTATTAATGACGACGCGATATATCGTATCAATTGATTAACTATTAACTATATTAATAATTAATAACTTAATATAAAAGATAACGATATTCAACTATTTAATATTATTTTATTTAATTACTATAAGTAGTATTAACTATATCGCGTTCTAATTCTATATATACAATCGTATTACATCCCGGACCGGCGCGCAACGTTAGCCGCCGGGTAGTAGTATAGTATAATACTGGGAATGTAGGTTAGGGTCGGGGCTGGGCGGGCGGGTAATAGGGTAGACGGTAGTATAGTAGACCGTACGCCGGGGCGGGCGGTAGCGGGTGGGCGGTAAGTAGTAGTATATAGCGCAAGTAGTAAATGTATGTACTAGTTCAATTCGCATTAGCTGGGGCGCGACCGTAAGGTTGCATGCGACTACTGTACGATTGATCGCGACTTCCTAATATAAGTGATTACCTATAAGCGACTATTTACGGTCGCGGCGAAATTGAATGAGTAGGAATGCTCCTACCCTAATAGGGCGTTCTTTACGGTTAATTAACGGTTGACTCTAAGTTACGGTTGACTAACGGTTTTATAGTCCTAAACGGGAAGGTACGATTTGACCGTCTAGAGACCGTTGGGCGACCGTAAAAGGCATCTATAGGGCGCCAGCCAAGAATCGCCAATATTAAATTAAAAACTCTAGCGACATTAACGTCGATATTAAACAAATATTCAGAATAACGAGGGTACAATCGTCGTAAGGACGCAATACGGTAAACATTTTAATTTTCATTTCAATTATTAACAAATCGTTAACCCAATTATTTTAATTCGTATAAACAAGATGTCTAGCGACCAGAACCCCTAGAATCCCCCTAGCAGCGAGGTTTAAATCGACCTTATCGAGGTCTTCCCGTAATTATTAGAAGGCTTCAACTACCTATAGATAATTTACGGCAGTAATACCCGTACGGGCCTTATAGTCTCCCCTATATTTACGGCTTCGGCTAAGGCCCATAAGGAAGTGATAAAGCTGCTGTACTACTTTAATAAGAAGTTTAGTGAGTTCGATGCAGCCGTCTCCGACGCTAGTAATAAGGTAATCGCCTTCTAGAAGAATACCAGAGAGTATATTAATAAGGTTGAAGAAGTAGCCGCTAAGTAGGCCAAGCGCATTAAGGCCCTTAAGGCTACTAAGAAATAATTTATAGAGTAAATTAATATTCTACAAACCTAGTACAATTAAATTACTAAGGATAACGCCTCTCTATAAACCAAAGTAGTTACCCTCGAATATAATAAGGCTTCCTTTAATAATTAAGTAGAAGTATTAGAATTAAATAAGGAGGCCGACCACCAAACCTTTCTCGACTTATTAGTTACGGTTAACCAAACTTCGTTGGATTACTATACCGAGCTTAATAAGGTATTAACCAACGCCAACAATATTAGGATTATAGTAAAGATTACTAGCGAGGAGTTTAATAAGGCGTAGGAGGAAATTAAAAACCTCTAGATTAACCTTCGTCTCGCCGAGGAGGATAGGATTATTGCTTAGAATAATTTGGCCAATATAACTAGGCCTACTGCCTAAGAGAAAGGCAAGTTCAAGGCTACGGTCGAGGATAGTATAGAGGAGATCCCTAGGGATTGGGGTATTAATAGTTCTAATACCTAGGGTGCCGGATATTTTAGTAAAGGTAGCCCTAGAAAATTAGGCAAGGGAACTGGTTTCGGCTCCGGTAATATAGGCGGCGGTCCTGGCGATAGCGGCCCTAAAGGATCGGGTACGGGTAGTTTCGGTATAGACAGCGGTCTTAGCGGTAGTAGAGGTTTCCCTAGTAGCGGTAGTAGAAGTTTCCCTAGCGGACTTGGTAGTCCCGGTAGTAGCGGTAGTAGAGGTTTCCCTAATAGACCCGGTAATCCCGGTAGTAGTAGCGGCAGCGGCCCTAGCGGTCCCGGAAGTTTTAACGGTCCCAGCGGCGGCGGAGGTCCCCTTCCTCCTCTTTCTCCTCCCCTCCTAATTGCGGCTCCCTAACCTAATTATTTCCGTAAAGTTCTCTATAAAGACTTTAAGTATCTTAATAGCGAAGAGACGGATATTATTAAGTATTACAATATTTATAACGCTTAGAATTCTACTATTCGTAGCCGTTAGTTGATAAATAGGTACAAATTCCCCGACGAATTATCTAAACTCTTTTATACTATAGCCTACTTTAGTAATGAAGTTAAAATTAATATTAACGAGTATTATTAGAAGATTTTCGATAACCCTTACTATTCAGTTTATTAGAAGTGGAAGATTAGTAACGAATTCTTCGCCTACTTAAATGAGCGTTATAAGTAGGGTAACCTTATAACCGTCGCTAAGAGGGAATTGTTAAACCTTAAGTAAGCCGGTAAATACGCCAATTATAAGGATTTTAAAGTTCGCTTCGTCTCCCTAGCGAATAGATGCGATTATAATATGGTTACTAGAATTCGCCTTCTATATTAGAAGGTATCCAAATCCCTAGCGAGTTTAATCGCCTACAATCCTATTCAATTAGAACGCGATAATTGGAAGGGTTGGTCAGCCTTATTCTATAGTATAGCCAAGGCTTATACTAAGTCGGCCCTTTGCGATAATACTATCCAAGCTACTACAAATAGTAATAGTAATAGCGGTAGTAGCAATAATAATAAGTAGAAGGACCCGGACGCTATGGAAATTAACTGTATTAAGTTTAAAGAGATTTATAAGGATGTTTTGCAAGAACGTTATAATAAAGGTAATTATATGAATTGTGGCTAGAACGGTTATATAGCCCGCTAATATACTAATAATACCCACTACGGTGGTAGAGGTAAGTAAACCGGTAATAAAGGTAAGAGTTTGGGCATTACTATAGGTAAGAAGGCTACTCCGGTTGCTAACCGCGCTATAACTGAAACGGCCACTCCGGCCACGGCTCCAGCTGCCCCGGCTGCTCTAGCTCCGGCTACCCCGGCCTAGTAGGGAAATAACGAGCCCTAGATTTAAGTCGCGGTCGGGGGTATTCAAGTGGGATATAAAGAAGGACGGAGATAAAGGGATTAGTTATCAATAAGCTGAATGTTCGATAAGCTCTTGCCTATTGGGGTAATGAGCAATTAGATTTAAGTAGCTTAGAACTCTATAGATAAAATATAACCCTCTTATCAACGTACCTTTAGTATCTCCAGCGTAGTAATGAAGTAGAATGCGTATTACTAGTCGATTCCGGTTATTCCGGTAAAGCTTTTATTAATCGTTCTTTCGCTAAACGAGCTTATTTGGAATTTAAACGATTGGAAAGGGTACGGCCGTTGCATTTAGCAGACGGCGGATTTAAAGAATAGGTAAAGTAGTATATAGAGATAATAATACGTATTGGGGAATATAAGGAGGTTATTAAATTCTTCGTGGCCGATTTGGCAGTTGAATATCTAGTAATCTTGGGATGGCCCTGGCTATAGCTCTACAACCTAGACATCGATTAGGTATTTAATAAAATCACCTAGAACGTGGCATATATGGGCACCTATATCGATCAACCTCTGGCGGCCGTAGCCGTAGAAGTGGAGATAGAAGAATTAGAACCGGACTTAGATACGGAGTTAGAACTAGAACCAGACTCAAATACGGAATTAGAGCCAGATACGGACTTAGATACGGAATCAAAACCAAATACGGACTCAAATTCGGATACGGATACAGGAACAGTCCCTAACGAAGGACGGGAAACTAGGAAAACGCAGAAGGCTATAAAGAGGAAATAGATCATATAGTAGCCGGGTCCCCCTCTGAGCCTATAGTTATATTATAGTCGTATGACGGTTTATTGTTCCTGCCGGTACCTCGGTGAAAAACTGACTCTATACGGTTACTTAGAGCGAACCGTCCTAGGACCGTAGTCTTAGGGCTATATTTAGTAGGAGTAATTGGATATTTATATTTAAAGTTGGTAGGAGTTGGAAAGAGTTTGCGCGAGCGACCGCGCGCCGCTAGACGTATAGTATTAGGAAATTACGACTATGCGTATAGTATTAGTGCCCTAGATTGTACGAATTAATTTTTATAAATCTATTAACTACTTACCCCTACGCTTCCGCCCACCTTATTACTATTTACCCTACCGCCCGGTATTTAACGCTAGTGTATAGTCTACCCTAATTCCGACCCTAACCCCAACCCCGGTATTATATTAGTATATTAGGGTACGGGCTATTACTATATTACTACCCGGTATTTATAGGTATTCCGGCACTTACTATATAGTACCGGCGCCCGGTATTACGCGCCGGTTTAGGATATAATATAATAGTAATTAAATATAGGTAATTAAATACGGGTAATTAAATACGGATAATTGAATATGGGTAATTATTTATCTATTTATTAATATACTATATTAATTAATAATACGAACGAAGCGATAGATTTATATTGTACGGGCTAGGGATTATAATTATACTTTTAGTAATTATAATACTTAACGGGGATATAGTAACGATTATTAGACTTTTAATAATTTTTTAAGCCGGAAATATAATACGTACATTTAGTAAATAATATTAATGGTCGGATTAATAATAAAATAAATAAAACGAGACGATAGAGGTTATAACTAAGTAATTCTAATACTTGGTTACTCAAATAAATTATTAGAAGTTAATTATACGATTTAAACTGAGTTTTTGGGTTATAAATAATTTATTTATTCGAATTATAAATAGCGTTCCTATTATATTATAAATATTATTAATATTAAATAAAATTTTAATAGGAATGGAAAATACGTAGATTAATACTATTAATAATAATTTATATTAGGATAATATCCTAATTTACTTAGGCCTAAATAGGTTAATAATTATATTTCTTACGGTCTTTGAATTTCGAAATATCGATAATATAAATGCGGTTTGTTTGGAGAGTTGGAAGACCGATAATAATAGATTCTTTAGTATCTTCGATTAGTAGTACTTTTAAGTAGGAAACTATCTGCCTAATAGGTACTATTTTAATTAATATAAGAAAAATATAATATTTATTTATATAAATTTATTTGTATATAAAAATATAATTTATACGGCCGAAGCTATCGATAATATCTTTATATTGGATATAGTCCTTTAAGTTGAAGGTCTAGCGTTTGAAGGTCTTAGTATACGAATAGTTAGTTCTATCTATATTAATATAATAATAATAATAAGGATAAGGATAAGGATAAGGATAAGGATAAGGATATGGGTTGGTGTATTGATATGGGATATGGGATATAGGATATAGGATATTAGATAGGGATAGGGATAGAATAATTTATTCGTTTAAAAATGATACCTTACTATTATATTATATAATATTAGGCCTAAATATTATATGCGGTATACTATAATTAACGTTGTAAATTTAAATTAGAGCCCGGCGAAATATATTTAGTATTTACTTAAATATTAGTAGTAAATAATAAAGTAGGTTAGTATCCCGGTTAATATTTATTATAATAAGGTGGCGAATTTTCTTTATAATATTAATTTTGAATTTTCTGGATACTATTAAGCGTAAATAGGTATTGTCCGCTGAATAATCGATATCGAACTTGTTATTATTGTCGTTATTACCATCGGTATTGCCGTTGCCGTTGCTATTTATTAGGCTAATCTTAATTTATTCTTTACGATATAATAGTTTTTCGAAGATATTGGGCGTTTATTTGGTTAGGTTATTAATTTAATATATTAGCGTAGGGTCGGTTAGTATAAAGGTATTTAATATAATAAATTAAATAGTATATATAATACGTTTGTATTGGAGGATGAACTTTTCGATATTTCGGCCGTTGGTTGTTTCTACTATCTTTTTGAGGCGTTTGGAAGTTAATATTATTAGTTTGAATTAATTAATATTATCGCTAACGCGCCGCTTTTCTAATTTATATAGTACGGTATACGGCGGGGTGGTATTAAAATTTTCTAATATTAAAATTTGTTGGTTATTTATTTGTAATATTTTTCCTTTATTAGAATATTTAATAGAATTAGCGGACTATATTCTTTATATATATTGTTATAATATATACCGATATATACGTTTAATCGAAGTACTTTTCTAATATATTCTTTTGTACGCTTTAGTAGGTTAGTAACTTTGGTTGTTACTTCGGCTATAGGGGTATTTTCGTCGCCGTCGTCGTTATTATTAATTATTATATCTATATTTATATCCTTGTTATCGTTATTATCGATATTAATAATTAATATAGCTCTCGAATGTTAGGTTATAAATAACCTTTTTAACCGTTAGGCCTAGGACTAGGCTATAGATAATCTTCTTAATCGTTGGGATTAGGATTAGGCTATAGATAACCGCCTAGATAATCTTCTAGATGAAACTTCTAATAATAGTTTATTTAGGCGTACTTTTATTTTAAATATTTTAGTTTTTGGATTTTTAGCGGTGCTTTCTATTGTAATTTAGTATATATTTATATATTATTATCTCTTAATAAGTACGATATTATTTAAATCCTTATACTATTCTGAGGTATTTTTAATGTTTATTAATACCGAATTACTACGAGCTATTATAATTAAAGTATTATATATAGTTTTAATAATACCCTCTACTACAGCCTAATATATATTTATATACTATTACCTCCTAATAAATACGATATTATTTAAGAGGAACCCTAGGGACACCCACCCTTTTCCCTATACGCACCCACCTTTTCAAAACACTTCTAAGTATTTTAGCCAAAATAAATTCAATCGTCTTCAAAGCTGGGATTAGAGTAAATCTAATACCATTATACCTCTTAAGGCCCCTTTTGAATCTAACTTTACAGTGAGAGTTCATTTATTCGGGTGTTTGCAATTGCAGTGTCCAAATTTTGCAATGTACTTAGAATATTACTAATGATTATTAGCGGGAATTGTTTAAAATTATAGGAAGGCTTTGCAATGGCTTAGGAGCCGAGTCAAATCCATTTTTAGGCATTAGAATAGCTAAACTTCAAAAAAACATAGACGTATTTTAAAAAGGTGGGTGCGTATAGGGAAAAGGGTGGGTGTCCCTAGGGTTCCTCTTATTTAAATCCTTATACTATTCTTAGGTATTCTTAATATTTATTAATATTAAATTACTACGAGTTATTATAGCTAAAGTATTATATATAATTTTAATGTAATAATTGTCATTTAGGTTAGGCTATTTTTTAGTTAAAAGTTCCTTCTATGCCTCCTAAATATATAAATTAATATAGTCTTTTTTTAATTATACTTCGAGGAGGAGTGGTATAATTATTAATTATTTATTATAGGCAAATAATTTGTAACCCTTTAGGTAGAATTTTAATAAAGGTAATATACCCTAACTAGGGGAAAATAGTTATTTTCGTAAAATATTATAATATTCTAGTCGAGATTTGGGTATAAAAAATATATTTATTAGTATTTTATATATATATGCCGCTATATTTAAATATAATAAGGTATTAGCGTCGAACTAGTTTAATACGAATTTTATAGGATATTTTAGTTTTTAGATTTACCTTTGAATTTTAAATGTATTAGGTTAGGGGTACGGGTTATTATTGTGTTTAAAGTTGGTATTAGATTGAATAATATTGGCCGTATTTTATTTATACCCTATTGAGTTTAGTAGGCCTTTTTATCCCCCTTTTTCTGTATATTATATTTAATTTCGTACCTTATTTGGAGATGATAATAATGGAAGTGGTTAATGTTTGAAGTTTAATTTTTAATAACGTCCTATTTGTTAATAATATAGTCTAGGCCAATAAAATAAAAACGATAGAATTTTAAACCTCCTGTCCCGGTAATGCTATAATTCTTGTCCTATTGAGGTATATTACTAGTATAATATATTATAAATATTAATATAACTGTTGGCTTGCTTTTAATATCTATTATAATGCTTTGGTTTAGGGGTATTAAATAGCCTATTGTATTGATAATAGCGTCGAAGTTAGAAGCGTGCGGTCTAAGAATTATAAGGAAAATATTGGTATTCTTGGAATGGTTTCCTAAAGGTAGGCTAATTAATAATTAATATATTTTTATAATAGACCGACGAGTATTACGGTAAATATTAAAACTATTAATAAAAGTAATGACCGGGTAGTTTAGAATATTTAGTTTAGGATTATTTACCCTATTTTAGTATTATTTGAAAATTTCCCGGCTATAAGTTTTAAATTTAAATTAGGTACGAAGGGGTAGTGTTTATATTAAAGGAATAATCTTTTTATCGGGAATATCGGGGTTGTTATCGGGCTAGTTTCCATTTTAATGTATATTTATAGCGTTTTTAAATACCCGGGTCTTCTATAAGGTACGTCTAATTAAATAATGCCCCTTTTTTTTCGGGTTTTCGGGTATAGTATTATATTTTCGAAAAAACTTTCTAGGTTTCTTTTTCGATATTTTAGTTTTCGATCTCCTACCTTTAATAGTTATATTAATTAGTAGATTCGGGTTATTTAGCGTATTGCTATTGAAAAAATCGATTTGTATTGGTACAAAGCCGTTAGCTAGATATTAAGGAATTTAATGCTCCTATTCAAAACGTAATATTAATTTATATAATTTAAATTCTATATTTTTATTAACTTAGGCCCTAAAATTAACGCCCGGAAATTCATTATCGATGTTATCGATTATTAGGTATTCTTATACTATAAGGGTGACTTCCCCTATATAATTTATAAAATTGTTGGTATAATTCTGGCTTATAGCCTTTATACGGCCAATATATAGTATATAATCTAGATAATTATTTAGAAATCGGTAAGGATAGTTTAGGTTATCGATATTATTTAGGTATTGAAAGTAGATGAAATTTAATAGAAAGATAGTTTTGCCGGTATCTTCGGAATTATTATTATTAATAAAATACGTATATTGATTAGATGTTGTACGTATTGAATTTAATTAATATAATGTATAGTATAATTTTATTAGGTTATTAATTAAATGTGTTATACTTTTATATATTTTAGCGGCGGTATTAGAATTTAAGAAGGTTTAAAATAATAATTTTAAGTTTATAAAGTATAACGGTGCCGGGATTATATTTATATCGTCCGGTTCTTCGGTTGTTTTAATAGACTTAGATTTTATTATATTATATTACTATTATTATTATTATTATCTTTGCCTAGCCTCTTCCTGTTTACGATTAGCCGAATCGGTTTTTATTTTGGATGTTTGTAAAGGTATTTGGGTAACCTATATATTTAATAATAGTAACCTTTTTTCGATCCTCCCTTTTAATATCTTGATTTGTTTTAGTAGTAGTTGAATAGTTGGAATCGGTTTGCCGTTTTGTCTACGTAATATACTTAATATTTATAATAATATTATATATTAATTACGAGATATGCGACTAATATGGGCGTATAACCCTAGAGTTAGTTGGAAAATTGAAAGTTCCGTATATTAATTGTAGTAGTAATGGATTAAAGTAGATATATTTATAAAGCCTTTAGCGGGCTTAGGAATTTTAGTAATAGCCGGTTATTATTTATCTACCTAAATATTGATAAAGTCTTTATTAATAAAGTCTTTATTGAAAGCGATAGTTTTTAGTCCTTAGTTTTTAAAGTCCCGCTTAATATATTTTAGATTAAAATATAGTTAATCTTCGTTAAATTTAGCAGGTAGGGTATTTATATTGTAATTTTTATTATTAATTATTAAGGTTATAACCCTAGTACGAACTATAGTATTTTAGTCGATGGCGCCTATTTTAAGTTAATAATAAATATATAAGATATAGCTAATAATAAATTTACCTTTATCCTTATTATTTTTATTTTTATTATTATTCTTATCCTCCTCGGCGTTAGATATAGTAGTTTTATTATTAAATAGTAGGGTATAAGAATCTATATAATTCGGTAATTTTTGATATCGTTCTTCGGGTTAATAGTTTAGTAAGTTATAGATATTATAAAGTATACTACAATTATTATAGCCGACTTTAAATAGTTATTTATCGAAGTTAAATTTAATGGGCCCCGCGTAAGTAAAGTATTTCGGTATACGTAGACCGGGCATTATACTTAGCCAATTATTAAAGTACCCTATTTAAGGTTATTATTAAATTAAGGTAGAGTAGGGGTTTTTAATTATAAGGGGGAGAAATTATAAAGGGGAAGAAATTATAAAGAAGAAGAAATTGAAGAAAGAGATTGTAAAGACGAAGAATCGAGTTTTAAATTAAATTTGCCTATTACGTTATACGACTATTTATTCAATCCTTATTTAGTAAATAAATAAATAAATAAATAAATAAATAAATAATAGAATATAGTACTATATATAGGTACCGTATAATAATAGAACCGGTAAGTAATTTATTTAAAATATAACTAATCTAAAATTTTTATATCTTTCTTTATTATAGTATATAGAATATTTGCTTTTGAAATTAATAAATTATAATATTTCATTTATTATTATAAATAATATTTTCGAATAAATAATTAAATTATAGTATATAAGTTATAAAGTAGATGTTAATTCTTATTGGCTACCTTATTCACCTTCCCCTACTAAGATTACCTTTATTATAACTTAAACCCGCTTAAATGACCTTTGCCCTACCCCGGGCTACGAGCCGCCTTTAAAACTTATTTAGAATTTTATTAAATAAATAAATAAATTTGAAATATTATTATTAATATTAATATTATTATTATTCATTAATATTAACGAATACTACCCCGCTATTTCATTTAGTTTTCTTATTATAAATATATAGATTTAAAGTATTAGCGATACAGTAAAATAGAAGGCGGTAGAAGATTATTTTGCGCCCCGTACCTTACTAGTATAATTATAAATTTCGAATAGAATTTAGAATCCCGTTTACTTCCTTCCAACTTTTAAATTCCCCTCTTTTTTTATTCCCCCCCTTTCCTTCTATTCTTTCTTTTAATTTTTTTTTAAATTTAATAGATAAGCGGGTAGTTAAATTACAATACGCGGTAAACTAGGTTAATATCGAGCTTTTAATTACAGTAATTTTTTAAATCGCTGGTATTTATATTATAAAACTTCCTTCTATTATAAGACTTCCTATTATAGACCTTCTTCCTATTATAAGACTTCCTATCGTAAACTTTCTTTGTATTGTAAATCTCTATTATAAACCTTTACCGCAAATTTCTACTATAAATATTTATTATAAATTTCCCAACGGTTATTAACTTACCCTTACCGTAAATATATATTTATATATATACTTTTAGTTACTATCGATTAATTTATATTTAAATACTTAATAAAGGTAGAGCGGACGTCCGCAGTACTTCGGTTAAGAAAGGCCGGAATAATAATAAACCTTTTCTCGATATTAATAACGGTAATAGTAATAATTCTAATTTAGATTATACCGAACGTTTATTACTACGAAACGATAAGAATATAAATAAGGACGAATTTAGCAACGTTAATAATTAGCGCCCTAAAGTACTTATTAAAAATCCTTTAATTATAGTAATTAATCCTTAACGTATTATTATTAATTATTTATAAATTTTTTAAAGATAGGGTTAAGTAAATAAATTACAATTATATATAATTAATTATATTTTAATTTTATTTAATATTACTATATTTCATTATTCTATATTAGTAGTAGTCGGACTATTCCTATAAAACGTTATACTGAATCTACTACAATTATATTAACCGATCCCCTTTAAAAAGATAGTTAATTAATAAATATAATATTATATAACCATTATAATATTTAATAATAATAATAATAGGGTATATTTATTACTTTATAAAGATAAATTATAAGTAATATACGATTAGAATAGGGTTAGAGTTAATTTATACCCTAAGGATAGGGCCCGTTTATACCTTAGGGATTCCGAAACTAATTTATTCTTTAAAGCTATTAAAATACTATACCCCTTTAAAGTTTCTAAAGTCGAAATAGAATACCCCCCTAAGGTTTCTAAGGTCAAAGTACTATACCTCCTCTATAAGTTTTTTATAATAGTCGAAGTATTATATTTCCTCCCTAAGCTTTTTACAGTTAAAATTAGGGTTAAAGTATTATACTTCCCTAAGGATAATAATATTATTTATAAAAATAATAATCGAAATCCCTTCTACGAAACAATTAAAATATTACCAGCGCTATAGAAAATTCTTTAAATAGAAGACTCGATAATTTATTAACTATAATTTAATAAATAAAGTAGTAAGGGAAGGGTAAATAGAAGGAGGTCCTAATTATATAACTAGCTGTGATTAACTTAATTATATTTATTATTACTATTATTAGTTTAATTTCCGTTCGTATTACCGGTAGTAGATAAATTCTTTGTACTAGTATTCGTTTACTTATATTTACCGGAATCGGAATTATTACTATTAGTTTAATTCCTACTTATATTATTAATTATAGTTCTAGAGGTACCGGTAAAGATTCTAATAGAGGCTAGACTAATTATACTAATTATATTAAATATATAGGAGAGGATGACGACTATTCGGTATTAGGGTTCGAGGTTACTTTTAATACTAATTTTACCGCCGATAAAATTCAATCCTACTATAGCTCCCAATCCCCGTCTAATAATAATAATTAATTATAGTCCTATTATAACTCCTAATCCTAATTTAGTAATAGTAATTAATTATAGTCCTATTATAATTCCCAATTAGGCAGTAATTAGTTACAATCTTACTATAATTCTTAGTTCTACTATAACTCCCAATTAGGCGGTAATTAATTATAGTTTTACTATAGCTCTTAATCCTATTATAACTCTCAATTTTATTATAACCGTAACGTACTAGAAAGTTTTTCCTAAAGTTCTTATTCCCAAGGCTGGTCTCCCCAACCCGGCTAGGTTTATTAAGGCGGCGATTATCAATATAATCAATATAGTAATATATTTAATATATATAGTAACCTATATAATTAATATAGTAATTTATATAGCGGTCCTTAGTATAACGGTTATAATTAATATAATTAACTATATAACGGTCCTCAATATAGCGGTCAATTTCAATATAATAGTCCGTAATATAACGCCCAATTTTTCCCACCCTAAATACCCGGTAGTAATCGTTAATTAAGAAACTATAATTAGTTAGGAAACCGTAACTAAAATTCTAATTCTAATAAATTCAATGAACTAATCGTTAACGATCCTAACTAACGCTTATTCGAAAAAAAATTTAAAAAATACTTCTACGTCCCTACCCGAACTAATTTAATAGAATTAAAAAATATAAGTATACCTAATCGTATAAATTACGACCCTATTAATATTGATAATAATATTCTAAAATCCGAAGAAAATATTATATAGTCTATCCCCCAAAAAGAAATTAAGGAAGTTATTAACGAAATCTATCGCTAAATACGGTAGTATATATTCGTATATTATTCTAATTAATTTACTAACTAGGTTATTAAGTAGGCCGTACTTAGTATCGACACTCGAATATCGAAATTTCATCGCCTTCGCATTTATACTAAAAGTATTTATAAATCCTAGAAAAACAAATTTTTATAGGATAAATTATATACCTACTTTATTACTATAGTTAAAGATTACCCCCAACTTCTAGAATTCGATTATAATAATACTAATAATCGTTAAACTTTCGAAGAATTAGTTAAACTATAGATTAATATATACTTCTTCTAAGAGGTTTTTACTTATATTATACCTTATATTAATTACTAAGTTACTTTCGGAAATAAGGAGGATTTACCTTTTTTCTACTTTAAAAACGTTATTATTAATTTAGGTATTATAATTTGTAGGATTATTAAGTCTAAAATAGAATTGAATTATAATCGTCGTTTTGGCTTAATTAAAAAAAAAGGACGAAAATATTAGGGCCGAATACTAGAATATATTTAATAATTTTATATTTTATAATTTGTTTATCGAAGTAAATAGGAGAATATTTAAAAAATTCCCTTTCGAATTTATTATCCTACAAATTATTCGAAATAATATAGATTTAGAGATTTTCGAACGCTTTATTACCTATGATCCTCCCCCCTTTCGGCGGGTATATAACCCGAATCTATAATAGTTAATACTATTATATAGGTTAAATATTAGCGGTATTTAAATTGGTAATTATATTAGTAGTTAACTTAGTAATTATATTAGTAGTTAGTTTGGTGGTTATACTAGTAGTTAGGGTAATGGTAGTCGTTATAGTAGTAGTAGTCGTACATAGCTGCCGAGGACTGAGCGCGCCGTACCGCCCACGTACGGTCGCTCAACGGTACGTCGCGCCTTCCGGTACCTCGGTGAAATTCCGTCTGTAGACGGTTACATAGACACTACGGTCCGCGGACCGTAGTCTCAGGCCACATTTAGCAGGAGCAATTAGACTCCCACACCCAATACTAGTGGTCGCGCGGTGAGAGCAGGAAAGAGCTTGCGCGGGCTCGCGCTCGGTCCCGATACGACCGCGCCGCCAAATATATTAGGAAGTTACGACTAATATGTATAGTACTAGTGCCCCAAACTATACGAACCAGACCTACATTTTCTACGGACCTACTAGCTACCACCCGCCAACACCCAACGTACGGCCTACCCCGAATCCCGAATCCCGACCCTACTACCTAAGTATACGGTCCAATACCCCGACCCCGGTCCAGTACCCCGACCCTAGCACTATACCCCGACCCCGGCACTATATTACCCCAACCCCAGTACTATACCACCCCGACCCCGATATTACACCGCTACCCAGCGGCCAGCGCTACGCGCCGGTACAGGATGCAACGTACGATTTAATATAATAATAGTAATTAAATACAATGTACAATTAAATACGGTAATTATATATATGTAAGAAGTATTGCGCTTACAGTAAGGTAAATATAGTAATAATTAAATACGACGTACGATTGAATATATACGAGAAGTATTACGCTCGCAATAAGGTATAAACGCGGCAGCTATTAGACTTTTGACAGCTCTACGGAAGAAGATCCGATATTTCAATACTATAAGAGTATAGCAGTTAGATATAACGATAAGGCGACTTAGGACGATATATTCCCGGAGGCGAAGAGCATATACGATACCTATAATACCAAACGAACTATTAGCCATCAAATCGTCAAAGCGCTTGCATATTACGTACCTTCGATATATTCCCGGAGGCGAGGACTATATACGATACTTGTAATACCAAACGAACTATTAGCTATTAAATCGTTAAAGCGCTTATATATTATATACCTTCTAGCAATCACAAAAATCCCTACTTACAAGAAATATATTATTAAATAATACTTAGTACATTAATTAAAGGATCTATATTAAAATAATATCCTAGGTCACTTAAGCCCAAATAAGTTAATAGCTACGTTTCTAGCGCTCTTTCAACTTCGAAACATCTACGATATAAATATAGTATACTTAAATAATTAGTAGGCCAATAATAATAGACTCACTAGTATCTTAAACTACAAGCAAATTTAATTATAATATTGTACGTTTGGGTATAGTAGGCACTATTTTAATTAATATAAAGAAGATACAGCGTTCTTATATATAGGATTATTTATAAGTAAAGATATAATTTATACGGCCGAATCCGTCGACGTCCCTATACCGAATATAATCGCCGATATTGAAGGTATACCACTTATAAATTCTACAAGAGAATTCGACCGGTTAGCTTAGGTTCCTTTGGGTACTAACAGGCAACTTAGAAGCATCGATACTATACTACATCAATAACACTACATAACATGGCATAATAATACAAATGTTAATGCCATAATATAATAGCTAGTATCATAGCCGGCGTCACGGCCGTTGCTATGACCGCTACGAGCGCCAGTGCAACGTTCGTCCGAACATCCAACCGATTGGACATATCGACCAATAACAAACTAGGACAATAATATAAACGACAAGGATATAGGTATAAACTTATTCGTTTAAAAAAGATACCCGGGCGCTATATTATATAATACTAGGACTAAAGACTATGTGTAGTATATTATAATTGAATTCGTAGGCCTACTTTAGAGTCCGATAAAATATATCTACTATTTGCTTGGAGGTTAGTGGAAGGTAATATGGTTGATTAGTGTTACGGTTGATTCTAGTAGTAATGGGGTGGCGTATCCTCTTTATTAGGCCGTCTTTAAACCTTTTAAATACTACTAGGCGTAAATGGGTATTATTTGCCGAGCGATTAATATTGAATTCGTCGTCGTTATTATTTATTAGTCCTATTCTAATTTAATCTTCCTATTATAGTATTTTCTCGAAAATATTGGGCGTATACTAGGCGAATTCGTTGATTTAGCGTATTAAGGTAGGGTCGGATAAGGCGAAGGTATTTAGTATAATGAATCGAATGGTATAGACGATGCGCTTGTATTAGAGGATAAATTTCTCGATATTGCGGCTATTAATCGTTTTTATTATCTTTTTGAGTCGTTTACGTTGTTGTTAACTTGAATTTAATTAATATCGTTAACGGCGATCGGCTTTTTGTATTCTACCCGGGACGGTACACGGCGGGGCGGCATTAGGATTTTCCAGTGCTAAGATATTAATTTCGGAATACTACTATAGACTTACTTATAATATTTCTCTTCTACCAGTATATTTAACAGGCCTGGCGGGCCATATTTATTATAAATATCCCTATAGTATATACCAACGTAAATATTAGGACGAAGTGCCTTTTTAATATATATTTTTGCGCGCTTAGGTAAACTAATGCCTTTGGTTTCTACCGCTACTTCGGCGATAGGGGCAATCTTATCACCGTCGTCGTTATTATCGATTACTATATTTATATCGTTATTATTATTATTATTAATAAGGATGATAGATGGAGTTGAGGATGGCCTTCTAGATATCGAAGGTATAGATGACCGTCTCGATCGTATAGATATTCGCCTGGACTGCGATGTGACTATAGACGACCGTCTAGACCGTGTGACTATAGATGACCGTCTGGATGAAACTTGTAATGGTAATTCGGTTGTACGCGCCTTCGTTTTAAATGTTTCCGTTGCTTTAGGATTCTTGGCGGTGCCTTCGGCCGTAGCCTAATATATCAATATATACTATTGTCTTCCAGTATAGATAAGATCCTCTAGTTGCTTATACTCTGCTTGGGAATTCTTGGTATTTATTAATATTGAGTTATTACGAGCCATTATTGCCAAAGCCTTAACTATAGTACTAATATAGGCATCGTCGCTTGGGTTGGGTCGCCACTTTTTATGTAGTATATCTTTCCAAGCTTCCTAGATATAAGAATCCAAATAGTCTTTTTCTAACTATATTTCTAGGAGGGGCGGTGCAATTATTAACTATTTGCCGTATACCGATAATTCGTAGCTCTTAATATAGTATTTTAGTAATAGTATAGAATTTTAACCAGGGGGGAATGGCTACTTTTTTTGTAATATACGGCAATATTCGAGCCGGGAAGTAGGGGTAAAAAATGTATCTATTAATATATCGTAAATATATACAACTATACCTTTAAATTCCGAATGAATTGGATCGGGTAGGCGGGTTATAATAGTATTTAAGCCAGGCGTTAAATTGAATAAGGCTAGCCGTATTTTACTAATACCCTATTATATTTAGTAAGTTTTTTTGTCCCCCTTTTTCCGTAGGTTGTAATTAACCTCGTACTTTATTTATAAATAATAGTTATAAAACTGGTTAATACTAAAGGTGCCGTTAATAATATTCTATTTATTAATTATATAATGTAGATTAATAAAGTAGAAACGATAGAACTTTAGACTTCTAAAGCTAGTAACGCTACAATTCTTATTTTATTAAAGTATATTACTAGTATAATATATAGTAAATACCGATACTACCGTTAGTTTCCCTTTAATATCTATAATAACGCCCTTATTAAAGGGTATTAAATAGCCTATTATATTAATAATAGCTTCGAAATTGGATATGTGCGGGCCGAATACTATAGGGAAGATATTGGCGTTTTTAATTCGACCTTTACTATATAGTAGACCCGCTAGTAATTAGTATATCCCTATAACCGACCGGCGTATATTATAATATACGCCAAAACCGTCGATGAAAGTAAGTATTGGATAGTTTAAAACCTCCAAAGCAGGATTTTTCAACTTGTCCTAATACTATTCGAAGACTTCCCGACTATATATTTTAAGTTCGATTTGCGTACGGAGCGGTTGGGTTAAAGCTAGTAGAATAATCCTTCTACCGTTAATAATCTCGTCCCGTAATATACGTCTAACTAAATAATAACCCCGTTTTCTAGTATTTTCCGGTATAGTGTTGTATTTTCGGAAAAGTTTTCTAAGCTTCTTTTTCGATATTTTACCCGGCTTAGTCGTGTCGACTAATGGGTTTAGATCATTCAATAGATCGCCATCGAAAAAATCAACTTATATAGGTACAAAGCCATCGGCAAGGTATTGGGGGATTTAATATTCCTGCTCCGTACGTAACACCAATTTATAACTTTTAAAGTCCTCGTTAACCTATATACTAAAACTAATACTAAGGAATTCGTCTTCGATATTATCGATTATTAGGCATTTTTATACAATAAGAGTGACTTCCCCTGGATGGTTAATATATTCGTTAGTATAATTTTTGCCAACGGCTTTAATACGGCCGATATAAAATATATAATCCTCGTAATTAAATAGTAATTGATATAGGCAATTATAATTATCGATATTATTGAAACATTGAAAGTAAATAAAATCGGACGGGAAAATAGCTTTATTAATATCTTATAAATTAATTCGATCATCGCCGATAAAATACGTATATTTATTAGATATCGTACCTATTAAATTTAATTAATAAAATATATAGTATAATTCTATAGGGTTATCGATAAAGTGGGTTATTCCTTTATATATCGCCACGGCCGTATTAGAATTTAGAAAGGCCTGAAAAAGGGCTTTGGGATTTATAAAATAGAGCGGTCCTATAATTATAGATAAGTCTTCGTTTTTATAGTCGGAACCCGCTTCCTGCTATTATTGCTCCCTCTTATAATTGGCGGAGTCGGTCTTTATTCTGGCCGTCTGCAGCGGTATTTATATAATACGCATATCTAATAGCGGCAACCTTCTTACAATCTAGCCTTTAAACGTTTTAATTTATTTAAATAATTGTTAAACCTCTAGAATTGGTTTGCCATCTTATCTACATAGGGTATTGAAAATATCCAGCTATATTCTATACTATTCTCCAAATATGCGATTGAAGTAGGTATTCAAGCTAAACGCTAATTGAAAATTTAATAATTATTCTTACTAATTGCAATAATAATAGATCAAAGTAAATATATTTGTAATACTAGAACGGCTAGTAGATATAGGAATTTCGGTAATAGCCGGTTGTTGTTCTTCCACCTATTTATTAACGTTTTGATTAACTAAGTCTTCGTCGGCAAAGTCTTTATCGAATGGGATAGTATTAGGTCCTTCGTTAAAGTCCCGCTCGGTATACTCTAGATTTAGACGTAGTTAATCTTCGTTAAACCCGGCTAGTAGAATTTCGTTATAATCGATACTATCAACTATTAAGTCTACGAATCTAGCACGTAGCAGTATATTTTCTTGGTCGATAGCACCTATATTGAGTTAATATATAATAAAAAATAAAAAAACTAGATTAGGATTAATATTAATTTTACCTTTATCATTATCCTTATTATTATTTTCGTTAATATCCTCCTCTATACTAGATATATCTATATTATTATCAAAAAGTGGACTAAAGTCCGCGTAGTTTAATAATCTCTAGCTTCATTCATCGGGTTATTATTATTATTATTAGCTGGGCGCGTCTTATATATTTGAGCGAAGTACGTCACGACTAGCATAACCGACTTTAAACGGTTTCTCGTCAAGATCTAGGGTAACTCGGCCCAAACCGAATATCTTAGGTACTCGAGGACCAAGCATCTTAGTGCCGTCAACCTTCCGTATCTAATTCTAGGGTAAAAATAACAACAAGGTAAACTCGGGTAGGTTATAGAGTTTATAAAAAAATAAAGGGGAGAGTTTATAAAAGGAAGAGTAGAGGGGAGAGTTTAGTAGAAGTAAAAGAAAGGCAATACTCTACAATACAAAGCAGTTCAATATAGGGGTTACAAGTCCATTCACGTATCTCATCTCATATTTTGATAGCAAACAATATATTCTATAAAGTACTTTCATACGTATCTCCGAAAAAGCAAACGTACATACGCCATATAGTATAACAGGTACTTGCAGGCAGCTAGTCTCCTAGAGGGTATAGTACGTCATTATCTTATCTTCGTTTCGATTTTAGTAGTCTCGAATCTTCCATATTTTTGTTTATCTTTCGATAAGTATAGTATTTAGATCTACTGAGACGTATAAGTCCTAAAGTGGATAACGTAAGTTCGAGTGCAAGGGTCGTAGTAAGGCGGGCTAGGGGAGTTACTAATCTTCTATTGGCTCCCTATTTACCTTCCCCTACCAAGACTATAACCCAGACCCGCCCAAATAACCCTTACCTACTACGAGCCGCCTTTAAGGCCCACCTAAATTCTTATCGAATAGATAAATAAACGCAATACCATCAATACTATTACTATTTACCGGTATCAACGAGCATTATCAATACTACCCCGCTATTTTATTTAGTCTTTTTAACGCAAATATAAAGATTCTTCAAAATACCCGCGCCAATACGGCAATCTAGAATTTAGTAGAATCTTTTGCCCCGCTACTTTGCCGGCTGCCTTTAAAATCTATTGTATTATAATCTTTCTACCTTATTTCCTCCTCTTCCTCCTCCTTCCCCCCTTCCTTTTCTTTATTTTCGTCGCAATATATAAGCTCGCCAGACCAGGGCACGCCTTGAACCTATCGCGTACGACTTTATAAAAGGATTACATCGCGCTCAAGGTCATTACGTACAATAAAACTATCGTAGGCGGACTTAACAAAACTATCTATCGCATACAAATACGATAAAACTATTGTACACGACAAAGTGATTACGTACGACAAAATCCTCGATCTTACGATTACTATAACCAATTACAAATTTACCGGACATTCAGTCCGCCGTTACCGTAAATAACTATAACCAACTATCGCATTAAAATACTTAGCTGGGCATATATAGGAGGCTCGGAACAGTCGCCCAACGGTCGCATGACTATTCTTTTCACACGACAGTAGCAAGACGGTTCTCAAGAAGGGACAGTCGCAGGACCTCCCATACGGTTATCACATTGATTGCGGTTACCATTTTGATTACGGTTCATGCATGACTACGGTCCTGGGACGGTTCCCAGCTCAAAACTGTCGCTAGACGGGAAGGTCCAGCCTACACTCGAAGAAGCAGCACAGAACAGCTGAGACTTATTGGAACATAGGAAACTGAAGCAAGTGCAAATTTGGGGTCCTTCCAGACTTTTGTCGGTTTTGTCAGAGAAGGGCCGCGCCAAAACTATAACTATAGAAATATATTAATCAATTGACAGCGCAGCACAACGCACACCACTACGACGACCAATCATATCACTCAATTGAATACGACACCAAAAACACCAAGACAACAATAATAATAATAATAATAATAATAAGAGACAACGATAACGGCACAGTAGAATATAATGTATCAATTGAGCTCGTTAGGACACGGGACGACATCGCTCCTCCGACTCCAATAGGCTAAACCCTCCTGTTAAAACACGGGATATCGTCGCTCCTCCGACTTGAGTATAGAGTTAAGATACTATAGCTAAGCGGTACGATTAATTAGAAGGCTAACTCCAATATTGGATGCTATAATCCTGGATAATTACTGTAATGTATGTTGCGATGTATGTTGTAATATTGTATGCGGTGATGTTGTTGAATGTGCTGTTATTAATTGTCGTATACAATGGCTAAATAGACTCAAAGGTACAAGGAACCTATACCCTCTTCGAGAGTGGCCGAGTCTAGTATAGTTAACGAAGCAGTAGGCGGCTTACGGTTACGCTTCGGGATATAGGGTATAATAACGACGGTATTATTAGTACGATTACCGCGCTTATAACGGGATATGGGAATATCGGCCAGGGAAAGTGTACGGCAGTCCCTACTTTAGTGGTTACGGCGGCGGTTAGGGAGATTATCTTCGTTATTATTGTCGTTACGGTTATAGTTAATTGGGACCTGGCGCTGGCGCTCCGGCACTATATTCTGGCGCTGGTTAGAAGAATCGCCCTCTATAGGTATAAAGTATAGCTGGCTACGGCTTCCATTAGTGTTTTTAGGACTACGACAGTTATTACGGGGGCGCTCGTAAGGATTGCTACGCTCCCGAAGGCTATTAGTTGTAGAACTTCGGTTAAAAATACGATGAGGACTACTATTATGTTGATTACTACTATTATAACGATTACTACTTCCTTAGCTACTAGTTTAGGCACTAGTATAACCGCTAGTTTAGGTACTAGTATAATTACTAGGTTGGCTATTAAGTTGGCCACTACCCTTAGTAATATATAATAGTATCGGTTACTATAGATTCGGGTTATATACCCAACGAAGGGGGGGAGGATTACGGGTAATAGAGCGTTCGAGAATCTCTAAATCTACATTATTTTAAATAACTTGTAGAATAATAAACTCGAAGGGTAATTCTTTAAATATATCCTTATTTACCTCGATAAACGTTCGGTAAAACGTTAGATTATCAAATATATTGCGGTACTCGGTTTTGGCATTTTCGTCCTTTTTTTTAGCTAAACCAATACCCGGACTATAACTTCGATTTAATTCTTTTTCGGATTAGATAACTCTGTAAACTATAATACCCAAGTCGATAATAACGTTTTTAAGGTAGAAAAAAGGCAAATCTTCTTTATTTCCGAAAGTAACTTAGTAATTAATATAGGGTACAATATAAATAAAGACTTCTTGGAAGAAGTAGGCATTAATCTATAGTTCAACTAATTCTTCGAAAATTTAACAATTATCGGTATTATTATAATCGAATTCTAAAAGCTAAGGGTAATCTTTAGCTATAGTAACGAAATAGGTATATAATTTATCCTATAAAAATTTGTTTTTTTAAGATTTGTAGGTGCCTTTAGCGTAAATACGAAGGCGGCGAAATTAGGACGTCCGGGTATCGATATTAAGTACGGCCTATTTAATAACCTAATTAGCAAACTAATTTAAATAATACGCAAATATATACTAGCATATTTAGCGATAAATTTCGTTAACGACCTCCTTAGTTTCTTCCCTAGGTACGGATTGTATAATACTTTATTCGGATTCTAGAATATTAGTATTAATAGAGTCGTATTCTATACGGGAGGGTGCACCTAATTCCTTCAAGGATATTAGATTAGCGCGGGTAGGGGTAAAGAAATACTTAGGAAATTTATTTTCGAATCGGCGTTAGTTAGGGTCGTTAATAATTAGTACCCTAAACCTGTTAGGACCTTAGTTAAAACTTTAGCTACGGCCTCCTACCTAACGATTACTACCGGGTATTTAGGGTGGTAATTATTGAGGACCGCTATATTGAGGGCTGCTATATTAAAATTAACCTCTATATTGAGGACCGCTATATAATTGACTATATTTATTATAATTACTATATTGGTCTTGGCCGCTATATGGCTGACCGCTAAATGGATTGTTGTATAATTTATTATAACCGCTATGTTGAGAGTTGCTATATGGATTTCTGTATTTATTATACTAATTACTATATGCATCGAATAGATTGCTATATTCGTTATATTGATAATTACCGCCGCCCTAGTAAGGCTAGTTGGGTTGGGGAAACCAGCCCTGAGAACCTTAAGAACCATGAGGCATACCACCACTATATATATTGCTGCCATACTAGGAGCCCTAATAGGAGTAGGAGCTATAATAGGAGTGGGAGCCCTAATGGGAGTAGGACCGGTTGCTACTACTAGACTAGGGTTGGGAACTATTATAATAATAGGATTAGGAGCTATAGTGGGGTTGGGAGCGGTTGCTACTATTAGACTGGGGCTGGGAGCTATAATGGGATTGGGAGTTATATTAGGATTGAATTTCATTAGTAAAATTAGTATTAAAAGTAGTTTCGAAACCTAATACCGAATGGTCGTTATCCTTTCCTATATATTCGGTATAATTAGTGTAACTAATATAGCCTCTATTAGTAGAGTCTCTACCGGTAGTGCGAGCGGAAGTTGAATTAGTAATAGTAGTAGTAGGTGTAGGTGAACGAATATTAGTGCGAGGAATTTATAATCTAGTAGTAATAATAGTAAGTATAAATGTAGATGAATTAGCGGTTATAGCCAGCAAAGTGGTTGGAACCCCTTTATTAGCTTGGTTTTAATACTTTAATTGTTGAGTTTGAGCTAGTAAATCGTCGAGTCCTATATTTAAAGAATCCTCGGTGGTAGCTATATTTTAATTATTTCGTAGAAGGTTTTTCGATTGTTGCCTTTAGAAGTAATATTATTATTTTTGAGGGGGGGGAGGAGGAGGTATAGCACTTCTACCTCGACTTCGAAAACTTTGGGGGGGAGGTATAGTACTTCGATTATTACGAAAATTTTAGGGGGGTATTCTATTTCGACTACTTCGGAAGCCTTAGGGGGGTATTCTACCTCGATTACTTCGGAAGTTTTGAAGGGGTATGGTATTTTAATAATTTTAGGGAGCGAATTGGCTTCGGAATCTTTAGGGTATGAATTGACCTTATCCCGGTCGTATATTACTTATGGTTTATCTTTATAGGGTGGTAAATATACTTTATTATTATTATTATTAAATATTATAACGGCTATATAATATTACGTTTATTTATTATGGTTGATTATTTTTTTAAAGGGGATCGGTCGATATAATTGTAATAGATTTAGCGTAACGTTCTATTTATTTTATAGGTACAGTCCGATTGCCGCTAGTATAGTAGGGTAACGAAGTATAGCGATATTAATTAATAGAAGTTAGAATTATTTAAGTCCAAATCGATTAATTAAGGGCGGTTTAGGTTTATTTATTTAACCCTATCTTTAAGGGACTTATAAATAGTTAGTAATAGTACGTTGGGGTAATATTAGTATAATTAAAGGATTATTAGTAAGCGCTTTAGGGCGTTAATTATTAAAGTTACTAAATTCTTCTTCCTTTACGTTTTTATTTTTTAATAGTTGGTCTTTACGATCTTTTAAATTATTATCATTAGTATTAGGGAAAGGTTTATTATTCCGGCCTTTCTAGGCCGAAGTATTACGGGCGTCCGCTCTACCCCTACTAGGCATTTGGTATAAATTAGTCGATGGTAATTAATAGTGTATAGATGTGGGTATATATTTACGGTAATGGTAGATTAATACCCGTTGGGAAGTTTGCGATAAAGGTTTGTAATAAGAAGGATGCGATAAGAAGGATGCGCTAGGAAGGATGCGCTAGGAAGTATACGATAGGAAGGATACGATAGGAAGGCTTGCGATTTGGAGTTATAGTAATCGTAAGTTCGATTTGCCGTATACGCTGGTAATTTGGTTATCCCTCTACTCTATTGAAGAAAGATTATAAAAAAAAGTTTAGGATAGGAGAAGAAGTGAGAGCTAACGAAAGATTAAAGTATTAGCCATTTAGCGCGGGCGCGGGCGCGGGGCAATCTTCTACCGCTTTCCATTCTACCGTATCGCGGGTGCCTAGAAGAATCTTCATATTTGCAGTGAAAAGACCAAATGAAATAGCGGGGTAATGTTCGTTGATATTGGTGAATGGTATAGTATTAATGTTGGTAATAGTATTAATATAGTCTTGCGTTTATTTATCACTATTCGATAAGATTCTAAGTAGGTTTTAAAGGCGGCTCGTAGTGGGGTAAGGGTTATTTGGGCGGGTCTGGGTGGTAGTAAAGGCAATCTTGGTAGGGGAAAGATAATAGGGCGACTAATAAAAGCCAATACTACTTTATTCCCGCCCGCCCCGCTATAGGTTTATATTATCTACTTTAGGACTTATATATTTCAATAGATTTAAATACTATATTTTATCGAACGATAAATAAAGATATAGAATATATAAAACTACTAAAATAGAGACGAAGATAAAAAATAATAACGTACTATACCCTTTAGAGGGCGGGGAGGCTGGCTCGGCTAGTTGCCTGCAAGTACTATCGTTATACTATATGGCGTATATACGTTTGCTCCCTCTACCTAGTATAAGATACGTATGAAAATACTTTACAAATATTATTAGATATACCTTATTTATTACTAATATAAGATAAAATATACGTAAATACAGTTATCACCCCCTGCAGATACTTTTGCAAAGTACCGCACCGCTGATCCTTTATTAATAGTCGTTTTTTTCACTTCTATTAAACTCTCCCTTCTATTTTATTCTTCTTTTAAACTCTCCCCTTTATTCTTCTATTAAACTCTTCCTTATATAACCAACCGAGCTTTTCCTTTATCTTTATTCGAATTCGGCGTATTAAAATACCCGGTCTACGCGTGCCGAAGTACTTTACTCGCGTGGGCCTCATTAGATTTAATTTCGACGAAAGATTATTTAAAGTCGGTTATGGCAATCGTAGTGTGCTTTGTAATATTTATAACTTTCTAAACTACTAAGAATAACGTTAAAGATTACTAAGTTATGCAGATTTGTACGTACCGTTGTTTGATAACGATACGGCTATATCTAGTATCGAAGAAAACGAGTATAGTAATTAGTCATTCTCTCAGAGCCGCCCATGGCTAACGCCGAAGGCGGTCTGAGCCTAACCTGAACAAAAGTGGGGTTTGACCCTGGGCTCCCTTTTTTCCCTCCCTTTCTTTCCTTTCCTTTAGAAACAAACCTTATACTATATGTTACCAACTTAAAAAACACATTACGAGGATGGCCTTAACGAGACGATCCTCGTGGTGCTTTTGGTTTTTCTATATCTTTAAAAATGACTGAGATGCAACTAAAAAGGTCTTGCCTTTTTACCTTTTACTATAGGAATTATCACCTTTTTGGTTGCATCTCGGTCAGCTTTGAAGATATGGAAAAACCAAGAGTACCACGAGGACCGTCTCGTCGAGGCCATCCTCGTGATGTGTTTTTTAAGTTGGTAACGTATAGTATAAGGGTTGATATTAAAGGAAAGGCAAGGAAAAAAAGGAAATGTGGACATTGAAATCACCCCTAAGGGGCAATTCCTCTATAAAAGAATAATTAGAATAAAAAAAGAAAGGTACCGTTAGAATCGTCTTTTTAAGCTCATCTTCATCGTTATCTCAGTTTTTCTATATCTATATTTTTGGGCCCAAAAAAGGTGAGTGAACCTAGGATTTTCTTTAGAATCTTGTGGACAATAGCCGGATTCGTTCAAGTTATGTACAGACGTGATCCTAATGGAATGTCACCCCATTTGGACCCACTTTAGCGGTCCACAAAAAATGGAGCCTGATACCAATAGGTGAGCGTCTGTTATGAGAGACTAATAGTAATAATGATAGTAGCGAGGATAATAATGATAATGATGATGATGAAGGTGAGTCTAAAATTAGCTTGATTTTATATCGTTCTGACTAATTTATTATAGGCGCTATCGACTAAAATACTATACTTCGTACTAGGGTTATAACTTTAATAGTTAATAATAGAGACTACAATATAGATGCTTTGCTTACTGGATTTAACGAAGATTAATTACGCCTTAATTTAGAATATACTAAGCGGGACTTTGAAGATTAAAGATTAGAAATTATCGCTTTCGACGAGGATTTTATTAATAAAGATATCGTTGGCGTATAGGTAGACGAATAAGAGTTAATCGCCGAAATTCCTAAGCCCGCCGAAGGCTAGATTACAAATATATCAACCTTAATCCACTACCATTGTGACCAATAAGCGGAACTTTCCACTTTTCAATTAGCTTTAGGGTTATACGCCTATACTAGTCGGATATCTCGAGAGCAATATACAATATTGCTGTAAATATTAGGTATATTACGTGGATAAGATGGCAAACCGATCCCAGCCGTTCAACTACTACCAAGACAAATTAGGACATTAAAAGGGAAGATCGAGAAAAGACTACTATTATTAAACATACGAGTTACCCAGATTCCATTGCAGGCAGCCCGAATGAAAACGGCGTCGGCCAACCGTAAGCGGGAATAAGCCAAGCAATAACAATAATAATAGGAAGTAATAGGCACCAATTCCATATCCGCCACCGAAGACCTCGACGATCCAAACACAATACCGGCGCCGCTATATTCCATAGATTTAAAATCGTTATTTCAAACCTTCTTAAACTCTAATACTACCGCTAAAATATATAAGGGTATAGCCTACTTAATTAATAACCTAATAGAATTATACTATACCCTATATTAGTCAAGCTCAGTACGTACGACATCTAGTCAATATACGCATTTTATCGGTAATTCTAAAGACACCGGAAAAGCTATTTTTCCATTAGATTTCATCTACTTCCGCTACCTTAATAATATTGACGACCTAGACTACCCTTATCGATTTACCGAGGACCACCCAAACTATATGCTACATATTGGCCGTATTAAAACTATAGGCGAGAACTATACCAACGATTTTGTAGATTATGCTGGGGAGGTCACCCTTATAGTATAGGAATGCCTGATAATCGACGATATTGATAACGAATTTCCGGGTATCGGTTTTAGGGCCCAAGTCAACAAAAATATAAAATTCAAGCTATATAAATTAGTATTGCGCTTAGAATAAAAACATTAGATTCCTTAATACTTAACCGATAGTTTTGTCCCCGTGTAAGAGGATTTTTTCGATGGCGACACATTGAATAACCCAAATCTACTAGTCGACACCTTAAAGAAGAAGAAAAAGAAGCCCAGGAAGCTTTTCCGAAAATATAGTACCATACTTAAAAACCCAAGGAAAAAGGGGTATTATTTAATTAAATATACCTTACAAATAACATAGGTACTCAAGAAGGCTATAGGTAACCGGGAAGTAGGGCCCGATAATAATAACGCCGGTATCCCCGATAGAAAGATTATTCCTTTAATATTAATACTACGCCTTCGTACTCAACTTGAATTTAAGACTTACAGTCGTAAAATATTCGAATAATATTGGGATAAAATTAATAATCCTATATTAAATATTCTAAGTTATCCAATCATTACTTTTATTAATAGTTTTAGTATTTACTGTAATATTCGTCGATTTGTTATAGGGATATATTAATCGCCAATTGGACTACTGTTGGGTAACCGGTCTCGAAATACTAATATTTTCCCTATAGTTCTGGGCCCGCATATATCTAACTTCGAAGCCGTCGTTAATATAATAGGCTGCCTAATGCCCCTAGACCAAAGTATTATAATGGACATTAAAGGCAAGCCAACGGTTATATTGGTGTTTACTATATGTTATACTAGTAATATACTTTAATAAAACAAGAATTCTGGTACTACTAGATTAGCAGGTCTAAAGTTCTGCCGTTTCTATTTTATTAGTCCAGACTATATAATTAATAAATAGGATATCGTCGAAGACTGGACTACCGATCTCAATCGGTTTCATTATTAACACCTCCAAATAAAATACGAGGTTAACTATAATATTCGGAAAAAGGGGGATAAAAAGGTATATCAAACCCAGTAGGGCATTAATAAGATACGGCCAATATTATTCGACCTTATACCTAGGTTAAATACTATTATAACCCGCCTACCCGATCCAATTCATTCTGAATTTAAAGGTATAGCGGGATATGTATACTATATGCTAATAGATGCATTTTTTACACCTACGTCTCGACTACAATATTGCCGTATACTATAAAAGTAGCCATTTCCCCCTGGCTGGGGATCTATACCGTCACTAAAGTATTACTTAAAGAATTACGAATTGTTTTCCTACGGTAAATAGTCAATTATTACACCGTTACTCTTTGAAGCCTGGCTCGAAAAAGACTATATTGATTTATATATTTAGGAAGTATAGAGGGAACTATTAGTTAAAAAATAGCCTGACCCAAGTGATGATTATTGTATTAAAGCTATATGCAATGCTTTAACTGTAATAGCTCGTAGCAATTCAGTATTAATGAGTACTAAGAATACCCAGGAGGAATATAATTAATTAGATAATATTGTACTTATTAGTAGACAATAGTATATAATAATATGCTAGGCTGTAGTAGAAGGAACTGCTAGGAATCCTAGAACCGAAGTATTTAAGATAAAGGCACGTCCAACTGAACTACTATTATAAGTATCGTTTAAACGGTCATCTATACGATTATTTAGGCGGTTATCCATGGCCCAGTCCCAGTCCCAGCGGTCGAGAGTTATATTAGTTATTAAAATCGCCGACGATAACAATAACAATAAGGATATAGACATGGCAATCGACGACAACGATAACGGCGACGAAAATGCCCCTATAGCCGAAGTAATAGCCAAAGCCACCGGTTTACCCAAGCGTACGAAAGAGTATATTAAAAAAGCGCTTCGACCAAACGTCTATGTTGGTATGTACTACGACGATATCTATTAAGAATATAGTCTACTAGTTCTATTAAATATATTAATAGAAGAGAAGTATTATAAGTAAATCGGCCCGAAGTTTTAGTGTTAGAAAATTTCGATGCCGCCCCGCCGTATACCGTATTGTAGAATATAAAAAAGCGGTAATTAATAATAATATTAATTAATTTAAATTAATAACAACAATTTCTAAACGCTTCAAAAAGATAGTAAAGATTACTAACGGCCAAAATATCGAAAGATTTATTTTATAATATAAGCGTATCGTCTATATAATCCGTTTCGTTATATTAAATACCTTCGCCCTATCCGACCCTACGCTAATACGCTAAATTAATGACCTAACCAAGTAGACGCCCAGTATTTTCGAGAAATTACTATATTGTAAAGAGTAAATTCGAATTAGTTTAATAGATAATAATGACGACGACGACGAATTCGACATTGATTACTCGGCGGACGATACGCATCTTTGCCCAGTAGTATCTGGCAAATTCAAAATCGACATTATAAGGAAGATACGTCACCCCATTGCAGCTAGGATTAACCGGGATACTAGCGAGCCATATTATTTACCGCTAACATCTAAGTAAATGCCAAATATATTCCGCCGGGCTCTAAAGCAGGCCTACGAGCTCGATTATAGCATACCACATATAGTCTTTAGGCCTAGTATTATACAATACAGCAATAGGGTATCGTTTTCAAACGAGTAAATTATTTGCCTCCTATACCTACTTATCCCTATCTTTATTATTATTATTATTATTATTCTACTAATTAATATCTCCAATTAATTATATTTCCGGACGAACACTATATAAGCGGTTATAGCAACCAGCCATTACATTACGGCATCTAACACCTACATTATAATAGTATGCCATATAGTGTTATTAATGCATACTATAGTGTTAATACATTCCAGCTAACCATCCGGATGCCAAGACCTTCAAATAATATACCTTCAACCTAGGCAATTATATCTAATATAAGGACGCCGATAGTTTCGGCCGTATAGACCACATCTTTGTATACGAATAAGCTTATATAAATAAACGTCGTATCTTTCTTATATTAACTAAAATAGTACCTATACTTACTAGGCAGACGGTTTCCTACTTAAAAGTGCCAATAATCGAGGACACCTACGAATCTATCATTATCGGCCTTCCAGCTCTCTAGACAGAACGCGTCTATATTATCGATGTTTCGAAGTTTAAAGATCGATAGAAACGTAGCTACTAACCGTCTTAGGCCTAGGTAAATTAGGACATTATCTTAATGTAGATTAGTAGTGTCAATCTATTTATTTCCCAATCCTATCTAATATTAATAATATATAATATGATAGTAACTATCTGTAATTCGAATAGTAAATCCTTACCTAGGAGTTTAGATTTCGTAGTCAATCCGTTTCTAATAATTCGTTTAAGTAAGTAAATAGTTCGTCTAAGCAAGCAAATATTCACTACAATTCGGGCCTAGTCTCCATTGTCTTGTCTAATCGATTATCTTACTAATCCGACCACCAATATCATTAACGTACGTAGCAAATCCTAGCGCCGGTACTACTATACTGGATCATTTTTCCGGCATGTTAGAAATCTAATAACTATTACCTATGTATCAGCCTACCCAACTAGGTACCAATACTGTAAGCGTAGTCCCTATAATGTTACTAATTGATACAGCGTACTAATAGATAAATAATTACTATCGCATCGCATTGCAAACTCAATTGTATTAATCGTATTCCTATCCTATATATCGCATCCCGGACCGGCGCGCAGCGCCGGCCGCCCGGTAGCGGCGCAATCCCAGGCAACGGTGCCGGAATACCAGCGCTGGACCGTACGCTGGGCGCAGGTAGGCGGCAGCAGGGTGGGCAGCAGGGTGGGCAGCAAGGTAGGCGGGAACGTGGGGGCGCGTACTGTAGCTAGTAGGTCCGTAGAAAATTGCAGGTCAGGTTCGTACGGTCTGGGGCACCAACTACACGCACATATATACGTATTGATCGCGACTTCCTAATATGTTTAGCGACTACCAGCAATTGGGTGTGGGAGCCTAGGTACTCCTGCTAATTGTAGTCTAAAGCAACGGTCCTGGGACGGTTCGCTCTAAGAAACCGTATGGAATCGGTTTTTCACCGAAGTACCGGAAGGAGCTATGAACCGTCGAAGGACTATCACCATACGGTATAGTCAGATGGGGGTCCGGCAGTTATGTAACTATAATACTTAATTAACTACTAAATAGACGATAATTAATAAACTTTTCCCCGACGCCAATAACGGTAACTTAAATAATCGCAACAATAATCTCGACAACTAACGCCCCAAAGCGCCTACTATAAATATAGCGATACCAGTAATATAGTAACGTATTATTACTAGCTATTTATAGGTCCTTTAAAGATAGGGTTAAGTAAATAATCAAATCCTAAGCATACGTACAATTAATTATATTATTTAATATATTTTTTCTAATATTATAATATTTCGTTACCCTATATTAGCGGTAATCGGACTATACTTATAAAATAACTGGGTCAATATATTAAATTTACTATAATTTCTTCGACTAATCCCCTTCAAAAAGACAATTATTAAGTAAATATAATATTATATAACCGTTACAATATCTAATAATAATAATATAAGTAGCCTATGGGCAATATATAATATAGATAGGGTTTCTAAGGCCGGTTTGGTCCCCAACCCTTTCGTAGTACTATACCCTCCTAAGGATTTCGCGGTCGAAGTAATATTATACCTCCTCCCTAAAACTTTCGCGGTCGAGGTAGTATTATACCTCCTCCCCAAGCTTTTCGTAGTAGTCGAGGTGCCATACTTCCTCCCCAAGCTTTTCGAGGTCGAGGTCAAGGCAATATACCCCAGGGACAATATTACCTCCAAAAGCAATAGTCGACAAACCTTCTACGAAATGACCAAAATATAGTTACTACTAACGATTCTTTAGATATAAGGCTCGACGATTTATTAGCTACAATTAAATAGTTAAGGTAATAACATAAGGAGAAGCGGTAAAGGAAAGGCAAATAGAAGAAGGCTCTAATTCTAATTATATAACTGGCTATAATTAGCTCAACCACACCTACTGTTACTACTACTATTAATTCAATTTTTAGTAGATTATTTATACCTACCAAAACCGCTATTAGATTATAAACTCCTACTCTTCGTACTAATGTTCGTTCACCTATACCTACTAGAACCGTTGTTCCTAATTCAATTTCCGCTCGTACTACCGGTAGAAACTCCAACAGAGGCCAAACCAATTATACCAATTATACCGAATTTATAGGAGAGGATGACAACTATTCGGCATTAAGCCTCGAAGCTACCTTTAATACCAACTTTGCCGCCGATGAGACTCAATCCCACCATAACTCCCAATCCCAGCATAGCACCCAGTTACAATCTAGCAACCAGTCCTAGTATAATACCTATACCCAATTTAGTAGCAGTGTATATAGTAGTAGTACGCCGTATAGTTTTTAATAAGGATCTTACCAAGGTTCCTAAGGTTAGTTTCCCTAACCCGGCTAGCCTTACTAGGGCGATGTTTAGTATAATAAATATAGTAATGCATAGGATCAATATAGTAATGTATAGGATTAATATGGTAATGTATATAATCAATATAGCGGTCAATTTCAGCATAGTAATCAATATAATCCGTATAGCGGTCTCTAATATAGTAGTTTTTAGTAGGGTAATCCTCAATATAGCGGTCCTTAATATAGCGGTTTTTAATAGGGCGGCCCTTAATACGGTCCCGAATTACTTTAAATACTTAGTAATAATCGTTAATTAGGAAATTATAGCTAAGGTTCTAAACGAGGTTTTGGCTAAGGTTCCAATAGATTTGGGTAGTTAGTTCTTAACGATCCGAACGAAACCCCCTTCGAGTAGAAATATTGTTGGACTCAGGCGACGGAAAGTGTGATGTATTGTGGTTGAGGTAACGGAGGAAGAGGAAACGGAAAGAAGGGCAGCCTAAATACCCAGGACGGGAGTGCCAGTGAATGGGCGCCAAGCGCCAAGGCACCACCGGCCAACACACCCCCGTAGGCTGCCCTAATCCGAAAACTCGTAGCTAAATACATTGTCTTGAAATCCTTCCCAAAAGGGCAAAATGAGGGTATCTCCATCTCCTTCTCGGATTCTTCTACTCCTCCTCTTTTCTCTTCGGTTTTCTCTTTGGGATCGGGGTCTTGGGGTCTCGGTGCCATCAGAAGGATGGACTTTTCTCTTGGGTTCTTGGGGTCTGAAAAACGATGCGCCCGATGTCGCGATCGTGAGGTCTTGTCGTTGCCATCAGAAGGATGGACTTTCTTGGGGTCTCGATGCCATCAGAAGGATGGACTTTTCTCGTTGCCATCAGAAGGATGGACTTTTGTATGACGCCGCCGTTTCCAGTTAAGCATTGTCGAATCGTTGCCACCCCTTGGATGGACTTTCGTAGCCATTCCTAGAATGACTGCCACCCCTTGAGTGGACTTCCCTAGCCATCCCTTGGATGACCGCCTATCGAAGGGTCAGATAGGACTTTCGTGTGACGTTGCCGTTTCCAGTTAAGCATTGTCGAATTTTCCCTAGCTATCCCTGACTCAGATAACCGCCATCGAAGGGTCAGATGGACTTGAAAATAGTGGCATGGGCCGATTCAAATCAAGCGCAGTCGGTATCGTTGCCACCCCTTGGATGGACTTGAAAAAGTGACATGGGCCGTTTCCAGTTAAGCGCAGTCGATAAAGAGAGACATGGGCCGATTCTAATCAAGCGCAGTCGATGAAAACTTGAGGAAGAGAGTAATAAAAGAAAGAAAGCCGATGAGAATATTGACTTAGATCTTCGTTGGTGAATGAAAAAGGTTGATCTTGGTGATTGAGATCTGGGTTTATCGTGGTTGCTGCGAAAAGTGTAGGAAGGTCGTTAGCGGGGTAACTTGCCGCTGGTCGCATTCTGAGTCGATGATGAAATCGTCGCATAAGGGTGCCCTCCTGCACCCCCGGAGATGGAAAGAGAAGGCGCAGGAGGCTAGAATAGCTTCAGGAATAGATGCGCGCGAAGCGCTCGAGGGCTCATAACCTGTTGGACTCAGGCGACGGAAAGTGTGATGTATTGTGGTTGAGGTAACGGAGGAAGAGGAAACGGAAAGAAGGGCAGCCTAAATACCCAGGACGGGAGTGCCAGTGAATGGGCGCCAAGCGCCAAGGCACCACCGGCCAACAAATATCCCAAGCATTTTTTCTTGCCCACCCGTACTAGTATAATAGAGTTGAAGAGGATAAGTGCGCCCAGCCGTATAGACTACGACCCTATTGATAGCGATATTAATGAATCCGAGGCAAGTATTATATAGTCTGTTCCCTGTGAGGAAATTAAGGAAGTTATTAACGAAATCTATCGATAGATATATTGGTATATATTCGTATATTATTCGAATTAATTTACCAATTAGGTGGTTATATAAGCCGTGCCTAATATTGATACCCGTTCTTCCAAGTTTAGACGCCTTCGTATTTATGCCAAGGGAACGTTTAAGACTTAAAAGAGCCGGTTTTTATAGGACAAATTCTATGCCTACTTCGTTACTATATCTAAGGATTACAATTAGTTACTGGAATTCGACTATGACGATCCTAACGACCATAAAACCTTCGAGGAATTAGTAGAGCCTTAGATTAACGCCTACTTTTTCTAGGAAGTCTTTTCATATATTGCGCTATA
Source organism: Neurospora sp. CHS-2018b (assembly GCA_009806015.1). Taxonomy (NCBI): domain Eukaryota; kingdom Fungi; phylum Ascomycota; class Sordariomycetes; order Sordariales; family Sordariaceae; genus Neurospora; species Neurospora sp. CHS-2018b. The sequence continues at coordinate 969,091 of RAOV01000004.1, forward strand.
TATTAATTATTTAGTTACCTTTACTAATAAGGAAGATTTGCTATATTTCTTCCTTAAGAGTATTATTATCGATCTAGGTATTATAGTTTGTAGGGTTATCTAGGCCGAGAAAGCATTAAATATTAGCCGTAGTCCGGGTATTGGCTTAACTAAGAAAAAGGACAAAAATATTAAGAATAAGTATAAGGTAATATTTACTAGCCTTGGATTTTACGAAGCCTTTATTTAGGTAGATAGAAAGATATTCGTTGAGCTTCTTCTTGAATTTGTTATTCCCTAGGCTACTCGGAATAATGTCGATTTGGAAATCCTTGAAAGGTTTACTATTAGGGATCCGCCCCTTAGGCGTGATAGATTAGGCGCTGTTAATTAGAATTTATAGCGGGCGATACTATTATATACTATTAAGGGTGCTTAAGCCGGTGCCTAAGCCGGTGGCCAACCTGGCGGTGGCTAGGGCAGTGGTGGTCGTCAAGGAAGTAGTGGTCGTGCTGGTGGTAACCAGGGTAGTAGTCCTCATTGTGTTTCTGGCCCTGGTTTTGCATACGATAGTCCTCGCGATCGTAGCAATCCGTACGAGCGCCTTCGTAATAACCGTTGTATTGGAAATACTAGTGGAAGCCGCAATTAATTATATTTTATACCCACAGAGGGTAATTCTTCTAGTCAACGCCAGAATATAGTGCCGGAGCGCCAGCGCCAGCTCCCGGTCAATTATAGCTGTAATAACGACGATAATAATAATAATCTCCCTAACCGCCGCCGTAACCGTTAGGGCAGAAATCGCCGTATACTATCCTTGGCCAATGTCTATAAACGTAGTAATCGTACTAATAATACTACTAACATCACCCCCCATATCCCCAGGCGTAACCGTAAGCCGCCTACTACTTCCTCGGCTACGCTAGACTCGGCCACTCTTAAAGAGGGTATAAGATCTTTACGCCTTTAAATTTCGGTCTTCAACGTTCAACGTTCAACTTCCTTATTATTACATACGATAGTTAATAATAGCACATTTAGTAACATCACTATATACAATATTACAACAAGTATCGTAATAAATATCGCAATATATATTATAATAAGTATCGCAACGTTCAATATCATAGTATCATCCAGGATTACAACATCCAATGTTGGAGTCAGCCTACTAGTTAATCGTACCGCTTAGCTATAGTATCTTAGCTTTATACTTAAGTCGGAGGAGCGACGATATCTCGTATCCTAATAGTTAAACGGTCTTAATCGTAACTAAAGTCGGAGGAGCGATATCGTCCCGTGTCCTAACGAGCTCAATTAATACACTCATTCTAAGTATTCCCTATGCCTCTATCTTTATCGTTGTCTTTATCTTTGCCGTTATCGCATTCAATTGAGTGATATAATTGGTCGTCGCAATAGAGTACACAACCGCGTCGCAAATGCACTATCTTGACCACCGAACGCACTATCTTAACCACCGAATGCAGGGGTCCCGCGCTAACCGACAGGGGTCTTCGCGCAAAACGCTCGTAAGCGAGCAGTCTTAGCAGCGAGCGACCCACAAGCATAAGCGGGACCCGTAGTCTTGGCAACGACATAAGCAGGACCGTGGTCTTAGCAGCGAGCAACCCGCAACACCTCGAATTCCTTCCACGAAGGAACGCGGAAGGAACTCGAATCCGCCCAGCGACTTCCCTAAATATAAACTGAACCTGCCGTTTAGGGACTATTGAAATGAGCTAACGGTCCGCGGACCGTAGTAATGTATGAACCGTAGACAAAATGGCAACCGCAACCAAGAACCAAACCGTAAGTGTGGTTCGGAGACTGTAGATATGTACCAACCGTTGGAAGATTGTAGGCTATAAGGTACCGTCACTTGACGGTGGTAAGCCGGTTCAGTGCCCCCTATATACGCCTAGCTAAGCTTTGAAATTTATTTAGCCTTTTTTTTTTATTAAACGTTTATTATAATACTTATTTATATATATATATGGTATTTAATAATAGTAGTATATTTATTATTATAATAATTAATAATATAGTAATTAATATTATAGCGTTTAGAATTATAATGTTCGGTATTATAATATTTAGAATAATATTATTTAGGATTATAGTATTTAATATTAGAGTTAGCCTTTAGCTGATCGTACTTTAGTTTAAGTCGGAGGAGCAATAATATCCCGTATCCTAATAATTGGCGGTTGAGCTTATTGGAGTTGGAGGAGCGATATTGTCCCGTATCTTAACGAATTTAATTAATTAATATATTATTTATTCTATTCTTTATACCTTTATTATTATTGTCGTTATTGTTATCGTTTTCTTTATCGTTATTTTTATTGTTATTTTTGGTATTTTTAGTGTTGTATTTAATTGAGTAATATAATTGGTCGTTATAGATATACTATTTTGATTATTGTATAGGGGTTTGTAATTATAATTCTATTAAAATAATTAATATAGTATTTTAGCGCTATAGGGCCGCGCTGCGTAGCGGCGGGTACGGGCTAGTCTTAGTGCGGCCTTTTGTTATAAACGATAAAGTTGGAAGGATTACTAAGTCCGCGATTGCCTCTTGGGAGATATAGGTTAGACTTTCCCGTTTAACGATAATTCTGAGTTAGGAACCGTCCTAGGACCGTAGTTATATAATAACCGTAGGAAAAAGGAAACCGTAACCAAGAAGGAACCGTATATGTGGTTCTGCGACTGTCCTGCTATATAAACCGTCGCCCGACTATTAGGTATAAGGTACTGTCCAATAACGGTGGTGCACCTGTTCTGAGCCTCCTATATATGCCCAGCTAAGCATTAATAGTAAGAAGCTAGCCAAGAAAGAACTATAGGTATCAAATACTATAAAGGCACCCGGGGATAAGCAAGCAATAATAATAGAACTACGCTCGTGGCCAACCGCGGCGGGCGACTTCGAGGAGCCATTCGGTCCCGACAAGAAGCCCAGTAAAGTGAAAGTAATAGTGGAGGTTAAGGGAGGTCGTAGGGTGTGGTTAATGGCGAGATTAGAGCGAGTTAAATACACCTATTTCTACGAGTTCGATTCGTTGGTAGAAATGGGCCCCCTCGACTTGAAGGACTTCAAGCTCGTCAACGCTCACACCTTCATACTCACGTCCAGGATGAGAGGCGTCCGTATCAGCTCAACCAGCTGGGCAGAACTCCAAGAAGCCTAGAAAGATAAGCCACGAATTTCTATGCTAACCTTATTAGAGGATGCCTGGCAGGAAATTATGCAAGGGAGAGGCGAGCCGTATAAGTAGTACTTCGAGAAGAGAAAGCCTACATACACCCACCCCAAACCTCCCCATACCCGATTTCCCCCAGAAATCCACAAAATAGTGGGACCAACAGCTGGATGACAGCTGACATTGAAAATCCCGTTTTTACCGGCTAAATTTCGTATTTTCAATGTACGCCAACATTCCTCTAACTTGGTCATTTTTTTGCGCTCGATTTCACACGGCCATTTGCACCACCCCTTTTACACCACCGCTTTACAATGATGCCCGTGCCCGTGCCCAGAGTGAGGTTGCTCAGAGTGAGGCTACTCAGAATCAGCCACGCAGCTATATCGTAGTTGACGACGACGAGGAGGACGAAGAGAAGCACAGCGGGCGAGAGAAGAGGAGGCGGCTCCCATCGAAATATCGCCAGATTTGAGTTATAGGGAGGCACAGAGAGGATGTAAATCACATGGTGGGGTAATTCAATGTCTGAACACATTCAAAACGGTCAGAAATACCGCTAAAACACAGTAATTTACATGACAGCTGACATCTGGAGAAATCGGGTATGGGGAGGTTTGGGGTGGGTGTATGTAGGCTTTCTCTTCGAGAATAAGGAGGTCTACGAATTCATCGATATTTGTAAGGCGGAGGCGGCGGGAGAGCGGATCTTAGCTACGTCTTTCCGGCCAGGCGAGTTAGCCAAGGAGTTCGTGAACCGGGTCTGTAACTTCGGCGACGGGACTCTAGCTCCCGAATCAAAACCGGAGCCAGAACCCCGTTAGCCGATACCGCTGACCGAGATTGATAGGATCTGCGGCATTACGGAAGAGGACGTATAGAAGTTCATAGAGAAGTCTACAAGACCCAAGTACACGCTTGAGGAGGTAAAAGCCAGGTTCCTAGACGAGTATAAGGACCTCTCGAGGGTGGCTAACCTAATGGACGCCGACGTAATACTAAACTATACTTAGCTGGGCATATATAGGAGGCTCGGAACAGGTGCACCACCGTTATTTGATTGTACCTTATATATTATAGTCGGGAGTCGGTTCTCAACAAGGGACAGTCGGAGGACTTCCCATACGGTTTCTATGTTGGTTGCGGTTGCTATTTTCATTACAGTTACTATATAACTACGGTCCTAAGACGGTTCCTAGGCTCAAAACTATCGTTAGACGGGAAAGTCTAGCCTATACTCGAAGAAATAGCAAAGCAAACTTATAGTCCTTCTAAACTTCGTCGGTCTACAATAGAAGGCTATACTAAAATTGGCCCGTACCCGCCGCCGCGGTCGCGCTAAGATTAGAGAATACTATAGTTAAAACCTACGTTAGTAAAAGTGCCGCGCCTACGTAGGCAAGTATACTAAATTATAATAAGTATTTACGTATATATTATTACAATAACCAATTATATTATTTAATTGAATGCGATATTAAAAATATTAAGATAGCGATGATAATGATAACGATAATGATAACGATAACGATAACGATAAAGGTATATAGAATAGAATGAATATATCGATTAATAAATTCGTTAAGATACGGGACGATATCGTTCTTCCGACTTTAATTATATTGAACCCTTAAATATAATTATTAGGATACAGGATATTATTAATAATACGGGGTATTATTAATGGTATTGCTCCTCCGATTTTAATTATTTAGGTTTAACTTATTAGGATACGGGATACTATTGCTCCTCCGATTTGAGTATAGAGTTAAAATAGTACGATTAGTTAGTAACTAACTCTCATACTGGATGTTATGATCCTAGATTATATAATATTGAGTAAGATAATATTAAGTACTAGGCAATTGTTGAACGTTGTAATATATATTATAATATTTATTATAATATTGTATATAGTAATGTTATTAGATATATTATTATTAATTATCGTATATAATAATAATTGAATAAAGTTAAACGTTAAAAAATATTAAAGGCGTAAAGATCTTATACCCTCTTTAAGAGTAGCCGAATTTAGCGTTACCAACGTAGTAGGCGGCTTGCAATTGCGCTTAAGAATATAGGGTATAATATTAATAATAGTACTATTAGTATAATTACCGCGCTCGTAACGGATATCGGCCATTAACAATATTATACAGCAGTCCTTAGCCGGGCAATTGCGGCGGCGGTTAAGGAAATTATTATTATCTTCGTCGTTAATATCATTACAACTATAATTATTTAGGATTTAATACTATAGCAATATATTCTAGCGGGTCTAATTAAAAAATTCGCCCTCTATAGGTATAAAATAAAACCGGTTGCGGCTTCCACTAGTATTTTTAAGACTACAATTATTACTACTACAGTCGCGGTTACGGGGGCGCTTATAAGGATTGCTACAGTCCCGTAGGCTATTAGTTGTAGAACCAGGGCTAGAAATACAACGAGGACTACTACCCTAGCTACTAGTACGACCACTACTGCTATAACGACTACTACTGCCCTAACCACTAGGATGACTACTAGGATGACCGCCAGGATAACCGTTAGGATGACCGCCAGCACTATAGCTACCAGTTTGGGCACCGCTAGCATAACCGCCAATATAACCGCCAGCATAACCGCTAACTTAGGCACCGCTAATATCTAGGCTATATAATAGTATCGCCTACTATAGATTCGGGTTATACACCCAATAAAGGGGGGGAGGCTTACGGGTAGAAATAATAGAACGCTCGAAAATCTCTAAGTCTACGTTATTTCGAGTCGCTTATAGAATAATAAATTCGAAAGGTAATTCTTTAAATATACCTTTATCTACTTCGATAAACGTTTTAGAAAATACAAGGTTATTAAATATATTATAATATTCAGTCTTAGCATTTTCGTCCTTTTTTTTAACTAAACTAATACTTAGACTACGGCTAATATTTAATTATTTCTCGGATTAAATAACTCTACAAACTATAATACCCAAATCAATAATAATACTTTTAAAGTAGAAAAAAGATAAATCCTCCTTATCTCCGAAAGTAACTTAATAGTTAATATAAAATATAATATAAACGAAGACCTCTTAAAAAAAAAAAATATTAATCTAAGGCTCTATTAATTCTTCGAATATTTTATAGTCCTTAAAGTCGTCGTAATCGAATTCTAGAAACTAGGGGTAATCCTTAATTATAATAACGAAATAAGTATACAATTTATCCTATAAAAACTTATTCTTTTGGGATTTGTAAATACTTTTAACGTAGATACGAAGGCGATAAAATTTCGATATTCGAATATCGATACTAGGTATAGCCTACTTAACAACCTAATTAGTAAATTAATTAAAATAATATACAAATATATACTATTGTATTTAGCGATAGATTTCGTTAATAACCTCCTTAGTTTCTTCCCGGGGAACAAACTATATAATACTTTATTCGGATTTTAAAATATCGGTATCGATAAAGTCGTATTCTATATATAAGGGTATACTTAATTCCTTCAAGGATATTAAATTAATATAGGTAGGGGTAAAGAAATACTTAGGAAATTTGTCTTCAAGTCAACGTTGGTTAGGGTCGTTAATAATTAACTCTCTAAATTTATTAGGATTAGAACTTTAACTATAATTTCTTAATTAATTACAGCTTCTTAACTAACTACGGCTTCCTAACTAACGATTGCTACCGGGTATTTAAGGTAGTAAAGACTAGCCGCCATACTAACCGCCATATTAAAAACCGCTATATTAAAGACTACTATATTAAGGACTATATTCATTATATCGGCCATATTGAGGACCGCCATATAGATTACCATATTCGTCATAACCGCCATATTGAAATTGACCGCTATATTGAGAACCGCTATATAGATTACCATATTCGTCACATGGATTACCATATACATCGAACAGATTGCTATATTCGTTATACTAATAATTGCCGCCGCCTTAGTAAGGCCAATTGGGTTGGGGAAACCAGCCTTAGGAACCTTAAGAACTATGCGGCACACTACCACTATATACACTACTACTATAATGGGACTGGGAGCTATGGTGGGACTGTGACTGATTGCTATGATGGGACCGAGTCTCATCGGCAACGTTAGTAGAAAAGGCAGCCTTAAGCCCCTATATTGAATAATCGTCCTCTCCTATATATTCAGTATAATTAGCGTAGCTAGTCTAGCTTCTATTGGAATTTCATAGCAGCCGGACCCCCATCTGAATATACTGTGTAGTGATAGTCCCTCGACGGTTTATAACTCCTTCCGGTACCTCGGTAAAAAACCGATTCCATACGGTTATTTAGAGCGAACCGTCTTAGGACCGTTACTTCAAACTATATTTAACAAGCGTAATTGGGCTCCCACACCTAAAATTAATAATTGTAAGCAAGAACTTGCGCGAATTCGTAAGCGGTTGCTAAATATATTAGGAAGTTACGACTAATATATATAATTAGTACTTAAATTATACGAACTAAATTAAATTTTCTACGGACCTACTAACTATAGTATATACCCCTATCCTACCCCTATCCTACCCCTACGCTTCCGCCGCCCTATTCTTACTACTTTACTCCTACCGCCTACTTAATAATTAAACATATAATTTAGCGCTGCCCGGCATTTTTAATACCTATATTCTTAATATTATATTACTAGTATTAATATATAGTCTAATGCCGCTTAATACCTATATTCCCGGCACTATATTACCGATACTAGCGTACGGTCTAACGCCGCTTAATACCTATATTCCCAGCATTATACTATACCGGCGCCCGGCGTTGCGCGCCGGTCCGGAATGCAAATAGCAATTGCTTATTTATTAATACACTATATTAATTAGTAATTCGTACGACGATTTAGATATAATATATTTATATAGTATAGGGATTATATTTATAGTATTTAATTATAAATATTGAATAGGTAGTTATTAGATTTCTAATATATTGGAAAGATAATTTAATATAGTAGTATAAGCATTAATTGTATATAATATATATATTTAAAATACGTATATTTAATAATAATAGCGGTTAGATTAATAATAAAATATATTAAACGAAATAATAGAAGTTAAGGCCGGGTTATCGATAATATTTAATTATTTAAATAAATTATTAAATTAATAATAATTAAGGCTTCTTAGGTTATAAATTTACTTATTTCAAATTATAAATATATTTTTATTAGTTATAGATATTATTAATATTAAATAATTATAATATTGAAATACATTAATTAATAAACGATTTATATTAAGATAATATCTTAATTTACCTAGGCTTATATTAATTAATAGTTACGTTTATTACAGTCTTTAAACTTCGATATATCGATAATATAAATGCGGTCTATTTAGAAAATTAGAAGATTAATAATAATAGACTCCTTAGTATCTTCGATTAATAGTACTTTTAAATAGGAAATTATCTATTTAATAAGTACTATTTTAATTAATATAAGAAAGATATAGCGTTTATTTATATAAGTTTATTCGTATATAAAAATATAATTTATACGGCCGAAGTTATTAGCGTCCTTATAGTAAATATAATTATTTAAGTTAAAAGTATATTATTTAAAGGTCTTAATATTTAAATAATTAGTTTCCGTAATAATATTATATAATATAATATAATATAAATATTATATATTATAATATAATAGCTAATATTATAACTATTATAATAACCGCTTATACAATATTCGTCCGGAAATATAATATTCGTAGATATTAATTAGTAAAATAATAAAAATAAGGTTAAAGATAGGGATAGGGATTTATTTATTTAAAAATAATACCCTACTATTATATTAAATAATACTAAGCCCGAATACTATATATAATATACTATAATCGAATTCGTAGGCCTATTTTAAAGCCCGGCAGAATACATCTAATATTTATTTAAATATTAGCGGTAAATAATATAGTTCGCTAATATCCCGGTTAATCCCAATTATAATAAAGTAGTAAATTTTCTTTATAATATTAACTTTGAATTTACCCGATACTACTAAGTATAAATGGGTATCGTTCGCCGAGTAGTCGATATCGAACTCGTTATCGTCGTTGTCGCTGTCGCCGTCTATTAAGCCTATTTTAATTTACTCCTCTCGATATAGTAATTTTTCGAATATATTAAGTATCTACTTAGTTAGGTCTTTAATTTAGCGTATTAACGTAGGGTCGGACAAGGCGAAGGCATTTAATATAACGAAACGGATTATATAAATAATATATTCGTATTATAGAATAAATTTTTTAATATCTCGGCCGTTAGTCGTCTCTATTATCTTTTTAAGTCGCCTAAATTATTATTATTAATTTGAATTTAATTAATATCGTTATTAACGGCCGTCAATTTTTTATATTCTACCCGCAGTATATAGTAGGGCGGTATTAAAATTTTCTAACGCTAAGATTTATTAATTTTATAAGTATGAATAAAAATATTAGAAATATTAAAAATATAATAGACGGACTTATTTATAAAACTTTTTTTTATTAATATATTTAATAGGCTTGGTAGATTATATTCTTTATAGATATCGTTATAATATATATTAATATAGACGTTTAATTAAAGAATCTTTTTAATATATTCTTTTATATACTTTAGTAAACTAATAACTTTAGCTACTACTTTAGCTATAGGGGTATTTTTATTGCCGTCGTCGTTATTATTAATTACTATATCTATATTCATATTTTTATTATCGTTATCGTCAATATTAATAACTAATACAACTCTCGACCGCTAGGACTAGGACTGAGCTTAGGCTATAGATAACCTTTTTGATCGTTGGGACTGCTAGGTTATAGACGACCTTTTTAAACGCTAAGACTAGGATTAGGCTATAAATAACTGTTTAAACGATATTTTTAATAGTAATTTATTTAAATGTATTTTTATTTTAAATATTTCGTTTACCCTAAGATTTTTAACGGTACCTTCTATTATAGCCTAGTATATATTTATATATTATTATCTCTTAATAAATATAATATTATTTAAATCCTTATACTATTTTTAGGTATTCTTAATATTTATTAATACTAAATTATTGCGAGTTATTATAATTAAAGTATTATATATAGTTTTAATATAATAATTATTATTTAGGTTAAGTTATTTTTTAGCTAATAGTTCCCTCTATACCTCCTAAATATATAGATTAATATAGTTTTTTTCTAATTATATTTCGAGGAGGAACGGTATAATTATTAACTATTTACTATAGGTAAATAATTTGTAACCCTTTAAGTAGAATTTTAGTAAAGGTAATATACTCTAACCGGGAGGGAATAGCTATTTGTGTAAAATATTATAATATTCCAATTGAAATTTGGGTATAAAGAATATATTTATTAATATTTTATATATATATACCGCTATACCTAAATATAATAATATATTAGCGTCGAACCGGTTTAATACTTCTTTAGACTTACCTTTAAATTTTAAATATACTAAATTAGGGGTACGGGTTATTATTATATTTAAAGCTGGTATTAGATCGAATAATATTAGCTATATTTTGCTTATACCCTATTAAATTTAGTAGGCCTTTTTATCCCCCTTTTTCTATATATTATATTTAATTTTATATTTTATTTAGAGATATTAATAATAGAAGCGGTTAATATTTAAGGTCTAATCTTCGATAACGTCCTATTTATTAATAATATAATTTGGGCTAATAAAATAAAAACGATAGAATTTTAAACTTCCTATCCTAATAACGCTATAATTCTTATCCTATTAAAATATATTACTAATATAATATATAATAAATATTAATATAATTATTAATTTACTTTTAATATTTATTATAATACTTTAGTTTAAAGGTATTAAATAATTTATTATATTAATAATAGTATCGAAATTAGAAGCGTATAGTCTAAGAATAATAGGAAAAATATTGGTATTCTTAGAACGATTTCTTAATAATAGTCCGGCTAGTGATTAATATATGCTTATAACCGACCGCCGGGTATTATAGTAAATACTAAAACCGTTAATAAAAGTAATAACCGGGTAATTTAGAATATTTAATCCGGGATTATTTACCCTATCCCAATATTATTCGAAAATTTCCCGGCTATAAGTTTTAAATTTAAATTAGGTACGTAGGGGTAATATCTATACTAAAGGAATAATTTTTCTATCGGGAATATCGTTATTAGACTGGTCTTTACCTCTACTTATAGCCTTTTTAATTACCTAGGTCCTTTATAAAATACGTCTAACTAAATAATACCCCTTTTTCCTTAGGTTTTCGGGTATGGTATTATATTTTCGAAAAAACTTCCTAAATTTCTTTTTCTTCTTCTTCGAAATATCGACTAATAGACTTAAGTCGTTCAATATATCGTTATCGAAAAAATCTACTTATACCGGAATAAAACTATCGGCTAAGTATTAAAAAATCTAATATTCTTATTCCAAGTACAATACTAATTTATATAATTTAAATTCTATATTTTTATTAATTTGGGCCCTAAAACTAACGCCCGGGTATTTTTCGTCGATATCGTCAATTATTAGGCATTTTTATATTATAAAAGTAATTTCGCCTATATAATTTACAAAATTATTAATATAATTTTTACCAATAATTTTAATACGGCCAATATAGAATATATAGTTTATATATTTAATAGGTAGTCTATATAGGTAATTAAAATTAGTAACGTTATTAAAATAATAGAAAAAAATAAAATCCGACGGAAAAATAGTTTTATTAGTATTTTCTGAATTAGTTCGATTATTTCTAATAAAGTAGGCGTATTTATTAAATATCGTACGTATAGAACTTAATTAATATTAAATATAGTATAATTCTATCGGATTATTAATTAAGTATATTATACCCTTATGTATTTTAACGGTAGTATTAAAGTTTAAGAAGGCTTCAAATAATGACTTCGGGTTTATAAAGTATAACGGTACCGGGATTGTATTTAAATCCTTATCTAGTTCTTTAGCTATTTTAATAGATTTAGATCCTATTGTATTGTATTATTGTTATTATTATTGTTATTATTGTTATTATTATTATTATTATTGTTTTTACTTAGCCTCTTCCCGCTTACGATTGGCCGAATCGGTCTTTATTTTGAATGTTTATAAAGGTATTTGTATAACCCGTATATCTAATAATAGCAACCTTTTTTCGATTTTCCCTTTTAATATCCTAATTTATCTTAGTAATAATTAAATGGCTAGGATCGGTTTGCCGTCTTATTTACGTAATATACTTAGAATTTATAGTAATATTATATATTACTCTCGAAATATTCGATTAGTATATACGTATAAATTAAATATTAATTAAAAAGTAGAAAGTTCCGCGTATTAATTATAGTAGTAATAGATTAAAATAAATATATTTGTAAGGCCTTCGGCGGGCTTAAGAATTTCGATTAATTTTTATTTATCTACTTATATATTAATAAAATTTTTATTAATAAAGTCTTTATCGAAGGGGATAATATTAAATTCTTAGTTAAAGTCTTATTCAATATATTTTAAATTAAAATGTAATTAGTCTTCGTCGAAACTAATTGGTAAAGTATCGTAGTCTCTATTATTAATTATTAAATTTGCGAATTTAATTTAGAATATAATATTTTAATCGATAGCGCCTATATTAAATTAATAATAAATACGTAAAATATAATTAATATTAAACTTACCTTTATCCTTATCCTCCTTATTATTATCTTTTTTATTTTCGTCCTCCTTAGTATTAAATATAATATCGTTATCGAATAGCGGGGTATAAAAATCCGTATAATTTAATAATTTTTAATATTATTCGGGTTAGTAGTTTAATAGGTCGTAAATATTTAAACGTAGTATACTACGATTGCTATAGCCGATTCTAAATAGCCTTTCGTCGAAGTTAAGCCGAATAGGGCCCGTACGAGTAAAATGCTTGGGCATTCGGGGGTTAGGTATAATAATTAAATATTTAAGGCTATCGTTAAATTGAAGGAGGGGGGGGTTTTTAATTGTAAAGGGGAAGTTATAAAGAGGAAAAAGTTAAAAGAGTTATAAAAGGGAAGAAATTATAAAGACGAAGAAGATAAATGAATTTTAAATTGAATTTAATTTACAATTTGCCTACTATATTATACGATTATTTATTCGATTTTTATTTAGTAAATAAATAAATAAATAATAGAGTATAGTATTATATATAAGTATTATATAATAATAGAACCGGTAGGTAATTTATTTGAAATATAATTATTTATATTTTTCTTTATTATATTATAATATATAAAATATTTATTTTTAAAATTAATAAATTACGACGTTTTATTTATTTATTATAAATAAAATTAAATAGATAACTAAATATATATAAATCCTATACCTAATTCCTATTGGTTGCCTTATTTCTATCCCCTTATTAAAATAGGTTATATTTACTAGTATTGTAGCCCTATAAGCGTTAGACCCTAGACGCGGGGCTTAAATACCCTTACTTTATTACGAATTGCCTTTAAGATTTATAAGGTAGTTTTATCGAGTAAATAAATATGTAAAATATTATTATTAATATTAATACTATTATTATTTATTAGTATTAACGAGTATTACCTTGTTATTTCATTTGGTCTTTTATTGCAAATATATAGAAGTATTAGCGATACGGCAAAATAGAAGGTAATAGAATGGAAGGCGGTAAAATATTGCCCCGCCGCGGCGGCTATATAAATCGTTAACCCTTCAATTTTTATCTCTAATTTCTACTCCTCTCCCAAATTTCTTCTTATAATTTTCTTATTATAAAGATAAATAGGTAGTTAGATTACTGCGTACGGTAAACTAGATTAACGTTGATTTTAATTATAGTAACTATTTAAAATATAAGCCTTTTTATCGTAAGCTTCTTTATTATAAGTATTTATTGTAAGACTTCTTATTATAAGCCTTTATTACGAGATCTTCTTATTATAAAACCTTTTTACCGTAAGATTTTCTTACCGTATCCTTCCTATTATAAGGCTATTTATTATAAAACTTCTTATCGCGAAACTTTTTTATTGTATCCTTCCTATTATAAGGCTATTTATTATAAAACTTCTTAACGGGTATTAATTTACCTTTATTGTAAGTATATATTTATATAGTATTAATTACTATCGATTAATTTGTACTAAATATTTAATAAGGGTAGAGCGGGCGCCCGCGGTATTTCGGCTAAAAAAGGCCAGAATAATAATAATAATAATAAACCCTTTCCTAATACCGACGATAATAGTGGTAGCGGTTCTAGTTTGGATCGCGGCGAACGTTCAAACGATAAAGACGAATTTAATAATCTCGATAACCAGCGCCCCAAAGCACCTACTAAAAATAATATTTTAATTATACCGGTAGTTAATCCTTAACGTACTATTACTAATTATTTATAAATCTTTTAAAGATAGGGTTAAATAAATAAACCTAAGCCTCCCTTAATTAATTAATTTAAATTTAATTCTAATTTTTATTAATTAATATTACTATATTTTATTACTTTACTATATTAGTAATAGTCGGACTATACTTATAAAATAATTGGGACGTTACGTTAAATTTATTATAATTATATCGACCAATCCCCTTTAAAAGGATAATTAACCGAATATAATATTATATAGCCGTTATAATATTTAATATTAATATTAAAGTATATTTACTACCCTATAAAGGCAAATTATAAGTAATATATAACCGGGATAAAATTAATTTATACTTTAAGGATTCTAAAGTTAATTCGTTCCTTAAGGTTATTAAAATACTATACTCCCTTAAAACTTCTAAGGTCGAAGTAGAATGCCCCTTCAAAGCTTCTAAAGTCGAAGTAGAATGCCCCCTTAAGGTTTCTAAAGTCGAAGTAGAATACCCCCTTAAGGTTTCTAAAGTCGAAGTATTATATTTCTTCCCTAAACTTTTCGTAGTAATCGAAGTACTATACCGCTTCCTTAAAGTTTTCAAAATCGAAATAGAAGTATTATACTTCTTCCTCCTCTTTTTTAAAGATAATAATAACTTTACCTTTAATAATAATTAAGAAACTTTCTACGAAACGACTAAAATATAATTACTATAGAAGATTCTTTAGATAGAGGATTTAATAATTTATTAATTATAATTTAATAAATAAGGTAGTAAAGGAAGGGTAAATAGAAGGAGGTCCTAATTATATAATTAGATATAATTAGTTTAATTATATTTGCCGTTATTACTATTAATATAATTTCTATTCGTACTATTAATATAATTTTTATTCGTATTAATAATAAATTATTTATACCTACCGGAACCGCTATTAAATTACAACCTCCTCATATTAATATTCATTTATTTATATTTACCGGCATTATTAATTATAATTCTACTAGTAGAAGCTCTAATAGAAGTTCTACTAGGGGTTAGACGAATTATACTAATTATACCGAATACGTAGGAGAAGATAACGACTATTCGGTATTAGGGTTCGAGGTTGCCTTTTCTATTAACGTTATTAATAAAATTCGGTCCTATTATAACTCCTAATCCCAATTTAATAGTAGTAACCGCTCCTAATCCTACTATAGCTCTTAATTTTACTATAGTTCCTAATCCTATTATAGTACCTAATATAGTAATAGTATATATAGTGGTAGTATACTATATAGTTCTTAAAGTTCTTAAGGCTAGTTTCCTTAACCCGGCTGGCTTTATTAGGGTGGTAATTATTAATATAACGAATATAGTAATTTATTTAATATATATAGTAATTTATATAGTAGTCCTTAGTATAACGGTTAATTTTAATATAGTAATTATAATAAATATAATTAATTATTTAGCGGTCTTCGATATAGCGGCTAAAATTAATATAGTAATTATAATAAATATAGTTAATTATATAGCAGTTATTAATATAGAAATTAGTTTTAATATAGCGGCCTTTAATATAGCGCTTAATCTTTACTATAGATACCCGGTAATAGTCGTTAATTAGGAAGCTATAGTTAAGGCTCTAATAAATTCGGGGAGCTAATCCTTCGTAATCCTAACGAAATTCTATTCGAATAGAGGTTTTCTAAATACTTCTTTACCCCTACCCGCGCTAATTTAATATCTTTAAAGGAAATAAGTATACCTTCCCGCTTAAAGTACGACCCTATCGATACTAATATTAACAAATCCGAAGAAAATATTATACGGTCTATCCCCCGGGAAGAAACTAAGGAAATTATTAATAAAATCTATCGCTAAATATATTAGTATATATTTATATACTATTCGAATTAATTTACTAATTAAATTATTAAGTAAGCCGTACCTAATATCGATACCCGGATATTTAAATTTCGAAAGCTTTATATTTACGTTAAAGGTATTTATAAATTTTAAAAAAATAAATTTTTATAGGATAAATTATATATTTACTTTATTATTATAATTAAAGATTATTTCTAGCTTTTAGAATTTAATTATAATAATACTAATAATCGTTAAATTTTCGAAGAATTAATTGAGCTATAAATTAATATATATTTCTTCTAGGAGGTCTTCGTTTATATTATACCCTATATTAATTATTAAATTACTTTTGGAGATAAGGAGGATTTACCTTTTTTTTACTTTAAAAGCGTTATTATCGATTTAAGTATTATAGTTTATAGAATTATTTAATCCAAAAAAGTATTAAATATTAATTATAGTCCGGGTATTAATTTAGCTAAAAAAAAGGACGAAAATATTAGAACCGAATACCGGAATATATTCGATAGCTTCGCGTTTTCCAAAGCGTTTATCGAAGTAAATAGGGGTATATTCAAAAAATTGCCCTTAGAACTTATTATTCTACAAACTACTCGAAATAACGTAGATTTAAAAATTCTCGAACGCTTTATTACCTCTACCCGTAAGCCTCCCCCCCTTTATCGAATATATAACCCTAATTTATAGTAAGTAATACTATTATATAGCCTAAATACTAATAGTACCTAAACTAATAATTATCCTAATAGCAGTTATCTTAACAATTATTTTAGTAATTATCTTAATAATCCGGTTAATAGCTAAAGAAATAATAATTATTAAAATAGTAGTAATTATATTAACGGCGGTTAAAATAATAGTCCTTATTATATTTTTAACCTTAATTCTATAATTAATAACCCTCGTAATCGTAGCAATCCGTATAAGCGCCCCCATAATAAGCGCTATAGAGGAGATATTAATAAAAACTATAGTTAGCTATATTTTATACCTATAGATTCCAATTAAACTCGCTAGAATTTAAATATATTAGAGCGCTAGCGCCCAATCAACTATAATTATAACAATATTAATAATAATAATAAGGACGATAATAATCTCCCGGACCGCCGCCGTAACCGTTAGGGTAAAAATTACTAAAATAGGGACCGCCGTATAATATCGTTAACGATTAATATAACTAAATATAAGCGTAGTAGTAATCGTACTAATACTATTAATATTATACCCTATATCCCGAAGTATAACTATAAGCTACCTACTACTTTATTAACTATATTAGATTCGGCTACTTTCAAAGAGGGTATAAATTCCCTATACCTCTAAATTTTTTATACTATACTTCGGAATCTTTTATATTTAGCCTTTTCTTTTATTAAATTTATAATACTTATACGTATACAATATTTAATAATAATATATTTAATATTATAACAATTAATATTATAGTAATTAATATTATAGCGTTTAGAATTATAATATTCAATATTACAATTTTTATATTATTTAAAATTAGAATATCTAATATTAAAATTAACCTACTAATTAATTATACTTTATTATCCAAAATTATAATATCCAATATTGGAATTAACCTAATTAATTATACTTTAATTCAAATCGGAGGAACGATAATATCCCGAGCAATATCGTCCCGTATCCTAACGAATTCAATTCAATTAATACATCTATTCTATTCCCTATACCTTTATTATTATCGTTATCTTTATCGCATTATCTTTATCGTTATCGCATTCAATTAAAGTAATATAATTAATCGTCGCAAATATACTATCTAGACCCATTAAAATATAAGGGTTCAACGTACCTAATATAAATTTTAACTATAGTATTCTCTATAATTATAATTTTAGTAGCGGTAAATACGGGCCAATCTTAGCGCGGCCCTTTATCGTAAATAACAATATTTAAAAAGACCCTAAATTTACACCTTCTCTTATATACTCTCCTATACTCTCCCAATATTCTACCCTACTACTTCCTCGAATATAGGCTGGACCTTCCCGTCTAACGACTATTCTAAGCTAGGAACCGTCCCAAGACCGTAGTCATATAATAACCGTAGGAAAAAAGGAAACCGCAACTAGGAAGGAACCGTAATTGGGGTCCTACGACTATCCATCTATATTAACCGTCGTCCGACTATAATGTGTAAGGTACTGTTAAATGACGGCTATCCGACTGTTCCGAGCCTCCTATATATGCCCGGCTAAGTTCTAGCAAAGCTATAGCCAATAGTAGTTCCGGCAAGTATAGGTAAACGAATATTAGTACGAGGAGCTTATAACCCAATAGTAATAGCGGTAAGTATAAATAAGCTAATTACAACCGGTTAGGTAATTAGGACTTCCTTCTACTTACCCATCTCTTACCGCTTATCCTTGTCTTACTACCTTAGCTATTAAATTGTAACTAGCAAATCGTCGAGTCCTATATCTAGAGAATCCTCGGTGGCACCAGCAATACTCCGGGTGTCTCGTAGAAGGTTTTTCGACTATTACCTTTACAGATATTATCCTCGAAGCATAGCACCTCAACCTCGAAAGTTTTAGGGAGGAGGCATCATGGCACCTTGACCTCGACCTCGAAAGTTTTGGGGAGGAGGCATGGCACCTCGGCCGCGAAAAGCTTGGGGAGGAGGCATAGTACCTCGACCGCGGAAAGCACCGCGAAAGGGTTGGGGACCAAACTGGCCTTGGAAACCCTGTCCATGTTGCATGTTGCCTATGGGCTGCCCATGTTGCTGGACATCGTGACGGCCATATAATGTCACGTTCATTTGTAGACTATCTTTTTGAAGGGGATCGGTCGATATAGTCGTAGTAGATTCAGTATAACGTTTTATAGGAACGGTCCGACTGCCACTATGGGGTAACGAGGTATAACGATACTAAATAAAGTTAAAATATAATTAACTATATATAGTTGCGGTTTGCTTACTTAACCCTGTCCTTAAAGGATTTATAAATGGCTAGTGACGGTACATTGGGGATTAATTGCCGGTATAGTCAAGGGATTCTTGGTAGGTGCTTTGGGGCGTTGGTTATCGACGTCGCTAAATTCGTCCTTATTTACGTTCTCATCGTCTTGTGGCGGTGAACGCTCGCCGCGATCCTCTAAGCTACCGTCGTCGGCATTAAGGAAGGGTCTATTATTATTGTTCCGACCTTTCTAGGCCGAAGCACTACGGGCGCCCGCTCTACCCTTACTAGGTATCTAATATAAATTAGTCGATGGGAATTAATAATAGGTATTCGTATAGATATATATTTACGGTGGGGGTAGACTAATACCCGTCTAGAAGTTTACGATAGAGGAAGTCTTGCGATAAGAAGTCTTATAACTTGCGATAGAGGATGATGTGCGATAGAGGATGATGTGCGATAGAGGAAGTTTTGCGATAGGAAGTCTTGCGACTTGCGATAGAGGATGATATACGATAGAGATGTTGGCGATAGAGATGTTGGCGATAGAGATACTGCGATTAAAAGCTTAATATTGGTCTAGCTTGTCTAGTTTACTATGCGCGGTAGTCTAACTACCTAATTATCTATCTAATTCGAAGAAAAATTATAAAAAGAAGTAAATTAGAAGGGGGGGAAGGATTATACTAGCGGGTTAATTCTATTCGAAATTTATAATTATATACGCGAAGTAATCTTCTACCGCCTTCGATTCTATTGCCTTCCATTCTGCCGTATCGCTAGTACCTTATTTATATATTTGCGGTAAAAAAAATTAAATAAAATAGAAGGGTAGTACTCGTTGATATTAGTAAATAGTAATAGTATTAATATTTACAATAATAGTAAAGGATATTAATAAGATTTTAAATAGGTTTTAAGGCGGCTCGTAATAGGGCAAGGGTTATTTAGGCTTGTAATTAGGGTTTGGGGCTATAGTATACCCGTTTTAGTAGGGGTATATAGATAGGGCAACCAATAGGAATTGGGTATTCACTTTGAACTGCGACTTACATTTGCCTATTTGCTATACCCTGTATTTATTTACTTGCTTATTTATTTATTTACTAGATAAGAATCGAGTAAATGGTCGTGTAACGTATTATGCAGAATCAAATTCAATCTTAAATTCGTCTTCTTCCTCTTTACAACTTCTTCCCCTTTATAACCTCTTCCCCTTTATAACCTCTTTCAACTTATCCTACTTCTTCCCCTTTGCAACCAAGAGCCCCTCCCTTAATCTGACGATAGCCTCAGGCACCTAGCTATTATACCTGGCCCCCGAATGCCTAAGCATTTTACTCGTACGGGCCCTATTAGGCTTAACCTCGATGAAAGACCATTTAGAGTTGGCCATAGTAGTCGTAGTATACCTCGTAACATCCATGACCTGCCAGACCACCAACCCGAACAACATCAAAGATCACCAAGTTATGCCGATTCTTATACCCCGCTATTCGACAACGATACCGCTATGTCTGGTGCCGAGGAGGACGAGAATAATGAAGATGATGATGAGGATGAAGGTGAGTTTATTATCAGCCACATCTCACGTATGATTACTAACCTACTATACCTGTAGGCGCCATCGACCAAGATGCCATGCTTCGTACCAGGCTTACAGCCTTAATAATTGACAGCAGAGACTATAATGCCCTGCCCGCTGGATTTAACAAAGACCAACTACGTCTTAATCTAGAATATATTGAGCGGGATTTTGACGAACAAAACGAACCCGGCACCATCCCCTTCGATGAAGACTTTATCGATAAAGATCTTATTAATGCATAGGTAGACGAGCAACAACTTGAACCGGCTATTGCCGAAATTCCCAAGCCCGCCGAAGGCCTTACTGTGAACAGGCTGAACAACAACGAAAGGAATCAATAATGTGATGATGGTGATGTATTGAGTTGTAAGAGAGAGGAAGACTCGAGAAGTCTAGAGGTCTAGAAATGAGGGTAGGGGAGCCCTATACGGTAGAGCCATAGCGAGTACCAGTAAAGGGGAACCATAGCGGGCCGCACGTAACACGGGTCACCTCCAACACACCCCCGTAGACCGAAAGACTCTCTAAGAGTCAAAAGTACTAATTTAAACTATACTATTTATATAGTAATAGTTCCTTAGTATTAACTATCTTTAACCCTAAGGAACCTTCTTCTAAACAAGGCCAATTAATTTCACGAACTTTGCGTACTTATCCACCTTCAATACCTTTATCAAACCGTCTACTAGCATCTCTTCTCCGGCCATATAAATTATATTAATCGCCTTTATTCCCGCTTATTCTATTAACTACTTATATTGTATATCGATATAGTAGTTACGAGCCGGCATATTGACGTTAAATACCCGGTTCCTAACGTTCTCGCTATCGGTAAAAAGGATTTAATTAATATCGATTCTAAGACCCAAGTCTTTTAATATGCTTCTAATCTATTCTAATAATTTTGCTATTAGAATTAAATTTACGAATTCCGCTTCAATTGTACTAGTTATAATAAAGCTCTACTTCTTGGACTTCCAATAAATAGGGCCGCAAATAAAGAATACGACGTGCCTAATAATATTTTTCCTATTTAGAATATTATTTACAAAAGAAGTATTTATATATTTTCTGAATTGCAAATTGAAGTAGCCGTTAATCGGTAAAAAGCGTCCTCCTAAAATAATACCCAAATTTAAATAACTAGCTAGGTACTAATAAAGGTACTTTATTACAATAATATAACGGTTAGTTAATTTAGTATTACCTTCGCAAAGTTTACTAATAATAAACGTAATATTAAGGCGGGTACTAATTAATAAGTAATTAAGGGAGCTAATACTTTTAATATAGGGCTTTTATTAGTTAAGAACTTCCTTACCCCTATAAATTTTATAGTCCGGAGGCTAAAGTATTTTTATCGGGTAAAACTCTTAACTTTAAGTTATAAGTTTACTCTTAATATACTTATTAATTATTATTTTAATATATCGTTCTTATAAAATAAAAACGGTACGCTCAATACGATTTCTAATAATATTAAAGCCTAGGAAGGTTCTAATTAAGCCTAAATATTTAAATTTAAATTTATTTTCCAATACCTACTTAATATAATTAATAATCTTCTAATTAGCTACTACTAAAAAGAAATTATCGATATAAAGTACTATAATAGTACTTAACTTATTATTGATTAATAAATAAAAATCGGTGCTAATAAGGGTAAAACCCAATCCTTTAAGGACTAATAATAAAATTTCGAATTAAAAGAGGAGGCTACGTTTTAATCTATATAGGGTTCGAATTAATTAGTAAACCTACTTATAATTTTTCTTTTTAAGACCAATTAGTTATTCGACGTAGTATTTCTTACTATCCTCTAATACCAGGGTATTCAAGAAAGCTATATTAAAATCGTACTATTCGTACTCGAAATCGTTAATAGTTATAATATAAAGAAATAGCCTTATATTAACGGAATTAACGACGGTAACGTAAATATCCTATATATCCCATTTATTGTACTTAAAATTACTATAAATAACCCATCTAGCGCGAGCCGTATACTCTTTTAAATTAATATTATACTTTTCGTTGTATACCTATTTACCCGGTAGTATATCTATATTTAGTTTACGTTCAACTAAAAGGTATACTCCGGCTTCCTCTAATACCTTAATTTATTTTTCTATCGCTGGTAGCTAATATTCTTTAAAATTAAGTAATTTAACGGCTTAATTATAATTCTTAAGTATATTATAATTCATTATCTAAACGAGGTTATAAAGTACCTTTATTATTATAAAATAATATTCGGGGAGGCGAATTATACAATTAGCCTCCGTAATACTATAAAAGAATTTAAGTAATTGTAGAATTTCGTCGACGATATTATTATTACTATTAACAACTCTCTAGTACTTATACTTATAACCGAATAGCTTAGCCACTAAACGATGAAATCTACCTTCATTTACTTCTAGAAGTATTATAAAAGCGGCTTCTTCAAAGGGTTAGTTTATCTATTTATTTAATTTATTTACCGGGGTCTTTAACGGTTATTAAAATTATTCTAAAGAAAGTAGGTCTAGAAACTCAAATAACGGCAATCGAGGCTACTATCTTTAAATTAGTATAGAGGTATCGAATTAAAATCTAATAATCTCTAATAATAAATCGGGCTATTTAATTTTAACGGGGACAACGGTCTCAGGAATTAGAGCCTCCTAATTTTAATATAAAGGAGTAAAGCGTAACGTATTTTAAATATTATTACCCTCGTTTTAAGTAATTTCGCCCTTATCCGCTATTTTAAATCTATTAAATAAATCGTTAAAGGCGCCGGGTATAGGGTCTTCTTCATTAAAATCATCGAAATTCTCAAAATCCTCCTCTTATTCTATAAATTATATCGGTTTATCGGAAGACGGCTCTAAAGACGGTAAAAATTCTATAAAGGATTCGGGTCCTAGTATAGGATCTAGAAATACTAATCCCGAAAAGGGTATTAGAATTAACAATCCCGGAAGAAGTACTATAAATTACTATAATAATTTTAAAGAGTATATTAGTTCTAGCGTAATATATTGGGTCGCTAGAAGGTTGAAAATAATGTCCTTTATTTTCTCTATAATAGGGTTAAACTTATTAATAATTTATTAAAAGGGAGCTAAGGATTCTATTAATATACGTATATTAATAACGTTAATTTAATATTAAATACTACTATTAATAACGTTTTTAATTTCTTAAATAGTTTAGTCGCTAAAGATAACCGCGTATTAAAGCGTAACTTCTTCTAATATTTCGGGTTGATTATCTTTTTTAATAAATTTTATAGCGTTAATTCGAATAATCTAACTAATCTCTAAGTCCTAAATCTAGTAAATTCGATTATAGGCGTTATTGTAACTTATTAAGCGATTTAATTAATTGTATTCTTCGAACTTATTTCCCTTAATTCGTTTCTAGGGTTTAATATAATAGTAGGCAATATAGAAATAACTACGGAAGTACTTAATCTATAGCTTAATCTCATCTTTAGGGTATTCGGGGATAACTCGTATAAGGAGTTTATAAAGGCTTTTACCTTCTAAATTAGCTTTAGAGGGTATTAAATTCATAATTATAATAATACTCTACATAATAAAAGACTAGAAGTGGGGTAGAATATTAAAATCGATTATAAAGGCTCTAAAACGCTCTATAATAATTGCTCTAATTCTTTTTAATTTACCGTTCATCTACAGAATATAGGTAATAATCTTATAAATTTATACGCCTTCTTCGTTTAATTAAGCGTAGAATTAAATCCTTTAAAACTCTTTAATTCCCAATCCCCATTCCAGGCCACCGTCGATACCAACAATCTTTACTTTAAAGCCTATTTAAAACTCAATCTATTTCTTAAATTATTTTAATTTAATAAATGCTTCACCTTTAATCTTACAAAAATCCACCCAATAATAGCCAGAAGCTTTACACACAAAATAAATATAGTAATACTATCCTATATAATTAGAATAATTATATTAAATCATATTAATTCGTATAAATTAAATTCAAATTATAGTAATCGTATAGATGTACTTAGGTATAATATTAATAGCCTTTACTCTTATATAGCCCTTATAAAAATAATCCTAGGTATTATTAAGGGTAATACCGGCTTCCTAATAAGCTTTTATAACCTACTCCCTACCTACGTACATTATCCTCTTATATATCGTTAAATAATTAATAGAAGTAAATATAACGTTCTTAATCTCAATTCTAATTTAATTAAAATTAAAAAGTTATTTAACGGGAAGGACCACCAGCTCGTTAATATAATTATATTAAATAATATACTTCTAATTAATATTAAATTAATTAATTTTTATATTTTAAATTAAACCGCTTTCTAGAAGAGCCCTAGTTAATAGTAAATTAGCTAATATAGAAGGGGAATAAATAACGTCTTTAATATAGATTCGAATATTAACGTTAATTATAATTAATATTATTAATTCAATTATACCAATATAATAAAAAAGGGTAACCGTACCATCACCAATAATATATTTAACTAATTTTAATAAAGGTTAAAGGTCTATAAACTATTTAATATAATTAAAAATATTAAAACTACAACCAGAGTCGTAAACTACTAAATCTTTTATAGGGTTTATTACCTTAGGAATCTATTAGACTTTAGCAATATTATACATTAAATATTACAATTAATATAAAATTATAAAATCAACGTAGTTTAATTTCGCTACAAACTCTAATAAAAATCCTACTTAAAATAAGGAAGGGTAGTATTACTAAAGCCAAAGTTGCTAAAGAGCAAAATAAAACTAATAACGCCAAAAGTAGTCAAACTAATATTAGTCGCTCTAATCGCCGCAATAATACTAATAGCCTTCTTCTTAATAGCCTCCTTCTTCTTACCCTAATTAGCAGGAACCTTATCAAAATCGCACCACTAACAATCGGTAGTACGAGGGTTACAATAATAACTATAGAGAAAATACTTAAAGTCGTTACGTATAGATTAACTATAATTACTATAAGTAATTTATATATAACCCTTACAGTCCTTATTATTATTCTTATTATTATTATTAAATAACGAAATCTTCTTATCGTTAAATTTATTAATAAACGAAGTAGTGCTAGACTTCTAGACTTAAACAATTAAATTAATTATACGGGCCTCGGTATTACCAAAAATAAATAAATAAAATAAGAATTGAAGGGTAGTAAACTTATCCTTAGATATTTTAATAACTTAAAATTTAATGTTAATAGTATACTAACGTTTAACTATATTATAGAAATTAAAAATTTTAACCTTATTATTAATTTTGAAGTTATATTTAGTAACGTGCTTATATAAAAGGTCGTATCGGATAAAGAAGGAGGATATAGAATCGAAATTACTACGATAGAAAATAGTATACTCCTCAAAAATATCCGTACAAACTTCGTTAATAATTTTACTAACAGTCTTATAAATAAAATCGTAGAAATACTTAAGGTCGGTACTATCCTAATCCTAACTATTAATACTAAGGGTAATAGTAACCTTATTATCCTTAAAGGTAATTTGAATAATCTTTATAACCTTGGCCTTATTAATACGCTAAACCTTATATTCGTCTGGTTTAATAGCTTTAACAGGTTTAAGAATATTGTTGGTAATATATTCGAGGATATTAATATAATTAAATTTATAGCGCAAAGTACGGTTCTAATTATCGATATTAGATTCGCCCTTAAAGGTAATAAGGGAAGAAATCTCGCCTATATTAAAAGTATTATCGTTAACCGGTAACAATAATAACAATAGGAAAGGTAGGGTTACGGTTTATTGGGGGGAAACGGCTAGTATTTCTAACGGGCTAAAAATAATTTTTATAAGGGGTCGGTCGCAATAAATTATACGACGTCGCGTATCGGTCGTACTAATTAACTTAACGACGGTAACGAAGTAGGAAGGTCGATTGCAATCGTATAGCGAGGTTATTAATACTACTAATTATTTTCGCTAAATTACTCTAGGGTAATTTATTGGTCGCGATACAACGTTAGACTAGGGTACCTTATCGGTCGAATCGACGTTAAAGATAATAGGAGGGGGATTCCTAGTCGGTCGTACGCGACGTCGAAGATGAAGGTATCGCTGGCGCGATTAATTTAATAATTAACAGTTACGTCGAGAGGGCTCATAACCTGTGAACAGGCTGAACAATAACGAAAGGAATCAATAATATGATAATGGTAATATATTGAGTTGTAAAAAAGAGGAAGACTCGAGAAATTTAGAAGTTTAGAAATGAAGGTAGGGGAGCCCTATGCGGTAGAGCTATAGCGAATACCAGTGAAGGGGAGCCATGGCGGGCCGCACGTGACACGGGTCACCTCCAACACTTACAGATGCATCCACCTTGATCTATTACTACTGCGATCAACACGCAGAACTTTCGATTTTCCAACTAGCTTTAGGGTTATACGCCTATACTAATCGAATATTTCGAAAGTAGTATATAATATTATTACAAATATTAGGTACATTACGTAGACAAGACGGCAAACCAATCCCAGCCGTTCAACTATTACCAAAACAAATTAGAACCCTTAAAGGGAAGATTAAAAAGAGGATACTATTACTAAATATACGAGTCACCCAAATTCTATTATAGGCAGCCCGAATAAAAACTGCGTCGGCCAACTATAAGCGGGAATAAACCAAGTAATAATAATAATAATAGGAAATAATAAGTACCGACTCTATATCCGCTACCGAAGATTTCGACGATTTAAATACAATAATACCGGCGCTACTATATTTTATAAATTTAAAGTCGTTATTTTAAACCTTCTTGAATTTTAATATTGCCGCTAAGATATATAAGGGTATAGCCCACTTAATCGATAACCTAATAGAATTATACTATACCCTATACTAGTTAAGTTCGGTACGTACGATACTTGGTTAATATACGTATTTTATTAGTAATAATTCCGAAGATACCGGTAAAGCTATTTTTCTATTAAATTTTATCTACTTCCGCTACTTCGATAATATTAATAACGTAGATTACCTTTATAGATTTCTAGAAGACTACCTAAATTATATATTATATATTAACCGTATAAAAGTTATAAGTAAGAATTATACTAATAATTTCGTAAATTATATAAGCGAGGTTACCTTTATTGTATAAAAATATTTAATAATCGAAGATATCGATAACGAATTCCCCGGTATTGGCTTTAGTATATAAATTAACGAAGATTTTAAAAGTTACGAACTAATTTTACAATTAGAATAGGAATATTAGATTCCTTAATACTTTACTTATAGTTTTACCCCCGTATAAAAGGATTTTTTCGACGGCGATACATTGTATAATCTAAGTCCACTAGTCGATACGGCTACTAAGGGTAGGAGATCGAAAACTATAATATCGAAAAAGAAACCTAGAAAGCTTTTTCGAAAATATAGTACTATACCTGAAAACATAAGGAAAAAAGGGTATTATTTAGTTAAATATACTTTACAAATAATACGGGTACTTAAGAAGGCTATAAGTAGAGACCGGCAAGCCGATAATAATATGCCCGATAGAAAGATTGTTCTTTTAGTATTAATATTACGCTTTCGTACTTAATTTGAATTCGAGACTTATAGTTGTGAAATATTCGAATAGTATTAGGATAGGGTGAATAATCTTGGATTGGATATTCTGAATTGCCCGGTTATTATTTTTATTAATGGCTTTAGTATTTACCGTAATACTCGTCGGTCTATTATAGGGATATATTAATTACTAGCTAGCCTGCCTTTGGGAAATCGTTCTAGAAATGCTAATATTTTTCCTATTGTTCTTGGACCCCATATATCTAATTTCGAGGCTGTTGTTAATATAATAGGGTATTTAATACCATTAGACCAAGGGGTTATAATAGATATTAAAAGCAAGCCAACGATTGTGTTAGTATTTATTATGTATTATACAGGCGATATGCCGCAATAAAACAAGAATTCTGGTATTGTTGGATTTATAGGTTTAAAGTTCTGCCGTTTTTATTTTATTAGTCTAGACTATATAATTAATAAGTAGGATGTCGTCGAAGATTGGACTTCCGAAATTAACCGGTTCTATTATTAACATTTACAAATACGATACGAGGTTAATTATAATATACGGAAGAAAAGCGATAAAAAAGTTTACTAAACCCAATAGGGTATTAATAAAATACGACCAGCCTTATTCGACCTTATACTTAGGTTAAATATTATTATAATCCGCCTACCCGATCCAACTCATTCCGAATTTAAAGGCATAGCGGGATATATATACTATATATTAATAAATATATTTTTTACACCTACGTTTTAATTATAATATTATAATATTTTACGATATTAATTATTCCCCCCTAGCTAGGGTACTCTACCGTTACTAAAATACTATTTAAAGAGCTACGAGTTATTGGCTTATAGTAAATAGTTAATTATTGTACCGTTGCTTTTTGAAGCCTAGCTCGAAAAAAACTATATTAATCTATATATTTAGGAAGTATAGAAGGAACTTTTAGTTAAAAAATAGCCTGACCTAAGTGATGATTATTGTATTAAAATTATATATAATATTTTAGCTATAATAGTTTGTAGTAATTTAATATTAATAAATATTAAAAATACCTAAGAATAGTATAAAGATTTAAATAATATCGTATTTATTAGGAGGTAATAGTATATAAATATATATTAGGCTGTAGTAGAGGGTATTATTAAAAATCCTAAGGTAAACGAAATATTTAAAATAAAAGTATACCTAATTAAATTGCTATTAGAAGTATTATTTAAACGGTTATTTATACAATTATTTAGGCGGTTATCTATAGCCTAATCCTAGTCCTAACGGTCGAAAGCGGTATTAATTATTAATATTAATAATAATAATAAGGATATAGATATAGCAATTAATAATAATAATAATAGCGACGATAGGGACGATATTACTCCTCTGGCCGAAGCGGCGGCCGATGTAGTAGCTAAAGCTAGAAGTACCGGTTTACTTAAGCGTATAAAAGAGTATATTAGAAAAGTACTTCGACTTAATATTTATATAGGTATATATTATAACGATATTTATAAAGAATATAGCCTACTAATTCTATTAAATATATTAATAGAAGAGAAGTATTATAAATAAGTTTAAGTCCGTTTATTATATTAATATTTCTAGTATTTCCTTTATTCGTACCTATAAAACCGATAAGTCTTAGCGCTGGAAAATTTTAATACCGCTCCGCCGTATGCCGCCCCGGGTAGAATATAAAAAGCCGATCGGTATTAACGATATTAATTGATTTAAATTAATAATAATTTTTAAACGCTTCAAAAAGATAGTAGAAACGATTAATGGCCGAAATATCGAAAAATTTATTTTATAATACGAATATATCGTTTATATAATCCGTTTCGTTATATTAAATACCTTCGCCCTATCCGACCCTATACTAATACGCTAAATTAACGATTTAATTAAATAAACGCTTAATATTTTCGAGAAATTATTATATTGAGAGGAATAAATTAGAATAGGCCTAATAGAAGAAAACGATAATAACGACGATGAATTCGATATCGATTACTCGGCGAACGATATATATCGTCGCCCAATAGTATCCGGAAAGTTTAAAATTAATATTATAAGGAAAATTCGCTACCCTATTATAATAGGTATTAACTAGGATACTAGCCTACCTTATTGTTTACTGCTAACGTTTAAGTAAATATTAAATATATTTCGCCGGGCTCTAATTTAGGCCTATAATATCAATTATAGTATACTGTATATATTCTTTAGGCCTGGCGTTATATAATATAGTAGTAGGGTGTTATTTTCTAACGAGTAAATTATTTATCTTTATCCTTATCCTTGTCCTTATCCTTATTTATATTTATATTTATATTTATATCTATGTCCTTACTTTGTCCCTATCCCTACATTACTACTGGTTAACTGTTTTTAATTTATTATATTTCCGGACGAATATTATATAGGTAGTTATAGCGATTAGCTATTATATTACGGTATTTAATATTTATATTATATTATATTATATAGTATTATATAGAAATTAATTATTCGGATACTAAGACTTTTAAACGCTATACCTTTAATTTGGGCGATTATATCCGATATAAGGATATTATCGATAGTTTTAGCCGTATAGATTATATTTTCGTATACGAATAAGCCCGTATAAGCGAACGCCGTATTTTTCTTATATTAATTAAAATAGTGCCTACTAAGTAGATAATTTCCTATTTAGAAGTACTATTAATTGAGGATACTAAAGAATCTATTATTATTAGTCTTCTAACTCTCTAAATAAATTATATTTATATTATCGATATTTCGAAGTTTAAAGACTATAATAAACGCGACTATTAGCTAATATAGGCCTAGGTAAATTGGGATATTATTTTAATATAACTAATATTATCAATAGTAATAATAGTATTAGTATTAAACTTTAAGCTTCAAGTTTACTTATTAATCTACGTATTTCCTATTCCTAATATTAATAATATTTATAATATAATAGGAACGTTGCCTATAATCCGAATAAGTAAATTTATAACTTAAAAACTTTGATCGTTACTAATCTAATAGTTTATTTGAACGAATAAGTATTAATTCTCTATTATTTCGTTTCGTTTTTCTTATCGATAATCCGACCGCTAATATTATTTATTATAAACGTATATATTTAATCCTAACGCCGCGTAGTACTACTATACTAGATTATTTTTCCGGTATATTAAAAATTTAATAGCCGTTAATATATTACTAACCTACTTTAATATCCTAGTTAAATATTATAAACGTAATTACTATATAGCGTAAATTACGTTATACGAATAATTAATTAATATAGGGTACTAATAAATAAGTAATTGCCCGTCGTATTAATTATATTATAACGGTCGTATCCCATTCCGGTATATAACGCCGCTAAGTAGCGGTATAGCGGTACTAAAAATGCCGGGCGGCGTTAGGCTGTATACCTAGGTAATAATATAATACTAGGGTCGGGGTAGACTATACGTTAGGTAGGCGGAAGTAAGTAAGCGGAAGCGGGTAGGCAGAAGTGTGGGGGTAATAGGATTAGGGGTAGGCGGGTAGTTAATAGGTCCGTAGAAAATTGTATAATTATATAATCGTATATATATATTAGTCGTAATTTCCTAATATATTTAGGGGCGGGTCGTACCTAGGTCGCCCGCGCTCGGGACCGAGCGCGAACTCGCGCAAGCTCTTTCCTATTCATTTTGCGCGATTATTATAATTAAGTATAGGAACGTAAGTGTTCCTATTAATTATAGTTTAAAGCAACGGTCTTAGGACGGTTCGCTCTAAGAAATTGTATAGAGTCGGTTTTTTACCGAGGTACCGGAAGGAGTTATGAACCGTCGAGGGACTGTTACTGTACGGTATGTTTAGATGGGGGTCCGGCTGCTATGTAGGTCTTATAACTACAAAATCGAGCTAAAATTAGGAATAGAGAAGGCATTGCCGTATTCGAGAGCTAGGCCTATATTACTACAAGAATTCAAAGTTATTAAATAATAGTTTGACGATAACCTAGCCAAGGGATTCATTCGACCTTCAACGTCCGACGTAACCTCCCCAATATTATTAGCGCGCAAATTAGGCGGCGGCGTAAGAATTTGCGTCGATTATAGAAGTATTAATAATATTTCGTTGAAGAATAGATACCTCTTGCTACTAATTAAAGAGACCCTTGACGTTATTTATAGGGCGAAGTAGTTTACTAAGGTGGATGTTATTGCGGCCTTCAATAGGTTACGTATAATAGAAGGCTATAAATAGTTGATAGCCTTTATTATAAGGTTTAGCCTCTACGAGTCCCTAATATATCCCTTCGGGCTATCGGGCGCGCTAGCCTCGTTCTAGAACTTTATTAATAATATATTGTATAATATTCTCGATATTTATACAACAGCCTACTTCGATAACGTCCTAATCTTTTCGGAGACGTACAAAGATTACGTTAAATATGTACGGGAAGTATTCTAACGCCTAATCGATGTAGGCCTATAGATTAATATTAATAAGTACGAATTCTATACGTAAAGGACTAAATACTTAAACCTTATTATTATTCCTAGCGGTATCGAAATAGATCCCGAAAAGGTAGAGGCAATTACTAAATAGGAAACGCCGACGAGCAAACGCTAGCTATAGCGATTCTTAAGCTTTACTAACTTCTATAGAAAGTTTATTATAGGCTTTTCGTATATAGGTAAACCTCTATATAAATTAATTAAGAAAACGGTTAATTAAAAGTAGGACAAAGAATATAACGAAGCATTCGAGGTACTAAAGATAGCGTTTACAACGGCCCTAGTACTAAAGATCTATAATTGGGAGAAGCCTACAGTAATAGAAATCGATATTTCGGATTGGTCTACGGGAGGCACTCTATCCTAGATATACAACGACGGCGAATTATACCCGGTCGCTTACTTCTTAACGAAGCACTCTACAGCCGAATACAACTATAATATTTATAATAAAGAGCTACTAGCCGTTATTAAAGTATTGGAGAAATAGAGGCCTAAATTAGAGGGGGCCGTTCAACCGTTCGAAATTATTACGGATTACAAGAACCTAAAAACGTTTAGAACCACGAAAAAGCTTACCCCTAAATATATAAAGTAATTAGAATTCTTATTATAATTCAACTTCACGATTAAATACCGTCCCGGATCAACTAACGTTAAACTAGATGCCCTGAGTAGGAAGTTAGAATATATTCTTAGAGATATAGAGGATAATAGGTTAAAAGCTAGGGAGAAACTACTTATCGACCCCGACTACTTCGATAAGGAAACGTTTAATAACTTAATAAATATAGACGGCGAATCCTTTATTATAAATGTAATAAACGATAAGGGCGAACTACTGGTAATCTATACGTTAGAGGGCAGCGTCGAAGAAGATAATAACGAAGGGCTAGGCATTTATACAAATAATTTGGTAGACTTATCGTACGCCAATTCCCTTATAATAGTAGATATTCGTAAAGCTATTAAGACGGGCACCCGTTGGCCTAGGTATATAAAGAAGACTATATGTATCCCCTTTACCGAATATTATATAGTCAACGATAGGGTAATATTCAGGGATAGGCTGGTAATTCCTTTAAACGATGAAAAAGTATAATTGGACTTGATTTACCACATTTATTCATTAATATAAGGTGGCCACCCCGGCAAGGACAAGACCGTAGCTTTAATATATAAATATTAATAGCCGGGTATGGTTATAACGGTCAATACGTATTATAGGGTATATATACCGTATAGTAAGATAAAGGCTACAAGAATATCATAGGCCGGCTTCCTAAAGCAGCTGCCCATTCTACACGCCCTATAGAGAGACATTTCGATAAATTATATTACCCTATTCCCTAAATTATAGAAAGCGGGTAGGGGTATAGAATATCAATATATATTAATTATAGTAGATCGGTTGATTAAAATGAAATACTTTATCCCGATAGAGGGCTTAATAATGGAGGAGCTGGTTAAAAAGTTTATTAACCGCATTTATACCCTTTACGGCTTACTAGATACAATTATCTCCAATAAAAATATACAATTCGTATCCGCCTTCTAAAGGCACCTATCTCAACGGTTAAGTATTAAACTAAAATTTACTACGCCGTACCATAAGGAAACGAATAGTTAAACCGAAAATATTAACGCTAAAATGGAGCAATACTTACGTACGTTCATTAACTAGGTTCAAGACGATTAGGTAAATTAGTTACTATTAGCTAAATTCTAGGGTAATAATTTGAAGTCTATATTTATAGGTATTACCCCCTTCTTTACCAATTATAATTTCCACCCGCGAATAAGCATAGAACCATCTACCCCGGCGCCCCCAAATGCCACGGAGGCGTAGAAAAAGCAGATATTCAACGCCAACCAACTAATTAGTCGGTTTAAGGAAGTCTGGGACTTCATTAAGGCATTTACGTTACAAACCTAGGCCCAGTACGAAATAACGGCTAATATTTACTATATAAATGCCCCTAAATATAAGGTTAGGGATAAAATAATATTTAATATAACTAACTACGTAATAAGGTAACTATATAATAAATTAGCACTATAGTTTGAGGGGCCCTTCCGTATTATAAAAGTTAACTCGTATATAGTAGAGCTAACTTTACTTTAAAATATAAAGGTTATATACATTATTAATGTATCCCGCGTAAAACCCTATATCGAAGGACTCCCTAGTTAAAAGGAATTAATAACGGACGTTAAAGTGAATAAAAATATAGTCGTTATTAAAATAAATAATTTCGAGGAGGATAGACGCTAAGAGTTTTAAGAGCTACTAGATTATTAGAAGAAAGAGGGTATTTGGAAGTATCTAGTAAAGTAGACCTATTACCCCCCCGATTAATAGCCCGCCTCGAACCTAGACGGCTGTTAAGAGTTGGTTTAGTAACTTTATAATAAGTACTTAGAATTCGGCGCTCTATACCTAGATTTTAAGAAGGGTTGGAAGAAATAGCGAAAGACAAAGATAATACTAGAGGATAGAGATAAGGCTACGTTTCCAATCCCCGCTACGGCGGCTCCAGCAGTAGATAACCGGCAAGTTCGACGAAGTGTACGATTGAATAATAAGTGAGAAAGCTTAGCTGGGCATATATAGGAGGCTCAGAACAGTTGCCCAACGGTCGCATGACCATTCCTTTCAAACGACAGTAGCAAGACTGTTGTCAGCCTACGATAGTCGTAGGACCTCCCATACGGTTATTATATTGGTTGCGGTTGCCATTTTGATTACGGTTATTGTATGACTACGGTCCTGGGACGGTTCTTAGGCTCAGAACTGTCATTAGACGGGAAAGTCCAGCCTATACTCGAGGAAGTAGCTGGGCAGAATGTGGAAGAGTATGGGAAAGCAGGTGCAGACTTGGGGTCCTTCCTAGACTTCGTCGGTCTGCGACAGAGGGCCGCGCCAAGACTGGCCCGTGCCCGCCGCTGCGCAGCGCGGCCCCACGGCGCCAAGACATTATGTCAGTCAATTCGGTCGCGCACACTGCGACGACCAATTATATTGAGAGATACTCGGCGGGCAGTGTCACTTTTATACGTGGGCAGTATACACTGCCCCTATAGGGATTTCTCTCCTGATATCCCTACGCGGGCAGTGCCATAGTAATCCCTAACGCTAACAAACTATAACTTAACACGTTGAGCTTATCGATTTGAGCGTTACAACCATCGTGAGGCCACAACTGCGCGATTTTGTACGGTCAACACAGACGTGCGAGATTAGCAACCCCGTGCAAACCCAACTACACAACCACTATAACTTCACCAAAAACCAGTTCGTCAGCACCTCCAGCTGTAACTAGAAGCGGTAGGACTATTAAACTATTAAGAAAGAAGTTAGGAGAGTAAGGGAGGGAGTTATTTAGTTAGATAAATTATTTGGATTATTATTTATATATTTAATACAACTGCTTTCTGCACCTGCTTGGATTTATACACCTCAATACGAACAAACTATCACCAAATCGAATCTCTAGTGAGTGTTGAACACTATAGAGAATATTACAAGGTTAGAGATAACTGTGGCACTGCCCGTATAATTATACCTTTACTGATCTCCCTATACGGGCAGTGACACTGCCCACGTATAAAAGTGACACTGCCCGCCGAGTACGTCTCATTATATTACTCAATTGAATGCGACACTAAAAAAACACCGATAATGATAACGATAATAATAATAATAAAAATAAAAACAAAGGCATAGGGAATGGAATGAATATATCGATTGATAAACTCGTTAGGATACGGGACGATATCGCTCCTCCGATTCCAGTTATATTAAACCTTCAAATATAATTGTTAGGATACGGGATGTCATTGATGATACGGGGTGTTATTGATGGTATCGCTCTTCCGATTTCAATTATTTGGGTTTAACCTATTAGGATACGGGATACTATTACTCCTCCGATTTGAGTATAGAGCTAAAATGGTACGATTAGCTAGTAGCTGACTCTAATATTGGATGTTGTGATCTTGGATTATGTAGTTTCTGTCACAGACGCCCTCGTCACGAGTTCAATCCACTCTTACCCCACATAAAATGTGGGTCTCCGCGAACAAAGTGAGAGGAGGTCTGTGATTACTTTGAGCCTTTCTAGGCTTAGTAACAAATTTTATATACAAGTTGCCTTTTCTTTCCCAAACTCTTTCTTTAATATTTAAATAATAAAAAATCGTATAGATAAAAGGAAATAATGCTGAAGATAGTCTTTCCGAGACCTTTCTAATGATATTTCTTTCCTAACGCTCGGACCACTCCTTTATAGAAATCTAACCTTAAAGGTATTACTTCGTCGGCAACAAAAATTTCTATCTTTAGACACTCTCAATTTTAAAGGCCAATATAATTTATAACAACTCAAAAAACATATGTAGAGGATGGCCTCGACGAGACGGTTCTAATGGTATTACTTTTATAGTGCACGGACCACCCGTTATTACAATGCAACCTCGAGGGGGTAGAGTTAATTATTTACTTTTTTCTATTTTTTATTTTTTATTTAACTACGCTTTAAAATTATAATAATAAGACTTATATCGTTAGATTGGCCTTTCTTTACTCTATATTATTATACTAATTATATATTAATTACTATTATTCTAGTATTTCTATACCTAATAAACCTCCATTTTATTTATTTTCTTTCAATTTTTGGAGCCTTGCATCCGAGCCAATATTGACTGTATGAAAAAACTAAGACTACCGTTGGAACCGGAAGGTAAAACTCTATCTAACTACACCCTATTAGTATTATTAATTATTTTTGTTGATTTATAAAGGTTGATAATACTTTTTGCGGCCGACGGCCAAAGTGCGCAAAGTCGACTCAGACCTGCTGCCGCAGAAACGGGTGGTGTGGGGTAAGGGTGGGGTGGTTTCGGAGGCGCGGGTCTGACTGAGACTAGGATTATGCAATGTTGAGTGAAATAATGCTGGGTGCTGGGCAATTGTTGAACGCTGTGATGTATGTTGCGATGCTTGTTGTAATGTTATATGCGGTAATATTACTAGATGTGTTATTATTAATTGTTGTATACAATAATAATTGAATAAAACTAAACGCTAAAAAACATTAAAGGCGCAAAGATCCTATACCCTCTTTAAGAGTGGCCGAATCTAGCGTTGCCGACGTAGTAGGCGGCTTACGGTTGCGCCTAAGAATATAGGGTATAATATTAATAGTAATACTATTAGTATAGTTACCGCGCTCGTAACGGATATCGGCCGTTAACGATATTATACGGCGGTCCTTAGCCGAGCGGTTGCAGCGGCGGTTAGGGAGATTATTATTATCCTCGTCGTTAATATCGTTGCGGCTATAATTAACCGGGATTTAACGCTATAGTAATATATTCTAGCGGGTTTAATTAGAAGAATCGCCCTCTATAAATATAAAATAAAGCCGGCTACGGCTTCTACTAATATCTCCAGGACTACAACTATTACTACTACAGTCGCGGTCGCGGTTACGGGAGCGCTTATAAGGATTGCTACGGTCCCGTAGGCTATTGGTTATAGAACTAGGGCTAGAAATACGACGAGGACCACTGCCCTAGCCACCAGTACGACCACTACTACTATAACGACCACCACTACCTTGACTACTACTATCCTAACCACCAGGATAACCACTAGGATGACCGCTAGTACTATAGCCACCAGCTTGGGCACCGCTAGCATCTAGGCTATATAATAGCATCGCTTGCTATAGATTCGGGTTATACACCCGACGAAGGGGGGGAAGCTTACGGGTAAAGGTAATAAAGCGCTCGAGAATTTCTAAGTCTACGTTATTTTAAGTAGCTTATAAAATAATAAATTCAAGGGGTAATTCTTTAAATATACCCCTATCTACTTCGATAAACGCTTTAGAAAACGCAAAGCTATTAAATATATTGCGGTACTCGGTCCTAGCATTTTCGTCCTTTTTCTTAGCTAAGCCAATACCCGGACTATAATTAATATTTAATACTTTTTCGGATTAAATAACCCTATAAACTATAATACCTAAATCGATAATAACGCTTTTAAAGTAGAAAAAAGGTAAATCCTCCTTATTTTTGAAAGTAATTTGGTAATTAATATAGGGTATAATATAAGCGAAGACCTCTTGGAAAAAGTAGGTATTAATCTAAGGCTCTACCAATTCTTCGAAGGTTTTATAATCTTTAGGGTTATTATAATTAAATTTAAAAAGCTAAGGGTAATCCTTAATTATAATAACGAAATAAGCATATAATTTATCCTATAAGAACTTATTCTTTTAAAATTTATAAGTACTTTTAGCGTAGATACGAAGGCGACGAAATTTCGATATTTGAATATTAATATTAGGGATGGCCTATTTAATAACTTAATTGGTAAATTAATTTGAATAGTACGTAAATATATATTAACGTATTTGGTAATGGATTTCGTTAATAACCTCCTTAATTTCTTCCCGGGGAACGGATTGTATAATACTTTACTCGGATTTTAGAATATTGGTATCGATAGGGTTGTATTCTATATGTGAGGGTGCACCTAATTCCTTTAAGGATATTAAATTGGCGCGGGTAGGGGTAAAGAAGTGCTTGGGAAATTTATTTTCGAATCGGCGTTGGTTGGGGTCGTTGATGATTGGCTCCCCAAATTTGTTGGAATTAGAACCAGAACTTTAGCTACGGTTTCCTAATTAACTACGGCTTCCTAACTGACCACGGCTTCCTGACTGACGACTGCCACCGGGTGTCTGAGGTAGTAAAGACTAGCCGCTATACTGACTACTATATTGAAAGCCGCTATATTGAGGACTACTATATTGAGGACTATATTTATTATATCGGCTATGTTGAGGACCGCTATATAGATTACTATATTCGTTATAACCGCTATATTGAAATTGATCGCTATATTGAGGACCGCTATATTGAAATTGACCGCCATATGGATTACTATATTCGTTACATTGATTACTATATATATCGAACAGATTACTATATTCGTTATATTGATAATTGCCGCCGCCTTAGTAAGGCCAATTAGGTTGGGGAAATTAGCCTTAGGAACCTTGAGAACCATACGGCACACTACTATTATATATACTATTACTATAATAGGACTAGGAGTTATAGTAAGATTTTGAGCTATAGTAGGATTAGGAATTATAGCGGGACTATAATTAATTATTATAATAGGACCGACTTAGCCGGGCATATATAGGAGGCTCAGAACAGTCGCTCAACAGTCATGCGACTGTTCCTTCCACTCGATAGTAGCAGGCCGGTTGATATAGAGGGACAGTCGTAGGACCATATGTACGGTTCCTTCTTAGTTGCGGTTTCCTTTTTCCTACGGTTACTATATGACTACGGTCCTGGGACGGTTCCCAGATTAGAATTGTCGTTAGACGGGAAGGTCCAGCCCATATCTCCTAGGAGGTAATCGCACACCTGGTGATCCTTCCAGACTTTGTCGGCTTGTCACTGCAGTTTGCAATAGAAGGCTGCGCCAAGACTGGCCCGCGCCGCTAAAATACTATGTTAATTATTTTAGTGGAGTTATAGCTAAACCCTTATACGGTGGTTAAGATAGTACATTTAGCGATGACCAATTATATTATTCAATTGAATGTAATACTAAAAATATTAAAGATAACGATAAAGATAATGATAAAGAAAATAATAATAATAACGATAACGATAATAAATGTATAGGGAATGGAATGAATGATATATTAATTAATTAAGTTCGTTAGGATACGGGACGATATTACTCCTCCGACTCCAATAGGTTTAACTGCCAATTATTAGGATACGGGATATCGTCGCTCCTCCGACTTGAATTAAGGCACGATCAGCTAGCTAGTAGGCTAATTCTAATATTAGATGCTATAATCCTAGATAATATTATTCTAAATATTATAATACCGAACGCTATAATACCGAACGCTATAATTCTAAACGCTGTAATGCTGATTGCTATAATGCTGATTGCTATAATGCTAATTGCTATAATGCTGAATATACTACTATTATTAAGTGCCGTATATATATATAGATAGGTATTATAATAGACGTTTAATAAAAGAAAAGGTTAAATAGATTTTAAAGGTATAAAGAACCTATACCCTCTTCGAGAATAGCCGAATTTAGTATAGCCGACGAAGTAGTAGGCGGCTTGTGGTTGCGCTTCGGGATATATAGTATAATGTTAATAGTATTATTAGTACGATCGCTACCGCGCTTATAAATATTAGCTAAAGGTATTATACGGCGATCTCTACCCTAGCGGTTACGGCGGCGGTTAAGGAGATTATCCTTGTTATTATCGTCGTTAATATTATTGCGGCTATAATTAACCGGGCGCTGGCGCTTTAGTACGTTCAAATTCTGGCGGGTCTAACTAGAATCGTCCTCTGTAGGTGTAAAGTGCAGCCGATTGCGGCTTCTATTAGTATTTCTTCTATAGCGCTTATACGGATTGCTACGTTTACGAGGGTTGGCGTTTATAGAACTAGGCTTAGAAATACGACGAAGACTGGTATTATATTGACCGCTACTACTACGACCACTACTATTATAACGACTACTACTACCCTGGCTACCAGCCTGACCACTAGTATAACCGCCAGTATAACTACTAGTATAACCCCCAGTATAACCGCCAATATAACCGCCAGCCTGGCTACTACTAGCATGACTACTACTAGTATAACTACTACTAGTATAACTACCACTAGGTTGGCCGCCCTTAGGAGCATATAAGGGCATCGCTTACTATAGATTCGGGTTATATACCCGCCGAAGGGGGGGAGGGTTACGGGTAATAGAGCGTTCGAGAATTTCTAAGTTTACGTTATTTCGAATAATTTGTAGAATAATAAATTCTAAGAGTAATTTTTTAAATATACCCCTATTTACTTCGATAAATGTTTAGTGAAACGTAAGGCTGTCGAATATATTCCGGTATTCGGCCCTAGTATTTTCGTCCTTTTTTTTAGCCAAGTTAGGACGACGATTGCAATTTAATTCTATTTCGGATTTAATAACCCTGTAAGCTATAATGCCCAAATTAATAATAATGCTTTTAAGGTAGAAAAAAGGCAAATCCTCCTTATTGCTGAAGGTAACTTAGTAATTGATATAGGGTATAATATAAGCGAAGACCTCCTGAAAGAAGTATATATTAATTTATAGTTTAACTAATTCTTCGAAGGTTTAACGATTATCGGTATTATTGTAATTGAATTTTAGAAATTAGGGGTAATCTTTGGCTATAATAACGAAATAAATATATAATTTATCCTATAAAAATTTGTTTTTCTAGGATTTGTAGGTACTTTTAGCGTAGATACGAAGGCGACGAAATTTCGATATTCGAATATCGATACTAAGTACGGCCTATTTAATAACCTAGTTGGCAAATTAATTAGAATGATATACGAATATATATTATTGTATTTAGTAATAGATTTCGTTAATAACTTCCTTGGTTTCCTTTCGGGGGAAAGACCGTATAATACTTTCCTTGGATTCTAGAATATTACTATTAGTATTAATAGGGTCGTAATCTATATAATTGGATATACTTATATTCTTCAACTCTATTAAATTAGCTCGGGTAGGGGCGTAGAAATACTTTTTGAACCTCTCTTCGAGTAGGCGTTGGTTAGGATCGTTAACGATTGGCTCGCCGAATCTATTGGAACTAGAATTTTGGCTACGGTTTCTTAACTAACTACGGCTTTCTAATTAACGATTACTACTAGGTGTTTGTAGTAAAGACTAGGCGCTATACTGCGGACTATTATATTGAAATTGACCGCTATATTGAGGACTGCTATATAGTTGACTATATTTATTATAACCGCTATGTGAGGACTGCTATATGGATTACTATATTGATTATAACCGCTATGTTGAGGACCGCCATATGGATTACTATATTGATTACATGGGTTGCTATATGCATTAAATATGTTACTATATTGATTATATTGATAATCGCCGCCTTAAT
Organism: Neurospora sp. CHS-2018b; assembly: GCA_009806015.1. Taxonomy (NCBI): domain Eukaryota; kingdom Fungi; phylum Ascomycota; class Sordariomycetes; order Sordariales; family Sordariaceae; genus Neurospora; species Neurospora sp. CHS-2018b. The sequence goes on from RAOV01000004.1 coordinate 1,012,237, forward strand.
AAGGCTAGCCGGGTTGGGGAGACCAGCCTTGGGAATAAGAACCTTGGGAAAACCCCTCTGGTACGCCACGGTTATGATGGGACTGAGAGCTATAGTGAGACCGTGATTGGTTGCCGCCTGACTGGGAGCTATGGTGGGACTGTGACTGGTTGCTACCTGACTGGGAGTTATGGTGGGATTGTGACTGGTTGCTACTATTAGATTGGGATTGGGAGCTATGGTGGGACTGTGATTGGTTGCTACTACTAAACGGGGATTGGGAGTTATGGTGGGATTGAGTTTTATCGGCGGCAAAGTTGGTATTAAAGGTAGTTTCGAGCCCTAATACCGAATGGTCGTTATCCTCTCCTATATACTTAGTATAATTGGTGTAATTGGTTTGGCCTTTGTTAGAGTCTTTACTAGTACTTTTAGAATTATAGTTAGTAGTATAAGCGGGAGTTAAATTAGCAGCGGTTCCGGTAGGTATAGGTGAACGGATATTAGTGCGAAGAGTTTATAATCCGGTAGTAGTAACGGTAGGTATAGTTGAGTTAGTTATAACCGGTTGTATAATTAGGACCTCCTTTTATTTGCCCTTTCCTTATTGCCTTATCTATTGAGTTGTAGCTAGTAAATTATCGAGTCCTTTGTCTAAAGAATCTTCTATGGCGCTGGTAATACTTTGGTTATTTCGTAGAAGGGATTTTGATTATTGCCTTTATAGATGATATTATTGTCTTTGGGGAGGTATAGCACTTTAACCCTAACTTCGACTGTGAAAAGCTTAGGGAGGAAGTATAGTACTTCGATTATTACGAAAAGTTTGCGGGGGAGGTATAGTACTTCGACTTTGGAAACTTTGGGGGGGTATTCTACTTCGACCTTGGAAGCCTTGAGGGGGTATGGTATTTTAATAGCCTTAGGGAGCGAATTGGCTTTGGAATTCCTGGGGTATGAACGGGCCCTGTCCCTGGGGTATGAATTGACCTTGTCCCTATCGTATATTGCCTATGGCTTGTCCTTGTAGGGTGGTAAATATGCCCTATTATTAATATTGAATATTGTGACGGTTATATAATGTTACGTTCATTTATTAATTGTCTTTTTAAAGGGGATTGGTCGATATAGTCGTAGTAGATTTAGTATAATGTTTTATAGGAACGGTCCGATTGCCGCTAGTATGGGGTAATGAAGTATGGCGATGTTAAATAAAATTAGAATATAATTAATTATATATGGTTGTAGTTTGTTTATTTGACCCTGTCCTTGAGGGATTTGTAAATGGCTAGTGACGGTACGTTGGGGATTGATTACCGTAGTTAAAGGATTTTTGGCAAGTATTTTAGGGCGTTGGTTGTCGACGTTGTTAAATTCGTCCTTATTTACGTTCTTATCGTTTAGTGGTAGTAAACGTTCGGTACGATCTAGGCTAGAGCTGTTGCTATTACCGTCATTAGTATCGGGGAAGGGTCTGTTGTTATTGTTGTTGTTCCGGCCTTTCTTAACCGAAGTACCGCGGGCGCCCGCTCTACCCTTGCTAGGCATTTAGATATAAGTTAGTCGATGGCAATTAAGAGTATATATGTGGATGTATACTTACGGTAAGGGTAGATTAATACCCGTTAAGAAGATTTGTTTGCGATTGCGATAGGAAGGTTTGTGATAGGAAGGATACGATAAATACTTGTTAGGAAGATTTATTTATAATAGGAAGGGTGCGATAGTAAGTCTTACGATAGTAAGGTTTATAATAAGAAGGTTTACGATAAGAAGGTTTGCGATAGAGGATCTTGCGATAGAAATGCTAACGATTTGGTTGCTGTACGTAATAGTCTATTTGGGTTATTATTTAGGTTGAAAAGAAAAGAAAGGGTAGAAGAAGCGAGGGACGAAGATTTGTATTGGCAATTTTGTTGAAAGTTTGAAGAATGTAGATAGGATTCTAAATTTTGCTTGAGATTCTTGTTTGTAATTGTACGCGCGGGGCAGTCTTTTACCGCCTTCTATTTTGCCGTATCGTTGGTATTTTAAATTTGTATATTTGCGGTGAGAAGACTAGATGAAATGGCGGGGTAGTATTCGTTAATACTAGTGAATGGTAATAGTATTAATAGTATTAACGGTTTTGCGATTATTTATTTATTCGATAAAAATCTAGGTGGGTCTTAAAGGCGGCTCGTAGTAGGGTAAGGGTTATTTAGGCGGGTTTGGGTTATAATAAAGGTAATTTTAGTAGGGGAAGGTGAATAGGGTAGCTAATAGGAGCTAATATCTACTTTAGGACTTATATATATTTAGTTATCTATTTGAAAATATTTTATTTATTATAATAATAAATGAAATATCGTGACTTATTGACCCTAAAAATAAACATTTTATATATTATAATAAAGAGAGATATAAAAATTCTAGACTACTTATATTTCAGATGAATTGCCTGCCGGTTCTATTGTTATACGGTACTTATATATAGTGCTATATTTTATTATTTATTTGTTTGTTTATTAGATAAGGATCGAGTGAATAGTCGTGTAACGTAATAGGTAGATTTAATCTAAGATTCGATTTTTCGTCTTTATAATTTCTTTCAATTTCTTCCTCTTTATAATTTCTTCCCCTTTGTAACCTCTTTTAACTCCTCCCCCTTTATAATTTTTCCCCTTTATAATTAAGAACCCCCCTACTCTGCTTCAATTTAATAATAACTTTAGACGGGGTACTTTAGTAGTTGGCTAAGTACGATACCCGGCCTACGAGTGCCCAAGCATTTTGCTCGCGCGGGCCCTATTAGGCTTAATCTCGATAAAAGGCTATTCAAAGTCGGGTACGGTAGTCGTAGTATACTACGTTCAAATATCTATAACCTGCCAGACTACTAACCCGAACAATATTAAAGATCACTAAGTTATATAGATTCTTATGCCCTACTATTCGATAACGATACTACTATATTTGGAGCCGAGGAGGACGAGAATAATGATAAGGAGGAGGAGGATGAAGGTGAGTTTATTATTAGCTATATTTTACGTATAATTATTAACCTCCTATACCTATAAGCGCCATCGATTAAAATACTATACTTCGTACTAGAGTTACAATTTTAATAATTAATAATAGAAATTACGATATGGATGCTTTGCTTACTAAATTTAATAAAGACTAACTACGTTTTAATCTGGAATATATTGAGCGGGACTTTGAAGATTAAGGATTAGAAATTATTGTTTTCGACGAGGACTTTATTAATAAAGACCTTATTGATACTTGGGTAGATAAGTAACCGGCTATTATTAAGATTCCTAAGCCCGCCGAAAGCCTTATAAATACGTCTACTTTAATCTATTACTACTACGATTAATATACGTAACTTTCGACTTTCTAATTAGCTCTAAGGTTATACGCTTATATTAATTATATATTTCGTAATTAATATATAATATTACTATAAATATTAGGTATATTACGTAGATAAGATGGTAAATTAATCCCGGCTATTTAATAATTATTAAAATAAATTAAGATATTAAAAAAGAAGATCGAAAAAAAGTTATTATTATTGGATATATAGGTTATATAAATACCTTTGTAAGTATTTAAAATAAAAATCGATTCGGCTAGTCGCAAGCGGGAAGAGGCTAGGCAAAGATAGTAATAATAATAATAATAGTAGTACAATATAATAAGATCGGAATCTATTAAAATAACCGAAGAATTAGACGATCTAGATATAATCCCGGTACCCTTGTACTTTATAGACTTAAAATTATTATTTTAAACCTTCTTAAACTCTAATACCGCCACTAAAATATATAAGGGTATAGCCTATTTAGTTAATAACTTAACAAAATTATATTATATATTATATTAGTCAAATTTAATATGTACGATATTTAATTAATATATATATTCTATTAGCGATAATAATTCCGAAGATACCGGCAAAGCTATTTTTCTATTAAATTTTATTTACTTTCAATACCTCGATAATATCGACGATCTAGACTATTCTTACCGATTTCTAAACGACCATCCAAATTATATACTATATATTGGCCGTATAAAGGCTATAAGCCTAAATTATACTAGCGATTTTGTAGATTATATAGGGGAGGTCACCCTTATAGTATAAGAGTACTTAATAATCGACAATATCGATAATAAATTTCTAGGTATTGGCTTTGGGGCCTAAATTAACGAAGATATAGAATTTAAATTATATAAACTAATATTGCGTTTTGAATAGAAATATTAGATTCTTTAATATTTAGCTAGCGGCTTTGTACTAATATAAGTCGATTTTTTCGATGGCGATACGCTGGATGACCCGAGTCCACCAATTAATACGGCCACTAGGGGTAGGAGATCGAAAACTAAAACATCGAAAAAGAAACCTAGAAAGCTTTTTCGAAAATATAATACTATACTCGAAAACCCGAAAAAAAAGGGGCATTATTTAGTTAAACGTACCTTACAAAAGACCCGGGTACTCAAGAACGCTATAGGTACACATTAAAATGGAGACCGGCCCGATAATAACCCTAATATTCCCAATAAAAAGATTATTCCTTTAGTATAGACACTACCCTTTCGTACCTAATTTGAATTTAAGATTTATAGCTGGGAAATTTTCGAATAATATTAGGATAGAGTAAATAATTTTGGACTAAATATTCTAAACTACCCGGTTATTACTTTTATTAATAGCTTTAGTATTTACTATAATATTCGTCGGTCCGTTATAAGGATATATTAATTACTAGTTAGTTTACTTTTAGGAAACCGTTCTAAGAATGCCAATATTTTCCCTATAATTCTTGGACTGTACGCTTCTAACTTCGACGCTATTATTAATATAATAGGCTATTTAATACCTTTAGACTAAAGTATTATAATAGATATTAAAGGTAAGCTAACGGTTGTATTAATATTTATGATATATTATATTAGTAATATACTTTAATAGGACAAGAATTGTAGTATTGCCGGGATAGGAGGTTTAAAATTCTATCGTTTTTATTTTATTGGCCCAAACTATATTATTAATAAATAGGACGTTATCGAAGACTAGACTTTAAATATTAACCGCTTTTATTATTAATAATTTTAAATAAAGTACGAAATTAAATATAATATATAGAAAAAGGGGGATAAAAAAGCCTACCAAATTTAATAGGGTATAAATAAAATACGGTTAGTATTATTCGATCTAATATTAACTTTAAATATAATAATGACCCGTACCTCTAACCTAATATATTTAGAATTTAAAGGTAAGTTTAAGAATTAAAATATCCTATAGAATTTGTATTGAACTAATTCGACGCTAATACCTTATTATATTTAAGTATAGCGGTATATATATATAAAATGTTAATAAATATATTTTTTATACCCAAATCTCGATTGGAATATTGTAATTTTTTGCGAAAATGGCCATTCCCTCCCGGTTAAGGTGTATTACCTTTATTAAAGTTCTACCTAAAGGGTTATAAATTATCTGCCTATAGTAAATAGTTAATAATTATACTGCTCCTCTTTGAAGTATAGTTAGAAAAAGATTATATTAATCTATATGTTTAGGAGGTATAGAGGGAATTTTTGGTTAAAAAATAATTTAACCCAAGTAATAATTATTATATTAAAGCTATATATAATACTTTAGCTATAATGGCTTGTAGTAATTCGGTATTAATAAGTATTAGGAATACTTAAGAGTAGTATAAGGACTTAAATAATATTATACTTATTGGGAGATAATAGTATATAAATATATGCTAGGCTGTAGTAGAGGGTACTATTAGAAATCCTAGGGTAAACGAAGTATTTAAGATAAAGGTACGCCTAATTGAATTGCTATTAGAGGTTTTATTTAGAAGATTATCTAGGCGGTTATCTATGGCCTAGTCCCAGTCTTAACGATTAAGAAGGTTATTTATGGTATAGGCTTAGTCCTAGTCCTAGCGGTCGAGAGCTGTATTAGTTATTGATATAGACGACGATAACGAGGATATGGATATAGATATGGCAATTAATAATAACGACGATAGCGATGAATATGCCCCTATAGCCGAAGCAGTAGCTAAAGCCACTGGCCTACTAAAGTGTGTAAAAGAATATATTAGAAAGGCACTTCGATTAAACGTTTATGTCGGTATATATTATAATGATATTTACGAAGAGTATAGTCCGCCAATTCTATTAAATATTTTGGCAGAGGAAAAATACTACAAATAAATAACCGATAGGTCTTAGCGCTGGAAAATTTCGATGCCGCCCCGCTGTATGCTGTATAGATTAAAAAAGCCCGGCGGCGCGTTAGCGACGATATTAATTGATTTAAGCTAATAATAACTTTTAGACGCCTTAAAAAGATAGTAGAGACGATTAATAGTTATAATATTGAGAAATTTATTTTATAATACGAGCGTATCGTTTATACGATTCGTTTCTTTATATTAAATGCCTTCGCCTTGTCCGACCCTATGTTAATACGCTAAATTAATGACTTAATTAAATAAATGCTTAGTATTTTCGAGAAATTGCTATATTGTAAAGAGTAAATTAGGATCGGCCTAATAGATAGCGATAGCGACGACGATGATAAGTTCGATATTGATTATTCGGCGGACGATATTTATTTACGCTTAATAGTGTCCGGAAAGTTTAAAGTTGATATTATAAGGAAAATTCGCTACCTTATTATAGTAGGTATTAACCGGGATATTAGCCTACTTTATTATTTACCGCTAATATTTAAGTAAATATTAGATATATTTCGCTGGGTTCTAATTTAGGCCTACGATATTGATTATAATATATTGTATATAGTATTTAGGCTTGGTGTTATATAATATAGTAGTAGGGTATCGTTTTTAGACGAGTAAATTGTTCTATCCTTATCCCTATCCCTATCCAATATCCTATATCCTATATCCTATATTAATATACTAGCCTATATCCTTGTCCTTGTCCTTGTCCTTGTTATTATTATTATATTAATATAGATAGAATTAATTATTCGGATGCTAGGACCTTTAAACGCTATACCTTCAACTTGTGGGACTATATCCGGTATAGGGAGGCTAATAGCTTCGGCCGTATAAACTACATCTTTATATACGAATAAGCCCGTATGAACGAACGCTATATCTTTCTTATATTAATTAAAGTAGTACCTACTAAGTAGATACTTTCCTACTTAGAGGTGCTACTAATCGAAGATACTAAGGAGTCTATTATTATCGGTCTTCTAACTCTCCAAATAGACCGCGTTTATATTATTAATATTTCGAAGCTCAAAGACCGCAAGAAACGCGATTATCAGCCTATTTAAGCCTAGGTAAACTAGGATATTATCCTAATATAAATTATTATTAGTAGTATTAATCTACGTATTTTCTATTCCTATTAAAGTTTTGTCTAACATTGGTAATATCTATAATATAATAGGAACGCTACTTATAATTCGAATAAGTAAATTATTTATAACTTAGAAGTTTAGTTTAAATCGTATAGTTAGCCTCTAATAATTTATCTAAGTAATTAAGTATTAGAATTGTTCGGTTATAACCTCTATCGTCTCGTCTTATCTATCTTATTACTAGCCCGACCGTCCTTATCGTTTCGTCTTATTTATTTTATTATTAGTCCGACCGTTAATATTACTAATTAAACGTACGCATTACATTTCCGGCTTAGAAAGCTATTAGAAGTCTAATAGTCGCTACTATATCCCCGTTAAGTACCGTGATTGCTAAAGGTATAGTCGCAATCCCCGGCCCGTACAATGTAAATCTATCGCTTCGTTCGTATTACTAATTGATATAGTATATTGACGAATAGATAAGTAATTGCCCGTATTCAATTACCCGTATTCAATTGCCCGCATTTAATTGCTATTGTATCGTATTTTAGACCGGCGTGTAGCGCCGGGCGCCGGTATTGTGTAGTGGGTGCCGGGAATGCGGGTGCCGAGTAGTGGTGTAGTAGTGGCCCGTGCCTTAGCGCGCCGGTATAATACCGGGGTTGGGGTCGGGGTCGGGGTCGGGTTGGGGTAAATTGTGCGTTGGGTGGGCGGTAGCTGGGTGGGCGGTAGCTGGGTGGGCGCCTGCGGAGCGTAGGGGCGGGTAGGTAGCTAGGAGGTCCGTAGAAAAATCTGATTTAGTTCGTATAGTCTGGGGTACTACTATTGTACGTATTGATCGCGATTTCCTTAACATGTTTGGCGACCGCCTACGGTCGCGGGTAAATGGGTGTGGGTGTCCAATTGCTCCTGCTAGATGTGGCTTGAGACTACGGTCCTAGGATGGTTCGCTTTAAGTAACCGTATAGAGTCGGTTTTTCACCGAGGTACCGGAAGGAGCTATGAACCGTCGAGGGACTGTCGCGCGACGGTGGGCTCAAATGGGGGGCCGGCTGCTATAGAGTTTTATTAGTAATATTAGTAGAAAAGGTAGCTTTAAACCCCTATATCGAATAGTTGTCCTCTCCTGTATATTCGGTATAGCTAGCGTGGCTAGTCTAGCCTCTATTAGAGTCTCTAGCAGAGCTATAGCTAATAGTAGTTCTATAGTTAGTAATAGTTCTGGTAGGTGTAGGTGAACGAATATTAGTACGAGGAGCTTGTAATCCGGTAGTAGTGACAGTAGGTGTAGATAAGCTAATTATAGCCGATTAGGTAGTTAGGACCTTAAGTATCTTCTACTTGCTTATCTCTTGCCGCTTGTCCTTATTTTATTGCCTTAGTTATTAAATTGTGGCTAATAAATCGTCGAGTCCTATATCTAAAGAATCCTCGGTAGTACTAGTAATACTTTAGGTATTTCGTAAAAGGTTTTTTAATTATTACCTTTATAGATATTATTTTCGAAGTATAGTACTTCGATTTCGAAAAAGTTAGGGAGGAAGTATTATAGTACTACTTCGGCCGCGAAAAATTTAGGGAGGAAATATAGTACTTCGACTATAGAAAATACTGCGAAAGGATTAAGGATTAAATTAGTTTTATCCTTAAGGTATAAATTAACCTTATCCCTATCGTATATTACTTATAACTTATCCTTATAGAGTAGTAAATATATTATATTATTATTGAATATTATAACGGCTATATAATATTACGTTTATTTATTGACCGTCTTTTTGAAAGGGATCGGTCGATATAGTCGTAGTGGATTTAATATAATATTTTATAGGAACGGTCCGACTACTACTATAGGGTAACGAGGTATAGCGATACTAAATAAAGTTAGAATATAATTAAATTTATATAATTAGGGTTTATTTACCTAACCCTACCCTTAAAGGACCTATAAATAGTTAGTGACGGTACGCTGGGGATTAATTGCCGGTATAGTCGAGGGATTCTTAGCAGGTGCTTTGGGGCGCTGGTTGTTAACGTCGTTAAATTCGTCCTTATTTACGTTCTTATCTTCGTCTCGTGGCGGTGAACGCTCGCCGCGATCTTCCAAGCCACCGTCGTCGGCATCAGGGAAGGGTCTATTGTTCCGACCTTTGTGGGCCGAAGCACTACGGGCGCCCGCTCTACCCTTACTAAGCATTTAGTATAAGTTAGTCGATAGTAATTAATGATATATATTTATATGGATATATACTTACGGTGAGGGTAGATTGACACCCGTCTGGAAGCTTGCGATAGAGGAAGTCTTGCGATAGGAAGTCTTGCGATAGGAAGTCTTGCGACTTGCGATAGAGGATGATGTGCGATAGAGATGCTGGCGATAGAGATGCTGGCAATAGAGGAAATATTGGAGATACTGCGATTAAAAGTTTGATATTGGTCTGGCTTATCTGGTTTATCGTACGCGGTAGTCTAATTACCTACCTATTTATCTAGTTCGAGGAAAAGTTATAAGAAGAAGTAAATTGGAAGGGGGGGAAGGATTATATTAGTAGGTTGATTCTATTCGAGATTTGTGATTGTACGCGCGGGGTAGTCTTTTACCGCCTTCGATTCTATTGCCTTCTATTCTATTATACTAGTACTTTGAAGAATATATATATTTACGGTAAAAAGACTAAATGAAATGGCGGGATAGTGCTCGTTGATATTAGTGAATGGTAATGGTGTTAATATTTGCGATGGTGGTGAAGGATATCGATAAGATTCTAGGTGGGTCTTAAGGCGGCTCGTAATAGGGTAAGGGTTATTTGGGCCCGTAGTTGGGGTTTGGGGTTGTAATATATCCGTTTTAGTAGGGGTATGTGGATAGGGTAGCTAATAGGAGCTGGGTATTTACTTTGAACTGCGATTTATATTTGCCTATTTGCTATACCCTATGTTTGTTTGCTTGTTTATTTGTTTGTTTGTTTGCTAGATAAGAATCGAATGAATGGTCGTGTAACGTATTGTGTAGAATTAGATTCAGTTTTAGACTCGTCCTCCTCCTCTTTGCAACTTCTTCCCCTTTGTAACCTCTTTTAACTTATCCTACTTCTTCCTCCCCTTTGCAACCAAGAGCCCCCCCCCCTCAATCTGACGACAGCCTCAATTAGACACACCAGGCCAAGATGCTTGGCCCCCGAATGCCCAAACATTTTATTCGTACGGGCCCTATTAAGTTTAACTTCGATAAAAGACTATTTAAAGTTGGCTATAGTAGTCGTAGTGTACCGCCACATTCAAATATTTATAATTTGCTAGACTACCAACCCGAAGAACGATATTAAAGATTACTAAATTATACAAATTCTTATACCCCGCTATTCGATAACGATACCGCTATATTTAGTACCGAGGAGGACGAGAATAATAAAAATAATAATAATAACGAGGATAAAGGTGAATTTATTATTAACTATATCTTACGTATTTATTATAATTACTAATTTACTATATTTGTAAGCGCTATCGACTAAAATACTATATTTCGTACTAAGTTTGCAGCTTTAATAGTTGATAGTATAGACTATAATGCCCTACCCGCTAGGTTTGACGAAGACTAACTATATTTTAATTTAAAATATATTGAGCGGGATTTTGACGAATAATACGAATCCGATATTATCCCTTTCGACGAAGATTTTATCGATAAAGATTTTATTAATATATAGGTGGACGAGTAATAACCGGCTATTACCGAAATTCCTAAGCCCGTTAAAGGTCTTATAGATATATCCACTTTGATTTATTACTATTACGATTAATATACCGAATTTTCGATTTTCTAACTAGCCTTAGGGTTGTACGCTTATATTAGCCGGATATTTCGAAAGTAATATACAATATTACTACAAATATTAGGTATATTACGTAGATAAGACGGTAAACCGATCCTAGCCGTTTAATTACTATTAAGATAAGTTAGAACTTTTAAAGGGAGGATTAAAAAGAGGATACTATTGTTAGATATATAAGTTACCTAAATTCTATTATAGGTAGCCTAAATAAAAACGGCGTCGGCTAATCGTAAGCGAGAATAAGCTAAGTAATAATAATAATAGGAAGTAATAGGTACCGACTCTATGTCCGCTACCGAAAACTTCGACGATCTAAATATAATAATATTAGCGCCGCTATATTTTATAAATTTAAAATTGTTATTTCAAACCTTCTTAAACTTTAATACTACTACTAAAATGTATAAGGGTATAGCCTATTTAGTCAATAATTTAATAGAATTATACTATACCCTATATTAATTAAGCTTAGTACGTACGATATTTAGTTAATATACGTATTTTATCGGTAATAATTCCGAAGATACTAATAAAGTTATTTTTCTATTAAATTTTATTTACTTCCGTTGCCTCAATAATATTAACGATATAGATTGCCCTTATAGATTTCTAGAGGACTACCTAGACTATATACTATATATTAGCCGTATAAAAGTTATAAGCGAGAATTATATTAGCGATTTCGTAAATTATATAAGCGAGGTCACCCTTATTGTATAAGAATATTTAATAATCGAGGATATCGATAATGAATTCCCTAGTATTAGCTTTAGTATATAAATTAACGAAGATTTTAAGAGTTACGAACTGGTTTTATATTTGGATTAGGAATATTAGATTCTTTAATATTTTATTTATAGTTTTACCCCTATATAAGAGGATTTTTTCGACGGTAATATATTATATAATCCAAGTCTACTAGTCGATACGGCTATTAAGGGTAGGAGATTAAAAATTAAAATATCGAAAAAGAAACCCAAAAAGCTTTTTCGAAAATATAGTACTATACCCGAAAACCTAAGGAAAAAGGGGTATTATTTAGTTAGACGTACTTTACAAATAATACGGGTGTTTAAGAAGACTATAGGTAGAGATTGGTAAGCTAATAATAATATACCCGATAGAAAGATTATTCTTTTAGTATTAATACTACGCCTTCGTACTTAATTTAAATTCGAAACTTACAGTCGTAAAATATTTGAATAATATTGGAATAAGGTGAATAATCCTAGACTAGATGTTTTAAGCTACCCGGTTATTACTTTTATTGACGGCTTTAGTATTTACTATAATGCTCGTCGGTCCGTTATAAGGATATATTAATTATTAGTTGGCTTGCCTTTAGGAAATCGTTTTAAAAATGCCAATATTTTTCCTATTGTTCTTAGACCCTATATATCCAATTTTGAAGCTATTATTAATACTTAGCTAGCGGTATATAGAAGATGATTTACGGTGTCATGACGGTTAAAAGACGGTTCCTAAATATCAACCGCCGCACAACGGTCAATCGGGTCATTTGAGGAAAGAACGGTTCTCTCTAGCGCTACGGTTGAGTATCAGACAACGGTTAAATCGCCTTAGCCTCGTCTAAACCGTTCCTTGACGGTAAGTACGCCCCAAATCGTAGGGCAACTACGGGGAACCACTATTACAGGCCTGCGACTTCCGTACAAGTCGTACGGACTTAGCGATCCTTCCCGCCGCGCCCGGCGCTCCGCGCCGGGCGCGCACGGTCCATATTACGATGTCGCCAAGACAAGGAAGGCGCTACTACACCACACTCCTACTCAATTAAGGACATAGCGATTAAATCTACGCCCAAGACCCCTATCCACTGCGTTGTACGGTACACTACTTTAGGGGGTAAGAATAGTACAATACCTACGACATAGTCGCTCACAATCAATTGAATGCGACGATACAACGAAGTAATAACAGCGACAAAAAGATAAAAACAAAGACAAAAACAATTAATCATAAGCGATAATAGGACAGAAATAAAATAGATATATCAATTAAGCTCGTTAAAACACGGGACAACATCGCTCCTCCGACTTCAATTATACTAAACCTTCAAGTAAAACTATTAGGACACAAGATATCGTCGCTCCTCCGACTTAAGCTAAAGTACGATTAGCTAGTAGACTAACTCCAACACTAGATACTATAATCCTAGATAATACTATTCTGAATATTGTAATACCGATAAACACACTTAGCTAGGCGTATATAGGGGGTGCTCAACCGGCTCACCACCGTTATATAATAGTACCTTACAAACTACAGTCCTTTAACGGTTGACTAACATCTACCGTCTCCGAACTACACTTACGGTTTAGATTTTAATTGCGGTTACTATATTCTCTACGGTTTATATATTACTATAGTCCGCGGACCGTTAGCTTATTTCAATAGTCCCTAAACGGCAGGTTCAACTCACATTTAGGGAAGTCGCTAGGCGGACTCGAATTCCTTCCCGCTCATATTGTAGGTATTGTAAGTCGCTTACTACTAAGACCGCTTATACTTGTAGGTCGTTCGCAGTTGCATCGCTGCAAATGACCAAGTTCCCAAATGACCAAGTCTCCAAAAATGACCAAGTCTTTTCAATGACCAAAACCCCTAACCCTAAAGATGATTGGCGATTGGAAAAGATAAGGAAAGGGAAGCGATAAGGAAAGGGAAGCGATAAGGAAAGGGAAGCGATAAGGAAATAGGAAGCGATAAGAACCAAATTTCCAAAATGACCAAGTTTTTTCAATAACTAATAACCCTAACCCTAAAAATAAAAAAGGGTACCAAAATGATGAGGAAGAAACGGCCGACATTTTGCATCCGGATTTAAGTTAATCCGGCTTTTGGTTGAAGAGTAATATCGATTTCAAAAAATCTGACGAATGAGTCTTTAAGAAAAAGAAATTTAGGAAAAAATAGGGGAAATAAAAAGGAAAAAAAAGGGAAAAAAAAATAAAATAGTACTAAAATACTTAAAAAGGAGGGCGGTTACGTTATACCCGGCTAAAAGTTAATCCGGCCTTTAGTTAATTAGTATTTCGAATTTCAAATATTTATTAAATAAATAATAAACAATTAAATTTGGAAAGGTTTAGGTTCTTTTTTTTTTTTAAAAAAAAAAAAAAAGAAAAGAAAACCTTTAAAGGTAGAAGGTAGAATGGGCGTTTCACTGTCTCCCTCGGGCATATCCGGCTCCGCCCAAGGGAACACTATTTTTATTAGGGCGATCCGTCGACTAATTCTTCTTAATAATAAAAATTCTATCCTTTACCGCAAAGTTTAAATTGCATTAATAGCAGTTAGCCTATATTATCTATCGCTCTTACGCTTTATTAATTACTTTTAAAGTTACGTCCTAATATGCTTATAGCGTTTCGGCCGTCTTTTAAGCTTCGGTTCGATTTATACATTCGCGTACCGGTAGGCCGGCCAATCTAGTACGGCTTTACCAATCGAATGATACCGGTATTAAATACCCTATAACTACCTTATACGGGGATAAATTATTTAAATTCTCGTAAGGAAGTATCGCTTAAATTAAGTTTAAAGCGGGCAGCGCTATAGACTAATCGTTTTAATTATAATTAATAAATAGTCGGAGTCGTTAATTAAAATATTAATTTTTTACCTCGGCTTATCCAGCGGTTTAGGAATATCCCGGACTACTAAGCTTCTAATATAGTAGCCGGACCCCCATCTGAGTATATTATATAATAATAATCCCTCGACGGTTCATAGCTCCTTCCGGTACCTCGGTAAAAAACCGATTCTATACGGTTACTTAGAGTGAACTATCCTAGGACCGTTGCTTCAAACTACAATTAGCAGGAATACCTAGGCTCCTATACCCAATTATTAGTAGTCGTTAAATATATTAGGAAATTACGATCAATTATATATATAGTTAGTGTTTAGATTGTACGAATTAAATTAGATTTTTCTACGGACCTACTACTTATAGTACGTACCCCCGATCTTACCCCTATACTTCCGCCGCCCTATTCCTACCGCCTACTTAGCGTACGGTCTAATACCGCCCCTACGTTCCCGGCACTATACTATACCGGCGTACAGTCTAGCACCGCCCGCGTTCCCGGCACTGCACCGCACCGGCGTACGGCGCTGCGCGCCGGTCTTGGAATACGATGCGATTAATGCGATACGATGGCAATTGAATGCGATGGCAATTGAATGCGATGCGATGGCAATTGCTTATCTATTAGTTAGTACGCTATATTAATTAGTAGTGCGACGAAGCGATGTATGGGCACTACGCTTATAGTATTTGGCTGGGATCTAATGCATGCCACTGGGTTATAGCCGTTAAATTTTTAATATGGGGAAAGATGATCGATCTAGTGTAGTAGTATTGGCTCTAGGATTTGATGTGTACGTTAGTGATATTGGTGGTCGGACTGGTAATATAATCGATCAGACGAGACGATGGAGATTAGGGCCGAACTGTAGTGAATACTTGTTTACTTAGACGAATTATTAGAAACGGACTGACCGCGAGATCCAAGCTCCTGGGTAAGGACTTACTGTTCGAATCATAGATAGCTGCTATTATCTTACAGATATTACCAATATTAGATAGGATACTAATATTAGATAGGACACCAATGTTAGACAGGATTGGAAATATATAGATTGATAGGTAAATTTAAAGTTTGATGATAATACTAGTTATATTAAGATAATGTCCTAGTTTACTTAGGCCTAGGACGGTTGGTGGTTACGTTTCTATTGATCTTTAAATTTCGAAATATCGATAATATAGACGCGTTCTGTTTAGAGAGTTAGAAGGCCGATAATAATGGCCTTGTAAGTGTCTTCGATTATTGGTATTTGTAAATAAGTAATTCTTTGCCTAGTAGGCACTATTTTGGTTAATATAAAAAAAATACGCTGTTCGTTTATACGGGCCTATTCGTATACGAAGATATAGTTTATACGGCTAAAATTATCGATAATATCCTTATATTGGATATAATCGCCTAGGTTAAAGGTATAGCGTTTAAAGGTTTTGTAGGGCATCCGAATAGTTAGCTTCCGTAATAATATTATATAATATAATATAATATAAATATTATATATTGTAATATAATAGCTAGTATTATGGCTATTGCTATAACTGCTTGTGTAGTGTTCGTCCGGAAATATAGATATCGATTAGTAAGAAGGTAGTAATAAGGATAGGGTAATTAATAAGGGAAAGACTAGGCACACCACCCCCAAATCTACAGACACCCAAAATCCAAGAGGGTTAGGGTCCGTGCAGCTAATGACAGCTAACATCGTAAATCCCGTATTTTAAATGACACGCAATATTTCCTCTAACTTGGTCATTTTTTTCGCTCATTATCGCACGACCATTTGCACCCCTTTTACACAGCATTTACACCCCTTTTGCACAGCATTTGTACCCCTTTTGCACAGCATTTGTACCCCTTTTACACAACCCCTTTACACGCATCTATATCGAGGTAGCTAATAACGATGAGGACGACAACGAGTTGACCAAATACCGGGTAGAAAGGGCACGAGAGCAACAGCAGGAGGAGGCAATCGAAATATCGTCCGAACTCGCGTCAATCAGCAATTTCGAATTCAGCGACTAGCGCATCGAGTAGAGCAGTCAATTACCGTCATTTTGTACCAAACACCATGGAGATATCACCAGATTTGCAAGAGTTACAGCCATCAGGAAACTGACCAAGGTCACAAACATTCGGAACGCGTAAAAACACACCCAAAACACGATAATTTACATGACAGCTGGCCTGGAAATATTGTGGGTGTCTGTAGATTTGGGGGTGGTGTGCCTAGTCTTTCCCATTAATAATAACGATAGGATATAGATAGGGATAGGGATATAGATTTATTCGTTAGAAAACGATACCCTACTATTATATTATATAATATTAGGCCTAAAGACTATATACGGTATATTATAATTAATGTCGTAGGCTTCCTTTAAAGCCCGGCGGAATATATCTAATATTTATTTAAACGTTAGTAGTAAATAATAAAGTAGGTTAGTGTCCCGGTTAATATTTATTATAATAGGGTGGCGAATTTTCTTTATAATGTCGATTTTGAATTTATTAGATATTATTAGTCGTAAATAGGAGTTATTTGCCGAATAGTTAATATTGAATTCGTCGTCGTTATTACTATCGCTATTACCGTTACTATTACTATTTATTAGGCCGATCCTGATCTACTCTTTATAATATAGTAATTTTTCGAAGATGTTGGGCGTCTGTTTGGTTAAGTCGTTAATTTGGTATATTAGCGTAGGGTCGGTTAGTGTAAAGGTATTTAATATAATGAATCGAATAATATATATAATACGTTTGTGCTAGAGGATGAACTTTTTGATATTTTGGCCGTTAATCGTTTCTATTATCTTTTTAAGTCGTTTAAATTGTTATTATTAATTTGAATTTAATTAATATTATTATTAATGTTAGTCGGCTTTTTATATTCTATTTGCGGCGGTATACGGCGGTATACGGCGGGGCGGTATTGAAATTTTCTAGCACTAAAATTTGTCGGTTTTATAGGTACGAATAGAAATATTAGAAATATTAAAGATATAATAGACGGATTTATTTATAATACTTCTCCTTTATTAATATATTTAATAGAATTAATAGGCTATATTCTTTGTAAATATCTTCGTAGTATATATCTATATAAATATTAGGTCGAAGTGCCTTTTTAATATATTTTTTTATACGTTTAGGTAAACCGATCGTTTTAGTTGCTACTTCGGTTATAAGGGTATATTCGTCGCTATCGTTATTATTATTAATTATTATATTTATATCCTCGTTATCGTTATTTTCGATATTAATAATTAATATAGTTCTCGACCGTTGGGATTAGGATTGGGATTGGACTATAGATAACCGCCTAGATAATTATATAGATAACCGTCTAGACGATACTTCTAATAGTAGTTTAATTAGGCGTACTTTTATTTTAAATATTTTATTTGCCTTAGGATTCCTAGCGGTGCCTTCTACTGTAGCCTAGTATATTATTATATACTATTATTTATTAATAAATATAATATTATTTAATTAGTTATATTCTTCTTGGGTGTTCCTAGTATTTATTAATATTGAGTTATTGCGAACTATCGTAGCTAGAGTACTATATACGGCTTTTATATAGTATTTATCGTTTAAGTTGGGTTTGTTTTTTCGTTTAACCAAAATTTCCTTCTATACTTCCTAAATATATAGATTAAAATAGTCTTTTTTTAGCTATACTTCGAAGAGAAGGGGTATAATAATAGATTATTTACCGTAGGAAAATAATTCGTAACTTTTTAGGTAGTACTTTAATAACGGTATAGATCTTTAATTAGGGGGAAATAACTATTTTTATAGTATATAGCAATATTCGAATTGGGATTTAGGGGTTAAAAATATATTCTTTAATATATAGTATATATATGCTACTATACCTTTAAATTCTAAATGAGTTAAATCGGGTAGGTAGGTTATAATAATATTTAAGCCCGGTATAAGGTCGAATAATATTAACTATATTTTATTAATATTTTATTAGGTTTAGTACGCTTTTTTATCCCCCTTTTTCTGGATATTGTAATTAATTTCGTATTTTATTTAGAAGTATTAATAATAAAACCGATTGAAATCGGAAGTCTAGTCTTCGACGATATCCTACTTATTAATAATATAATCTAATTTAATAAAGTAAAAACGATAGAACTTTAGGCCTATAGATCCAATAGTACTAGAATTCTTGTTTTATTACGGTATATCGCCTATATAATATATAGTAAATATTAATATAACCGTTAGTTTACTTTTAATATTTATTATAACCCCCTGGTCTAACGGTATTAAATACCCTATTATATTAATAATAGCCTTGAAATTAAATATATAAAATCTAAGAATAATAGGAAAAATATTAATATTTTTAGAACGATTTCCTAAGGGTAAACTAATTAGTAATTAATATATTTCTATAACCGACCGCCGGGTATTATAATATACCCCGAAACTATTAATAAAGGTAATAATTAGATAGTTTAGGATATTTAATTTAGGATTATTTACTTTATCCTAATATTATTCGAAAATTTCCCGCCTATAAATTTCGAATTTAAATTAGGTACGAAGGCGTAGTATTAATATTAATAAAATAATCCTTTTATTGGGGGTATTAGGAATATCGGGAATATTAAGGATATTGGGGTTATTATCGTTATTATTAAAGTTATCGAAATTATTATTATTATTACCGGACCCTATTATTCCCCGGCTTTTATTTATAGCGTTCTTAAGTACCTAGGTTTTTTATAAGGTATACCGGACTAAATAATACCCCTTTTTCCTCGGGTTTTTAGGTATAGTATTATATTTTCGAAAAAGCTTCCTAGGCTTTTTTTTTATCTTCTTCTTCTTCGATAATATTTTAGTAGAATCGATTAGTAGATTTAGGTTATTTAATATATTACTATCGAAAAAATCGGCCTATATAAGTATAAAGCTATTGATTAGGTATTGGGGAATTTAATATTTTTATTCCAAGTGTAATACCAATTTATATAGTTTAAATACTATATCTTTATTAATTTAGGCTCCAAAGCCAACGCCCGAATATTTATTATCAATATCGTTAATTATTAGGCATTCTTGTACTATAAGAGTGATTTCGCCTATATAATCTACGAAATTGCTAGTATAATTTTTGCCAATAGTTTTAATACGGCCGATATAGAATATATAGTTTATATATTTAATGGGTAGTTTATATAGGTAATCGAAGTTAGCGACGTCGTTAAAACAATGGAAATAAATAAAATCCGATGGAAAGATAGTTTTATTAGTATTTTCCGAATTAGTTTAATTATTTCTAATAAAGTAGGTATATTCCCCCGATGTTGTATATATTAAATTTAATTAATAGAAAGTATAGTATAGTTCTATCGGGTTATTAATTAAATAGGCTATACCCTTATACATTTTGGCAGCGGTATTAGAGTTTAAAAAGGTTTAAAATAATAACTTTGGGTCTATAAAGTATAACGGTACCGGGATTATATTTATATTGTCTAATTCTTCGGTTATTTTAATAAATTTAAATCCTATTATATTATACTATTATTATTATTATTACTATTTTTACCTAGTTTTTTCCCGCTTACGATTAGCCGAATCGGTTTTTATTTTAAATGTTTATAATAGAATTTAAGTAACCCGTATATTTAATAATAATAGTCTTTTCTCGATCCTCCCTTTTAATATCCTAATTTATCTTGGTAGTAGTTGAACGGCTGGGATCGGTTTACTATCTTGTTTACGTAGTATACCTAATATTTATAGTAATATCGTATATTACTTTCGAAATATACGATTAATATAGGCGTATAACCCCAAAGCCAATTAGAAAATCGAAAGTTCTATATATTAATCGTAGTAATAATAGATTAAGGTAAATGTATTTATAAGGCCTTCAACGGGTTTAGGAATTTTAGTAATAGCTAGTTACTTATTTACCCAAGTATTAATAAAGTCTTTATTAATAAAATCCTTATCGAAGGTAATAATATTAGGTCCGTCTTATTAATCGAAATTCCGTTCAATATATTCTAAATTAAAATGTAGTTGGTCTTCGTTAAATCCAATAGGTAGGGCATCTATATCGTAGTTTTTACTATTAATTATTAAAGTTACAACTTTAGTATAAAGTATAGTATTTTGGTCAATAGCGCTTATAAATATAGTAGGTTAATAATTATACGTAAAATATAGCTAATAAATTCACCTTTATCCTTATTATTATTATTTTTATTATTTTTATCCTCCTCGGTATTAAATATAGTAGTATCGTTATTAAATAGCGGGGTATAAGAATCGGCGTAGTTTAGTAATTTTTAACGTTATTTTTAGTAGTCTAGAAAGTTATAGATATTACGAAGTATACTACAATTGCTATAGCCGACTTTAAATAATATTTCGTCGAGGTTAAATTTAATAGGCCCTGCGCGAACAAAGTATTTTAATATACGTAGACCGGGCATTGTATTTAACCAACTAAGCGCTATCTAAAGTTATCGTTAGATTGAGGGAGGGGGTTCTTAGTTGTAGAGTGGAAATTATAAGAGGAAGAAGTTGAAAGAAGTCTAATTGTAAAGGGGAAGAAGTTGAAAGATATTATAAAGGGGACAAAATTAAAAGAGGTTATAAAGGGGAAGAAGTTATAAAGACGAAGATGAGTCTTAGATTAAATTTATTTACTATATTATACGACTATTTATTCAATCTTTATTTAGTAAATAAATAAATAAATAAATAAATAAAACAGGGTATAGCATTATATATAGGTATTATGTAACGATAGAACCGGTAGGCAGCGATTAATTCCTTGATTTAAAATACAACCGTCTAGTATTTATATGTTTACTTCGAATTTAGAGTTATAATATCTCGTATTTTGTTGTATTTCGTCGTATCTCTCGATAAAAGGTAGGATATAATAATATTTTCGAGCAGATGGCTAAATATATATAAATCATTTCAAAGTAGATGCCTAATTCCTATTAGCTATTATATTTACATTCCCTTACTAAGATTAGCTATATTAGCCCTAAACTCCAACTATAGGCCTAAATAATTTTAAAATACCCTATTACAAACCGCCTTTAAGGTTGAGACTTATTTAGAATCTTATTAAAATAAATAAAATATTAATATTATTAATACCATTACCATTTACTAATATTAACGAGTACTACCCCTCTATTTTATTTGGTCTTTTTTACCGTAAATATATGGATTTTTTAAGGTATTAGCGATATAGTAGAATAGAAGGTAATAGAATAGAAGGTAGTAGAAGACCCCGCGTATATAATTATAAATTTCGAATGAAATTTAAAATTCTATTCACCTTCTTTAAACTTTCAAATTTCTAATATAGAGATCTTCGTCCTTCGTTTCTTTTATTTTAATCCTTCTTTCAATTTTTCAACCTAAATAGACTATTATATACGATAACCCTTTAAATTATTAGTATTTTTATCGTAATAGCTTCTATCGTAAGCCTTCTTACGTATCCTTTTTATTATAAGCCTTTTTATTGTAAATAAGTCTCCCTAACGGGTATTAGTCTGCCTTCACCGTGAGTATATATTTATATATATATTATTGATTACTATCGATTAACTTCTATCCAAATGCTTAGTAAAGGTAGAGCGGGCGCCTATAGTACTTCGGCCTAAAAAGGTCGGAATAATAAACCCTTCCCCGACGCCGACGACGACGGTGGCGGCGGCGGCGGTCTTGGCTTAGAAGATTGCGATAAGTGCGAAGATGAGAATGTAGATAAAGATGAAGACGAATTTGGCGACTTCGATAATTAGCGCCCTAAAGTACTTGCCAAGAATAATACCTTGACTATACCGGCAGTTAATCCCTAGCGTGCCGTCACTGGCCATTTATAGGTCCCTCAAGGTCAGGGTCAGGTAAGCAGATCCCAAGCATACTGTACATGTAGTTGATCATGTTGTCTAACTTTGATTTTTCTAGCATCGCTATGCCTCGTCCCCTCACACTGGCAGCAGTCGGACTGTGCCCATGAAACATCTGGGTCGTTATGCTGAATCCACTGCGACTACATCAACCGATCCCCTTTAAAAAGACAGTTAATTAATGAATGTGATATTATATGGCCGTTATAATGTTTAATAATAATAATAACGGGGTATGTTTACTACCCTACAAGGATAAACTATAGGCAATATACGACCGGGATAGGGTTAGGGTTAGTTTATGCCTTAGGGATTCTAAGGCTAGTTCGCTCCCTAAGGTTATTAAGGTCGCGGTGCCATGCTACCCCCCTAGGGTTTTCGAAGTTGCGGTACTATACCACCCCCCTAGGGTTTTCGAAGTCGAAGTACTATGCTTCCCTAGGGTTTTTGAGGTCGAGGTGCTATACCTCCTCCTTAAGGATAATACCGTTATATATAAAGGTAAAAGTCGATACCTTTATATAATTAGTAATTAAAAAGTCTATTACAGGATAATTAGAGTATAGCTATTACCGAAGATTCTTTAGATATTGGATTCGACAATTTACTAACTATAATTTCATAATTAAAGTAATAAAATAAATTTAAATAGAAGGGGGTTCTAATTATTTTACTAACTATAACCGCTAGTTTATTTATACCTACTATTATTATTATTAGATTATAAACTCTTCGTATTAATGTTCGTTCACTTATATTTATTAGAACTACTATTAGCCATAGCTCTACCAAAGATTCAAATAGAGATTTTAATAAAAGTTAAACTAGCTACGCCAGTACTACTAAATATACAGAAAAAGACGACCACTCGGCCTTAGGGCTCGAAGCTACTTTTTCTACTAATTTAGCCGATGAGACTCAGTCCTAGTATAGCTCCCAATCCCAATTTAGTAGTAGCAACCAGTCCTACTATAGCTCCCAGTCCTAACATGGTTCCCAATCCCATCATGGCAACCAGTCCCACTATAGCTCCTAATCCCACCATGGCTCCCAGTCCTACTATAGCTCCCAGTCCCATTATAGTTCCCAAGGCTAGTTTCCCCAACCCAACTGGCCTTACCAGGGCGGCGGCAATTATTAGTATAACGAATATAGCAATCTGTTCGATGCATATAGTAATTAGTATAATGAATACGGAAATCTATATAGCGGCTCTCAGCATAGCGGTTATAATGAATCATACGGCAATCCATTTGGCAGTCCTCGATATAGCGGCCAAGACCAGTATGGCGGTTATAATAAATATAGTCAATTATATAGCGGTCTTCAATATAGAGGTCTATTTTAATATAGAGGTCAATTTCAATATGGCGGCCCTCAATATAGCGGCCCGTAGAATGGCGCCCAGTCTTTACCACCTCAGACACCCGGTGGCAGTCGTCAGTCAGGAAAACGTAGCTAAAACTCTGGTTAAGGTTCTAGCCAAGGGAATAAATTTAGAGAGCCAATCCTTTATAATCCTAACGAAACCCTACTCGAATAGAAGTTTCCCAAGTATTTCTTTACCCCCACCCGCGCCAATCTAATATCCCTAAAGGAAATAGGTGCACCTACCCGCTTAAAATACGACCCTATCGATGCCAATATTTTAGAATCCGAGTAAAATATTATATAATCCGTATTTAGGGAAGAAATTAAGGAGGTCGTTAACGAAATTTATTACTAAATACGTTAGTATATATTTATATACTATTTGAATTAGTTTACCAATTGGGTTATTAAATAAGCCGTACCTAATATCGATACCCGTATATTTAAATTTCGAAGATTTTATATTTACGCCAAAAGTATTTATAAATCTTAAAAAAACAAATTTTTATAGGATAAATTATATACCTATTTTATTACTATAACTAAGGATTACCCCCAACTTCTAGAATTCGATTATAATAATACCAATAATCGTTAAACCTTCGAAAAATTAATTAAATTATAAATTAATATATATTTCTTCTAAGAAATCTTCTTATATATTATATTATATATTAATTATTAAGTTACTTTTAATAATAAAAAGGATTTACCTTTTTTCTACTTCAAAAGCGTTATTATCGATTTAGGTATTATAGTTTATAGGGTTATTTAGTCCGAGAAAGAATTAAATCGAAATTATAGCCCGAAGATTAGTTTAGTTAAGAAAAAGGACGAAAATACTAAGACCGAGTACCGGAATATATTCGATAGCCTTGCGTTTTATTAAGCGTTTATCGAAGTAGATAGGGGTATATTTAAAAAATTACCCTTCGAGCTTATTATTCTATAAGTTATTCGAAATAATATAGACTTGGAAATTTTCGAGCATTCTATTACCTATAATCCTCCCCCCCTTCGTTAGGTATATAACTTAAATTTATAGCAGGCGATACTATTATATAGCCTAAATAATAGCGGTAGCTAACCTAGTAGCGGCCAACCTAGTAGTAGTTATCCTGGCGGTTAGGGGAGTGGTGGCCGCTATAGTAGTAGTAGTCGTATTAGCGCTAGTAGCGGCTAGGGTAGCAGTCTTCATTATATTTCTAATCCTAATATTATAATTAATAACCTTCGCGATTATAATAGTCTATACGAGCGCCCCCGTAACGGCCGCCGTAATAAGCGCCGTAATAAGCGCTATAATAACCGTTGTAGTAGAGATATTAATGGAAGCCGTAGCCGGTTATACTTTATATTTATAAAGGGCGATTCTTCTAATTAAACCCGCCAGAATTTGAACGTGCTATAGCGCTAAGTTCTAATTAACTATAGCCGTAACGACGAAGACGACGAGGACGACGATCTCCCTAATCGCCGCTATAACCGCCAGGGTAGGGACCGCCGTACAATATTATTAACGGCCGATATATCCCGTCATGAGCGCGGCAACCGTTATACGGATAATAATACCATCGATGTTACACCTTATATCCTTAGGCGTAACCGTAAGCCTGTTCCGTCGACTATATTGGATTTAGCTACTCTCGAAGAGGGTATAGGTTCCTTGCACCTCTGAGTCCATTTAGCGATTTCTTTTGTTCTATTATGATACCTATTCGCATGCGGCAATTAATAACAGCATATTCAGCATCACAGCAAGCAGCATTACAGCGTTCAGAACTGCAGCGTTCGGTATTATAACATTTACAATATCATCCAGGATCACAGCATCCAGTGTTGGAGTCAGCTTACCTAGCTGATCGTGCCTCATCATCCAGGATCATAGCATCCAATGTTGGAATCAGCTTACCTAGCTAATCGTGCCTTATTATCCAGGATCACAGCATCCAGTATTAGAGTCAACCTACCAGCTGATCGTACTTTAACTATAATATCTTAACTCTATGTTCAAATCGGAGGAGCAATGACAGCGATATCGTCCCGTGTCCTAACGAATTCAATTGATATATTATTCATTCCATTCCATTCCATTCCCTCTGTCTATGTATGTCATTATCGTTGTCTTTATCGTTATCATCGCTATCTTAGTGTTTTTAGTATCGCATTCAATGGAGTGATATAATTGGTCGTCGTAGTGGTGTGCGCGACCGCGGCGAACATGCACTGTCTTGACGTCGTCTAAATATAGGGGTTCAGCGCACCTGCCTGAGCCTGCGCAGGCGGTAGCGCGGCACTTCAATTGACTGATATGGGTCTTGTGTTGGAGGCTGGAAAAGGCGACAACGAAAAGGGTTGATTGGAGTTGTCTAACGGAAGAGGAGAAACGGAAACCAGGGCGGCCTAAATACCCGGAAGGAGTGCCGGTGAATGGGCGGCCCAGTGCCATTCACTGGGCAACCTGGGCACGAAATCCTTTCCCAAAAGGGTGAAATTGAGGGCATTTCCATTTCCTTCTCGTCTCTACTAATCCCACGGCTCTTCCTTAGCCTTGATTTTCGATCGGTTCCTCGGGTTCTTCTACTCCTCCTATCATCTCCTTAGTTTTGCCTCTTTAGGATCGGTGTTGGTAAAATACTCTTCGATGAGTTCGCTTCTTCTCTTTGGGTGCTACCCTTGGGTATTGGCTTCTTTGGATCGGTTGCCATCGTTGAAAGGATGGACTTTGTAGTTGCCATCGTTGAAAGGA
This sequence comes from Neurospora sp. CHS-2018b, assembly GCA_009806015.1. Lineage (NCBI taxonomy): Eukaryota > Fungi > Ascomycota > Sordariomycetes > Sordariales > Sordariaceae > Neurospora > Neurospora sp. CHS-2018b. Next base: position 1,039,071 of record RAOV01000004.1, read on the forward strand.
TGGACTTGTCGGTTGCTACGGGGGTAGTGGACTTTGTCGATGCCACCGGGGGTATGTGGACTTTGTGGTTTGCCAAAAGACGAAGCAATTGGACTTTGTAGGGTGAAAGAAAGAAAGCCGGGTAGATAAAAAGGTTGACTTTGGTTGAGTTTGGTTTTGGCGAATGAAAAAGGGTGACCATTTTGGTGATTTTGGTCAAAGGGTGGAATTATTGTCGGTTGCGATGCAACGTCGAGGTTCCTGGGTAGGGTTGTGACCGTTTTGGTCAAAGGGTGATCTTTTGATGAGATCGTTCTTGATGGCGATGTCGCCCTTTCTTCTTAATAGGAGTTGCTACCCTCCTACACCCCCGTAGATGAAAAGGAAGGCGCAGGAGGCTAGAATAGCTATTGAAAGGGATGCGCACGAGGCGCGAGGGCTCATAACCTGTTGGAGGCTGGAAAAGGCGACAACGAAAAGGGTTGATTGGAGTTGTCTAACGGAAGAGGAGAAACGGAAACCAGGGCGGCCTAAATACCCGGAAGGAGTGCCGGTGAATGGGCGGCCCAGTGCCATTCACTGGGCAACCTGGGCACTCTATTCTACTACTTCCTCGAGTATAGGTTGGACTTTCCCGTTTAACGATAGTTCTGACCTGGGAACCGTCCCAGGACCGTAATCATACAATAACCGTAGGAAAAAAGGAAACCGCAACCAGGAAAGGACTGTATATGTAGTTCTGCGACTGTCCCTCTATGTTAACCGTCCTGCTACTGTTGTGTAAAAGGTACAGTCATGCGACCGTTGGGCAATTGTTCTGAGCCTCCTATATATGCCCAGCTAAGAAATAATACCGAATAATCTAGTTAATTTTTATATAAAGTTAAAAATAAATTATAGTCCCCAATCGCTAATAACCTTATCCGGGCAGCCGAATACTTAGTATAGGCCTTAATAGTATATTTCCGCTACTTGCCTAGCCGTAATAGTATTTTTGTACGGAATATATTAAAATATTTTTGAGAAATGGTCTACTATTATAAATATATTATTATATCCTTTTTTATCGGTAGGTATAAATTTAAAATCGATTATTAGGTTCCTCTATAATCGACCATTTTATATAGGGATAGAATATAATTTCCCAAGTATTTTATCCTTAGGGTATTTAAATACTTTATAATCCTAATAATTAATTACGTACCGGTTTATATCGGAAATTATTATTAATTATTAATATTACTTCTATACTAATTTCCTCGTCTTTACTTTACCTAGGTATATAATAGGTAATTAGGAATATATATTCCTAATAAGGTAGGTACAATAATCCTCCTCCCTTAATATTATTAATTTACTTTTATAATAAAATAATCTATTATTTAATATAAATAAAATATTTTCTTATACCGCCTTTTCCTAATATACTATTAAAGAGACTGTATTACAATTCAAATTTAGAATTTTATTAATTAAAATTATCCCGGATAATATCCTAAAAGTCGCAATTAATACTAATTTTATAAGGGTTATTTTAAAGACCTCCGCTATCCCTATCGAAAGAACTATATAGAATTTTACTATATTAGTCTCTTCCTTATCGCCTATAAATATTAAAAACCTTTTATTGTCCGGCTTTAATAGGCGTAGCGTATATTAATCCTCCTTCTTAATTTTAATAATCTTTAGGTCCTTTAACTTTCGAAATAGCATATTTACCGTAATATTTTCCTTTCCTAACCTATAAATCATTTAAAATTAATATTCTAATAATAGTTTAAATTAATAGACCTATTGGCCGTTAAGAACCCTTTTACTTCTAAAGAATTCTAAGGCTTAATAATCTATAATTATAATAAAAGGACGCATTCCCTTCAATTCCGGTCGTTATTATTCAATACCTTTAATAATAACTAAAAACTCTTTATTATAAATAGGGTAATTGAATTCTATAAGTCCTATAATTTCTAAATAAAAAGCTACCGGGTACTATTCCCTATCTAACTATTTTTAATTTATTACCCCTATACAAACTCTATTTAATATATCGGTTTCCAATTTAATTTCGCGCTTATAATCGAAATATATTAATACTAACGCTATTAGGAATAAGAACTTTAATTTTTCGAATATTTCCTAATACCGTTTAATTTATAGGAAGGGAAGGTCCTTCTTAATTAAATTAATTAAAGGTCGTACTATATAATTAAAATCTTTAATAAATTTTCGGTAGAAATTATAGAACCTTAAGAACGTTTATACCCCCTTAATAATAATTAATTATTTTTAATTCTCTACTACCTCTACTTTCTCTAAATTAATTGTAATACTTTCGGTATTAATAATAAATCTTAAGAATTTTATTTTAATAACTTTAAATTCGTACTTCTTAATATCTACTTATAACCCCGCTTCCCGTAAACGATTTAATACCTTTCTTATATAGTCGTCGTAATCTTTTACCTTATTAGAATAAATTAAAATATTATCGATATAAACGTTATAAAATATATGGAGGTAATCGATTAGGATATTATTAATAAAGTATTAAAAAGACGATAAATTACTAGTAAAGTTAAACGGTAATACTTTATACTTATAAGATTTATATTTAATTCTAAAAGTAATTAAATCTTTATAATTAAAATATATCCTAATATAATAAAAGGTTTAATAAATATCGATCTTAGAAAATATTTTAGCCTAACCTATACGGACTAATATTTTATCGATAAAAGGTAATAAATATCTATCCTTCTTTAATAAAGCATTAAATTTCTTATAATCAATATAGAACTTTAACCCTTTATTAGCCTTAGGGATAAATAATATAAGCGTTACCTACGGCGCTAAATTCGCTTCGATAAATCCTTTTTAAAAATTATTAATAATATACTTCTAGCACTCCTCTAACTCCTCTAACGTTATTTTATATAGCGAATTATAACTTAAATCGCTTAGCGACTTACCTTCCTTTAAAATAATTTAATAATTTACCTTATTTTAATAATTTAATAAAGTATCCGAATTATATTTACTAAATATATTAATATAATTATAATATTTATAGGAGAATTTTTCTATTACTAATTCCCGATATTCTTTATTATCTAAAGGTAATACTTAATCGCATATATTCTTAATTAAATTATTAATCTTATATAAATTAATAAATTCTATTTTTACCTTATATTAAAAGTAATATTTAAATACTATTACATTAATAATAATTATATCCTATAATCGTTCTTTAATCTAACCGAATATCTTCCTTAAATAGTAAAGACCCTGGCTATCTCTTATTAAGTACGCTATTAATTAGCGGTTATCCCTCTTTACCTTCTAAATAATCTAATCTATTTTAACGACTTCGGCTTCTAACGTATATTTATATTTAATATTATCGAATAATTCCTATTCTATTTACTCAATCTACGAAATTTCGGCGCTTCGGGTACGGTACTTAACTATATAGAATTCCTTAGGTTACTAATCGGACGAAAGGAGACTATTATTAAGTAAAACAATAAATTTCTCCTTAGAAGTACTTAATTATATTACTATTTCCAATTCCGTAATACATTCCTATAATATACGTTCGGTTAGTATAATATTCTTTAGACCGAATTCTATTACTCTATTATTTATATACGCCTCTTCTTCCACTTTACGTATTACCAGTCCTCCCTTTATTTCCTCTATAACCCTTTCGAATTCTATTATATCTTCGACCTTATCGGCCTCGGCCGTAGCCTTAACTCCGGCATCCTTTCCCTAACGGATTTATAATAATACCCTATCGGTACGCCGTTTATCTTCCCTAACTATTAAAGTATCCCTACGAATAACGTCCCGTTAAAACTTAAAATTTTATAATAATTTAAATTATTTTATTTAAAAATTATATATATTTAGAGCGGGAATAAGGGAATTAAAAAAATATAATAAATAATTATAATAATTAATTAATACCCGGTAATACTCTAACTATATTCGTCTAATAATTATATTTCGATTTAAGCCGGGCAATATAACTATCTATTTATTATAAAATTTATATCCCTAAATATATAAATATCCCTTCATAGCGCAATTAATAATATCCGGCGTAGTTCGTTTATAAGGCGTAATATAACCGGGTTCGAAATTTATATATATTTTAAACTATAAATATTATAATTTCTCTATAAAAACATCGCTTACAATAATATATACGTTTACTCCTATATTGATCAAAATTTTAATAATAGAAATTAATAATCTATTTTAAACTATATTATATTTAATTAAAAAAGAGGATCCCTTACCCAAATAATTACTTAATTAAAATATAGGTTCTATACTAATAAAATATATTAGTATTATAATTTTTATCGTTTCCTTTTTTATAATTAATATTTTTCTTAGGAAGGAAGCTACTTACCCTAGGGATATTAATTTTTTTCCAAATCGGAATTAATATTAATTAATTCGACTATAGCCTCCTCTTCCGAATCCTCTAAATCGGATTCAGTAATTTCGATACCCTTAAGGATATCCGGGAATATAGCTAATATAATATTAATTTACGTAACCTTCTATTTTTCAACCGCCTTTTCAATATACTAACGGTCTAGGCAATTTATTTAATAATAACCCTCTTTATAATAAATAAAATATTTACCCTCCGCTTATAGCTTACAAGACTCTTCAGGAATCGACTTCCTATAAACGTACGAAAAACCGGGCAAACGGTTCTTTAAAGGGTTAAAAACTATTATAACAACGGTCTTCGTACCGAAACCTTCGTAACGAAACTTTTTAATATACGAAGAAAATAAAACTATAGTATTTAATTAATAGTTTTCGTCGATAGACTAAATAAAAATATAATAATCTTCGAAAATCTTACTTAAATCGAGGTATATAAACGTAGTAGGTTTATAAAGACGCTTAAGAAGCTTATGCTTTATAATCAATTTCTAATAGTAGGCCGGGATATAAATTTAACTAATTAAATAAATAAATTTAACTTTAAAATCCTAGAAATATTCGTTATCCCGCATCGTCAACTTCTCGAACTCTATATTAACCTTCTCAACGGTATTCTTATCTAGGTAATTCTCTTTTAAATAATTCAATAATTAATTAATAATCGTTAAACGAAGGGGGTTACTATTATATTCGTAAATAAATAGAAGAATAGCTTCGGTAACCTTACTATTTAAGTGTCCTATAATAATATTAAATATAATATATTCGGTTACGAAATAGTCCTTATTAATTTCTAATATATTATAAATCTAAAATAACTACATTTCGAAAAATACCTTATCTTTATTTATTTCTCCGTAGAATAGGGGGATATTAGGCACTTTAATAAACTTCTTACTATAGTTACTACTAAATAAATAGGAAGAGCGTTTAGAGCTAAAATGGGGGGATACGCTAGGCGGGGTGCGAAAAGACTTCTTACGATGCCTATCGTCTTTAGAACGCTTATTATTACTATAATACTTATCCTCCGAATCGTTAAATTAGGTTAAGTCGGACTCGTCGTTAGACGAATTAAGGTCGCCTACACTAACCACTTAACTATTATTTCTATTATTTCTACTACCTCTATTATTATTACTAAGGATATTATTAACCTAAAAGGGTTTATATACCTCCTCGGTAGTCCAATTCTTAGTCTTTAAAGGGACTTTATCGATAGTACCGTAAATTTCGTACTCGGGGGAAATATAAACTTTATATTTCTAGCGGAAATCGTTTAAAGTAAATTCCGTAAATTTATTAGCGAATTTCTATTTATCGTTCTTAATCGACATATATAGGACAATAAAATCTTTAATTATTAAAGAACGTTTAAGGAATTTATTATTCTTTTCTAACTTAATTAATTTATCCTTAATAGCCGCCAACTTCTCCTTAGTAATTTAGAGTTTCTATCGGATAAAATCGATATAGAGGTCGGCCGCCTTTTTTTCCTTACGCAAAGGGATTAATTCGGCTTTTATTATATTAATATTTTATTCCAATTTATTAATACACTCTTAGAGTTCGCCGGTCTTATTGGACGTTAATTGTCGGTGGGTCCGGCAGGCACTGGCCGGCCAGAGTCACATGCTCTGTGCCGTGCCCACTCTGTGCCCTGCCCAGACCGCACTATTTCTAGCCTTCCAGACTAGCTAGTCTCTCCTCTTCTCTATAGCATTATCTACATACTCAATCAACCGTATATACGCTTGCTCTCGTTGTTCGTAATCTTACAGGTTATAAGCCCTCTCTTACCTTCCCTATAATCGAATTAATAGGCGTATTGCGCGCAGTTAATCAAGAACCTTATTAAGGCGTTGTAGTACCGGGTCTTAAACTCTCGCGACAATCAAACGATTTCGCGATTTAAACTTACCCGTAGGCTACCCCGCTATATAAAGATTCTCGCCAATACCTATTGTTTAACCTCCCTCCTTCAAAATTAATTACGTTAATTAACGATAAATTAAGCGACTCAATCCCTATTTCTAGAGTAATTAGCGCCTAGTCTAGCGATACGCGCTAACCTCTTACTTCAATAAATATGCAATATTATTAATATTGTCGCTAATATATCTCTTTCTATTTCGTTACTCGTCTACCTCTAGGGCGAGGCCAATATCGACGATTGGGAATAAGGCCTCGAGGCTGAATTCGATTGTTTTAGTCTTACCGACTATATCTTTGGCACCGTTAAGGAGCCCGACGCCGATAAGGCTAATAAATATAAAGCCTAGTTTACCTAACGCGCTATAGCTATAAAGATTCTATTAGCGACTCTTAAAGATAAGGCTATTATTACTACCCTTACTATTAACGGCTGGGATAAGAAGGATAAAGATCCTAAGGTCCTTTATACCTTTATTTAGTCTTGTATTGCCCGTGTTATTAACGAGGTTCGTAGCGAAATTCTCGCCGAATTCTTAGCTATTAAGCGAAGTAACTTCGATACTATAGTATCTTTCCTTACCTATTATACCCTCCTTCGTAAGCGCGTTTAAAATACTAAGTTTAATATCGATAACGATTTCGAGGTTACCTTCCTTTTTAATACCGTAAAGTACAATTACCCTATTGACGTAAAGTATTAGGCCGCCGCTATTAAAGAGAAGGATAAGGATAAGACCCTTATTATTGGTAGCTTATTGGCTAAGTTTAGTAATCTTAGTAATATTGAAATTCGTATAACTAACCTTAACGTTAATATTCAGAAATTATCCAATAATAATAAGGATACTAATTTATTAAATAAGAAGAAGGATAAGGATAATAAGTATATCGATTATATTAAGTACGATAAGAAGATATACTTTACTTAGAAATATATAGTTTACGGCTATTATATTGTAATTAAAATAAATATTTATTAGTATTATTACCCCGAAAAGGCACCCGATAGTTGGAGGATTAAGAAGGAGGTTATCGCGAAGAAGGCCGCTACCGCTACCGTTAATACTAGTACCTTAAGTAATAATACTTTTATTAACTTTATTACCCCGGCTATTACCGCCCCGAACTCTATTCTATTGTACGGAAGAGGAATATTTATAACCGCTAATAGTATAGGCTTTAGTAGTATAAATTTTTATTAGAGCCCCTAATAGACGCGATTCAGTATATTAATAGTAATTAGTCTAATTATTTAAATTAAGATTCTAATTATCTATAATTTTAATATATTTCCAATAATTTCGCTAAAGTCCAATAGGTTTAAAGGTAATAATAATATTAACCGAACGGTCTTTATAACTTAATTATTTACGATTTAAGCTATATTTCCAATATCTTCAATTACTTTAAATAGTTTATAAATTTATAGCTACTTCCCTACCCTATTATATATATTATCGGTAATAGAAGTTCGATTTATACTTACTATATAAATATTATTAAACTTTCTATACCTACCCTTAATAATATAAACGTTAGGGTTAGGATTAAGAACGTTATTTATAGTCCTTCTACCCCAGTAAATCTATTAATAATTAAAGGTCTTCTCGATAATAGAATGTTTTAAGATATGCAAACTAATTAGATTATAGCTTATAAAGTTACGATTTAATATAAATAGGTCAATAACCTTCTAGTACTATTAGTATTCGCCTAGTAAGATTTCACTTAAAATACCCGTTACGCTATAATAACTTTAATTAATTATTTAATAATATATCGTAGTTTTATATATATAGGTAGAGAATAAATTCTTAAAATTTATAAAACGGCCGGTATTAAATTAAATAATATTTAAAATTACTTCTATAAAGCTTATATTAAAACGAAAGCTTATAATATAATCCCTAAAATTACTAATAAAATTACAATTTAACCTATAGTATATATTTACGTTGATATCGTTTCTTATATTTTACCCGGTTATAAAGGATATAAATATATAATTCATTTTATTAACGAGGTTATAGGTTTTTATTGGGCGAAATTTATAATTAATAAAGGCGATGCCTTTATTTAAATTAAAGAATTTAAGAAATGGGTTAAATTTTAGAGTGGTTTTAAAATTAGGGCTTTTAGCCTTAACGGTAACCTAGAGTTTGGCTTTAATATTAAAGAATTCTAACGTAGTAAGTTCGTCGATTGGGCTCGTATAGAAAGTGTTGAATTCTTTAAGTTAATACCCTATACCCTATAAATATAGGGTAAAATTAAAAGGGTTAGCACTATTATTATATAGTGTACTAGGGCTTTAATAATAAACCTTAGTATCCTAGAGTATTTTTAACCTTTTATCACTAACTACGTCGTTAGAGTCCTCAACCTCTTACTTTCTAAAGTTTATAACGGTAGAAACCTATAAAAATTATTCGTAGAAGCCATTAATTTTCTAGAGGAGATTAAAATACTTTATATTAAGCATTTGAAGTCTTACTTCTATACTATTTATTATTTTATTAAATTAGAAAAGCGACTATATGGCGATAAATTTCGTATTAGAATTTAGAAAGGCTATTTTATTAGCTTCGATAACTTGTACGGTCGCATTATCTTCATCTAGAATCTTAATACTAGTAAAATCCTTCGAACTAATACGGTTACTTTCTTTAAAAAGGACCTAGTAATTAAAAAAAAACTAATCCTTAATAGTAACAGTAATATTATACAATATTACATTATCTTTTCTGACTAGATAGTCGATAAGATTAATACGGTCGTTAATAGCGGTTACCAAATTTAGATTAAGATTGACGGTAAGGTTCCCTAGCCTTAACAATAGTAGTTAGCCTTACTTCTTCCCTAGTATATTATTAAAAAACTATAGGAAATAACTATTATATTACTACTCTTTCTAGAGGCTACCCTAGTACCCTTAATTAACTAAATTGCAACGGTTCTAGTACTTCTAGAGATCGCTCTAATACCCTTAACCGTACTAGTTATTACGGCTCTAAAACCCCCGCCTTAATAAGAGATTCTAATCTCCCCGTTACCGATTCTAGCGTTAGAACTCCTAACCGATATAATTACGATTAAAATATTTTTAACTCGCTCGTTACTAAACCTACTTTAATAATTACTATTTAATTCCTTAGACTTAAACGTTAGAAATTTTATTGAGTACGACGACGACCTTCTAGACCTCGAGAATTTCGACGAAGAGGACCCTATATTCTACGATCGCCGTAATAATTCCTTTAATGAAAATAACGAATTAATTATATATATTATACTAGGTATTCCCTTACCTAATAGTCTATAATAGCTAATATTAACAGTTCGCTTACCTTTGATAGGTATTCCAAATCCAAACCGTTCTCGATAGTTCAACCCTACTTTAGGTATAAAAATTAATAAATTATAGTTGAAGCTAACTCCTCCTAAGCCTCCGACTTTTCCCCGAGAACCTATAATATAAATATTGGAGCCTACAACTTAGACGTTGGAGCTTACAATACAATCTTCGGAGCCTACGGATAAATCTTCGGAACCTATAGGTTAGGTATAGCCCTAGGTAGGTTAGGTAGAAAGCCAATCCTTTAAATTTAATATATAAATATTACGCCTAGAAGTAAGTAAAGGTAAATCTAGATTTTATTATTCGGTAGCTAAATTATTTAATTATAACTATTTTAATTAAAAGGTTAAAAATAATAACGGTAATATAGTTTAAAATAAGGTTATATTACCTAATAATTTTTATAATATTATTAAGGGTCGTTTCGTTAAACGTAACCTTCTAATATATTATTTCATTACTATGAAGGTTAATTACAATATATTTTACTTCGCCGCAATATTAATTTAATAATATATCCTAAAGAACTACCGCATCGTACGTAAATAAGCCAATTACGAAATATATTAGCTCCTAACTATAAGAAAATAGGTTAAAGTATTAGAAGATTGGGAAGTTTATACCCTTATATTTAGAATCCGCGATATAAATATTCTCCCTAGTAAATAGGTTTACAATGAAAAATATTTTATCGATTTAAAGGATTGGATAGCCAGAATTAAATAGGTAGTTTATAGTAATTACGAAGAGGGTAATTGGGTAATATAAGAGATTTATACGGTAGTAATATACGTAGTTAATATAAAACTATTTTTAGCTATTATAGCCGTAAATAACTACGAATATTATTAGTTCGATTTCAATACCGCTTTCTTTAACGCCCCTATTTTTAACGATACTACTTATTATATTAAATAATTAATTACTTTTAAAAAGCTTCTACCCGGTTATAATAAAGAAGACGTTATTTATTAATTCAATAAGGCTTTGTATAATCTTAAACGTTCCCTACTTTATTAGTTTTAAACCTTTTTACCGGTTTTAAAAGTTACTAGTTTCGAACCTATTTCGGCGGATTCTTACTTCCTTATTAATAAAATTTTAGGCGTATTACTAATCTTCTATATTGACGACCTCCTCATTACTATAGTAATTATTAAGATCGTCGGTTAAGTTAAAGAATAATTAGCTAATTATTTTAAATTTAAAGAATTAGGAGAGGTATATACCTTTTTAGGTTGCGATGTTATTAGGGACCGCTAAATTCGTACGGTTTTTATATCCTAAGAAAGATACGCTCGTTCAGTTATCGCTAAATTTAATAACGGTAAAATTAAATTCTATAGTATTAAAATACTATAGCTACCGGACTTTAAGATCTATGGGGGTGTCGATATATTTATCGAGGAGGCTAAAACTTACTTTAAGAAAATTGGCTCCCTAAATTAGATGTCGATAAATATACGATTAGATATTTCTTTTATTATTAGTAAACTATACGAGGCGAATAAGAAGCTAACCAATAAATATTTCGAAATTATAAAGTATTTTTGGCAATACCTTTCTAAATACATAAATTTGGGTATTATTTTAGGAGGTATATTCTCGCCGTTAATAGCGCTTTCCTTTTACGCTTATATAGACGCTTCTTTTATTAATAATATCCTTTCAAGGAAGAGTACGGTAAATTATATCGTATTCTTTACTTATAGTCCCGTTTTGTGGAAGTTAAAGAAGTAGGATCTTATTATTACGACTACGATAGAGGCGGAGTTTATTAATTTGGTTCCTATAGTAAAGGTATTGGATTGGGTTGGCGGTATGCTTGATGATTTGAATGTGAATTTGGGCTTCTAGAAGGTTAATAAGATTCTTTATACGGATAGCAGCAATGTTAAAGATAGGGTATTGAACCCTAATATCCCGGTTAGGAACCGTTATATTGATATACGGTACAAATAGTTTATTTAAGAAGTGGATAGGAAGGTATTTATAATCGAGCATTTGCCGGGTGAAGAGATGCTAGTTGACGGTTTGACGAAGCTATTGAAGCTAGACAAGCACTCAAAGTTTGTGAAGCTTATCGGTATGGTTTAGAAGAAGGTTCTATAGGCTTGAAAGAGGATTAAGAAGGATCAATACTATAAAAGAATATTACAATGTAAATAGTAAACAAAGGGGATAACTCTACTGGCAGTCTTCTAGTTTATGGGGGTGTGTCGGTGGGTCCGGTAGGTATTGGCCGGCCAGAGTCATATGCTCTGTGCCGTGCCTACTCTGTGCCCTGCCCAGACCGCACCATTTCTAGCCTTCCAGACTAGCCAGTCTCTCCTCTTCTCTATAGCATTATCTATATACTCAATCAACCGTATATACGCTTGCTCTCGTTGTTCGTGATCTCACATTAATACTTTATCCGGCGCCGGGGGGTTAATCTTAGCCTCGGCCTAAATCTTTATAACGTTGCGTTAGATTATTAAAGTATTAATCTTACCCTTTAGGCGGGTAATTTCTATTTAATTCGTAGTTCGCTCTATATTTAGGCCGTTTATATAGGCTTTAATAGTTTTATTGAAACGAAGGTCGTAGTCTACCGCTATTTCGGCTAGGGATTCGTTATAAGAATTATAATAACGTTTGACTTTTTCCCGCTCTTCGTACAATTTATTTTCCAATTATTAATAAATTTCCTCTATATCGGCGAAACGTCCTTATAAATCGACTTCTCTACGGAAAGCCGTAATAATTATATTATATTCGTCCTTAATATAAATAATAATTATATTTTATTCCTTTATCTTCTAAATAAAATAAATAATAAAAGAATATATTTTACAAACTAAATTATCTATATAACCTATCATTTCTATTAAATCGTTAATTAAAGTATAGAAGGTTTATAAAGAAATAAAGCGAATATATATTTTATTCTATATTATAATAGGGTCCTAATTATATACGCTCGTAAATTATACAAATATTATTATACCCTTCCAAATACTTATAACCGTAATAAATTTCTAGCCGTCTTTAATAATTAATTAAAAATAAATATAGTCGAAATTATAGCGATTCTTAAAATTCTCGGTCATATAGTTAACGCAATTAATAATATCGCCTATCAAATTATCGAAGGATAGGGTGAAGCGTTTATTACCGATTTTAAGAATAATATTAGCCTAATAGAGGTTATATATTTATTATAATGTAAATCTAATAAAATCCTCTATTTCAAAGCTAGCCTTATCCTTAAAAAGAGTGGGGACTATTTTATTAAATTTATAAGCGTTAAGAAATATATACTTAACTAATAAAAGACTCGCTGGAATATTATCCTCGAAATTATAGAAAGATTTAATACTAAAGCGTACCCTATAATAATGTAGCGGCTAAATATAATTAAAAGGGCCCTTAATCGTCTTACCTTTAAAAGGAGGCGGGCGGTTAGGGGTATCTTATTATTAAGTAATAATACGCTTATATAAAGTTAATAAATCGCAAATTGTAAAATTAGGGCTATTGGTCTTATAATTACCGATAGAGGTTATAATAATAGGTTAATAGTCGGGGATCGTATTTATCAAAAATAAAATAGGGTATACGATAAAAGGAAATAATAAACCGCTCTCTTTAATAAATTTAATATCGACGTCGTCGTTTTTACGTAGGGTATAGCTTTCGGCCGTCGGGTTGCCCTCGAGCTAACTACTAAAGTTAATTACTATTTTGGGGTTTGTTATCGTTATTTTCGAGTAAGGTTGCAAATAATATAGTTCTCGAAGTAGGATCTTTTTATATCGGGTACGCGCTACGATAATCGTAATTCGGGTTCTTACGACTCGAGTAGTTAATTATAGTAACTTCGAGCGCTATTGGGTTCTTGTCGCTAACGGTATGTAATTGTATTGCGACTTCGGGTATCGGGGGTTTTAGGTTTAAGATATTATAATTACCGTCCCCGGTCGTATAATATTTTTAGTTTTAATATTATATAAGGGCGTACACAATTACGAGAGAAAGCTAGCTCAAGGAGGTTGTAGTACAATTTAAATATAATATTAAAATTAAAGAAAGAAAGAGGGAAAGTGCAAAAGGCGAACTGGCTACGCGAAGTTTTGTAGTACGCGCGCCAAACCCTATCAGTAGGGCGTGCCGCGAAGTCGGCACGTACCCACGTAACTCAACCTGTGCAACCTGGGCAGTTATGGCTCTGGGCCATAACACCTACCTTTAGGAAATCGTTCTAAAAATGCTAATATTTTTCCTATTATTCTTAGACCCTATACATTTAATTTCGAAGCTAATATTAATATAATAGGGTATTTAATACCGTTAGTCCAAGGGGTTATAATAAATATTAAAAGTAAACTAACAATTATATTAATATTTACTATATATTATATAGGCGATATACCGCAATAAAATAAGAATTCTAATATTATTACATTTATAAGTCTAAAGTTCTGCCATTTCTATTTTATTAATCTAAATTATATAATTAATAAGTAGAATATCGTCGAAGATTAGACTTCCGAAATTAATCGGTTCTATTATTAATATTTATAAATGTAATACGAAGTTAATTATAATATACGGAAGAAAAGTAATAAAAAAGCTTATTAAACTTAATAGGGTATTAATAAGATATAACCAACCTTATTCGACTTTACACCTAAATTAAATATTATTATAACCCGTCTACCCGATCTAACTCATTCCGAATTCAAAGGTATAACGGGATATATATATTATATATTAATAAATATATTTTTTATACCTATATTTCGATTGTAATATTGTAGTATTTTATAATATTAGTTATTCCCCCCTAATTGGAGTATTCTACCGTTACTAAAATACTACCTAAAGAGCTACGAATTATCGGCTTATAATAAATAGTTAATTATTATACTATTACTCTTTAAAGCCTAATTCGAAAAAGACTATATTAATCTATATATTTAAGAAGTATAGAGGGAACTTTTAGCTAAAAAACAATTTAACCCAAGTAATAATTACTACGTTAAAACTATATATAATACTTTAATTATAATAGTTCGTAGTAATTTAGTATTAATAAATATTAGGAATACCTAAGAGTAATATAAGGATTTAAATAATATTGTACTTATTAGGAGGTAATAGTATATAAATATATATTAAGCTATAATAGAAGGTACCGCTAAAAATCCTAGGGTAAATAAAGTATTTAAAATAAAGGTATACCTAATTGAATTATTATTACAAGTATTATTTAGACGGTTATTTATATAATTATCCAGGCGGTTATCTATAGCCCAGTCCTAGTCCTAACGGTCGAAAGCGGTATTAATTATTAATATTAACGATAATAATGAGGATATAAATATAGTAATCGATAATAATAATAATAGCGATAATAGGGATAATATTATTCTTTTGGCCGAAGCGGCGGTTAATATAGCGGCTAAAGTTAAAAGTACCGGCTTACCTAAACGTATAAAAGAATATATTAAAAAGGCACTTCGATTTAATATTTATATAGGTATATATTATAATAATATTTACGAAGAATATAGCCTACCAATTTTATTAAATATACTAATAAAGGAGAAATATTATAAATAAGTTTAAGTCCGTCTATTATATTAATATTTCTAATATTTCCTCTATTCGTACCTATAAAACCGATAAGTCTTAGCGCTAAAAAATTTCAATACCGCTCCGCCGTATACCGCCCCGGGTAGAATATAAAAAACCGATCGGCGTTAACGATATTAATTAATTTAAACTAATAACAACTTCTAAACGCCTCAAAAAGACAATAGAAACGACTAACGGCCGAAATATCGAAAAATTTATTCTATAATAAGAATATATCGTTTATACAATCCGTTTCGTTATACTAAATACCTTCGCCCTATCCGACCCTATACTAATACGCCAAATTAATAACCTAACTAAGTAAACGCCCAATATCTTCGAGAAATTACTATATCGAAAGGAATAAATTAAAATAGGCCTAATAGAGGAAAATAATAACGATGACGACGAATTCGATATCGATTATTCAACGGATAATATATATCGTCGCTTAATAGTATCCGGAAAATTTAAAATTAATATTATAAAGAAAATTCGCTACCCTATTATAGTAAGTATTAACTAGAATATTAGCCTATTTTATTACTTACTATTAATATTTAAGTAAATATTAGATGTATTTCGCCGGGCTCTAATTCAAGCTTATAATATTAATTATAATATACCGTATATATTCTTTAGGCCTAGCGTTATATAATATAGTAGTAGGGTATCGTTTTCTAACGAGTAAGTTATTTGTCCTTGTCCTTATCCTTATCCTTATCCTTATCTTTATCCTTATCCTTATTTATATCTATATCTATATCCTTACCTTATCCCTATCCCTATATTACTACTAATCAACTATTTTCAATCTATTATATTTCCGGACGAATACTACACAAGCGGTCATAGCGACCAGCCATCATATTACGGCATTTAATATCTATATTATACTATATTATACAATATTATATAGAAGCTAATTATTCGGATACTAAGACCTTCAAACGCTATACCTTCAATCTAGGCGATTATATCCGATATAAAGATATTATCGATAATTTTAGCCGTATAAACTATATTTTCGTATACGAATAAACCTATATAAGCGAACGCTGTATCTTTCTTATATTAATTAAAATAGTATTTATTAGGCAGACAATTTCCTACTTAAAAGTACTACTAATCGAAAATATTAAAGACCCTATTATTATCGGTTTTCTAACTCTCTAGACAAATTGCGTCTATATTATCGATATTTCGAAGTTCAAAGACCGTAATAAACGCGACTATTAGCTAATATAGGCCTAGGTAAATTGGGATATTATTTTGATATAACTAATATTATTAATAATAGTAGTATTAATATTAAGTTTCAAATTCACCTATTAATCTATATATTTCCTATTCCTAATATTAGTAATATCTATAATATAATAGGAACGTTGCCTATAATCCGAATAGGTAAGTCTATAACTTAAAAGCTTTAATCGTTACTAATTTAATAATTTATTTAAACGAATAGGTATTAATTTCCATCGTCTCGTTTCGTCTTTCTTATTAGCAATCCGATTACTAATATTACTCATTATAAACGTACGTATCTAATCTTAACGCCGTATAGTACTATTATACTAGATCATTTTTCCAATATATTAAAAGTCTAATAGCCGTTAATATATTACTAGCCTACTTTAATATCCTAATTAGGTATTATAAGCGTAGTTACTATATAGCGCAAATTGCATTATACGAATAATTAATTAATATAGGGTATTAATAAATAAATAATTGCCCGTTATATTAATCGCCGGTCGTATCCCGTTCCGGCGCGCAGCGCCGGCCGCCGGGCAATAATATAACGGTACCGGGAATATTGGGCGGCGCTAGGCCGTATACTCGGGTAATAGTGTAGTACCGGGGTTGGGGTAGATTATACGCTAGGTAAGCGGTAGCGGGTAGGCGGAAGCGGGTAGGTAGAAGCGTAGAGGCAGCAGGATTAGAGGTAGGCGGATAATTAGTAAGTCCGTAGAAAATTATATAATCTAGGTACTAATTATATAATTATATATACGTATTAATCGTAACTTCTTAATATATCTAGGGGTAGGTCGTACTTAGGTCGCCCGCGTTTGGGACCGAGCGCGAGCTCGCGCAAGCTCTTTCTTATTTATTTTGCGCGATTATTATAATTGGGTGTAGGAGCCTAGGTACTCCTACTAATTATAGTCTAAAGTAATAGTCCTAGGACGGTTCGCTCTAAGAAACTATATGGAATCGGTTTTTTACCGAGGTACCGGAAGGAGCTATGAACCGTCGAGGGACTGTCACTATACGGTATGTTTAGATGGGGGTCCGGCTGCTATATTGAGGGATTTGTAAATGGTTAATAACGGTACGTTGGGGATTGATTGCCGGTGTAGTTAAGGTATTGTTCTTGGTAGGTACTTTAGGGCGTTGGTTGTTGAGGTCGTTAAATTCGTTTTTATCTTTATTTGCGTTTTCGTTTTCGTATTCGTTATAATCCTTTAAATTAGGACCGCCGCCGCCGCCGCCGTCGTCGTTAGTATCGGGGAAGGGTTTATTATTCCGACCTTTTTAGGCCGAAGTATTATAAGCGCTTGCTTTACCCTTATTAGGTATTTGGATAGAAGTTAATCGATAGTAATTAATAGTATATATATAGATATATATTTATAATAAGGGTAGATTAATACCCGTTAGGGAGATTTGTTTATAATAAGAAGGTTTATAATAAGAAAGATATATAAAAAGGTTTGCGATAGAAGTTATTACGATAGAGATATGAATAATTTAAGGGGTTATTGTATATAATAGTCCGTTTGGGTTAAAAAGTTGAGAGAAGGATTGGAGTAGAAGAAGTGAAGGATGAAGATCTTTATATTAGCGAGTTGTTAAAAGTTTAAAGGTAAATAGGATTTTAAATTTCGTTCGAAATTTATAATTATATATATAGAGTTTTCTACCGCCTTTTATTCTATTGCCTTTTATTTTATTATATTATTAATACTTTAAAGAATCTATATATTTACAGTGAAAAAAATTAAATAAAATAGAGGGGTAATATTCGTTAATATTAGTAAATAGCAATAATATTAATAGTATTAATATTTTATTTATTTTAATAAGATTTTAAATAGGTTTTAACTTTGAAGGCAGTTCGTAGTAGGGTATTTTAGGGTTATTTAGGCTTATAGTTGGGGTATAGGGTTAATATAATTAATTTTAGTAGGGGAATATAGATATAGTAGTTAATAGGAATTGGGCATCTACTTTAAAATAATTTATATATATTTAACTATTTATTTGAAAATATTATTATATTTTACCTTTTATCGAAAAATACGACGAGATACGACGAAATACGAAATATTATAATTTTAGATTCGAAGTAAATATATAGATATTAAACGGTTATATTTTAAATTAAAGAATTAATTATTACTTACTAATTCTATTATTATACGGTATTTATATATAATATTATACTCTGTTTTATTTATTTATTTATTTATTTATTTATTAAATAAGGATCGAGTAAATAGTTATGTGATATAGTAGGCAGATTCAATCTGAGACCCGTCTTTATCTTTATAATTTCTTCCCCTTTATAATCTTTTTTAACTTCTTCCCCTTTATAATATCTTTCAATTTCTTCCCCTTTGTAATTAGACCTCTTTTAACTTCTTCCTTTTATAATTTCTATTTTATAATTAAGAACCCCCTCCCTTAATTTAATAATAATTTTAAATAGTATTTAATTGGCTAAGTACGATGCCCGGTCTATACGTATTAAAGTATTTTGTTCGTACGGAGCTTATTAAATTTAATTTTAACGAAATATTATTTAGAGTTAGCTATGGTAATTGTAGTGTATTTTATAATATTTATAACTTTTTAAATTACTAAGAATAATGTTAAAGATTATTAAATCACGCTAATTCTTATATTCCGCTGTTTAATAACGATATTACTATATTTAGTACCGAGGAGGACGAAAATAATAAAGATAATAATAATAAGGATAAAAGTGAGTTTATTAATTATATTTTATATATAGTTATTAACTTATTATATTTATAGGCGTTATCGATTAAAATATTATATTTTGTATTAGGGTTATAACTTTAATAGTTAATAGTAGAAATTACGATATAGATGCTTTGCCTATTGGATTTGACAAAGATTAATTATATTTTAATTTGGAATATATTGAATAGGATTTCGATTAATAAAATAGATTTAATATTATTACTTTCGATGAGGATTTTATTAATAAAGATTTTATCGATATTTGGGTAGACGAATAACCGGCTATTATTAAAATTTTTAAATTTATTAAAGGCTTTATAGATGTATCTACTTTGATTTATTATTATTGCGATTAATATATGGAATTTTCGATTTTTTAATTAGCTTTGGGGTTGTGACGATTGGGATCCAGTGCCATGGACCAGACCCCATTCGTCTCATTGGCAATACCCACAGGACCCACCGGTGCCATCGATGCGCGCACCCTAATTGGCTGCACTGACGGCACGGGCGGTATTAATATGTACGACCATTCAATTGGCACCGCGTTCGCATTCACGTACATTATTAGATTAAATAAGGAAGGCGGTCGAAGCTAGTAGAATTTGGGCCATCCCATATAAGGATGCAACTCCAGGGCCCAAATCTCAACCTCTCCCTCTTTCCTTCTTTAGCTTTAATTATTTTATATATTTGTACCCAACTACGCAATACGGAACTACGTGAGCTAATATATCGTAATACTTAACTAAAACTTACTACGTCTATTTGGGAAGGTATTACAATATCCCCAACTAAACCCGAGAACCCGATAAATCGCCTCGTCGACTTACAACCCCGAACTCTTATCGCCTCGCCAACATCGCGAACCCGCTAAATTAAACCCGACATCTATTAAACCCGAAACCCCCCCCCTACCGATTACAACGAGAATTAACTTCTATAGCTAATTACGCCCAGGACGTACCTTCGGGTCGTCCTCTCGTCCCCGATAAATAATAACCCCCTCCCGCTAATCACGGAAAAAACAATTACAATAATATCGATACCTCCTAATAAATTAACGCTAAGGGAAACCCTAATTAAGAAGACGAAAACGACGAGACTTCCTTTCGTACCGGAACCAACGACGAATCGTTTAACAATAAGTCGGTCGTAGCGTCTACCTCCATTAAAAAGTAGTATACCCTCAATAAATTACCCCCCTAGGGTTATAATACTTCCGCTCCTTACAACCCTAAAAAAGAAATACCTATTAAATTCGCGGCGCAATTCAAACGCAATATTAAACACGTCTTTAAAACAAACTCCCCGCTCAACCCCTATCGCACCCTAGCTACTAGCGGACTAAGCCCGGAAACCGTACGCAAGTACGTGCCCCCTTACAAATAGTAAACTACCAAAGAGATCCTCCACCGTCGTATTCGACTTAATCAAAGTAGTCTCGATAATATCTCAAACTCCCAACACAATAGTATCATTACTCAAAACTCTCAAATCCGTCGCATCTCCGTCGATACTAGAGAATTCGATAATTAGATAATAGACTTATCAGCTAAGTCCCCCTCGCCCTCAATTACCTACCTTATAGGAGAGTAACTATAACGAGATTTAATTAGTAACCTAGCTATCTATATAAATAAGCTTTACCTATTAGTCGAAATACGTTACTATACTTTAAAAATAAACGAAATTATCGTAGATAGTACGGCCCGTATTAATCTACTTAGCGATAACAATAAAAATAACAAAAAAAACCGCATTATCAATTTTCACGCTATTACCCAAAATAGTCATCGTTCCTATACCGTCCGGAATTAGAATAGCCCCCTTACCTTCCAAGAATTTCTTAACCTTTTAGGTCAAAACCCTAACGCTATATAATATAAACTTAATATTCGAACCTACGCTTTAGAAACCTTTATTAATATTATTAAAGAAATAGTTCAAACCCTTCACCATACTTACGAAACTATAATTAAAATAGATAAATAGGTTATATACTTCGCTTAGAAGGTAAAGGAGTACTAAACTAATATAAATAACCGTTCCGGAGCTAATAGTCCTAACGAACTCGCCTAGATAGAGGAGATAATTAACCTCGAATAATAATTAAAAGCAATAAATTAAAATAAAATAGACTTAGTAAACGAAATCCAACGGATAAGGGATAAATACTTCAAACTTTATCAAAATTATAATAAATAAAGTAAATTATCCGAAAGGTCTATCGACGCCATTACAAAGGCGACCGAAAACGCTATTCTAATCTATAAAGAACGCGCCCGAAACTAGGTAAAGGGACTTAAAAAGGACTACATTAAAGAGCTCAACTACATACAAGCTCAATACGCCCTCAAAGTATCCTACCTCAAAGCCTAAATTAATAGCCTAAAGCGCATTATTACCTTAATAAATATAATAGAAGAAGAGCTAGAAGTAACCAATCTAATTAAATTAAGCAGAGTTAAAAAAAGGATTACTTTTTACGAATCTATCGAACACAACCCTAGCGTTATCCCTTTAACTAACATTACTCACCGCAAGTACAGCAAACCCCCTAATAACGATAAACGAACCTTAAAAACCCCCGATCCCGTCCGTCGACCTTCGAAAACCCCGCCGTACCATTTTAGTACTAGTAGTAACAATCCCGACGACGACCTTAATAATAACAATAATAACAATAATAATACCGGCGATCCCCTTCGACGTCCTCCCCGAAGTCCGCCTCGTTTTAATAATTTTAAACCCCGCAATCGGGGTACGCCCGGTAGCTTATATTCGTTCGATAGAAGTTATTATAAGGGTAAGACCACAAAGGTCGATATACCTACCTTTTTAAGAGAAGAAGGCGACAAATTCGACTTCGATATATAGTACTTTTAAATATACTACCGACTAAAAACTAACGCTAACCACTTCACCAATAACAAAGCGGCTTTTAGTAATATTATTTCCAAATTATTTAGACAAGCGTTAAGATATTTCTTTCCTTTTATTCGCCCCGATATTAGCTTTATTCGTTTAAAGATTATCGAATAATTTATAGCTTATTTATAGGCTAATTATTATAATTTCAACGCCGACGAAAAGGTACGCGAAGATTACGAAAAATTGTTTATACGTTCTAATAATCGCTTTAAAGATTTTAAAATCGCTTTCACTCGCTTAGTAGGCTATTATAATATTCTTAAAGACTAATAGAAAACTGAACTTCATTATAAAATTACTATACGCCTTCGTAATTGCGCTAAGGCAATTTACCATTTGAAAAGTATTTATAACAAATATACTAAAATATTATAAGGCCTCGACGAGAGCTTCTATATAGGTTAGAACTAGGGAGAAGAGAAGGATAAGAAGGTATTAATATCCAAACCGTTCGATTATAAGAAGCCCCCTAAGGATACAGCCTTTAGTCCCCCCTATAACCACCTACCCGGTTCGTCCTTTATATATAAAAAACCCTCTAAGGAGGAGATTCGTATATTGCAAATAGAAGGTAAATACTTTATTTATCGAGAATCCAGCTATATATTAACTTCGTACCTCCGCTAAGATTAGCTCTATAAGACTACGGAAGCTAAATTTAACGCTATATAGGCCGAGCTTCCCAATAACGAGATCGAATTTGAAGGAGAAGAAGGTTCTAATACCGTAGTCGAATAGGAAGAGGAGGATTTTAAAAAATTGAAAAACGAATAAACCTAAGAAAAGAGGTCTCCCTTTTAAGTAAAATATCAGTTAATAATCTACGGAATAATCCAAAGGATAGACTAGATAAGTATAGTAAAAATTAATTTATTCTACATAATTATTTAGGAGGAAGATCTTCCTTTCTCATTAAATATATTATAGTAAATAATAGACTATTAATTTTAATTTATAAAGCACTTATAGATACAGGAGTAGACGCTTATTTTATTATAAACGAGAAATTCGCTTAAAGACTACGCAAGTACCTCCAATTGGAATTAAATAATAATTTCAACCCCGGATACGTCTAGCCTTATAAAGTATTATAACCCGACGTCATTTTACAAACTCTTAAAGGCTATATTAAGATTTAAAGCTTTAAATTCAAGGATTAATAAATAATCGTATTCCCCGGTATAAAAAAGGATATAATTATTAGCCGAATATAGCTAGCGGAATACAACGTACTCCCTAATTACCGGAGCAACTAATTATAATTCCCGGAAGGAATAGACAAGAGTCCCGATATTAAAAATATCAACGTCGGTAAACGAAGGCCTCTACTATCAAACCCGGCCTTCGAAGAGGATATAAAAAGGAGGGAACGATTAATGGCCAAAGAAAATAAACGCCGGGCAGATAGCGCCTTATTATAAATTAGGTATCTAAAGGAGGTAGCTACCAAGGAGGCGGCAAAGGAAATAAATACCATTATCGCAAAACTATAGGGTAGGACGGAGGAGGTAAGGAAGGAGAATGCCAAGCTGGCGGAGGAAAAAATTGTCAAGAAAAGGATTGAGGAATTGGAAAAGGGGGAGCCTACAATACGAGTATTAACGAAAAAGGACCTAAAGGAGGAAAAGAAGGCGGGCGAAACCCTAAAGGGTAAACTACCGTCGGATTAGCAACCAAAGGGCATCTATAATACTATACACCGCATTACTAGCGACCCTATGTCGGATATCAGCCAAATAGAATAGTAACTCTTCGATAGAATTAAGTATAAGCACGCCTCTATCTCCGAAATCGCGGAAATAGAGCAATTAGTAAGGGATACCTACCGCCAAAATAAAAACCTCTATCTATACCGAGACGAATAAAGTCCCTATCGTATAGAACGCGAATTCGACTAGACGAAGAGGAGACCCCGCAACTACGCTATAGTTAGCGCGATTGCGATAAATTTCTACGCCAAACACGGTAAGGTTATTAAAGAAACTAACCTATACGAAATCAACGGGTTAATCGAATCTATAAAGACTAATACTATACTTCCAGAAGACGATAAGGAATACCAGCAACTTATTATAGAGAAGCTCCCCAAGAAGCACTAGAACCATATTAACGTATTTAGTAAGAAAGAATCCGATACCCTACCCGAGTTAAAAGATAAAATTAATTATAAGATTGAATTCGAGGAGGGCAAATCCCCTCAAAACTTCAGTTATAATTCGTTATATAAAATAACGTTGGAAGAATTAAAAGAGTATAAATAGTATATTATTAATAACCTTTAAAAAGGATTCATCGAAGTTAACTTAATACTATAGGCGGTACCCATATTATTCGTACCCAAAGTAAATAGAGGATTACGATTCTACGTAGATTATCGTAAGATTAATACCCTATCTAAAAAAGACCGTTATCCTCTACTACTTATCGACGAAATTCTAGTACGTATTAATTAAACTAAAATATTTATTAAAGTAAATATCCGTTAAATATTCTATCGTATATAAATATATCCGGACTACAAAGACCTTACGACGTTTAAAACTCGATATAGAATATATAAATATAAGGTATTACCTTTCGGATTTATAGGAAGCCCTTCCTCGTTCTAATAGTTTATTAACGAAGTCTTAATAGGCTATTTAAATTTCTTTTATAGCGCCTATATTAACGATATTTTAATTTATTCCAATAATTAGGAAGATTACGATAAATACGTCGATATAGTACTATAGAGACTCGAAGAAGCGGGGCTCTAAACCGATATTAAAAAATACGAATTCAGCGTTACTAAAACTAAATTCCTAGGATTTATTATCGGTACCGACGGTATTTCTATAGACCCGGAGAAGGTAGCGGCCGTAAAGGACTAGAAGACCCCTACAACGGTAAAAAGCGTACAGGCCTTCCTAAGTTTCTATAATTTCTACCGGAAATTTATTCGGGATTTTAATAAATAAGTAAAACCGTTTACTAACTTAACGAAGAAGGATTTAGCCTTTAAGTAGGACGACCATTGCGAAGAAATATTCGATTTATTAAAAAGGAATTTACTTAGCGCCCCCGTATTATTATATTTCGACTACGAAAAGGAGACCCGAATTAAAATAAATACTAGTAATAGAGTCTACATTAGGGTAATAAGCCAGCTCTAGCCCGAAGATAACGAATAGTATCCGGTAGCCTTCTATTTAGAAACGATAAATTTAATAGAGTTTAATTACCCAGTTTACAATAAAGAACTCTTAGCAGTAATAAAAGGTATTAGCTAATAGCGTCCTAAATTGAAGGGTACAACGCCCTTTACAATATATACGGATTATTAAACATTTAAATATTTTAGCGAAAAGAGAATATTAAACAATCAATAGGTACAATAGTTAAAAATCCTATCTAAATATCAATTTAAAATAACGTATAGACCTAGGAAGGAGAATATAGCAGTTAACGCGCTATCGCATAAATTAGAGGATTTAAAGACGGTTAAGGATAAAAAGGAAGACCAATTTACTTTACGAATATTCAAACCTACTAACGATAGATTCTTTACCTTCGCTAGCGATAAACTAGTAGACCTAAAACCTCTAATTAATTCGGAAGGGGAGGATAAAGCGGTTATTAAAGTCGTAGAATTAGAAATTAATTATAACCTAACCGACGAATTTATTTAAACTAACTACTCTTTAGAATCGTTATCAATCTATAGAGAAAAAACGAAAGAAAACGATTCGCCTTTCGTTATTAAAGACGGCCTATTAACTAAAAACTATAAGTTAGTAGTTCCTAAAGATAGTAATCTACGGACCCGATTTATCGAAGTAGCCCACTATTCGGTAATATCGGTATACCTAGGTAGGAATAAAATTAAGAAGATAGTATATAAACGGTATTAGTAAGCGGGACTAACCGTTAACGTAGACCAATATATCGGTAATTATTAGACTTATAAAGTATTAAAGGCTCTTAGAGATAAGACCCCCGGTTTAATATATCTAATCCCTTTGAAAGAGGATTATAGACCCTGGAAATTACTAGTAGTCGATTTCAAATCGATGCCTACGGACCAATACAATTATAATATACTAATAATTATTATAGACCGATTTACGAAGGCGAGCTGGAGCATCCTTTGTAAAGATACCGTTATTATAAGAGAAGCCGCCGTCTTATATTACCGTAGTCCCTATTATCTATTTGGATTACCCAATAAGGTGATTAGCGATAGAGGATTATAATTCGTATTTTAAATAATATAGGAAGTAGCCTCCTTATTGAATATTAAATAGAAGTTAGCTATATCGGGATATTTATAGACTATTAGGTAGGTCGAAAATTTATATTAGTATATCGATTAACAGTTAAAACTATATATTAATTATAATCAAGACGATTAGTCGGAATTCATCCTAACGCTAGATACAGCCTAAATAAACTTACCCTACGATAATCTAGACGGCCTATCCCCTCGGAAAATTATTATAGGATTCCCTATACTTAGTATACTGGATTGGGAGGACTGTATCGAACTAAAACCTCCCAAGACCGAAATTAATCGTTAAGAAGCTTATTAGTTAGTAAGCCGGTTAAAGACCTTCTACGCTACGGCCCGTTACGCTATTAATAAAGTTTAATAGCAATAGACCGTTTAAGCGAATAAGCATAGAAGGGAACTAGACTTCGGCGTTAGAGACTATATTTTTATTATTAAGAGAGGATAAATTACGGATCGACTTAGTAATAAACTTAACTAGTAATAAATATATATCCCTTACCGGATTAAGGCTATAAAAGGGCACTTTTACGAATTGGAAATTCTTAAAGGATGGAGAAGAATTACCGTCTATTACGTTAACCGTCTAAGGAAGTGCGCTAATAACCCGATGCTTGGCCAAGGTAACGATAACCCAGTTGGCGAGCTGATTGGTGATCAAGAGGAATAGGAAGTCTTGAAGGTAGTCTTATTAAAGGTGATTAGGGGAAAGCTGGAGTATTAAGTGGAATAGAAGGGCTGGGACCCCGACCCGGAGTTCTAGCCGGCAAGTAATTTCGTTAACTTAGCGGAATTATTAAAGGAGTATTACGACGCGAACCTTACAATGCCGGGACCCCCCAAATGGCTGGATTAATGGCTAAAGGGTAATAAATTAAACTATAACGATAACGATATACTAGTAGAAGGATTACAGGTCGGTTTAAGAAGGAGAATAATAGTGAGGAAGAAGTAGGAGGATATTGGAAGAAGGACGTTAGAGGAAGTATTCGAATTATATTTGTATTAAAATTTTTCTTTTTATTCTTGAGGCTCTAGGGCTGAGCCTCAACCCGGGGGGGAGGGTAGTATAACGATTGGGATCTAGTACTATAAACTAGACCCTATTCGTCTTATTGGTAATACCTATAGGACCCACCGGTGCCATCGATACGCGCACCCTGATTGGCTGTATTGACGGCACGGGCGGCATTGACATGCACGACCATTCAATTAGCACCGCGTTCGCATTCACGTGCATTGTTAGATTAAATAAGGAAGGCGGTCGAGGCTGGCAGAATCTGGGCCATCCCATATAAGGATGCAACTCCAGGGCCCAGATCTCAACCTCTCCCTCTTTCCTTCTTTAGCTTTAGTTATTTTATACATTTGTACCCAACTACGCGATACGGAACTACGTGAGCTGGTGCATCGTAACAGGGGTTATACGCTTATATTAATTATATATTTCGAGAGTAGTATACGATATTGTTGTAAATATTGGGTATATTATATAAATAAGATAGTAAACCGATTCTAGCCGTTTAATTATTATTAAAATAAGTTAGGATATTGAAAGGAAGGATTGAGAAAAGATTGTTATTATTAGATATATGGGTTATTTAGATTCTATTATAGGTATTTAAAATAAAGACCGATTCGGCTAGTTGTAAGCGGGAAAAGGTTAGGTAAAGATAGTAATAATAATAATAATAGTACGATATAATAGGATTTGAATTTGTTAAGATGATTAAAGAATTAGACAATATAGATATAATCCTGGTATTATTATACTTTATAGATTTAAAATTATTGTTTTAAGCCTTTTTAAATTTTGATACCGCCGTTAAAATATATAAGGGTATGGTTTATTTAGTTAATAACCTAATAGAATTATATTATACCCTTTATTAGTTAAATTTAGTACGTACGATATTAGGGGAATACGCTTACTTTATTAGAGATAATTGAATTAATTCGGAAGATATTAGTAAAGTTATTTTTCCGTCGGATTTTATTTATTTCTATTATTTTAACGACGCTATTGGTTTTAATTATTTATATAGATTATTTATTAAATATATAGATTATATGCTCTATATTAGCCGTATTAAAATTATTGGCAAAAATTATACTAGCGATTTCGTAAATTATATAGGCGAAATTACCCTTATAGTATAAAAATATTTAATAATCGACGATATTGACGATAAATATCCGAGCGTTAGTTTTAGGGCCTAAATTAATAAAGATATAGTATTTAAATTATATAAATTGGTATTGCGCTTGGAATAAGAATATTAGATTCCCCAATATTTAGCCGATAGTTTTATATTTGTGTAGGCCGATTTTTTCGACGGCGATATATTAAATAATTTCAATCTATTAGTCGATTCTATTAGAATATTATCGAAGAAGAAGAAGATAAAAAAGAAGCTTAGGAAGCTTTTTCGAAAGTATAGTACTATATTTGAAAACCCGAGGAAAAAGGGGTATTATCTAGTCCGGCGTACCTTATAGAAAACCCGGGTATTTAAGAACGCTATAGGTAGAAGCCGGGGAGTAGTAAGGTCCGGTAATAATAATAATAATTTTAATAACTTCGATAACTTCGATAATAATAATAATAACCCCGATATCCCTAATATTCCTAATATTCCTAATACCCCTAATAAAAGGATTATTCTATTAACATTAATACTACGCCTTCGTACCTAACTTAAATTCGAAATTTATAGGCGGGAAATTTTCGAATAATATTAGGATAAAGTAAATAATCCTAAATTAAATATCCTAAACTATCTAATTATTACCTTTATTAATAGCTTCGGGGTATATTATAATACTCGGCGGTTAATTATAAGGATATATTAATTATTAATTAGCTTACTGTTGGGAAATTGTTTTAAAAATACTAATATTTTTCCCATTATTCTTAGACCTTATATATCTAATTTCGAGATTATTATTAATATAATAGGATATTTAATACTATTAGATTAAAGGGTTATAATAGATATTAAAAGTAAGTTAACGGTTATATTAGTATTTACTATATATTATATAGGCGATATACTATAATAAGATAAGAATTTTAGTATTATTAGATTTGTAGGTTTAAAGTTCTATTATTTTTACTTTATTAAATTAGACTATATTATTAACAAGTAGGATATCGTCGAAGATTAGACTTCCGATTTTAATCGGTTTTATTATTAATATTTCTAAATGAGATACGAAGTTAATTATAATATCCGGAAAAAGGGGGATAAAAAAGCGTACTAAATTTAGTAGGGTATTAATAAGATACGGCTAGTATTATTCGATTTTATACCGGGCTTAAATATTATTATAATCTACTTACCCGATTTAGTTTATTTAGAATTTAAAAGTATAGTAGTATATGTATCCTATATATTAAAGGATATATTTTTAATCCCTAAATCCTAATTCGAATATTACTATATACTATAAAAGTAGTTATTTCCCTTTAGTTAGGGATTTATATTATTATTAAAGTATTATTTAAAGAGTTACGAATTGTTTTCCTACGGTAAATAATTTATTATTACACCCCTTCTCTTCAAAGTATAGTTAGAAAAAGACTATTTTGATTTATATATTTGGGAAGTATAGAAGGAAATTTTGGTTAAATGAAAAAACGAATTTAATTTAAGCGATAAGTATTATATAAAAGCCGTATATAGTATTCTGGCTGCGATGGCTCGTAGTAATTCAATATTAATAAATATTAAGAATATTTAGGAAGAATATAATTAATTAAATAATATTATGCTTATTAGTAGATAATGGTATATAATAATATGCCAGGTTATAGTAGAAGGCACCGCTAAGAATCCTAGGGCAAATAAAGTATTTAAAATAAAAGTATATTTAATTAAATTACTATTAGAAATATTATTTAAATGGTTATTTATATAATTATTTAGGCGGTTATTTATAGTCTAGTCCTAATCCTAGTCTTAGTAGTCGAGAACTATATTAGTTATTAATATTGAAAACGATAATAATAAAGATATAGATATAATAATTAATAATAATAACGATAGCGACGAATATACCCCTATAATCGAAGTAGTAATTAAAGCGATTAATTTACTTAAATATATAAAAGAGTATATTAGAAAAGTATTTCAACCTAATATTTACGTAGGTATATATTACGAGGATATTTACGAAGAGTATAGCTTACTAATTCTATTAAATATACTAATAGAGGAGAAGTATTATAAGTAAATCTATTTATTGTATTTTTAATATTTTTAGTATTTCTATTCGTATTTATAAAACCGATAAATCTTAATACTAGAAAATTTTAATACTGCCCTGCCGTATACTGCCGTATGCCGTTGCGGGTAGAATATAAAAAGCCGATTAGCGTTAATAATAATATTAATTAAATTTAAGTTAATAATAATAATTTAGGCGATTTAAAAAGATAGTAGAGACGATTAATAGCCGAGATATTAAAAAGTTCATCCTTTAGTACGAGCGTATTATATATATTATTCGATTTATTATATTAAATACCTTTATATTGACCGACTTTACGTTAATACATTAAATTAATAATTTAATTAAATAGACGCTTAGTATTTTCGAAAAATTATTATATTATAAAGAGTAGATTAGGATTGGCCTAATGGATAGTAACGGTAATAGTAATAGCGATAGCAACGACGACGACGAGTTCGATATTAATTATTTAGCGGATAATTTTTATTTGCGATTAATAGTATTTAATAAGTTTAAAATTAATATTATAAAGAAAATTCGCTACCCTATTATAATAGGTATTAACCGGGATATTGGCCTATTTTATTATTTATTGCTAATGTTTAAATAAATGTTAGATATATTCCGCCGGGTTTTGAAGGAGGCTTACGATATTAATTATAGTATATTGTATATAGTCTTTGGGCTTAGTGTTATATAGTATAGTAGTAGGGTATTGTTTTTTAACGAATAAATTTATATCTTTATCTTTATCTATATCCTATCGTTATTATTGATTATTTTGTCTTTATTATTGCCTTCCTATTAGTCGATATTTATATTTCCGGACGAATATTGTATAGGCGGTTATAATAGTGGTTATAATATTAGTTATTATATTATAGTATATAATATTTGTATTATGCTATGTTATGTAGTGTTATTGCGGAAGTTAATTATTTGGATGCTTTATAGGACCTTTAAGCGTTATATTTTCAATTTGGGCGATTATATCCGATATAAGGATATTATTAATAGTTTCGGCTGTATAAACTATATTTTTATATATGAGTAGGCCTGTATAAATGAATGGCGTATCTTTTTTATATTGATTAAAGTAGTACTTATTAGGTAGAAAGTTACTTACTTATAAGTGTTAATGATCGAGGATACTTATGAGGCTATTATTATCGGCCTTCTAATTCTCTAAATAGAATACGTCTATATTGTTGATGTTTTGAAGTTTAAAGATCGATAGAAATGTAGTTATTAATTGTCCTGGGCCTAAGTAAATTAGGATATTATTTTGATGTAATTAGTATTATTATTAAGCTTTAGGTTTACTTGTTAATTTATATGTTTTTAGTCCTGTTTAATATTGGTGTCCTATTTAATATTGGTGATATCTGTGATATGATAGTAGTTGTTTGTAATTCGAATAGTAAGTCCTTACTTAGGAGCTTAGATCTCGCGGTTAGTCCGTTTCTAATAGTTCGTTTGAGTAAGTAGGTAGTTCGTCTGAGTAAGCAGGTAGTTCGTTTGAGCAAGTAGGTATTTACTATAGTTCGGCCTTGGTCTCTATCGTGTCGTTTGATCGATTATATTATTAGTCCGACCACTAATATTATTAACGTGCGTATTAGATCCTGGCGCTAGTATTATTATATTGGATCGATCATCTTTCTCTATGTTAGAAGTCTAACGGCTATGACCCAGTGGTATGTATTAGATCCCAGCTAGATATTGTAAGCGTAGTGCCTATATATCGCTTCGTTGCGCTACCAGTTGACATAGCGTACTGACTAATTGATATAGCGTACTGACTAATAGATAAGTAATTGCCATTGTATCGCATTTAATTGCCATCGTATTCAATTGCCATCGCATTCAATTGCCATTGCATTTAATTGCTATTGTATTCAATTGCCATCGCATTCAATTGCCATCGTATTCAATTGTAATCGCATCGCATCAATCGCATCGCGTTCCAGGACCGGCGCGCAGCGCCGGGAACGCGGGCGGTGTTGGACCGTGCGCTGGTGCGGTGTAGTGCCGGGAACGCGGGCGGTGCTGGACCGTGCGCCGGTGCGGTGTAGTGCCGGGAACGCGGGCGGTGCTAGACCGTACGTTGGGTGGGCGGCAGGAGCAAGGCGGTAGAAATATAGGGGTAGGATCGGGGGTACGTACTATAGGTAGTAGGTCCGTAGAAAAATTTGATTTGGTTCGTATAATTTAGGTACTAATTATATATACGATTGATCGCAATTTCTTAATATATTTGGCGACTACTAGTAATTGGGTGTAGGAGTTTAAGTACTCCTACTAATTGTGGCCTAAAGTAACGGTCCTAGGACGGTTCGCTCTAAATAACCGTATGGAATCGGTTTTTCACTGAGGTACCGGAAGGAGCTATAAACCGTCGAGGGACTATCACTGCACGGTATATTCAGATGGGGGTCCGGCTGCTATACGTAACTAATATAGTAACCGTATAGGAGGTCCTACGACTATCCCTTTATACCAACCGTCTTACTATTATCGTATAAAAGGAATAGTTATACGACCGTTGGGCGACTATTCTAAACCTCTTATATATGCCCAGCTAAGTATTACAAGTCGAGCTCTTGTGGCTCCCTCAAGCGACTCCCTTGCTCCTTCAAGCTCTAACGAACAGCCTGCCCGCAAGAAACGTACTATAATACGTTCGTTAATACTTACAGTAGTAACTAGAAGTCAGAGGACTATTAAACCTTCAAAAAGGAAGTTAGGAGAGTAGAAGAGAGCTTAAATAAGTAATTAGAATAAGTATAATTACTTGAATTTCCTTTGTACGGTTTACTTAATACTAACAAGTTATCACGAGATATTAACTGTTAACACTATAGTACCAGAACGTTAAACACTATAAAAAATATTATAGGGTTAGGGATTAGTATAACACTGCGCGGTTAGTCTTGTCAGGGTAGATATAGCTAACCGCGCAGTGACACTGCGCGCGGAGAAAAGTAACACTGCGCGAATAGTATGGCTCTATTGCTTAAGTACTATAAATACTAATAGAGTAATCCGTCTACTGTAATCTCTATAACCTACATCTTAGTTTCCGTATATTCTTTATAGTATATGCCTAACCAAATAATAACCTTTCTTCTTTGGGCTATTAGGAACGGTAGTATATTTATTGAATAATTACCTAACCTTTTTAGAAGATTTGCGTTCAACTAGTAGATTTAGGTCATTTAAATTATTACTATCGAAATAATCGGTCTATACGGGTATAAACCGATCAATTAATTATTGAAGAATCCAATATTTTTATTCAAGACGAATAACTAATTTTTTTTTTTTAAACTTTATACCGTTGTAAACCTAAATATTAAATCTAATACTAAGAAATTCGTCCTCGATTTCGTCGATAGAAAAATACTCGTTAATTATAAGTGTTATTTCCCCGGGGTATTCGGTATAATTGCTAGTATAATTTTTTCCGATAGCTTTTATACGGCTAATATATAATATATAGTTAGAATGGTCTTCGGAGAGGCGGCAAGGACAATCTATATCATTAATATTATTAAAATACTTGAAGTAGATAAAGTCGGAAGGAAAAATAGCTTTGCCGGTATCGTCCTCTAAGTTTAAGACGGTTCGATTATTACTAATAAAATGCGTATATTCCCCCGAAGTTGTACGCATTGAACTTGACCAATATAGGGTATGATGAAGCTCTATTGGGTTGTCGACGAAATATACTATACCTTTATGTATTGTTGTGGCCGTATTAGAGTTGAGGAAGGCCTGGAATGGAGTATGTGGGTCTATAAAGAATAATAGTGCTATGATTGTCGATGGGTCCTCTTTATTATTGAGAGTTACTCGGCGGGCAGTATCAAAAATTATACGGGCAGTGTACACTGCCCGCGTAGTCAACGTAACCTTGATATTACTCCGCGGGCAGTACTATACTAATCCCTAACCCTAATAAATTCAAACTTAATACGTTTAATAGTAATAGGATCTACTATTAAGGTATAAGTACTATTAGAATTACCCTCCTTATTAAATCCCTTTACTTTAAATAATAAGCTTTTTGCAATAGTAAATAGTCTTGCCGCTCTATTAAGCGACCCTTTTACTCCCTTAAGCTCTAACGAATAGCCTGCCCGTAAGAAACGTACTATAATATGTTTATTAGTACTTTTAATTATAATTGAAAGCGGGAGGGCTATTAAACCCTTAAAAAGGAAGTTGGGAGAGTAGAAGGGAGTTTAGATAGGTAAGTAATTAGAATATAAATGCTTGAACAATTTATACGTTACGTCTTAACGGGTATAGAGTTTTCAATATTAAGAAAATATTACGAAGTTAAGGGACTAGTTGTTATTAGAACGTTGTGAGGATATTTAATACTACGGGGAATATTATAGGGTTAGGGATTAGTATAGTACTACCCGCGGAGTAATATTAGGGTTGAGTTGATTACGCGGGTAGTGATACTGCCCGTATAATTTTTGACACTGCCCGCCGAGTACGTCTCTTATTATTTGAGCCGTCTTGCTGTTGTTCTTAATGTTGATGTTGATGTTGTTCTTGCTGTTGCTATTGCTGTTGCTGTTGTTTTTTTCGACTGGCCGACTCAGTCTTCATTTTTTTGATTTGTAACGGGATATTGGCTTCCCTTATATTTAATAATAGTATTCGACTTTCTATATGGCCTTTCAGAGTTTCGAATTGTCTGGGTAAATGTTGTATTGCTGGCACTGGCTTCCTATCCTCCCTACGAAGCGAGCCCAATATTTCGAACTATATATAGTATTCGGCCTAGGTTATATATTTGAGATGGGTATAAATGCTAAGTAGGAAATGAAAATTCGGCAATTCTAGTTGTTAATTGTAGTAATAGTATATAAGTGTAGACTTGTCGGTAATACCTTTAATAGGTTTAGCCAATTGGACCGGTTCTTGTTCGTCTATCCAGTCCCCAATATAGAGCTTATTATAAATATCTTCGTCGATAAAATCCTCGTTAAATATAACGGTCTCTAATTCGAATGTTTATTTATTAAACTCTTACTCGGTATAATCTAAGTCTAGCCGTAGTTATTCTTTATTAAATTTAGCGGGTAGGGCGTTGTAATCTATATTATCGATTATTAAGGTTTATAGTCTGCTTCGAAATATTAGGTCTTAATTAAGGGCACCTATAATAAATTAATTATAATAAATTTATATTACAATTTAGATTGTCCTTACTATTGTTATCGTCGTTTTTATCCACGTCTTCCTAGCCGTCGTTAGTATTAGCTACCCCGCCAACTGGATTAGATATAACCGTATTGTTATCGCTATCGAGAAATAGGGCAAAGCTAGTACTTAGTAATTTATACCGCTACCGTTATTATTATTAATATTATTTGTTAGGATTAGCTAGTTGTCGACGAAATACGCCGCGACTACCTCGACCAACGCAAAAGGGTTATTTACTTATCCAAGTGCACAGATCCCAAACGCGGTATAGTCTTGGGAGCGCGTAGGCCGGGCATCTTAGAAAATACCCTTCCTTATAAGAAAGTATTGAACTTATAAGTATTATAGCGTTGGAAAGACGTAGTAGACTTCGTTAGATAAATAACGTCGATAAATATAGGTTGAATCGACCGCCAACCCTAGGAAGTCAAATAATAATATTATACATTATATCTCCTAATTGCTTATTAACTGTTTAATAGATCCCTATCTACTACCGACGTAGACTTATCGAATTTTATTATTTTAATCCCGGCCATCCACCGTATTTGGATATTGTAAGTGGAAGTGAAGTATAATATATTTAAGTACCTACCGTAGTAGGGCAACGATTTGATTAATGTTATTAATTATAACCCCTACGTTCCCCTATTAAAATAATAATTTTAGGCCCCGAATTGTATTTCAGACCTATAATAAACCCAAATACTTATCTTCAATTCCGACCTTAACCTTTACCTTCACTAATTACCACCGTTATATATTAACCAACGCTAACCGTTACAATAACCCCGCAATTTTATCCAAACTTTTATTTGCAATAAAGTCCATTCACTTCACGGCACAATAGAACGGCAGAATAGAAGGCGGTAGAAATGCATGCCCCGCGTATATATCTAATTTCTACAAACTCTTCCCTCTAATCTTAGAACCTCTCCCCTCTCGTAAACTCTCCCCTCTAGTTTTATAACCTCTCCTATCTTATAAATTCTCCCCTCTAATTTTATAACCTCTTCCATTTTATACCTTCGTTGTATTGTATAATAACGATAATAATAAAAATATTAATAATAATAATACTAATTATATATTCGTTATTGCGCAACCCTATTACTAGCTAAATACGCCCTTAATCTAAGGCTCATTTTAGATTATAATTGCTATAAATCAACCTCCTATATTTAATATCATTACTATATCTAATTGACTATTATAAATTATAGGCCCCAAGGGTAAAAAGGGCGCGGCCCCTTCTAATACTAACCGTAGCGGCAATATAAGTAAGGGTACGGCTAAAGCTATAAGCAAGGGTAAGGGCCTAACTAAGAAGGTATTGTTTTTGGCCGCCGACGAAGACGATAGATTAAATATTGAGGAGAATTCGTCGTTAGAGGAGTCCGAAGAAAATAATAATAATAATAATAATAATAATAATAAGGACAAAGAAGTCCAAGCACCCAAAAAGTAATCCGCTAATGGCCTTATACCCCCTCCCCGCTATAAAGGTTGTAATTAAGTAAATATATTTAATATTTTACTATCCTTAAACATTATTTAATATTTTACCATGTAATATCACTTTACCGTATAAGTAAAAGCAGCGGCTTAGTCGGTATATAGAGTCGGCTATAATTATATTAATAAATATCTTAGTTAAGGATTTACAAGCTGCAATTTGTAATAAGGGTTAGGGTTAGGGTCCTATTTCCGCCATTAATGTGACATTATATAGCCGTTAGAATTAATAATATGGTCAATATCAATAGTATAGTCAATACTAACAATATAGTCAATACTAATAATATAGTTAATATTACTAAGGCTAGTCTACCCAAGGATCTGGCCGAGGATTTCCCCCGTACTAGCCATTTTCTTCCTACGGATTTGGCCGAGGTTAATTTCCTATAGGCTAGTAAGGCTAATAATTCCCCTAATAATTCCCGTAATACTACAAATAAATTAAGTATTATCGGAACCCTTTGCTAAGGGACCTTATACGAAGCGACTAAAGTATATTATCGATTGAGGTTCTCTATAATTTTTAAGAGAATGTCTTTTCGCACCGTCGTAAAAGTCTTCAGGCACCGTCGACCCACCCTCTCCCGCTTTCTCGACCAATAAAAGTCGGTGCATCCAACCGCGACCCACTCTTGCCGCTCTTCCCGCTTTTTCGACCAATAAAAACTTGTACATCCCAACCGCGACCCACCTCTCGTTTTTTTTAGGGCTTTTACTTCTTCCGACAGTGCATTCGCTCCCATTATAGCGTGTTCACTCCTTTCCACAGCGCATTCGCTCCCTCCGACAGCGCATTCGCTCTCACCAATAGCGTATTCGCATCGCATTCAATTGAATCGCATTCATTCAATTGCATCGCATTCAATTGCATCGCATTCAATTGCATCGCATTCAATTGCATCGCATTCAATTGCATCGCATTCAATTGCATCGCATTTATTGCTATCTCAATCGCTATTTCCCGTCAATCGCTGTCTCGATCGCTATCTCAAACGCTGTTGGGCGAAAAGTTGGAGTTTGGGGGCGAATGCGCTGTCGGAAGAAGCGAAATGCCCTAAAAATTCGAGGCACTTGGGGGAAAAATTGGAAGGTGGAGTTGAAAATAGATGCAGCCCTTTTGATTGGTTGCAAATGCGGAAAGGTGGAGTTGGAAAGGATGTAGCCCTTTTGATTGGTCGAGAAAGCGGGAGAGGGTGGGTCGACGGTGCTTGAAGACTTTTACGACGGTGCGAAAAGACATTCTCATTTTTAATTCCAATTAATATTCGATAGTATTAATAAGCGTACCGTAGAACGCGTAGTAAAGCGTAATAACCCCCTTCAACCCCCCTAACCCCCCYAACCCCCTAGTCCGTCTATACTTAGCTATAGACCTTCTAATATATTTAGTAATAGCTAAAAAACTCCTAGCGCTCTTAGTTTTAGTATTGGCTTTCGTATTAGCTCTCGTACCTACGGTTCTAGTACTTATAATTTTAATACTTATAGTCGTTAATTATCTATATTTAGCGGCGGTATTAAAAATTCGGGTTTACTACTTAAGGTTACTTTCCTACCGGGTAATTTTAATAATACTTAATCGTTGTCGTAATTTAGCGGTATTGCCCTTTAACAATACGGTAATTCCTAGTATTATAGTAGCTCTGGCAATTACTAGCCTAATTATAACTAGGAATATAGCTAAGAGTATAATTAAGAGTATGGTCCTAGCTATGGTCCTCCTCCCCCCTACGGCTATAGTCCTGGCTATAGCCCTCCTTCCTCCTACGGCTATAGCCTTCCTCCTCCCGGCTATAGTTTTCCTCCTCCCTATAGCTATGGCCCGCCTCCTCCCTATAGCTATAGCCCTCCCCCTCCCGGCTATAGCTTTCCTCCCGGCTATAGCCAAAGTTATAGCGGTTAAGGTTACGGTTATAGTAATGAGTATAATTATAGTACTAGTTCCTAATACTAAACCTAGCCGGAAATTCTATAAAATTGTAGTAGTCGTAGTAATTGTAGTAAGGGTAGAGGATCTACCGGTAAAT
Organism: Neurospora sp. CHS-2018b; assembly: GCA_009806015.1. NCBI lineage: Eukaryota > Fungi > Ascomycota > Sordariomycetes > Sordariales > Sordariaceae > Neurospora > Neurospora sp. CHS-2018b. Next base: position 1,078,642 of record RAOV01000004.1, read on the forward strand.
CTTCTATATAAGGAATAATTGATAAGAATGTAATTAATGAAGAGGAAGAACCTCTTAAAGATAAATACCCCAATTATTTCTTCCAACTAACCCGAGAGAATCTTTATATATTAGAGACTTGCTCGGCGGGCAGTGTCACTTTTCTCCGCGGGTAGTGTATACTGCCCGTATAGCAATCCCTACCCTGATGTTCCTCCGCGGGCAGTGTCACAATAATCTCTAACCCTAATAAAATTGACTATAATACGTTTAACTTAGCGATTTGAGCGTACAATTATTATAAGAGCTACAATTTATAATATTTTCCATAATTAATAAGAATATATAAGATTAATAGTTCTATATAAGCCCAATTATATAATAAGCTATTATTTTATTACTTTAAATTCTAATGAATGGTTTATACGTAAGAAGCGTACTATAATACGTTTGTTAGCACCTTTGTTAATACTTCTAGCGGTAATCAAAAGCGAGAGGATTTATTAAACCTTTAAAAAAGAACCAAAGAGAGTAGAGAGAATTAATTAATTATAATTTCTTTAGTTAGATATACTAAAGAGATTAGATTGAAATATTAAATTTACGTATTTTAATTAGCTTAATACTAAGAAGGTATTACTAGATATTGACCAAATAACACTAGAATATTGAATATTATAGAGAGTATGTTGTCGGGTGGGTTCATGTCCCCACCCCTCCCTTATCGTATGGGTCTATGCCCTCACACCCTTCTTATATTTTAGCCCTCCACACTTCTTTTCCTTCTTTGTTCTAGCTTCCTCTCTAGAGCATACACACATCTACACATCGTTTTGCCCTCTAGTCCAAGAGGTTATAAGCCCTCTAATCGCAATATTATATTGTATTACATCCGTTGCTTTCGCGCGTATTTAAAGAATTAATTAAATTGTTGTTATATTATATAATTATTGCGTATACGTCGTATTACGACCCCGCCCGCCGACAAAATGTCGACTTTAGTTAACGAACGACCGAATAAAGATTTTAATGAATCGATACCTCCCTCTATAGATTATAACCTCAATTTTAATTTTAGAAATTACGATACTTAAGATTACGACCCTGCCCGTTAATTTAGTAACTTTACCTTTTAACTTTAGTTATAATATGTTTATTATAGAGTATAATACGATGACCCTAATTCCCCTTAAGGGTAAGTCTAATTTTGATATTTAGGTTTGCGCTTTACGCGTTTAGTTCGCCTTACTAAGTTTAAAGCCCTATATTACGACTAATATCCTTACGCCTAAGGTTAACGCTGCGACGAAGGAGGAGGATAAGAAAGCCCTAATTAAATAGTATATAGATTGCGCGAAGGTTATAAATATTATTTATTCGACTATTAATAACGACAATATCTAGTCTATTCTAATAATTAATAGTTAGGATAAGGATAATAACGACCCTAAGTATCTCTTTAACCTAATTCGAGATAGTATTTCTAGTATTACTAACGAGGCTAAGAATAATATTTTTAATGAGTATTAGATATTTAAACGGTTATTATTTACTTTCCTTAAGTCCTTCCTTATACGTTATTAAGCTTTACGTAAGCGCGTGAAAGACGTTAGCTATATTATTAATAATACCGTCGAATTAACGAACCTTTTTAATATTATAAAGTACTCCTACCCTATCGACGTTAAATTGTAGGCTATTAAATTCAATAAGAATACCTTTACTATTAAGAAGTTTTTAAACCTATTATCGACTTTAGCTAATATTAAGAAGATTTATAGTAATATAATTATTATTAAGATCGAGACTAAAGACGTAAAGACCGAAAATAACGTTAGAATTAGTAATAATAATAATAGAAGCAACGGTAATAATAATAGAAAATTTATTTATAACGGTTGGGATAGAATCCCTTATAATAAATATAATAAAAGGATTGTAAAGGGTTAGAAATACTTCCCCTATAGCTATTATTGTACTCCTAAGATTCCCGAATATTAGTAGTACGACCTGGAGAAGGCCCCGGATAATTAGAGGAATAAGAAGTAGGTTATAGACGAGAAGAAGGCTATAAGTATTACTATTGTAATTTTAGGCAATAATTCGAATATTTATAACCTTATTACCTCTACTGTCAACGTTAATCTAATATTTAGTTTGGGTAGTCTATCCTTTAACGACGATTTTTTAGAGGATTTTTATTAGAGTTCCTAATAAATTTAGAATGGCTTACTTTTAAATATATATAGAGTAGTAATAACGTTTAATTTAATTTCGTTAAAATCTAATAAGCTCCTAAGGCAATTTCTTTCTCTATATATAAAGATATAGTAATATTTGATAGCAGTTATATATTAAATATTTTTAACGACGTTAAATAGTTTATAGAACTCTATTTACTATTGAAGTTTATTAATTATTAAATTAATAATAGCTAATTTTTAAAATCCTATTATATTAGGAAAATTAAATTATAAATACCGATAATAATTAGGGATTCTATCTTCATTATTATTTACGACGCTATATACTCCCTATTTACGCTAACCAACCTCTTAATTATAACCGGTCTCCTAAATAGCAAAATAGTTTAGAGTATAGATACAAATAGAATTATATTTATAAAAGGGAAAGATTAAGGACGGTAAATATAATACTAATAGGTTAATAACCTTCTAATTCTACTAATTTCGCTACTTCTAAATATATTCTAGAAGTACTACTATTATACTCCTAGCTTAGCTATAATAGTAATAATTAATTACGATATTATATATTATTGTTTAATATATGTAGGAAAAGATTAAGTTTTAAAAGTTTATAAAGATTCCGGTATTAAGCTCGCTAATATACCGGCTTAAAATAAATATAATACTTATTTAAAAAGTAAAGTAACCGATATTATTTATAAAATTAGTTACCCGGTAGTAATAAAACTATTAGAATTCGTTAGGATTAATACTTAGAATTATAATATTATAGGCTATATAGGCTATAAATACGTAATTTACTTTATTTATATAGTTAATAGATTTTATTAGATTAAAATAATTAAGGAGAAGAAGGATGGTTTAGTAGTAATTAAAGAATAGAAAAGGTATATCGAATTCTAAATTGGTTTGAAAGTAAAGGTATTAGGCTTGGATGGTAGTATAGAGTTTAAGTTTAGTTCGAAAGACTTTTAAAACGACTTTATCGTTATATAGGGAAGATAAGAGGGAATTAAAATTATAAAGATAATAGTATATACTCTATAAATAAATAGTACTTTAGAAAAAGTAGGAAGAATTATAATAGAGAAATTGAGAGTAACGATACTAAAATATAATATTTTTATTAAGTTGTAGTTTCTAATAGTTAATTTTATAGTAAAAATAATAAACTTTTTACTTACGAAATCGAATAATAAGTATTTGAATTTATACGAAGTATTAAACAGAGCTATTAATATTCCAAACCCTAAGCTTAATATTAAATATTTACGTACGTATTACTATATAATATACTACTATATTAAGAAAGAAAAAAGGGTCTAAGGAAATAAGTTTATTAAATAGGTAAAGAGAGTTTATTTAGTAAGATATAGAGATTTAAATAAAAGGATCTTTCTTTTATATAACCTAACGACGAAATAATTAATTAAAGTTAATATTATAAAGTTTTTAAAGATTTCCCCGAAAGAAAGCCCAGCCGAATAAACCCTTAATTACGAAGTTATCTTCTTAAATTAATTTATTAAATAGGTTAAAAAAATATTATAGAGTAAGAAAAAGGTTTAGATTACAATAATTAATTAGGAATCTAACGAAAAATTATTAATATTTGTAATAGCGATTTTAATACGAGAGACCGAACTAATAATAAAAACGATATTAGGAATTAAAAAAATATTTTAATTAAAAATAACGGCCTTAATTATTCAATCCTTAGATATTACGCCCGCGCTACCTTTTCTACGTATTGTTCTACTTCTTATTATCCCGATTACGCCCTCCCCCGAACCGGAAAGCCTAAGTGTAGGACCGATTAATACTTCTTTAAGTCCGATAAGCCCAATTCTAGGACCGAACGACGATATTTTAGGCCCGGCGAGCCTATTCTTAGGATTGTTGGAGTCCCCCTTAAATTTAAAGGATAGTTCAATACCGTCGATAGGGTCCTTTATACCGATACGGGAAATATACGAGGATTAGGATATTATAACGTTAATAGAGTAGGATAAGGAAGAAGACGAAATATTTAAATCGTTCGAGGATACGGAGGATATATTGGAACGCTTTGAGGAATATAAAAAAAACGATATAGGACGCTTCGAAAATAGTGAGGAGGATAATATAAATCTTAATAAAATATTCCCCTTCGACGAATCCTTTGTATATTTATTATTTATTAACCCTTATAATTTTAATTAGGAGGATTTAATTCTACTACGGCGAAATTTATTCCGGTAAGAATTATTATTTAACTCGTTAGCTAATAACGAAATAACGGGAATAGAAATTGTAATTATAGAGTAAGTTTAGGCATCTTTAGGGGCGGAGGCCCCGATAACGGACTAATATTAAATTTTAATAGAATCGGAAGTCCCGATAATAGAGCCGGAGGTACCGACGATAGAGTAAGAATAATAATTAACGATATCCTTTAATAGACCCCGGAAACGAGTAGTATTAACGATCGAAGATATAATTAATAAATTGAAGGTTATTAATAATAATCGTAATATTTTGAAAAACGAGAATAGTATTCCTATAATCCTTATATTATTTTACGGCCTACGGGAAAGGGGTATAGTCTAAAAGAACGTCGAATTATTTTATCTATTAGTAATAAAGGTTATTTATAATTTAAATTCTAAATTAGGCGTTCCTAAGAATTACCGATAAGTAAGAAAATTAACTAATTTCGAAAAGTATTGGAAACCGGCTATAAAGAAATAGGTAGAAACTTTAGAGGAGAGAAAAGTCTATAATTTTATTCTATTTATTTAGGGTATAGAAGTATTATTAAGTAAATAGGTATATAATAAGAAAGAAAATCTAAAATTTAAAATTAAAAATACTAGGGCGAAATAGGTAATTTATAGTAATTATAAATAGGGTTCTTAGGATATAGAAGAGGTATATATAACGGTAGCTAATATAATA